>OX403586.1:7785082-9035082 GCA_948107665.1 Lomographa bimaculata | reverse complement strand
TTGCAAATATACTTGATACTTGCAAATACTAATACGTTGAGCTATCGACAGATAATCTGACAAAACATCTTAAATGTAATTAATTATCATCTGACTCAGACGGCTGCCCGGTGCAGCCTTTTCTCTTCTACATTTGGTAACAAAAATAGGTGAATGGTAATTTGAAACTAAGCATCATCTGTTACTGCTATCCTACGTAGACAAATGAACCTTCAATCTAGGATAATATTTGGATTGAATAGTCCCTGTGTCTGCTAGGTCTATTGAACCGGCCAATTACGTGTAGAAATTGCACACACAAAATTTCTTACCACTACATAATGAACCTCGATTCACACTAGTCCAGTTTTAATGATTTATCGATAAAATATCAATTAGAGTTCGGCCACTTAAACTATTGTTAAATGTACAAGTGCGTGCACATATGCACGTTTTGTACTACGGTGGGAGAAGGACAAGAATATGATTATATACCAAACATATGTGTGATTTACTTACTTTACAATTGTCACTATGATCCTGCTACACATCTATAGTTTGAAGCTTGTTTTTATTATAGAGCATAAACAGAATGTTACGAAAAAGACATTATTGTTAGGATAATCAACTAATATTCAAAACTTAAAATTATATTTTGAGCTGCCCGTTGGCTAAGTTGGGTGTGTGTTCGCATTCGTAGCAGGAGTATCGGGTTCGATTCCAGATGAAAACACAAATTTTCTCCCCAAGAGAAATTTTTGCTTCTTTTTCTGGTTGTGATTATGTATCTGATGTGAATGTTTCCGTCACCCACGACACAAGTCATCGGACTTAGTTTGGGGCTGTGAGCGTTTATAATTGTTATTATAAATACTAAAGTGTGTGCATAAATGTATAACTATATTTACTTGTATAAGTATATTTAATTTATACACTTTAAAAGTATATTTAAAACAAGTTAGGTATCTATTGAAATAATGAATGGATTTTAAATTGGACTGAGTACAGGCCCTGAAATAATACATATGCTACTTACTACTTCGTACTTTATCTCTATAAATGCAAAACTTTCTAAAGTTGAGCATAGCTAATACAGTTATAATTCAAACTCGTTGTATGCAGGTCAGCCGCAGGCCAATCAAAATGCACCGCATTTTATCGCACACGGACAGGCCTCGAGTCACTCTGTTAATATTTCCACAGGGATGCGTATTGTAAATGTCACGTCCCAGTTTCACCGCACGTACTCTGGGTTTCTGGGTTATATTGGGAGGCAGTATTGTTGGCAAAGAGTATAGTAATATACTTGTAGAGTAACGTGGTTTCGATTTACTTACGGAGCGAGGTACGAGATTTGAATACTTAAGACGAACGGCTGGAAATGCTTGAGAACACAGATATGTACTCGGTTATGTGCAGAGTAGTAATACGTCTGTCATCAGTAAAATAAAAAAAAAACATGTTCGTTCCATACTGCGGATACAACTATTTTGAAGCCATAATCTGAGTTTTCCGCCAGTATCTCTGGAATCCTTTATCTGATCAGATTATATTTATCAGACCATTAAGATGCTTTCTAACCATTAATAAAAATATATTCCAACATTAACTTTTAAGAATTTGGTTAACAAGTGGCCGAGATCTAATAATAAAAATACCCCCGACGCGACGAGATGATGATCTCAAAAACGCCTGCACTGATTTTCACATTCTTAGAATACTCTCGATCAAGTAACCTTTCAAATAAAAAAACATATGTAAATCGGTAAAATGGTTATGGAGATAAAAGGGAAAATTAATTTTGTACACAATCTCTCACCCTAAACGTATATCTTTTACGTTTCTTCGTAGTTAAAAATACAGATGATAAAAGCTGACGTGAGATTTACCACCGGGCAAATGAAACTTACTAGTTCATAAAGTTGGACAACTTTAGTCGTTAAGTAAAGCTTCCACTGTGTAATGTTACACTTTATCGCTTTTATCACAGAACTGTTTATTTTTTTAACTTATTTATTGTACACAAAACAGGATCATTTTAACAAATAGACCATAACAATATGCATATAAAGGTGAGCTTAACTTGTGAAGGGTCACAGAGGTTTCTTACAGCAAACTCTTTTTGTAGGAGAAAACCTAATGGAGCGAATAGGTTGTTTTTTTAGTTGTGTACTTGTATATACCTACCCGGAAACTATATTGATACATATTAAAGTATACAAGTAACATTAATCCATAAAAATACAAAAGTTACTTACTATACTAATAAAATATCTTCTTTCAAAAGCCGTTATCTGTTATGACCATTTTAACTGCTCAAAGTTGTAAAGCGTAAAATCGCGCGATGTGTCACATCATCGAAATTTCCCAAAGGGGATCCGTTTTATTAGGACGCGTTAAAGCGAATCGGTCACTGCAATAACTCGATGGACAGTAGATATTGACATTCAGACTGACTCTCCATTCAATAACGTTATCATAGGCATGCTGAATTAGGTATTATCTTGGTAACGATCTCATTGTTCGCGATCCACCTTCTCTCTATAGAGCCTAGGTTTATTCCTTGTGCATATACTCGCTTTTGCATCCCCATTAACTAATTTATTCCTTGTTAATTCTGCGTCTTGGTTCTCCTAACGATATAATCTGAGACTATTCAAGTCAAGAGTGTATCTTCTAGTACAGCATGCATCTGCTTTTATCATCTACTTAATACTCTATCAAAAAATAGGTCAGAAATAAAATGACATTAAATGGAATAGAATTCTTGAAACTTAGATAAACAAAGATATTTTCCTCATCTGCCGTTGATCTAGCGTCTGACGTCGGACAAATAACCCAGTCACTATAAAGGAGTATACACACACCACAGTACAGGGTCGTCAAGTGAATCATATTTAATTTGGAATAAGTGATGAAAAGTGTCGGCTAAATCGCGATCTGAAACGTTAAGATTTTAGGCACGTTTTTTGTCCAGTAGACTTTATTGCCAAGGGGTCTATGCTTAAATACGAGTGGCGCAGTGAAAAGGCGCCTGTAATGTTAGGAACGGGTTAAGGGGTAAATATAAAACCTTTGTGTAAGGAGCATGGCTGTCGAAGCTTAAGAAATGTTCATTGGTGTGATTTTGTAGCAGGGTTTAAATATTCTTTAAGTATTTTTCAAGCGGAATTTGGAAGTAACCACTACGAGTGAAATTTTTTCTTATTTGTACGCTTGTGTAGGTGAGTAGGCTTCTTTATGTGATTGTCAGTAACATTTTCCCTGAAACTGACAATAATAAGTATCTGCGTAAAATGTAAGTAGGTAGTATCTTTTAGAACTACAGTGATAACGTTTTGGTTGGGTCTCTTGTTAAAATATTAAATCGGTTTGAGACAATTATTAGTTTTGATTGTTTTACATGATACGAAAAAAAAATTACATAAAGCAGAAAACATTTTAATACCAATAATGTATACCATAATTAATAAAAAAAATGTATAGGCACATGATAAAATAGCTTCAATTTTATTTCATGGAATAATAATGAAACCACACACACACAAAACCTGTATTGTTTCTTATAATCTTTAAACTACAGCAGAGATAGATTGTTCTGGTGAGGTACCAGCCTGCCTCACTGCGGTGTTTCCATGCCTGAAATTCGCATTCGGTAAAAAGAGGTACCTACTTAAAACAGCTTCGAGCTCTATACGTGAACAAAGCTGGTGGTCCTGACGGTATACCAGCAGTTGTGCTTAAAAACTGTGCTCCTGAGTTGTCTCCGATATTGAAGCTTGTCACATAGGGATATACTTTCCCTTTCCACAGCTGCCATGCTGTATATGGTGGAGAGGACAATCTTGTCCCTTGTCAGTGGATAAAAACAGAGGATAAAATTTATATCCCTACGCCATGCTAGGCCTGCAGGCTCTTGATATACCTATAACAAAATTATCTACTTTGTGACCGACAATAAAGATCACCAGTGGAGCGGTTTTTGAGTGAGACCATTGAAAAGCAAAGTGAGGCCTTTGCTGTTCCATTGGACATCTCAAAGGCATTCGATCGGGCCTAGCACGACGGTCTTTTTTTACTTTTCTGTTATGTGCCCATACAGAAAGACAATCAACTAGAACTATTGGGTGTGAGTTAGGCATCCAACCTCAACTTTGGTTTTGATATCAAGTCTAAAGCCAAAGTAGCTGCGACAAAATTTGGTATTTTGTCGAAGATCAGGCGACTTCACAATGGGACAGCTTTTAAACTTGCATCAAGCGCAGGCCCGGTTGTGTATGGAGTACTGCTGTCACCTGTGGGATGGTTCCGCAAAGTATCAGCTGCAGGCTTTGGATTCGATAGAGCGACGCGCGAAGAAGCTTATTACCAAAGATGCAAAGTCTTGAACATCGGCGTAAAGTTGCAAGCCTCTCAATTGAACTTGAACTGCCCATTGGCTTAGTTGAGAGCATGTTCGCATTCTGAGCAGGGGTATCGGGTTCGATTCCCGGCGGGCAAACACAAGTTTTCTCCCCAAGGAAAATTTGTATTTCTGGTTCTGGTTGTGATTGTGTATGTGTGATGTGAATGTTTTCGGCACCCACGACACCAGTCATCGAACTTAGTGTGGGGCTGTGAGTGTGAAAGCGTTTATGATTATAATAGATTTAAAAAAAAACTATAAAATACATTACGGTGAATGTGCACAGGAGCACAACCTTGTTCCCGGGAGCTTTACCTTTTCTCCAACTTACATCCAGACGGACGGCGTCGCTTCACCCATTTATGATTAAAATACCGTTCATTCAAACGAAAAGTTTCGCGTCTTCGTTCATTTATCGAACAGCAAAAGAATGGAACGCTTTGACATCATCTGTATTTCCCGAAAGGTACAAGTTGGGTGTGTTCAAAAGCAAAGTGAATAGATATTTACTGAGGAAGCTTGATCCACCTAAGACTACATTGTCACTTTCCACCAGGTGTGATAGTAATCAAACGTTTTCTTAGTCTGTTATATAAAAAAAAGGCACTTTCAGCCTTCAGTCCTAGTTGCTAGTCATAAAATAACTGTCGTTAAGCCATGTCGGATATCTTCAGGCGGCCTCAACACTAGCAAGTAGTGATATTAGCTCAGGATACATTGTTTAACTGGGATACTAAGAAATACGGCAGCAAAACACAGAATAATCTCTTAATTGTTAGTTTTTAATTAAAAAGAGGTAAAATTAATAAAATCAACGTAATCTTAAAACTACAAGAAACAAATTTACTTTACTTTTACTGCTATACAGTATGAATATAGGTAATATAAATGTATAAGGGAAGAGAAATTTTTAATTTTGGAATTTAATAAATTAATTGAAATTTATGAAATTTTGAAATAATTGAAATTTTTAATAGGAGAGTAGGCCCCGGTCTCTCCTATTAATAATCTGTGTCCTTTATATTAATTATTTTTTTATCCACACTCGTCTCTTGATATTTTGATGATTGACAAGAACAAAATCTTCCCGATAATAGAGACGGTAAGATAACTGTTATTGGACACATTCTTAGTATTTCATTAATTTTGACCTAAATTGCTCTACCTACTAAGCAGTTTAGATCAAAATTAATTATTAGTCTTAAGGCTAGATCGTAATTTCTATGGTGCAGTAAACGTAATTGGTACGTCATCAAAAAAAAATATATACACTATCTACCAATCGATACTCAACATGCACTGAAACTAAACAATATAAATAAAAAACATTTATTTATTACAGTATCGCAGGGTAAAATTGTCAGCTTTGTACAAATATATCAAATGCGCATTTAAATTAACATTGTATGAATGAATTCCGAACCTGAAGGTACTTTCGTTATACGTTCCAGTATAAGCACCGGTTTTATTGCACCCTCGCGTTTTTTATTTTTATCGGCGAATGTCTTTATTCCGTTCGCTTACAGGAATTCGATAAGTTAGACCAATGGATAAATAAGAAGAGGGCAATAATTAAAATCAGTGAGGAGCAACACAAACCTGTCAGTTGACGACCAAGTTAGTGTAGTGGGCAGATCTCTTCCTTCTGCGCCGTGGAACCTGTATTCGATTCCCGGCAAGAGCTTTTACTTACCAAGGGACATTTGCTACTGGTGCGGAGTGTGATTGTGTATGTGATTTTTTTTTATATAGTTGAGAAACAAGACGAACAAATTCTGTTTTTTTTTTTTTATGTAATTGAGAAACGAAACGAGCAAATTGCTCGCCTGATGGTAAGCGTCACGGTTGCCCATTACATTTCAATGCTACCCAAAGTTTTGAACTTATATAGTTCAAAATGCTGCGCGGCAATGCACTGCGCTCGTCACCCCGAGATATTACATGTTAAATCTCTTTATGCCTTGTAATTTCACTGGAAACATTGCACTTCAGTACAGTAATGTTTGCACACTACTGCTTGGCGGTTGAATGTCTGGCAATGGCCCAGGCGTACTATGCAAAAGTCCTAACACTATATGTGACGTGATGAAAATGATTCCGACGCACGTCTTTGAAGTGAATGTACTCATAGCCTCGAGTGTTAATGCGATTGTTTGTGTCATCCAAGTGAAGAAAAAGGAGAAGACATGTCATTGTTCCATGGTGAATGGTGGAAAGTTTTGTGGTATTTTATCGTGTTTGCCTGGTTAGTCAATAAGGGTAAAACTACCTTGTATCATAATATACTCGTAGTTCACCATCTTAAGGTCGAAACTCCTGTCACCAAAATTGTATTTTTCAGCAGTATATATTATAGTTATTCAACCTCGAAGACACTCAGGAAATACTATTCGGAGAACAAAGACACGGGTAATGAGTTCCACTTCTTTTTTATACGGATGAAGAACGAAACAACTGCATTTGTTTGCATTTTATAATTGGGTAGGGCCCTCGTACAAGGATAAGAGCGCTAATTTTATTAAGGCTTTATTCATGGGGCGCATTAATAATCAGATGCCAAAAGTAATTACACTTTATGTGGTCTATTGTCAGCGATATTTTACTCAAAAAGTATCTTTAAAGTTTTAGCAACGTATATGTGAATAAAGGTATGTTTTTGTCTGATATAGGTAGGCATGTACGTGTTTTCTTTAGTGCTTAAGCTAGTGAACAATATGCATCATATCAAGCATTATAAGGTATAGTTGAATTTCTTTTAGGCTTCCAATCCAATGGAAAATCCTGGTATCTGGAGTTTTAGGCTTCATGCAGTCATTTGACATATCATAAGAACTAACAACTGGGGCCATTGTTTTATCGAGTTTTTACAAAATTTATTTACTAAGCCATATAGAATTTAAATAGCACTCTCGTGCTGAATGCAATTAATTTACTTGAAGAAGAAACGACCACTTTCACTTAATCTCGCTCTAGCATAAGAGATGAGAAAAAAAAGGTTAACAACAGTTCTCGTGCATTTGAGCATTTACACCACAAATGGAGCCGAGTAGTTGAAAAGTTGCATTAAAAGTTAGTACGTCCAGTGTCTCGTCGTAACCTCTATATAGATATACATACTTTCTCGGCGTAAGTATTTACTTAGAAGTTAGTTCCTCAGCTGTAATCAGCTGTTCAATTATAATACACAAACAAAAGAAAATGCATTCACACTCACAGCCCCACACTAAGTTCAAAGACTTACATCGTGGGTTCCTGAAAAAATCATATATCACACACAATGACACTCAGAACCAGAAGCATAAATCTCCCTTGAGAAGGAAAATTGTGCTCCTCCCGGCAATCCAGGACCTGCGGCGCAGAGGGCGGAGACCGAGAGAGAGGGATATGTCTCATCATAAGGAATATTACACCTCAAGATGAATGTCGTTTAATAAAATCTGATTGAATGGTAACGAAGTATCTTTTCTGAAATCTCAAAAGCTACTTGACATAAATAGCTGAAACTTAGCAAGTCGGTTTATTGAGAGTTGACGACAGGTATGAAAAGGTTATTTGTTTAGCCGACTATAAATTTCCACCCAGGAAAATCCGGGGCGCGGTATTTAGTTTAATAATATAGCTAGTCATAAACCTAAAAGGCCTAAACCCTTTCGTTTAAAGTTGCTTTCAGCAGTTTGGCCGAGCGTCTTTTTTTTGTATGTTAAATTGAAGTCTGTCAGTGCAATGGTTAAACGTTGATTATTTTTGTTAAGCCCGCCAAAGAGTATATACCTATACTTTACTTTACTTTATTATTCTATATATTCTGTGGTTAAAACTCGTCCTGGCTCCTGACTCCTGTGTTCCTCACGTCCCGCTTGGAGATAAGACTGGCCGCAAATTTATGGAAAGTAAGTCTTCTGTTTTTGTCGAGATAAATAATTTTATTTTTAAGTGTTATTTATCGTGAAATCAAGCTATAATTTATGACTTTCTATGTTATATCAACAACAAACTGAAAATATTCTGTTAAGTATATACATAATACACATAAGAGTATACGAGGTTACTTTGTACTACGCAGGCTTAGGTAATTTATATGACATCATAGGTGATGCATAAACCAATAAATTGACAAGAAATGATAATTTTGCGTTTGTCGTTTGTTTGTTTGTACTGGACAGTTTTTTTATCTTTACCACTGCTGATTCGGATGAATGATCTATATAGTTTATATGCTCTGCATTTGGACATTTACTATCGTAATTTTGGTCTTTTGCCTGCGGTCTAACTACGTTATGGAACTGCTAGTACCACAAGCTGATTTTAATTCGCTAAAATGTAAGTATTCCTTCCTGACTAATACGTAGTTTTCACAGTACGTCTCATAATCTATAATATAAAAATCAATGCCACTTTTCGTTGTAATTTTCTAAATCAAGAACGGGCTCACCTATCCAAACCAAATGTTTAGGCTTTGTTCGGACTATTAAAAAAAAACACTTCTTAATGTTGGTATGCCTTTATACTATGAGAGAGATATTTATTTCCTGCATTATTTATTTCGGCTAATGAGACAACGAGAAATATTAACATTAATTACTACATAAACATGAACTTGCGACCTTTTCACTCGGGTCAGTGTGCACCTCGCAGCGGATGCTTAGATCATGTTACATTTTCTATGTCCCAGTTACTCACTGCAAGGTAACCTGCTTATTAATTCAAAAAGCCTTGTCGGAAAAGTCTTGCCTGAGTTTTGGAGGAAATTAGTATAATTTTTTTTATTCCTTTAGAATAAAGTGTAATATTGTAAAGTAAAAGTCCCAGACAAGTGAGAAGTTTTATCTCGCTACAGACATGTTAAGCCATACTATTTCATTAAGTACATCATCTAGTCTAAAATAGCTTGCTCCCCGCTTGTTATTTATTTACCTTACAAATTAACCACGATTAGTATTAGTTTAGCTATAATTAATTATTAAGTTTAACTAATTAACTCCCTGGGATTCTAAATAACTTTTCGATAAATTCGCCTATACAATTAAATAAACAAGAATTATGTAACTATGACTACCCAGTTGGCGCAGTGGACATGTCTCCGCCCTCTGCGCCATGCGTCCTGGCCTCGATTCCCGGCAGAAGCTCAAATTCCTATATATAGTTCGGATATTTGTGCTTCTGGTTATGGGTGTAATTTGTGTGTGATGTGAATGTTTCAGGCACCCACGATATACGTCTTTGAACTTAGTGAGGGAGTCTGAGTGTGAATGCGTCTGTTTGTTCGTTGTTTGTTATATTTATATTCATTGTATAGAATACATCAATATCTCGATTACATTTATAGTGAAAAGTGTATCAGTTACGAAAAAAATTCAATAGTAGTAAATCCACTAATGGCAAAGTTTGAAAAATTAATTATTAATGTAAGATCTAACTGTATGCATCTAATGTTTCCCCTACACTGAGTTTCCGCGTTCTTTACATAAACAGTTTTTGGGGTTTTTTTGCGCAGGAAAGTTTTGGGTTTTAGTTGCAACTTCTCCGTGAAACAGCATTTAAGTTCGGTAAATAGGTAGCGTGAAAGTAAGGAAACTGCTTAGTCGGGTCGGGCCGAGAACGAAAAAAATCTACTCTATGACCGTCACAGGTGTAATGTTATCGCATAACTTTAAATTGGAACATTTTCAACAAATTTTGAACAAAATTTGTGGACGGTCACAACATACGTTAAATACAAGTTAAACGGAATCATACGAACGTATAAATCAAGTAGTTTTTTTTGTTAGAAATTGAGGCCTTTGAGGCTATTATGAACATTTAGTTTAGGGCTATCAGTAATTGGGCGAATCAGTAACCACTCCTATTTAACTCAATTAATGTGTTCAAATGGTAAAAAAAAAAGATGTACAATCGTTTATGGTTCCTAGTTGAGATAATGAAAACTGTTCTAACTAATAAAAAATGTATTTGATCAAATCTTATCAATAATATGGAGACCAGGCTCTCATTCCATTTCAAATTTGTATCAGAGCGTCTGGTAGCGAAAGCCCAGACGACGCGTAATAATAATGCTAGTAGGTGTTTACTTGGCTCAATGTATTAGTATGCTTTGCTAATCAGTTGAGAAATGCTACCAGCATGATGGGCAAGCTGCAATCTTGAGCACTTAAGTTGGCTAAGCTTGGTGGTTAGCGAGATTTTTATTTGTTATGATGAATGTAATCTTAATTTAGTTTTTTTCTTTTATTTATACTCGATAGCCAAGCATTTGACCTAGTGGTCAAATTGATCTCACCTGATGGAAAGTGATGATGCGGCCGAAGATGTAGCAAAAATAGATGTAGAAAAATAAATAAATGTAAATGTAGTTTTAGAAAATTTAAGCAATTGACCTGTAATGTACCCAATTATAATTCACTAAGCTTCAAATGCATCGAGAATTGCTTTGTCAAGTTGCGTCAATCCTCAGGGATTCCGGCTCAGTGAGCCAGCCCCATCCAAGATCTATTACAGGACAGGAAGTGCGGCACGTCAGCTGATTTATTGATCCTTTCGGTCGCACCGGACATTGAAGTTGTTGGATGAAACCCGAGCTAGCCCCCGAGCTCATTGATCATTTGGAATTATGTGTGATGGAATGCTGAACTCTCTGGTTGGTGGATAAAACAGCTTCAAGCTATGTCGTCCATCATACAGTATCGTTTCTCTGTTCATACAATACTCAGATATTGATGTAGAAGGTATGTAAAATATAATACATTTTCAGAATATATTTTTAACACACTTATATAAGCTTCACAACTATGTAAATATATAAACCACACATACAAACCAACTTCTAGTTGTATCAATTTAATATTTTCCATTTGTATGCAATTTGTATGACAATACAATGAAAGGTGATTTGATCATGGGTTAGGCAGGTGAATAGTATAGCGTCTATTTGTAAAAAGACTAAATACTTAAGTATATAGATGGAGCTTATTTTGTTTGTTATGAAGATTTCAATATACTGCCTGACTAAGGTCTGATGATGCAGTCGCTGGTAGAAAGTGAAATTATGCAATAGCTGCTATTAAACGCCTCGAGTTAGTGTTTATTGGGGCTATACTGTTTAATCTTACTAATGTGTGATAGTGTGTGTGATGTAAATATTTGCAGCACCCACGACACAAGTCATCAAACTTAGTGTAGGGCTGTGAGTGTGAAAGCGTTTATGTTTATGTTATGTTTATGTCTTATGTGTTACACATACTCCTTTTGACCACGTATTTTTACATTACACAATGTAATACAATAAATACGTGTTCAAAGAAGCAGCAACAACACTTACAAAAGCTAGGTATCGAGAATTGAATTGCTTTCTGGTGTTATGTCAATCCTCAGGAATCCCGGCTTTCGCTGAGCTAGTTTACAAGACAGGAAGTGCAGCACGAGCTATTTTGTTAATCCATCGTACCGCTGCGTCGTTTATTGGCGAAATGTTCGTTTTCGATATATTAGTTTGTCAAAATGCTGCGTAGTATAAGTTAAGCTAAGAAACTACAGCTTAAGGCTTTTTGTAAACACCATTTGATTGCAGGAAGTTTTTTTTATTTATTATCTTTGATTGGCTAGCGTTTGACCTCACCCTGACCATCCTCGATCAACATCATCACTTATCATATCATTATAAGTAATAATATGGTCGGGCTTAGTAAATAAGCTGGGCTAGAATAATTGTCTCTCAAGGATAACTGCTGAAACATATTTTTTAGTGTAGATCAGTAAATCATCATTTATGTAGGTACTAGCCATAATGTAACATTGAGCATTACAATAGGTAAGTCATTCGTTTACAAATTAAAAAAACCATGTCCAAGTGTACAGTTAAAATTCTTCCAGGTATTAAACCAATATAAGAAATATATCTTAATATAAAATAAATGTCAGAAAATTGTATTTAAATATCATGTCAATTGTCATTATAGAATTAAAATGTGAAAAATGCCTACTTCAATCGCATAATAATATGCTCTTCAAGATATAATAAAAAAAATAAGATATAATAAGAACGATACTAGGCTTTCCGTTGATACAAAAATTAAGAGTTTTTATGCTCATAAATTCGTCAATTGTGTAGAATAAATTAAACAAAAAAAAAGTATTTTGAAGATGATATAGTTTAGTTAAGTAATGTCAAGAGGTAGTTTATTATACATTTTTATTGTTTAATTTTAAGCCCTGTTTTTGCACTTTTTCAAGTTCAGCCCAAAGTTTGTACAGCTTATTCTTGTTATGCAGGTTTAGTGTGTGTATATTTTTAAGTTTGGGTAGTGATTTTGGCGATTGAATTACGGTACAAATTATTGTACAGTTTTGCAGGATCAATCTTAGAATATGCTAATAAGCATGCCAATAACTTATCCTACGAACATGGATTACCATCACGGCCTTTTCACAAATTCTTGTATATTGGCTACCACATTTTGTATCTTTCAATAAACAAGCTGTAAGGAATATTTCAGAATCAAAACGGCAAAATGTAACAGAGTTGTCACAGGAGCTTTGTGAAAGCTGCATAAGTTATGGCATACTTGTGGAGCGCAAGCTGAATACTTCCCGTGAAAATATGTTGCAGTCATGCTGCAACATACTTTCACATACGTTGTGTCGATATGAATACTTTTGTTGTCGAATGAAGAAGAAATTTTATATAATTGGTATGGACACTAGATTGGTTTTCTGTACACAATTTTATTTTATGCTACAATAATAAGAGATAGACGATTTGATTGTTCCTACAAACAAGTAATCTAATGTTAAAAGTCATGATGCATTAGATAGTCAATAGTTTAATGAACATCAAATTAAAAGCTAGATGATAAATTTGAAACCGGAAGCCGAAAATATAGCCGAATCGCTTGAAGCAACCTCATCTAGACAAAACCTCCTTTTTATTTCAATTAGGTAACTGTTTAAGTAGAACTGGTTTAGAATTAATGTAAAAGTTTGAATACAAGGTATTTAGGTGTTATTGTTTTTAAGATTGGTTGTTATCTCTGGTAGCAAGGTATACCGAGAAAACGGACAATTACACAGGTTTTTTTAATCCAGCGCCGTGGGAAGTCACTTATAAACTAAAACAAAATAATAATTATGAAATGTCTTCTTCCAGCATATAGACTAGATTGTCCAAGCAGGTGGCAGCCGAAATATAAACCAACATAAGTAGAACAAACAGTTTTAAATAAGATTGTTTCTAAATCCTTTTTTATCATCGTTTTGTCTATAAAAAATATTTAAGCTATCATATTAATTATGATAAAATACATCATTGGATAAAATGATTTTAATCTGACTACGAACGATACGCTCATCGCACCTAGCTCTCTAGGCAAGAATCCATTCAAAGATGTACAACAGAAACTGAAATTGCTTTCCACTTTGCCTTTTCCCGCAAGGCTATTGCGGCAAAACTGAAAACAGATATTGCCTACAAAGTTTCAAAAGCGCCGAATGTGGAATCGCTTGCGTTCCCGCGTGTGCACTTCGTCGTTTGAACAATAATGTTGAAGCGTTTCCGTTTGAAAGGAAAAGCAACTGTGGTTAGATGTCGTGCAAAAACATCGCTATAAAGAAATTATCTCTGGATGCGGTATTTCGTGCATATGATTTACATTGCACAACAGAAACCAAAACTGTAATGTGCGATTGCTGGCTAAATTGCGTGAGCATTGGAATTGAAATTATTCAAAATTGAAATTTTGCCTTCGTAATGTAGAAATATGCGTTTCAACAAAAAAGAAACAGTTTAGTTTTGTGTTGATTGATAGAGAATGTGGAAATCTACCTTGATTCACAAAATTTTGTTTAATATATATTTATATTATATTTTTTAGTTATCAGATAGGAGTTTTTGTTGTTTGTTTTTTCGAGGATAGCAGCAGATGGAACAATATTCAGTGCTTGAATATATATTTTGTACTTAAAGCTATTTATGAGTTTATTACCGATAAAGAAGTAGGTAACTAAGTGAGCCTTATAAAATGCCCTAACAACGCCAAAATTGTTCATTGATGAAATTAATTGATGAAATGAATTGATTTTGTTTATGAAGAAATGAAGTTCAATAATACGTTTATAAATCTTAAAGAAACGAAGAGCTTTAAGTTTATGAAACTTCACGTTGTTATTTTTTTTACTTTACGATTCTTCAAGTCTTTGTATGTCTATTCAACTTGCATTTCCAACCGTGCACCTTCATATAGTTGAACGAACAAGTTTCAATCCTAAGCTTATATAAATAGTTAAATAATGTCTGCACAATGGAACCAAGTGAGAAGTTGCTACGAAGGTTTTTAACAAGTAATTACACCATAAATAAATGGATTAAGGTTGAAAGTACTATTCATGAATAATAAGTGTTTAAACATTGATACAAAATGGATAAATACATATACTCATTATTCTCATCTCTAAATTGAGTGGTAGCTTAGCAATGACTGCTGCGTTATTAAGTAGTGTATATCCTATTCCGATGAAGTTTTTATGAGAAAACGGGGTCCTTTGCGCTTTTTTTTAAATAACATAAGAACATATACCGAGTAGATAATTTGGGTTGGTTGTTAATTCGACCGCAAAATACTAGACCGGGGGACCACGCGGGTCGAGTCGTCACATTTTATTTTATTTTATTCATATTATTTTGAGGTCGAGTTGACAACCAACCCTATAATTTAATTTAATTTAATTTTAAAAGATTGACCGAAATTTCGTTGTTTTTGAGTTTCCTGAAATATCGAAAACTCGTAGGAAATAAAATACATGGCTATTTACCATATATTTTATCCCGTTACTAATACAAACATTTTTATTGAGAGTGACCCTGATTTGAAAAAAAAAATTAAATATAAGATATTTAATAAAAAAATTTTCTGTTCTCTGTACCAATTTTCAGGTTATTTAATTAAGACACGGTTCCTCTACTACATTTGCGTAGGTAGACTCTATTTAGAAAACGACACACAATTTCGCTCAAAGTGCCTATGAAGTAGATGGTGTGTGGTATTAGGGCTGGCTTGAATCGCGACCTTTACCTACTTTAATTTCCTTTTCACCGCATCACAGAATAGTATGATAGCAGCTTTTATGAAAATAGGCTTACTATGATTTTGGCTGTGAAATAAGTTTTTTTTTTTTTTTTTAGTCCTCTTTATTTACAATTATTAAAAGCTTACATATCCTGTACTAACTACGGGCCAATTGCCTATATTTCTTAAAACTAAACTAAAACTATGTACAGCAAAGAACTAAAGTTACCTACAAGACGTCGAGCTTATAGGTAACTTAAGTGCTCAAACCCACTACCAGTGGGTAGCGTTCCCATCATGCTGGCGGCATTGCCTCTCTGAAATAAGTTGCTTGTAATAATGATAACATGATTTTGAAGATACGAGCTGCACTTATTTGTCAATGAAAATGGATCTTTACCTTATAACAAATAAGCCATTTAATATACTGTAAGATTTTTTTTATAAACATAAACGCTTTCACACTCACAGCCCTACACTAAGTTCGATGACTTGTGTCGTGGGTGCCGGAAACATTCACATCACACACCAACCAGAACCAGAACCAGAAACAAAAATTTTCCTTATCGAGATAACTTGTGTTCCCGCCGCTAATTGAACCCGATAACCCTGTGTAGTTCAGAAAGCGAACATACCTACCTGCCAAGGAGGCAGTTTAGTTTGTATATAGTTAGTTATATGTTTGTTGTTTCTTCTATTACATCACATTTCACACTTATATTATAAAGGCGAAAGTTTGTGAGTGTGCTTGTATGTTTGTTACTTCTTCAAGCTCAAACGGCTGGACCAATTTTGATGGTATAGAGGTAGCCCAGTATTAACACATATGCTACTTTTTATCTCCGGTCCGGTACTTACGCTGGTAAAACCGCGGGGCGCAGCTAGTTACACAATAGATACGTACCAATAGTTAATATACTAAAATTTTAAAAATAAAACCCGACGGCAAAGAATGTAAACCTCCTTTTATTTTTTACTTTAAGTTAATAAAAGATATTATGCGACTGTATTAGAACTTATTACAGTTTTGAAAATTTAAGTGAGAATATTCAATGATCCCCACTTGACACAGTTCGTCGAAATAAGGATATTATAGATAATATACATAATAAGAATAAAGGTTAAGTTATAAAAATAAAGGTTAAAGATGGTTTAGACGATCTTTAATGTTCGGCAAAGTTCCCAAAATGCTTGCTGCATTACCACGCTGTATAGCAAGGCTTATCCTCTGCCCAAAGAGGATAATAATATCCTCTGCCCCAAATTCAAATCAGCATTTTGTTCATGTGCCGAATTAATCAGTCTCTTAGACAAATCTTTGAAAATTTCTACATGATGCACCCGGTCCCCATGGGCCTAGCGTTTCAACCCCAATATATATATTTTTTTAATTTTGAAAATATGTCGTTTGGCGGTAGCTACAAATTGAATTTTTCATAACTGTCATGTCTTTGGCGACTCTCGCTTGAAGAAGATAAATCGATTGACGGAAGACTCATCAAAATTGGCCCACGGGTTCGCTCTCTTAAAGTGAAGAACACACGTATAATATATATATGTGTAAGATGGTTTGTATCTATTTAATTCCATTTACACAGTATAAGTCGGTATGAAAACACTGGCAGTAGTGGGTTAATAGTCCAATAGGTATTATGGTTTGTAAAACGAACATTCAATACGCGCGTCGCCGCTGAGTCGCAAGGCGGGAGATCGACTGCCGAACGGGCGAGGCGCGCGGGTGGAGACGAGCGAGGGGCGGCCGCGGAGCGCGGGAAGCGATGCACGCATAGATACATATACGTATTGATAGGCGATAGATCATAATGCGCACCGTTACATACTCCCCCTCTAGTTCGAACATAGCGCCCTCGCGTTCGGACTAGGACTACTAACATATTTGCGCGGCCGACCGCGACGCCTTTTCTTCTTCACGGCTATCGTGACGGGATCAACAAACGGCGTGATGTGCGAGACGTGGTATTTCCCTACGCACTTACCTGTCATGTAACTATCCAGCTCGTGCGAAGACGGGCTCACAATCTGCATCACTCTGTAAGGACCGTTTCTGCGTGGGGTGAACTTCGCGGTCTGACTTCGACTAACATCATTCAACCCTTGTGCCTTTAGAAGGACGTGATCACCTACGTCGTAGTCCGGAGCAGGACGTCGGTCTTCATCGGATTCAGGCCCGTGGCGATACAGCATTTCATCGGACAGAATGTAACCACGGTTCGACCTACCCCTCCCCCTAAAGTCGACGTCGTCTGCCTCAATTTCGTCGATTATCTTACGAAGCTCGGGATCTTTGTGCTGATTTTCGCGGGTACCGACGGCGTCTCTGTGTGGTATATCTACTATGGCATCGCACTTAGTAGAATCTCCCTCGCAGCAGGCTGGACGACTAAGTGCGTTATCTATGACGTTGATGTGCATCAACTCTACATCGGCGGCGGATGGTAACACTGGTGGATGGAGTTCGTACGAGCTGATGAATGAAAACTTTTCATCACGTGCATCAGCGAAACACCAGGTGCCCTGTGGGAGGTCTAGCATGACGTCAGCGCACACAATGAAGTCGCGTCCAAGAAGCGTCCTATTATTTGCTCCTGGCAAAACTAAAAATGTGGTAAGTATGCTGCGTCTCTGTAAAATTATCGTAGTCTCACAGGTCAATGCCCTTCTTACCTGTTGAGATCCGTCAGCGAGTTCAACTGCGCGGTGCGACTCGGTAAACTTCACGCCACTAGCGACGAGTATGTCGTGGAGACCGGGGCTGGCAATGCTGTGAGTTGCGCCGGTATCCAGCACAGCGACACCCTCACGGCCCGCCACCTTAATACGTACAGTCGGTCGTGATCGGTCCGAACACTCTATCTCGACATTCAGGAACTCGGCTTTGCTAACAGGATCTTTACTTCTGGAATTAGAACTACACGTCTCGCACTTCGAACGCACTGTGCCGGGTTTACCGTAACAGTATAAAGAATTACTTTTCTCGGAAGTAGACGAGTCGGCGCGATCGGCATTTGTATTCGACTGAGTTTTAATAGTAGACCTACAATCTTCAGAAAAATGTCCGAAACGGCGGCATTTAGAACAACGCGGTCGGTTACGTTTCGTCGTAATATTTTTCGAATGGTCACTAATACTACGTATGTTCGAACTTGAGGGAGCAAAAGTATGCACGTCGGCATTCAAGGGGTTAACAGTACGTATGTAGGCACTCGAAGTGTTAACTTGTTTACGATTGGAATGACTACTGGCATGCATCGCTACCGCGGGCGCGTTAAGTACATTGGAACTGTTTACCTCGCTCAACGTTTCCTCCACGTACCTCGCTCGTTCGAGAAGTTGGTCCGGGTCAATCACAGAGTCGCGCGGCAATCTTTTCCGGATTTTTCGGTTTAACAGTCCGTATAACATGTCGGTTTGCATTATTGTCGGCACTATGTATGGTAGAGGCGCGAATTTGGCACGCACTCGCGAAATAAATGAATCAGCTCGGTCCTCGGCACTTTGTTCATTCGCGAAAATGTCTTTAAAAATCTTATGAGCCGGACGCGGCGCGCCGAACATGGCGCGGAGTCGGCGTATGGCGTCTTCCCACGACGTCACTGAAGCCTTGATGCCGCGCCAAAACACGGCGGCTTGATCGGTGAGAAGTAGTGCTAAGCCACGAAGAGCGTGCTCGTCGCTTATCATGGTGCACTCCTTGTAAACGGTGATGGCGTCGACGAAAACTTCAAACTCGTCGGCGGTTCGGGAAGCACCATCGAAGCGCGCGGTACAACGGGAAAAATTCCCGGTCGGCGCGTGTGGGACCGTACTACCGGACGACGGAGTTGGCGTCGGCCCGTTGCTGTCACTGTTTGGCGGGGACATAGCGGTCGTAGCATTCCTCATCACGTTGGAGATGAGCCTTGCCAGCTGATCTTCCGTGATGGCGATGATGTCTCGACGCGCTTCCATGTCCGTTGCAGGGGGCCGCGACGCCAGCGACGTTTGCGCGGGAGTCAGGCGAGCGGTTGCGGGGTCATTGTCCTCTTCGCGTCCTCGCTCGTCGTCGCTGCTCTCGCTAATGTGGTCATCTCTCTTCCTATTTCTCGTTTGTGGCGGCGACATGTTGTGTGTAGGTTAGGCACGTCGCTACAGTCGTAAAACATCCAACGTGCGACGGAAAAAACACAAAAAGCCACAACAAAACGCGTTCGATCGTTCACTTTGGCGAGTCCACTTGAGTTAGGGCGAGTCTAACTCTAGCTACTAGTTGGGCGCAATTGTAATATTGTTTGTACTTATTTAATTCCATTTACACAGTATAAGTCGGTATGAAAACACTGGCAGTAGTGGGTTAATAGTCCAATAGGTATTATGGTTTGTAAAACGAACATTCAATACGCGCGTCGCCGCTGAGTCGCAAGGCGGGAGATCGACTGCCGAACGGGCGAGGCGCGCGGGTGGAGACGAGCGAGGGGCGGCCGCGGAGCGCGGGAAGCGATGCACGCATAGATACATATACGTATTGATAGGCGATAGATCATAATGCGCACCGTTACATATGTACATAGGCTGATGCCACATTACCCTCCTTTGCGTAGCGCAGTCGGGTAAAAAACATCCATAAATTTCTACAGATTTTTTTTCTTAGTACTACCGCATATTTTTAATGGGTTTCCGGTAGTTTTCCTTTAGAGACAGTCTCCTTTTAGATCTAGCGTGTTTACTACCTAATCGATCACCCAATAGTGAGGTAACGGTCAAAAGCTAGCCTATCAGATATAGAGAGAATGAAGTGGTTTAATAGAATGAAGTGGTAATAATCAGATAAAACTATATAACTTATAATCAGGTAAAATTACCAGTTATCGTGAACGGAGATAGTAAGTTAGATCCGGTAACAAAGTTCCGACATGAATCCTCTGTTAGTTCTCATCAGATCACGAATATTGGTCCAATAGTGTAGCCATGATAATTGAAACGCAAACATACCTTAAAAAAACCGACTTCATCGCTTATATTTCGGTTTTGGCTAAACCGATTTCGATAAAATGCATATGGGACAACTTCTGAAGTATACTCTACCAAACAAAATAAAATCATCAAAATCGATTCATAATTGGCGGAGATAATAATATCTCCGCCAATTATGAATCGATTTTGCAAATCCCTCTATAAAGAGGGATTTGCGGAACAAACTTACAAAAAAAAGACATACATTTGAGTTGAGAACCTCCTTTTTTGAAGTCGGTTGAAAAGGTAACAAACAGATTGAGTTTAGTTTTCATTATATTTGCTAAAATTAAGACAGTAAGGACATACGAACAATAATTATAGTTTAATTTGAACTGCCTGTTGGCTTAGTTGTATTCTTAGTTTGTTGGTCGCGTACAAGAGCTGTAGTCAGTAATAATTGATCGAACGAGGCGAGATCTCTATGTTGACTTGGGAGGTTCAGCACTTTGTTCATCCATCCGTCCGTCCGTCTGTCAGAGGCATCTAGCGTCTAAACCATACAAGCGAATTACTTCAAATTCTCAGAGAATATGTAAAGTTATAGCCTAAAGCCAGAACTGGCAATTAAAATGGTATAATTGAAAATAATAAGGAGGCACCCATACACCTCAGAGTATAGGTGCCTCCTTATTAACAATAATTTTCCTCCTTACAATATTTTTTCTTTTTTTAACAAAAGTTATAACTTATTAGGCAAAATGTAGACGCGAGATTTCTGTTCGGCGCGAACGACTACTAATATTTTAAGACGCGTTAGAAGATAAGACGTAGCATGTAGCTTCCAATCTTGAGCGCGTAGCTCCGTAGCTCTCTCGTAGAGCATTCGTAGCTCGTAGCCGGCAGTCAGCGAGCGCGGTCCGAAAGCGGCGGCCGCACGCGGCGCGTTCTACCTACGGTTGACTTTAAGTTCACTTTCGTTAAAGTGTCGCGAATTAAACGTGTTTTCACTTGAGTGAGTAATTTGAAACGTTCTATTAATTAGATTTGTAGACTTCAAGTATTTCACAACATGATCTATTGTTATGAAAACAGTTTTTCACATAATTTAATTTCAATTTAGCGAACGTTTTTGTTCAACTTAATTTTATTCACAAATAAATTGAGTTCAAAATATTTATTTCATAAGGTATAGAATACAAAAACTACTTCTATGCTTTTTTTTATTATTAATTCAGTACAAACAGGTAAACATATTGATAGTCATCAATGCATAGTCCTGAGAACACGAAACGTTTTTCTTAAAATCATGTTGATCATTCCCACTAGACCCTAGACTTGTAATGTGGGCGTCACACATACCCAGATAAAATAGGTTTTTCGTGGGTGAAATTTTCGTCCTAAGATAACAAGATAATAGAAATAGATGAATATAATGGAATACAATGGATATCAGCAATTGATAACAAAATACACTAAGAATTAAATGTTTTTTTGACAATCCAGTAGGCGCAGTGAGCAGGTTTCTGCCCTCTGAGACGTGGGTTCTGTGGAGTTGGGTGTGGGGTTCGATTCCCAGGGCATAATCGAAGGCAGAATCGAACCCAGGCAGCATAATTTTCCTTTCTATGGGACATTTGTGCTTCTGGTTTTGGGTGTGATTGTGTATGTGTGATATGTAAATGTTTCCGGCACTCACAATACAAGTCATTGAACTTAGTGTGGGGCTGTGAATGTAAATGCGTTTGTTGTTGTTTCGTAATTTAACTGACTCCTAGTAAATAACACACACTTAAGTGCGTTGGCAAAATTACACAATATAAACTATTATTAGCTGCCAATTGCTACTTTCGAAGAGCTCCAGTTTCACTTTAAGATATCTGCGGGGGTAGTTTGTTTTATTTCCACTTCTCTCGCACAAGCTTAATATATTTACAAACTTTTCAATTATATTATGCAATCAAAGATGGAATGATGAAATGAAAGAGACAGAAACAATTTGCAAAAATTGATATGACACGCCGTAGTTTTTCAAGGAGCATGAAGAGTGGTAATTTTCGAGTAATTAATTTTACTTTTGCAATATACGTATACTCCAAAGTTAACTCTCTGAGTAAAGCTGTTCAGCATCCCTATAAACTTTCACAGCATATATTTTAAAAGTGATCTTATGATTCGTTACTTGGATATCTTGGAATCCGTTATTTCTTGCGTAATGTTAGCAAAATTTATAACATTTATCCAAAGATCTTAGTTGTAAAAAAATGTATATTGTATCAATATGCCAATATAATACTTAATTTTATCATACACTAGCTGCACCCCGCGGCTTTTCCCGCGTAAGTCCCGGACCAGCCAGAATTCGGAGTTAAAAAGTAGCCTATGTCCTTTCTCAGGCTCTAGACTATCTGTGTACCAAATTTCGTTTAAATCGGTTCAGTAGTTTTAGCGTGAAAGCGTAACAGACAGACAGACAGAGTTACATTCGCATTTATAATATTAGTAAGGATAAACTTCTACTCAAATAATAAATAACATAGCAAATACGTTTACTAATAGAGCAAGTCTATTCTTGACGCTGTTGAGCGCGAGTTGATGGATGACGCTTATCTGCGAGCCCATCAACTTCGTTCGAAGACGAAATAGAAACGTCATGAGTTAACTTCTGGTCGAAGACTGTCTTGATTGCTTACTTGGTAACCTTATAATTACCTACTACATCTCGTGTTGTTTTTGAAGAAATCACAACACTGGCAAAACCGCAATTTTCCTTTGCAAGGGAAGTTTGGTTGTGAGTGTAGAGTAAATATTTAAGGCACCTGTGACTTAGTTTTGAAATTGCAGGAACTTGCTTCTGCAAGTCTTTGGGTTCTGCAAGCCTCACAGTCAGAAGACTGTGAGAACAAAAAGTATTATACTTCTTAGATACACTAAAAGTGTATTAATTATTATTTGCTAAGACCATTAATAAAATTAACGGTAGGAGAAGCTTCTCATTAAAAAAATGTTTCGCGCCAATCCAAATAACTGCTTTGTCATTGTTTATTTTTAATATATCCCAATTTTTACCAAACTGCCGAAGAAGGTTTTTTCGCGAGTATCTTTGTAAATTTGTATATTTGTAAATTTCTTTATTACTTCGTATTTTCCAAACGGCTGAATGGGTTTTGACCGTTAAGGTAACGTTATATTCGTCTTAAAAACACAAGTGTCCCTAGATAGGGGTATGAAAAAAAAAAATTGGCGGATTTTTGCCGCCAAATAGTAATATGTTAATAAAAAAAGTACGTTCTCATTTTTGTTGTAGGATTTTTTTACTTGTTTATTTTAATATCTGGGTGTTTTCAGCTCCTTTCTTTACTGAACGAAGATACTTCTTGATCTTTTAGAATCAAGAATTTGGAAACATTCTTAGATTTACAAGTTGATCTACAACTATTGATATTCAAATTGCTATTAAAAAAAAAATCATAAAATAAAATAGAATCATTTTTTATTCTCAAAAAAATAGCGCAGGTTTTCTGTCATCCCACTTACACGTAAACCGGAAGGAGAGTTAACTGTGCGTATAAAAATATGTAAATCCAAACGGCCTTTTACAGGCGGATTATCTTTGACGCTGTATAAACATGGCTATCTTCCTGGACTTGTATTATTTAAAGCTACGTTTTAATCATTAAATCTACATGATGTTTGTAAAACGTTTGCTTTTACGCCTTTAAATTTGTATGATACCCGGGGCTATTCATCTTATTTTACCTTTTCCTACCCTTGTGCCCTTGGACAAACTATAAAGGACCTACTTTCTTGCCCACAATCCCGTAACAACTGTTACAATCAATGATCTACGAGAGGCTTCCTTTTATAGTCGCAGTTGCAGAGTACTGGACCAAATAAAACTTTAGCGCACCTTAAGTACTTTTGAAAATAGTAGCCGTGCCCCGCGACTTTTCCCGCTATTATCAAGTTAAAAGTAACCTATGTGTAAATCTTAGACATAACCTATGTACATTCCAAATTTTATCCAAATCCGTTCTGCCGTTAAAGCGTGAAGAAGGCATAAATATATTTACACACTTATACAATTACACACAAATTTTCGGATTTATAATATTATATATATAACGGACAGCTATCATGACGAAATAAAAGAGCAGTGTTTCACCACTGTTAGAATTCAATTGTTTTTTTTACAATATTTTATAAAATATCTGAGACAATTTAATACTCTATCTTCACTGCATTTATGCAACCTCAAAAAAAAGTATATGTGCCTGCATCAATGATAACTTTTAAAACAACACTTACGTTTTTTTTAAATATATTTTATGCTAGGCATAACTATATTAATAAATGTAGAAAGGAAAAATTATCGCTTGAGACGGTGTTTGAACCCGCGGCCTTAGCGTGTCATGCCCTATTCCTCTAACCGCTGAGCGACTCAAGCTTGAAGCGACGAAATTATCCTTTCCTCATTATTAACGTCTTACGGGGACGTGTGACGTCATCTACCGAAACAGGTTTTTTTGAAACTACTACGGCCAACGAGTCCAACATTAGTAATTATATATAAATATAAATATTTATTTTTATTAGTTTCAAATATTTAACAACCCAAAATAATGATTAAAATCTCATTTCTACATCATTAGCGATTTACCTACATCATAGGTCAAATCGATCATGAAATTATTATTTCTCTATTGAACTCAGAGATGTAATTTTAAACAAGTCCATGCCCTTTGTCTCTATTATTCTAAAATTGTGCCCTCATCATTTATGCATGGTATTTATTACCATTGCTAAATGTGTTACATCGACGTTGTTACATATATGTATTGTACCGAATCTGGCTACTTTACATATCATCTATAACTATACCTACTTACCTCGTGTTACTGGTGTGTTTTATTTAAATATTAAACGGCCGCCGCCGGTTAAAGTTAACCTCATATATACGTGCTTTAATATTGTATTCTACTTTGAGCAAATTGATATTTCAAATAACTCAAATGAATATGTCTCAGTTTTTTATCGGATACATTTCTGAGAGTGTGCTAAGGAACTGTACGATCTAGTTCCCCCATCCCCGTTCTATCATCGGACAAGCTGACAAACTGCTAAGCGACACCACTATATGGTAGAATTCCATTAACATTCCACAAATGCGCAGAAAGCGTTTTGCTTACACATTCAATGTACGAACCGCAAAGGAATGGAACTCCTGAGTCGGTGTTTCAATATGGGAGTCTTCAAGTCGCGAGTGAATAAGTATCTTTTAGGCAAGCTTGCTCCATCGTCGACACATCGTTGCTTACCATCAGGTGAGATGGTGGTCAAAAGTTTGCCTATCTTGAATAAGCAATAAAACAACCTTTTTCATTAATCTTTTGAGATTGACGCAAACATAACATAAAATTCGTATCAGACAAAATGTACCTTCTTTTTCCTTTAACAATTTGGCATCGCAAAGTGAAGCGGCATCTCATCACGTAGATACCATTTACCGCAAGCTTCGGAAATGTCAAAAGATTTCACTTGAGCCCGAGATTCAGCGCATTACGGGTACATTCAGAGTTGATAACTTTCAATGCAGCGAAGGTTCGTAAAGTAAGTATGAAAGACTTTTTGCGTTCGTTTTCAATGTTTTCGTTCAGTTTCGTGTAGTTTTTAATGATGTTGTAATTACTTATCGAGTCATGGTCATTAATTTGAAGCAGTCGATATCATTCAAGTGTCATCGTTACTGCGGTAAAATGTTAATAGGGTTCAAATTAATTAATATTTAATTGAAATGTCACAGTTTTAACAGACTCGGAACGATATTGAAAACATCGATTTTTTTAGATTTCTGTGTCGGCTCAAATTATTCTTATTTTATTTTTATAAAAATAGTATTGTCTCGCAATTACATAAAATATAATTATACGCAAGCGAGGCTTAAAAAAACCGACTTGAATGCTTATTTTTTGGTTTTGGTTGGATCGTTTTCGATAAAATTTATATGGGACAACCTCTGAAGTATAATCTACCAAACAAAAAAAAACATCAAACTCGATTCATAACTGGCGGAGATATGTGTTTACCTTTTTTACCACCTCATCATCATATGCTTACCAGTAGGTAAGAGATAGGTGGTCAAACGCTAGCCTACCAGATATACAAAAAACTAATTCAATCCAACAACACACACAGTTCGTAGGTCACATATGCTGCCGGGAGTTATTAAGGTGATTATCAAAAGGTTATTAAAACATATCTTATCTTATTTTCTACCGACTTCACAACATTGTCAAGTCGACGGTTTTTTTTATGTGTGTTACCTCATAACTTCTTTCCACGTGAACCGATTTTGAAATTTTTTTTTTGTTTGATAGATGTTGCTTTCCAATTGGTCCCATTAATTCAAGATCTGATCTTGAAATATCTGTAGTTCTTGAAATATCTTCAATAATGCGTGTTTAGTACATCTAATCCAAAATTCCGAAGATAACGCGGTGAAGTCAGTTTTTTTAAGCTTTGCTTGCGTTTAATTATCGTTAAAATGAACTCATTTTAGTATAATGAGAAGTCCTATATTTCCAAGTCATTATGTTTGCTATTTTCAGGGAATCTGCTGACGACGGAGTTAAAGGACCGTTATTTTGAAGGGAGGACTATAATTAATGGCTCTGTTAATTTAGGTTTAACGCTTAATATAATCATTTATGAGTGTTACTTGCGTGTGTTATAATCGGTATGTGATGAACATTATGAGATAATGCTTTGAATTACGAGACAATGAGAAAAAGTCGCCCAAGAGTCCCAGCGGTTAGTAAACAAAATAAAAATATATAATACTCGCGATAGTTTCGCAAAGTAAAAAAAGTTAATGTAAGATGCAATGTCGCATAAGTTAGTCAAAATTATTTGTATAATTATGAGTGATATGATAGATGGTGGATGTAACGGATAAATAGTACTTATTGAACTGCACAGAGCAGGTGCCCTGAGCACTTCAAAAAGTGCCTTTAAAGAGGGATAAGAGGATAGACGCAAGGCGTAGTTAGTTGGTTAAAAAGGAATACTGCAGGAGCGCTTTTAGACCTTAGTGACAGATTTTTTACGTACGTTATAAACATAAAAATATATATAGCTATATAGCTTATAACATAAAAATAAACGCTTTCACGCTCACAGCCCCACACTAAGTTCGATGACTTGTGTCGTGGGTATCGGAAACACTCACATCACACACACAATCACAAACAGAACTAGAAACACAAATTTTCCGTGGAGAGAAAACTTGTGTTCCCACCAGGAACCGAACCCGATACCCCTGCTTAGAAGGCGAACGCTCAACCAACTGAGCTAACGGGCAGTTCATTAAAAAATAATGTTATTAAACTGGCGACGAAAGAAAGAAAGCGACCCGATAAGAAAATTATCTGTGGTATATTTTACAAACCACGGCTTGATTGGAGGAAAATATGTAACTTACGCAATCACATTATAAAATACATTCGGATTTTACATTGCTGGAAATATTCGGCTAGACTTCAGTCCACTTCATTTCAAACCATCCGCACACACTTATCTTAGCGAACCTGTTCAGACAGTACAATAAACCACTCTTCACTTTCAAGATCATCGCCGATCTAAAGTTAAGATCTAAGTGTTTAGTATTTTTACCATGGCTTAAGTCTTACTAGCCGTTAAAAACACGGCATAGTTCATTTTAGTGTGGAGCGACCGTTAATGTTCGTAACCAAGAAAAGAGGTGAGTATCTTGAGTATAAGCGTATACAGGTAATTTATCATACTCTTGGCAGGAAGCGGTTATGCATACTCCTTACGCATCACGAGATACCGGAATATTTTTCACCCATAACAGATTATTGGAAAAATATACCTTCAAACAGATATGATCTTATCATTCTATTTTTTTTCTATGGATTTTTTAATACTGTAGCTACTTGGTAATGCGTAACAAGCTAAGTCTGTGTCATAAATAGAGTCAAGAAATTTAACTTTTGATAAAATACTTGCTTGTTTCTGACTTAAAGAAACTACACCTAATTTAAAAATAAAAAGTTGAAATACTTTTTTCAATATAAATGTCGATAAATACTGTAATGTGCCAGCGTGACGCTTGCAATTACGCGAATGACTTGCTCGTTACCTAAATGACACATATAAAGCACCTTCATTGGTAACAATGGTGGCGGTTTCAAAGCCCAATGCTCGATTTGTTTTTCAATGTATTATTCTTAGAGATCTCTACCACATAGGTAACTTTTATTTACAAATACATAAAACAAAACAAAATACACCTCTGCTAAGTGTTTACTTCTGCTTATTTTCCTGGTATAAATGAACCTAACCGAGAAAGGAGAGAGGAATAAAGTACTTTTTGTTTTTCTCGTATCTTTACTTCCCGCCTAACCACGTCCACTCCACACCTTGAAAGCCGCCTGTGGCAATAAACACAGCGAAATGTAGCGTGTTCCCCCTCTTGCGTAAATGACAAACTATGTGGGAGCAGTAAGAGGCTTACCAAAGCGAAGCGAGTCGAGCCTGCAGCTGTAACCTACTGTATCTAGTAGGTTACTACTGTGTCATGAGAACTGTATAATATTACGAAGACAGAGTAAAACGTCTTAGTTAGGATTTGTAAAACGAAACGGCTTAGTCGTGCGATCAATGTTTTAAGAGTTTGAGCTATTAAGGGACGAGAATTGTTCACCTGACGGTTTGTGTCACGGCTGTAAAATCAGCAGCGCCACCTGGGATTTTGAATAATTCCTGAAATTTTAAGCGTTATGAGTAATAAATACCTAGTACCCTGATAATCGCCCTTTTAGCCGGAACCAGATTTGCTTGCGCTGTGCTGCTATTTGGCTGATCGACAAAGGTACTATTCCAAGTCGACTCACAAGAAGTCCCACAACCTAGTTTGTTAATGGATAGATGGTTTCATCATTTCGTTTTTTTATGTTCGATAGGCAAGCATTTAACCATTACCTCATCTGATGAATATTGATTGTGGACTGAGAAATATTAAGTAGAGGAAATTTTCTTGTTAACGGACGTTCCCCTGTCCATCATCTGAGGACTGCCGAAATCTAGGGAAATTTTAAAGTTGATACTGTTTAAGGAGTATAATTTTATAGATGATACTGATGAAGGAATATTTTATCTTTTTACGTACTTTTATCATGATTTATTATCATCACCATCATGGACGCTGGCGAAGATGCGGAGCTCAGCATATAAAATATTAGCTCTCTGCCTCCTCATAAAAATAGTCATACTCTACGTACTTACTGTGTACTTGGCACACGTTTAGATATGTTTTTATGTTTCGGCGCGACGTTCCGTATGTTCAGTCTCTGAAAGCCATACATTATCCGAATCATCCTGGTTTAAATCCTCCAAGCACATCCTGGTATTATGCTCTCGGGTAGAGATTAATTTAAGAGACTTTTTAAACATGTTGGCATGATATGTCGCCTTCTGGAAATCCCAGGAGGTATCAATTCACATGTTTCTTATATATAATACAATACTTATTTATTGAACACCAATAAGATAGTTAAGTAAAATGAAATAAAAACTAAAAATAATAATTGTGGTACAATGGGCGGCCTTATCACATAAAGCAATTTCTTACTGGCAACCTTTGGATGGACAGGATAGTAATAATATGAATTTTTGAGTGTTTCTTTGACACAAGGTGCGTTTGCTAAATAACAATTAATTGTAATTATAAACAAAAACTAGTGTTGCGCAGGATGCATGTGCACTACATTATTATATTTAATGCTTTTTTTTTTGTTTGCATTTAGGGATCTTTACCGAACATTAAAGATCGTCTAAGCCATCTTTAACCATTTTTTTTTTATAACTTGAATATTTAGTAATAATTAAACTAGGTTTTTAAATTAATAAATTGTTTGTTTTTTGTTACCGCACAATAATATGACCACAAAAGAAAATTACGATAACTTTGATACAAGTTTGGGTGGGTTTTTCGTATTTGACGCATTTTTCTGGGTCGAATCTCGTATAAGTAAATTTTTTTATGAGTGCTAATTTGAAGCACATGCCATAAATCATATTTGTAGTTAAAAGTATTTATTTCATTTACAATGTTTAGAAAATATCAAGATCCTAATAAAGTTGCAAGATGCTTCTACGTACTCGAGATTAGTAAAAACTTTCTGTCAAAAAGTTAAAGCCATACTAATTTATTAATTTTGAAAACCGGCGAAATGAATTAATTGTATGTATAGAAACCTTATACATTTCCACTGCTGGAATGCGGATTCCAACATTTGAAAATGAATTGTATATAGCAGGTTACTTACTATTAATTCCCCATGTCCCTGATGGAGTGTGACTTAAGTGCTACGATCCCAATGCGGCTCTGCAGATGTCATATGCCGCTGTATTTTGGGCAATGGTTTTTGACCTGATATTGTTTTAGAGCAAATTTTAATTATATATACATATATTCCTAGGATATACACGAAAGCTAAACCAGCCACTGGTTCACTTTCTACCACCAGATGGTCCACCAGCCCCAACTAGCCCACGGGTAGTATTCAGTGCTGTAAATTAAAAAGACCTATAACTTTCGAATAGAACTAGGTCTGTATGTTGGCAAATAAAATATTTTTCACTAGCTATACCCGCCATGCGTTGCAATGCCACGTAAAGAAAAAAAAAATTTAACTTTCATGTTTATAGTTGCCTAGTACTTTAATACTTTACTACCTCTTACACGTTTATGATTGCCTAGTATTTTAATACCATACTAATAACTAAATAAATGATTACCTCTTTTACGTTTATGGTTGCTTAGTACTTTAATACAATAGCTAATAAAAAGAGGTAGTCTTTTGGGTTTGATGGAAAGCATGTCGAAATTATAAAAAAAAATGTGATGTTCCTAAAAAGTATCCTATGTCCATCTCCTGATTCTAAGCTACCTTTCCCACCAATTTTCAGCCAAATCGGTTCAGCCGTTCTTGAGTTATAAATAGTGTAACTAACACGACTTTCTTTTATATATATAGATTTTGTAATCGATTGTGTCGTATGGTTTTTCTAAATTCTTATTAACATCTTATTTACATTTAGGTTTGTAACTATCAAAGTCTCGCAGCTCTTCCCGCGTTATAAAAAAAACGGTGTCAAATATCACATCTACCTAGATCATATATTAACATTAGACTAGTTGTGACAGATATAACTCGTTTTCTAGGATTTTGTAACTAAAGTAATGTAGGTTTGTTTCCTATCTCGATGCTCGTTTCAAACCTCTCACACACATACAAACTGACGGATGTGTATTAATAAGTGTGATATTTTATAGCAGCGCTTAGTGCTAATAAAAGCTAACTTCTCCACAAACTCATTGAGTCTAATAAATGCAATGAAAAAGCAAAAGATGTTTGATGACATCGAAACGAATTTAGATCAAAACCAAGAAGCAAATGACTGGAAAACATTTTGCTTCTTATCTTCAAATCGGTCGTCCAGCTCACGGCTTCCCAATCCATATTCTTATCTCTCACGCTAAATGAAGCATGGCAGAGCGATAAGATCACAATGTTGACTTATTTTACCACTGCTTATACAAATTGTTTTTAATGGCACGTCTCATTAAAGCCTCATGTAATGGCACGAATTCTTGAAGGATAGTAAATGTAAAAGATTGCAGACCTACTTCACTAAATATTTATTTTTTTATTATTATTAGCTGCACCCCGTAGTTTTACCCGCGTAAGTCCATCATCCAGGGTGTCGGATACCTCAACACCAAATTTCATCAAAATTTGTCCAGCCGTTTGAGTGTTAAGAAGTAACAAACAAACAAATACACTCACAAACTTTAACTTTATAATATTAGTGTGATACTAATGTATATTCTGTCGAATTATTAATTTACCTCCCAAGCTTTTGAAATTGTGAATCAAAACTACGTAAGACGATGGAATACGTATATTTAATAGCACAGTTAACACAAAAACCCAATACACATAAACCCAATATATATATATATATATATGTATACAACTTGCTCCAGTTTCACTATCAAAATATATGTTTTTAGTACATTTAAGTATTATTCCTATATTCTACATTAAATCATAGTTTTTGATTATTAATAATACTGATTCAAAATGGGATTAAATTTAATGACCACCAAAAAAACAATCTTTGCCCTGAACAGCCTCATCCAAAAAAAATATAATACGTGTAAATGAAATATGAAACCTGTACCAAAATCTTTCGGGCTATTTAAGTCATGCCTACGCTACAAAAACTTTTCATTACCCAAAAAGGCAACGCGTGCACCAAATTTTTACTTGGGGTAAAATTTAGATGGCCAACAAAAATAAAATAAAATTTCCTGTGACAGAACCGAATTGGATAACAGTAGGTTAAGGTTATATTTTTTATAAATTAATACAAAAATATTTATAATAGGGTAGACTGGGTACGGTTGTGACAATTTTCAATGGATCGCCGATAATTTTGTTAGTATGCCATTTAACTGAAAGAAAGATGCCTTTTATGGTGAAGTATATATTTATCTTCGTAAAAATACAAAAAATTTGCACCTAAGTACAATGGTCGACTCACACGAGCAAATAAATAAAAAAAAGGAAAAATGTCACAATCGACCACACCCCAGGGGCGGTTGTGACAGTGCTTGGGGTCGGTAGTGACAGGTTCAAAAATACACAAAAAAAATCTAAAATCACTTTTATTGTAAATAATTTCTTACATAAGGCAACATAAATCTTCTTCTGGAAAAATTTAACATTAACGAAACAAAAAAAAAATAAAGTCTAGGAACACTTTTATGGCTTAAAACCACTATTTTACATAAGGCAACGTTCTTTGTATCTTGACAGCTGATGTTCTTGCTCCTCAGAGAAGACTTTATTATGAGCGACGTACCCCATGCTGACGCTGTCTTCATTATTGCCCGCGTCGGCTCCATCACGTTTACGAATGTATCGCAATAAAGACATCCGATTAACTTCATGCATTTCCGCAGCTCTCCGTAAAGAAGTTCCGCGTTTCACTTCTATATAAGCATCTTCATATTGCGTTATATCACACAGCCCTCTTTCGGTCTTTCTCAAACGTTTCCTGGGCATCTAAAAAACAAAAATAAAATTTTTATTTTTGTCACAACCGTACCCTGAAATTATGTCACAATCGTACCCAATGCACTCCTTCGCGAAAAAACAATTGCCATGACAATACAACATAACATTTGTACAAAGTAATTACAGCTATATAACTACTAATGTTTCACTTATCACGAAGAAAAACACTCATTACTATATCTGTACACATATAACAACAATTATTAAAATATATCGAATAAAAATACTTACTTTTGACGGTCAAAAAGTAATGTAGGCCTCTGCTAGCGTTAATGTCCCATTGCACCCTCCCCGGTATTCCTTACAGTTTCGCTAATATGACGACTGTCACAACCGTACCCTTTTTTTTTTTTTTTTTTTTGTGGGGGGGAAAATGCCTTGCACTTCCCTTCCTTCCCAGGGGTGAAAGAAGGGGGTACGTGGGGCTCGAACCCACTAAAAACCCCCCCGTGAGCAGTCCTTCGCCAAGGTGGGGCAAGATAGGGTCGCGCTAGCAGTCACTATCTTGCCCCGGCGGTAGGCCCAACCGGGCCACTGCGTCCATGGAGGGGTGACCTTGCTCACCAAGGCCACCCCTCAGACGTGTGGGGCCGTGCAAGCCGGTGGAGAGCCCCCTGGCTCTCCACCAGTGATCCCACTACAGGGGAGGAGAGAGGAGGCGGGCGAACTGCCTCCTCCTCCCCCCCGTACGTCTGCGCCGGAGCGGGTCAGATCGGGGGTCGACCTCTCTGGCCCGCTCCGCGGCCTCCTTCTGCGCCATTACCGCTTTGCAGAAGGAGACCACCGCCTGCCACGATCTTTCGCTGCTAAGCATGGCGTTTATCACACTCGGCAGGGAGAGATCTCCACCTATGATCGCTGAAAGCGTGTGCCGCTGGGGTCCCCATGCGGCACACACCTCCAGCGTGTGGAGCGCCGTATCCTCCAGCGCTCCACATTCGTGGCAGACCGGGGTCGGCTCCCGTCTCGCAATTTGGTGGAGGTACTTTCCGAAACATCCGTGTCCAGAAAGCACCTGCACCAATCGGAAGGTCAGCGACCCAAATTGCCGCCTTACCCACCTCCGAAGGACCGGGCGGATAGCCTCCACCGTCCACAACCCAGGGACTGGTGGAGCCAGGTCCTCCGTCCACCGCCTCAACAGGGCAGCCCGCGACCGCCTTCGCATACGTGTGACATCTTCCCACGCTGGGGGGTCCCCACGGGACCTCCTCGCCGCCACAAAGTGGTAAACTTCGGCGAGGATCTCCGCTTGGAGCTCCCAGGGGGGGTCACCCGCAAGCACGCACCCCGCCGTCCAGGACACCGTCCGGTAACCGCGTATCGCCCTCGTTGCGATGACCCGCTGTGGACGTCGTAGCAGGGCCTTGTTCCCGCGGTTGAGGGCATCCACCCAGACCGGTGCCCCATACAGAGCCATACTCCGGATTACTCCGGAGTAAAGCCGACGGCAGGTTGCATTCGGGCCGCCCACGTTCGGCAGCAGCCTTCCCAAGGCGGCTGCAGCCCCCACGACTCTCGGGGCCAACTGGGAAAAGTGGGCTCCGAACGCCCATCTCCCATCAAGGATGAGACCCAGATATTTCATCTGGGTCCCCACCCGAACTGAGACCCCGTCCAGTTCGATCCGCGTTCCCGGAGGGGGTCCACCCCGAGGCCCATGGAACAATAGGGCCTCGGTTTTGGAGAGGGCAACCTCCAGCCCCAGAGCACGTATGCGGTCGACCACAGTAGTTGTACCTACCGTAGCCAACCGCACCGCCTCCCTAAGGTCCCTCCCCCTGGCTACGACAAGGGTGTCATCAGCGTAGCACGAGACCCGCAGGTTAGCGGGAAGCGTACCACGAAGCACCCAGTCGTAGCCTATGTTCCACAGGAGTGGACCCAGCACTGACCCCTGTGGAACCCCACAGGAGACGCGATGGCGCCTCAAACTATCGCGTCCATCCACCAGAACCTCACGGTCCTGGAGGTAGTCAGTCAACAGCCTCCGCAGATACATGGGCACTCCGTGAAAGCGGAGCGCCTCCTGTATTGCTCCGTGCGGGAGGCTGTTGAAGGCGTTGGCTATATCAAGAGATACAGCCAACGCCTTTTCCCCCTCACTGACCACATCTTGTGTCCACTCCTTTAGCCAGAGCAGGGCATCGATAGTAGACCGCCCCGCTCTGAACCCGTACTGGGCCTCAGACAGCCCAGGCCCAGCACCCTCAAGGTGCCGGATGACACGGCCAGCCACCACTCTCTCCAGCAGCTTACCCGTATCATCCAGCAAGACTATGGGCCTATATCCAGAAGGCGAGTCAGCAGGTCGACCCTCCTTCCGGAGCAGGCACAGTCGGCCGTCTTTCCACAGCTTCGGGAACCGTCCTGACGTGAGGCATTCATCGAACAGTTCCCGAAGCTGGTCACCCATCTTCTCCAGGGCGATACTCAGGACCCGCCCTGGAATCCCGTCTGGACCCGGCGCCGTCCTTTTCCCCCGTAAGCGGTTGACCGCAATCTCCATCTCCGCCTATTCACAACCGTACCCTGGTACAACCGTACCCAGTCTACCTACGTAAAAATTGATTTATAGTAACATATTTGAATGAAATTTTTAAATAAAATGCGAGTACGTATTTGTTGCATGCGTGGCCTTTTTGGGTAGCTCAGCGATTATTCTGAAGATACTTGCTTTTTTTGGGTTAGCACTTTACGTTTATTGGTGATAATTTCATATTAAAATGGGGATTAAATTCTGGTAAGTACTTACGATTTTTTGGGCGTTATATTTCATTATATCTGGTGATTGCTTAAACCTAAGCCATTCAAAATTACAATTTGCCAGACTTTGTCCCCTACAATCGTTAAATATTTGCAAACTCGGTAACGAATCGAGATGTTGTTGTTTGTACTGGAAAACTTTTAAAAGCACAAGTTTGGAACGATTTTTTAGGTTAATATCCGACCCGAGAGTTCGAGTCCTCGTCGACCGAACGGAATGATTAGCTACTCAAATGATTTTTAGGTTATTTAAATATATTTACTAGAGACCCTGATTTTACATGGATGATTTAATGAGTGGGATAAGTTGTGAGGTTTATGTATGTAATAGTTATAACAAATAATTTTATTGCCAGGACGGATTTATTGTTACATTGCGTTGCTTAGATTATTTATCAGACGTGAACTCTTGAAAGTAAAGCCAATTATTCTCAGAGATTATTATGTTTGATCAAATATGTAGTAGAGAATTTCCGCGGTTGTGTTGACTTGTGTTTTTTTTTGTGTTTAAGTGCTTTTTATTTTAACCGTTATTATTAACGCAATAAAGATACAAGATAAGTAGGCCAACTTAACGACAAATAGTCGTAAAATTAGTGCACAATTTGCATCAAATTGGTTTTAATTTATCTGTAGCTCATTTTTAACGTTGCAACATTAGCATTTGTTTATATAATCATTATAATTTTGTCTTCAGAGCTCCTTCTATTGTAAATCCATAATAGCTATCCCAGTTGCGAAACTGTTACTTAATTACCCAAACTCCACGAAATAATGAACAAGCATAATAAACAGAGATGTGAAATGTCAAAGTGCCAGGGTTTAATAACTTGTTTCACAACATGCTCACATTTAATAACGTGAGATTAAAACTTTCGCAGCTCCTACTTTTCTCATGCATTTAAAATTCGCTGTGTGATTCTGTAAACAGAGAAGTAATTTTGGAATGCCTGCTCGCAAGTACTTTGTACTATGTTATGCAGGTCGTAATGTAAATGAACTTATCTAGAAGCCTAGTAATTATGTGACAGTGCATACAATTTACTAAGTTTTTTCTAAATGTGAATCAGTTTTATTTCACATTGACATGCAATTTAATTCGTGTTCATGTAGTTGTATGACTGAGCGAGCACCAAAAGTGTGTAAGCATGGCTGTATTTCAAACAATAGGGCAATATTTCAAGTAAAATTACAGGGTACAAAGATATGTAACATCTTTGATCTCAGATGACGACTGCAATGCATTGCGACTATTGCCATGCAGGGTTTAGACCCCATGAAGTTCAAAACTCTGGGTGGCACTGAACCGTAATGGGTAAACATGACGCTAACCATCAGGCAACCGACTTGCTATTCTCGTCTCTCAGCTGCATTACAAAAATATCTATAAATGTAAGTACGGTTCCTAATTTAAACTTAGATTGCAATTACTCTGCACTCAAATTATTATGATAGAACTCTATCGAAGGACATATAAAAATTCCTCATCTAGTTTTGACTATGTGTTTCCTGTTTTTCGTTCAAATTGGCTCAAATTATTTTTATCCTGTATTTTTTAAAACGAGTTTACATTAAACCAAAAATCAACATTATTGATCTTCAAAGAAAAATGACGATGTGATTTTTTACAAAGAAAAATAGGTTAAAGAGGTGATTAGGCCTTTTTCTATATTTTTACAAAGGCGTCAGAAAAATACAGGCCACTCTTCAACCTCGTTAAGGGTTATTCTCCCTTGTGTAGCTGTAAATTAATGCCTACCATACGTAGGGAGTTTGCCTTCATGAGAAGGAAGAGTATATATTATTATCTATATGTTTTGCTATTACTTGTTAATTGTCGGCAGTGGTTAGGTAATATTAGGTTATTGGTGGTTTTCATATTTACTCTTGTATATGGGCTTCATGGTTAGCCTCTCCACCTCTAACTGTCTCTATCTCCAATACCAATACACATGTATATATGTATACTTCTTTTTTAATTGGATTATAAAAAACTATTGTTAACAATTTTTATGATACAGCACATTATATTATCGCTATCTACGGGCCAATTGCCTATATTTCCTAAAACTAAATTAAAACTATATACAACAAGGACCTAAGTTACCTATAAAACATCGAGCTTATAGGTAACTCATGTGCTTAAGCCCACTACCAGTGGGTAGCGTTCCCATCATGCTGGCGGCATTGCCTTTCTGAATTGCAATGCCAATACGCTAAGCCAAATAAGTTCCAGCATTTTGATCACGCGTAGCCTTAACCAGGCGCTCTGATAGATTTTGAAAATAGAATGAGCTCAGTGTCTACACATATGTATACGTATATTATCACAATACTACGGATTTAGCCTTTCTCCTCAATGTCATAGGTATCTTCTTAGATCGTCACGTAATAACTACACGTAATAACACTAATATTATAAATCCGAAAGTTTGTGTAAGTGTGCAAGTGTGTAAGTAGTGTTGTTCACGATTTAACGGCTGAACGGATTTGGATAAAATTTTAAATGTACACAGCTTATTCCTAGGATTAACATATAAGCTACTTTTTGTCTTGATAATAGCGGGCGAAGCCGCGGGGCACGGCTAGTTTATAATAGCCGTGCCCCACGGCTTCACTCGCGTTGATCAAGTTAAAAAGTAGTCTATGTGTTAATCCTAAGCTATGTACATTCCAAATATCATCCAAATCCGTTCAGCCGTTACAGCGTGAAGAAGGAGCAAACATGCTTACACATAAACTTTCAGATTTATAATATTATATGCATGTTCCCTGATTGCGTATTCGTGTAGTTTGTATGGATTTATCGTGCCATCGGCTCACTTTATGATCAACTCTGTTTAATAACATCTTGTAAATACCACCATTAGTTAATGGATGATGATTGCACCCATAGAACGTGACGTAGCTTTTGTAATTAAGCCTTTCGTGCCCGAACGACTCGTTTCTGTAATCGGTATTACATCATGTGCTTTTATTGTCTCTACGACTGATAAAAAGGCAAAGCATAAAAACTTGATGTTTTTCTATTAACATTGTCACGATTTACGTAAGTTGGCTTTTTTCTAATGGAAATGTTTTGTTGGACACCTTATTTATTACTAGCCGTTTCCCGCGGCTTCGCCCGCTATAATCAAGGTAAAAAGTAGTCTATGTGTTAATCCTAGGTATATTCTATGTACATTCCAAATTTCATCTAATTCCGTTCAGCCGTTAAAGCGTGAAGAGGGAACAAACATACTTACACACTTGCACACTTACATATAAACTTTCGGATTTATAATATTCGTAGGATTAGTAGAATAACTTATTACAGATTCTAATAGGTTTAAATAATATTCAAGGAATAACCTTATAATCTTTGTAACATTGATGCTATGGTCTAAAATATAATGATGTAGAATGTGGTTAGTATTATAAACTTAGGGAAAATATACAAAGGTTATTAAAAAATCTCTTTAGAGAATGTTAAATACTTAGTTTTTTTTAAACAACTCATTAGAGAACCAGTTTACTGTTATTCGTTTGTAATTTAGGGCAGTACGAGAAAATTATTCCATAAAAATACATGAAAGCGAATATAGTTTTGAAACAATTCAAGTTACAAACTGAAACGTCATATAAAGAACACGATTTCATGTGACCAAATCATTGTATGTTTTTGATCTTAATAGTAATTATCTTTTTTACTTTATTTTTATGTTACCATACTGCGCTTTTTTAGAAAAAAATTAGCGTTTAATTTATTAACTTTTGCGTCAATCGCGCCAATTCTCAGCCAAAATACAAACATACGCTGCTGAAACAAGTTAATATACAAAAAAATCCGACTGCACAAAAAGTGAACTTAAACGTACACATACATACACGCATTCACACACGACACTAAGTATGATGACTTGTGTCGTGGTTGCCCGATACATTCACATCACACACACAATCACAACCAGAACCAGAAACACAAATTTTCCTTGGGGAGAAAACTTGTGTTTCTGTCGGGAATCGAACCTGCTTAGAAGGCGAACGCTATGTAGTAAAATCATTAAATTGTCTTTGCATTTGGTATCTCTTGAACGCCACAAAGGATAAAACATACATGTAAAGGCTGATAAACATTACCCTCGTTTTTGTCGCGCAGTTAGGTAAAGAAGCCCTGATTTTAGTTTCATCGTAAAGACGAGCTAAGCTAAGAAGATAAATTACTTAAATAATGTTTAGTACCTGGATGACCGACCTAGATCCTAGAACCTAGCTAGATCGATTTATCGGCCCCGAAACCCCCTGCATACTCAATTTCATGGAAATCGTTGGAGACGTTTCCGAGTTTCAGATATACATATATACAAGAATTGCTCGTTTAAAGGTACTAGATAAATAAGGCAAAATTAAAACAGGATTAGCCAAAGATTTTGAGATGTTTCCACTAGGAAAATTCCACTAGGAAATTATGAATTCTGGAAGGCTTTGCAAGTATAATCAGAGCTATTTAGCAGGCACGGTCAGTGGATGATGAGTTCAAACTGATCTACTAAAAATAATAAGGAGAAGTAGGTAATAATGCAAGAAAAAGTTTAAGTAACTTAACTAATATGCTCGTGTCAATATAAATACATAATTACTGTTTAAGACTAAGTGTTGAAAAAAAAAACATAAACGCTTTCACACTCACAGTAGTATTATATTATATATTCTAAATAATGTTATTATGTTAAGGAATACATCTCTTTTAAGTGTACTGTTAGGTTTGGATGTAAAATTAAGCAAACTTCTAAAAACATACTGGTCGTTCAGGAACCATATCGTGAAATGTGACGGTAGTTAGAAAATTTACTTGTTTGACGTTTAAATAAAGAAGATGGCTCTGAGGCATTCTGTTGGAGACCGGCAACGAGGCAAGAGTGGGTAGGTCGAGCTCCGGAGTTTGTGCACGGATTTAGTGGAATAAGAGGGAGGTGATAAGTGTCTGAGTGGAATTGCAATGTGAGTACTCTTTGATGTAATAAATATGTATAAACCCTGAAATATAAGTTTCATTATAGTACAAAGGCTTGCCATACTTTTTAGAAGGCAATCTAATTTACTTCAAACATCTGTTTACCTAAATACGGGTTTACCTAAAAACCACGCCGAAATGTAAACTAAAAACAAAAACAGTCCTACCACGATACGAAAAATAAATTGCTCCCATTATAGCAGGTCCAAATTTCATAAAATATTATTATGCGCGCGGTAAAACTAACTTATCGTATCTTGAATCGCAAGCTGACGCTTCGAAAATGAAACCAGAATTTGTAAATGAATTTTCGGGGCCTGTGTGTAGATTACCACAAGCGGTTGTGAGGGTAGAAGTTTCTTTTTCACGAACAAATATTTTTTAGACTTCGATTTTCGTAGCTTGCACTCCCAGAATAACTAGACTAACTGTATTCATTTCTATCCTATTCAGTGCTTGCACAAGTCTGATACGCAAAATAAGTATAATAGTATTTTTGGCTCAGTAGAGGGACTGGTGGTCTCGGGATTCAACTCTACGAAATGTATTTCCATTGAATTTACCATTTTGAAGGTTATTTATCTATTTATTTTAACCTATTTATATTATATATTTATCTTACTGGCTTATAATAATATGTATGTATTTATTTATTTTTTATGTATGTAGAAATGAAACTAAGTATGTATAATCATGTGTGTATCATATATTGTATTTATTAATTTTAAGTTAAGATTCTATTTATTTTTTACTTTATTTATTTTATTTTTTTATGCTTTATGCTTCCCGCTTAGTTCAGGTTTAACTGAAAATCAGTGTCGAGTTATCTGCTCGGCAAAAAGCTGAGTTAAACCTTTTTGGCATACAAAAACTCTCAATAATAATTAAAAAAACTGTATTTTTAATGTTAGTTTTTTAAGTTAATTGTTATTTTTATTTTTTTATAGTGCCAAATAAATGTGTTTTCTTTCTTTCTTTCAAAATAACGTTTTCAGTACCTACAATCACGATACCGTAATACCGCTTTCTGCTTAAGTAGGTTGAGCTATTTCAGTAAGATGCATTTTTATTACCTCTATTGGGCTATCTCACTTGATGGTAAGTGATGTACTAAAGAGTGGCTACGTTTACACACTAGGCACATACTCTCAAGGATAGCTGACGGAAATCGCGACCACGCGATCAGGGGCTGCAGCTGCTCTAACTACTGCACCATCATCGCTTCAAGGCATAGCAAAAAGTACGGGTTCTTAAGCCCGGATAGTTCATTTCCAAATAATAATAGGTATGAGGTACGAACCTTTTTAACAGACTCATGAAGTCATTTTTAATCTGTAGTATATTGTATTAAGGCATTCGAATTGAAAAATGGCAACCTTAAGATGATTTTCAAATGTTTATTTAATGATTACTCGTTTAACAGATTATATATAGCGTTTGGTTGTCGCCACATAAATTTTTGGTCAAAATCAGATTATTCATTTATTTTCTACCCTAGGAACAATAATGGAACCCTAGGTCATGTCTTAAAATCTAGTGCACGCGTTTAGTCTCTAGTGCCCCACAAAGGAACAAACACTCATAGGTACTCCATAGTTCTGCCTAGTATGGCTAATGCTATATAAATAAAATCAATTGATTTGGGTAGACGTTATCAACACAACGTGGAGCTAACCGCAATGTTAGACTCGTTGGCCGTAGTATTTTCTGTAGACTGTTTCGGTAGATGACGTCACACGTTCCCGTAAGACGTTAATAATAAGGAAAGGTTAATTTTGTCACTTCAGGCGGGGCTTGAGTAGCTCAGCGGCTAGAGCAATAGGACACGACACCCTGTAGCCGCGGGTTCAAATCCCGCCTCAAGCGATAATTTTACCTTTCTAAATTTATCACACTATTTAACACATTTCTTTGGCGCAGTCGGTTAAAAGTAGTTGTATTCTCGATGATGTAGTCAATTTTAAGAAATGAAAAGGTACCTACTAAACTGATTTTATTTATATAGCATTAGCCATGCTAGGCAGAACTATAGTGATACATTTAGAAAGGAAAAATTATCGCTTGAGGCGGGGATTGAACCCGCGGCCGTAGGGTGTCATGCCCAATTGCTCTAGCGATAATTTTTCCTTTCTAAATTTATAACTATACAACTATTTTTGTTGCATGTTTAATCTAATAACAGGTATCTAAAACTTACTACATAGTTTTAGCCAAGTTTTCCTCCACTTTAAAAGTATATAGAATTCGCTTTGTTGTACACTTTCAAAACTTAAACGAAAAGAGGTAAGTGTACGGGTAGTGAAGTTCGAAAAGGCACACCGACCGTCGCCAGGGAAATCTCATGAAAGTGGAAACATGAAAATGGAAAGGCAATACAACCCTAGAAAGTTATATTTATCCGATTTTTTATAGATTTGATTTGTCACCCGAGCGTAGCAGTTTGCGTAAATCCTTGAAATTCGTAACGCAAAAAGTTTGTCCTGAGTATAAAAAGATTGCGGAAAGTGGACCCGCTGTTACGAAACAACGTTGTGACGAAATGAAATTGGAAATATTATTCTTTTTGTAATCATGAAACAGGATTGTGACTATTTCGTGTTAAAACTTCATGTGTTTTCAAACGACTTCAAACAAGAGGTTCTAAATTCGACTGTATGTTTTTATTTGTATGTATGTTACGCGATATCTCAGCCAATTATGAAACGATTTTGATGATTTTTTTGTTTGGTAGATTATACTTCAGACGAGGTCCCATATAAATTTTATCGAAATCGATTTAGCCAAAACCAAAATATTATTTAAACGCAAGCAAACCTTCAAAAAACCGATTTCAACGCTTATATTTTGGTTTTGGCTAAATCGATTTCGATAAAATTCATATGGGACCTCGTCTGAAGTATATCTACCAAACAAAAAAACATCAAAATCGCTTCATAATTGGCGGAGATATCGAGTCCTCCTGGCACGATTACCAGACACAGTACTAGCAATACCAAAATACAATAAAACATTACTGTATTTTGGTTTGAGGGCAATGTTTGAGTGAAATATAGGGCATAAAGAGATTTATAATAATAATAATAATAATCATTTATTTCGAGTAACAAGGACTCATAATTTTACTTTTTAGAGATTTAACATCGAATATTTCATGATAACGAGCGCAGTATTATGCCGCTCAGAATTTTGAATTAAGTACCTATGTACATTCAAAACTCTAGGTCACACTGAACTGTTATGGGCAACCCTGATGGTAACTTACCATCAGGCGAGTATCGCCTCTCAATTACACAAAAAAATTAACAATTTACTTCTAGGTTTTTAGTGCAATTGTCAAAGTATTTTAAAAGTTTTAATGCATTTTAGATTAATTGTAATTGCAATTAGGTGTTGGTTGCAACTTGTGACAATATTTCAGCTTCATATATGTTATCTCTATACTTTAAAAAAATCAATAGTGATATCTTATTAGCTGTCAAAGACTCAATACTCCGAGCTCCGCTCAAAGCTTCAAGTTTGGATGGGTGCCTATACTGATTTGACTATTTGCTGATGTACAACTTGATGCGTATTAGGCAGCAGAGTTGCGATATATCTCTTTTAATTTGGTAATCGGTAAAGATTTGCCGCTCTTGGACTAATTGGTACAATAAGGTAAAGAATTTTAAAGGGATTGACGCAGTGAGCAACTCTTCGTTTTCTACGCTGTGAGTTCCGAGTTTAATTCCCGATTGTAGGTAGGGGAATTCTCTCCAGTGCAAGTTTTTTTTTAGTTTTGGATGTAATTGCGTGTGATGTAAATGTTGCCAGCGCCCACGATACAAGTCTTTGAACTTAGTGTGAGGCTGTGAGGCAAACAAACGTTTGTTTGTTGTATCGCAATACAATAACCGGATCACTACATAAATGGGACTAAGAATGCTTTAATTTATTTGAAAGCCATCTCAACTAATAAAATTATTATCACACTATTATTATAAATGCTAATGTGTGTGTATATGCATGTATGTTTGTTTTCCAAAGAAAGCTTTTTGTTTCTCGAAGCCACGGGGCACGGCTAGTAACTAATAAAATACGAAATTATATAATAAACAAATAATAAACACCTCTGGAACTCACTCCCAGTGGAAGTTAATGTATTCTATTTTTATATACACATAAATATATTCTTAAAATTAATTTTAGATTTCTGAACCTTTTCTTTATTGTATAGCTTCATTTATTGCACACCGATATATCTCCTGAAATAGCAGGATGACTGGCAGAAAATGCTGTAGCATTAAGTCCTCCTATGTACATAGTATTTGTGCATGAAATTAAATAAAATAAATAAAACACGTTTTATTTTATTTAGATCTTTATAACTTTGTTCATAATTAAATAAAAATTAAGATAATAAAAAAATTAATACATATTTTTGGAATTTCAAAATACTATATACTTTATGATTATATACCTGAAGAATCTCGCTATACTTCTCTATTATCCGTCTTCACTACTAAACTCAGCAAATCAAAACGATTTCAATGGTCTGTATAATTATAAAATAGGTATTCCGTACTAATGACACGTGGTATGAAAGATGACTACGATGCAAATTTGATATGCTTGGCAAAATTGGATTACGCACCGCAAGCTCATAGGTATGTGTAATTTGTCTAGAGAGGAAAATCTAGCCAAGTCATCAACTAAATAATCACTGAGCCTGAGCTCGACGCTTCGTGTAATTCTGCAGGATTACTTACCTTACTCTTCTAAGTGATCAGTTGAGCTTTACACGTAGGTTTAAGATCGAGGAAGGAATTTGCGTAATTTCTATACTTTTTTACCGACTTAACAAAAAAGGAGGAGGTACTCAAGTCGACTGTATTTTTTTTTTTATTTATTTTTAGTACCTCATAACTTCGCCCCATGTGAACCGATGCTAAAAATTTTTTTGTTTGATACATGTTGCCTTCCAATTGGTCCCATTTAAATTTGATCAAGATCTGATCAGTTCTTGAAATATCTTCAATAATGTGTGTTTAGTACATCTAATCTGATTAAAGTCTAAAATAAACTGACGTCACAAATCAGTTTAACAAATACCGTGCGTTTAGTTTTTTTTTAAATTTCCCATGCATTTTTATTACATTTTATTTCACACATTACAAATCCTAACTAAAAAGCTTTTAAATAAAATAGATATATTGCAGGTGTTATAGCTACGAAGATTAAAAAACAGTATGTTGGAAAGACACTATAGTAGTAAAATTTTTGTATTACAGGGAGATACCACCACCACTTCTCGCCACATAAAAGGCTGCGGATCAGAATTTCGATCAAAGCCTTATCAAATGCCTAATCAGTAATTCTTGTAAATTTACATTTCACCAGTCAAATATATAAGTTAATTCCAATTCAATAGTAAAATCGGTAAAATACGCAATAATTATGCGATTAATAATTTGAGTATTCTACATAATTTAACATTTATACTTAACTAGCAGTGCCCTGCGGTCGCCCGCTTTAATTAAGTTAATTCTAATTCATTGTAATACGTGTTAATAAAATTACCTTTCATTTTACTACTCTGATACCATTTACATCACTTGATCTTCATAAATAAAAAAAATTGCCATATGAAGTTTCATCCCCCTTTGCACCACCTTAATACATCCCTGGCCTAAAATATTAATAACATCTTTTTTATTTTAAATGAACAACTTGTATGCTAAATTCCATCAGTAAAACTTCATAAATAAAGAACTTCCGACATGAACTTTCATCCCCTATTGCACCACCTTAATGCACTCCTGGTAAAAAATATTTAATTTTAAAAAAAATTAAATAAACTAGATGGGTGCGCGTTCGCCTTCTTAGCAGTTGGCATCAGGTTCGATTCCCGATGAAAACACAAGTTTTCTTTCTAGTGAAATGTGTGTTTGTGGTTCTGGGTGTAATGTGAATGTTTCCAGCGCCCACGACAATAGTATATATAACATAAAACTTAGTGTGAGGCTGTGAGTGTGAATAAATAATAATTAAGGCCTCTAAAACACAGAACATTATAGTCCTCAATAAATCAATTCTTAAGTATCACAAGAATAAATATATATATTTATCTGTGATAGGCAAACATTTGATCACTATCTCACCTGATATTAAGTGACGATGAAGGTCGACGATGGAGCACGCTTGCCTAGAAAATACCTATTCACTCTCGACTTGAAGACTCCAAGATTGTACTTATCTGGGAACACCGACTCTGGCAAGGAGTTCCACTCCTTTGCAGTGCGCATAATGAACGTGGAAGCAAAACGCTTCGCGAGCATTTAAGAAATCCACCATATATCGGTGTCGCAGTGCAGTTTTGTCTGGTAGTTCTATGATGGAATGGGGATGGAGGAATTAGATCGTGTAATTCCAAAGCACACTCTCCGAAATGTATCCGATAAAATACCGATATAAATATCTATTTAATTGTTTTTATTAATAAGTCTACAATACTACGGTTAAACAAAATGGTTTATGGAATAAAATAAAGGCATTATCCTGGTATTGCTGAAAGCTCATTTGAATAACCATGTTTGATTAGGGTTGGCAATTTTATTTAAAACACAGAGAATTATATAATAGTCCTATTTCAGTGTTTAAATCAATTCTTAAGTATCACAAGATATCTATTTAACTATTTTCAATAATAAGTCTATAATACTACGGTTAAATAAAATTGTATGTAGAATAAGATAAAGGCATTATCCAGGTATTGCTGAAAGCTCATTTGAATAACCATGTTTGATTAGGGTTGGCAATTTTATTTAATACTTTAATCCACAGGAGCTGTTTCTCGGCAACGATATAATTAATATTACCCTCCTATTGTGAATTAGGCAATTTATTAAATACGTTATGAAATAAGGTTAATTTTATGTGTATTTAGCATTAGTATTTTATGCTAACGGGTATCATTATTATCAAAAATATTTAACAGAAAGAGTTCGCTTCATTTGAAAAATTTTAAACACGTATGAAGTCAGTAAAAACGTAATTTTTAATTTTTTAACACGCGTAAGTGTCGTTTTTTAAGAAAAATTATTAAGAAATCTAAGTAAGTTGTTACTAGTTTCTTAATTTAGAACATAGTTATATTATAATTATACTGTGAATAAAAGAACTATCATTTTATAAATGAATAAATATGGATTGCTGTCCGTTTCAAGTTTTCATTTGTCAAACGACTGCATGTTAATTAAATGAAAAATAACACATAAGCAAGTACAAGTTATATTAAGTGGCACTTCATAATCATGCAGTATATACAGGGTAAGATACCAGACGCCTCTTGGGACATCATTCCAAACAATGATACCAATGGAATTTGTGGTACGGCTACTGAAAATTTTGTTTTATGATTTTTCAACTAAATTTTTAAATATATTATTTATCTTGTCTAGGTCATTAAGTCTATGACGTCAAGTGTGAACTGGCGTTGGCGTGCATATTACGAGGCGAGGCGCAATGATGCCGTACTTTGCGAGACAGTGTTGTTTAAAGTATTATTAACTATAGAGTGTATAAAGAATAATAATAATAATAAGCCTTTTATTCCGAAATTTTTACAATTTTTCGTTCTACTGAATGATCACTAGTACATTAATTACAATAAATCCCTTATTTTGGTGTGCCTTACGGCATAGGCCTCCTCCAACGTCTTCCACGTTGCAATTCTTTGCCAAAGGGGACCTAGAGTCAACTTCAGATCATCTTCCCATCTTCTCACTTTGCGACCTCGGCTTGTTGACGCAAGAGTGTATAGAATACATCATCTTAATTATTACGGAAAACATGGCATTCAAAAGAAAGACGTAGATCTAAACGAGTTTAGGATTTGGACATGTATCAGGATCTCAGGAGCTTTCTAATATTTTACAAATTACCCTGTATACATTCGATTTAATGTGGGTACGTATACGTGCAATCAAATAGAACTTGCAGGTAATCACAGCGTTCTCAAAACTATCAATTTATCAGATCCTTAACAGCGTAACGGCTGCGAAACTACCGAGCCATCAACCAATGTTCGGGGCGCTTATACCCATCGAAATCCAGATGGCGTAATGTTATCGGAGATACAAATGGCTCCCAAATGCGGGGATACGACGCCGGACCTAACGTTATGTGGGTGATGGCGTCAACGCTATCAATTGGAAATGAGTTTCATCCTGAGCATAATCGATTTCCCTGTTTACTGAATGCATACTGGAGTTATCGATTAGGGTTATTATGAAATTGACCGAGTTTGAAATGCAGCGAAGGCCGTATCGGATTATGCTTTTGAAGCATAGTATTGAAAACCTTTGTCTGTATGTTATCGTTTTAAGAAATAAAATTCTAGGATCTAATAATTAGGAACAGAGAGAAGTTTCCGGCGATGCGAGCACGTTTGTAAGTACAGTTTATCTTACTTATCCGCAGGCTTATACTGTTGTAGCATATAGAGTCGAATTTAGCGGAGCAAAATAGGAGTATGTACTTATAGCGGTTACACATAGTTTAAAATACTGTCGCTTTTAAGATTATCCCATATTGTTACAATACAAGTCATTGAACTGGTGCCAAGCCACACTTGGCCAGGGTGGACCCCGACCCTTCCAGTTTCTTAGCAGTAGTTTGGTAATATATGGTAAAAGCTTAAAAAACCGACTTCACCGCTTTATCATCGGAACCTGGATCAGATTTAATGTATCAAACACGCATTGATTTAATTTAAATGGGACAGTTGGCAAAAACGCCAGCTTTAAAAGAAGAATCAAAAACGGTTCACCTGGAAAAAGGTATTAGGTAACACATATAAAAAAAATACATTCGAATTGAGTATCTCCACCGTTTTTTGTGAAGTCGGCAAAAATATGAATGCAGCTATCGTAGCCTATAACATAATATGCTATATCTTTATATATAACTAGACGTACCCCACGGCTTCGCCCGCTATTATCAAATTAAATAAAACATTAAAAAAAACGCTTTCACAATAACAGCCAACACTAAATTCAAAGACTTGTATGGTGGGTGCCGGAAACATTCACATCACACAAACATTACACCCAAAACCAGAAGCACAAATATCCCTTGCGAAAGAATTTGTGCTTCTGCCGGGAATCGAACCCAGGACCCACGGCGCAAAGGGCGGGCACCTGTCCACTGCGCCAACTGGGTCGTCAATTAAAAAGTACCTCTAGATATAAGCTATGTATATACCGAATTTCATCCAAAGCCGTTAAAGTGTGAAGAGGGAACAAACATACTTACACACTTATACACAAACTTTCAGATTTATAATATTACTAGGATTCTTGTGTACCTGTATATATGACTGAACTCTTAAATGGCTGCACCAAAAATTTAATTGAATGGTTTAGTTAAATAATGTAAATTGTATAATGTATAATGTAGATTCGATAAATAATGTTTTTCTAATTTACGCGGGTGAAACCGCATGAAACAGCTAGTATAGTATTCTTTTAAGTAGCGTACGCCCGTAAATATAAAATTAGTATGAACTTAGTAGTAGAACGGATTAAGCTTTAAACTTCGTAGTTGCCTGTTGTAAAGTTAAATATGTATTACATTTGAGAACTAACTCCATCGCTATTTCTCCGTCTCATATTAAACACAATACGTTTCGTAAATCATGTTATTTGTTTGATTTATGTTCTCATACGTAAATAATACCGGTTATTTATTACTAACGCCAGAAATATTAGGTTCCCCTCTGACTAGCAAATACCTACCACTAACGTTAGGCCCGTATTAATTGCCTTCTGAATATTTCTGCCGTATCTCCTAGGAAAATATATATATGATTCAGCGGAAGCTAGCTCGCAAACATAATTATGCGACCGATAATATTGAATAGTAGGTATGTGAATGGAATATGAGATTTAATTAAGTCAAACGTCTTCCATATGTAGTTGACATACCTCTAGTTCGCTTAAAGCGTTTCGCTTCTACATTTATCATCCGTACTGCAAAGGAGTGGAACTCATTGCCCTCGTCTTTGTTCTCCGAACGGTATAATCTAGGAGTCTTCAAGTCAAGAGTGAATAGGTACCTTCTAGGCAAGCATCATCACTTTCCATTAGGTAAGATTGCGGTCAAATGCTTGCCTATCGGGTATTTAAAAAAACTAAGAAATATATCCTTCACAGTATTAGTGAACTTTGTTCTAGAATATTCCTGATTTCTCTGGAATATTTTACCAAGGCCATTGAGTAAATTTGGTGTGAAATACTTATTACACCTATTGTAGTTAATGTAGGTATATATATAAAAAAAATAAGTTATTTGCTTATTGACGAAGAATCGCAATACACACTAATATTTTAAATGCAAAATTTTGTAAGAGAGTGTGTTTGTTACTGCATCATTATTATGCGTACAGACTTTTGAAAATATTTGAACCTTTTTACCGCTGGACACAGCCAGCATTATCATTAGTATTATTATCATACTTAAAGACATAATTGCGAATGGGGTTTTGAGAAAAGGCAGGGAGATTAAATAAGGCAGTTCAATGGATGAAATAGCTACTCGTTATCCTTATTAACGCAGACGGAGCCGCATGTCACTTTATATAAAGCTTTGATGAAAGGTTCATTAGCACACGAGATTCACATATTAGATGTGGATCGCACATAAAAAAGAAAAACAAATAATAGTTTAAAACGTTTTTTTTAATCAAGCTTTTACTAAAATTTCATATAATCAGAGATATCCTCAAGACAAATTAAAAAAGCCCAAACTCGACGGGTATATCTTATTTATATATCCTATGGCCATCTTCTGTCTTCATCATCAGACTAGCTCCATGGTACCATATCATTGTATTGTCACATAAGTACACCAAATTTGAGTCCAATCGGACTTCGGGAAGTTGGTCTAATTTAGCTTGCAAGATTTTATTACAGTCTGACTAATAGACAGACCACGGGGCAGGTAAAACTAAATAAAAACTTGTAATATATAAAGAATACTATGTAACGTTCACCTTTCAGTGCGAGATCTTATTAGAGGAATCTAGTTGTAAAGTACTATCCAAGTTTGATCCGAGTCGAAGAATTTTGCACCATACTTGATTACCAATTTCCCTATACTAACATTTGGAGGTAAACATTATACGCCCGCCCGATCTCGTCAAAGTTTTGGTTGTGTTGCGCTGCATACAAGTTATAGCTTGCTAATACTTTGACGGTAAAGAGTTGGAATTTCCACTACTTTTAGTGAACTAAGAAAAATGATTTTATTTAGGTGATAATAATAACAATACTTTAAGAATGACAAAGACGGTAAATTATACTAGTCCTTTAAGGTAGTCTTTTTAAGTTCAGTATTAAGGAGATTTTTTTTCTCTAAGAACTGTATTCGCAACGTACGTCATAACCGTTAGACCATCCAAGATCCCGCTCACTGTATGAAATTAAATTTATCCATCCCTCACAGATTCACGTTATTCATCGGAAAAGTAAAGAAAATATACCTCGGCCCACAAGGCTGAATCTCAATCTCCAATCTTGTTTTATTGCACCTAAGGTAGCTGACGTATGTACTACATAGCCTAGGAGAACCAATTAAAATCTATGAGAAATCCTTCTATTTTCACCGTTTTCAATTTTCCTCCGTATGAAAGTTTAATATGACGGGTCGTTCTCGGATTTTGTTCAACGCTGATGTGATTTAGCACATGCTCGTTATTTTCGCGATTAATCTTGACATGCGAGAGTGCCAGCCTGGATCCCATCTCGTTAAGTACTGGCGGAAAATTAAGGCCCCTGCCAACCTGCGTTGCGAGCGCGAAAGCGGCCTCACTCATTGCCCATTAACCTCGTAATAGGTTAAATATGCTAAGCAGCTCGCATTCACGAATAGTGTGAAAGCTCCTCAAACTTCGCCCGTATAAAACATGGCCAAAGGAACACTTACACATGTTTACCTTCGTAATTAAAGGTCATTACGTAGTTTGAATGGCGGTTCAGAGCTCTATAGTAGTTTTATCTATCCTGGGCCCTGAAGTATTTGTATGGAGGTAAAGTAACTTCAGTCCAAATTAATACCATTGTTTTTGATACAAAAGAGTTTTTCGTCATCTACCCATTGGACTAAAGCAAAGGAAATAAAGCAAATTGCCGGAATGAAGCAATTAATCCGTTTACGTTTAAAAGAGCTATTGTTACAGTTCCTAATTGTAATCATTAACAGCGACAGACTCGAGCGATTAAGTGTTTCATTAAATTCTACAAATATCCATTGAATCGATGTCAGCACAATATAATTATAAATGCCTTGCTTGAATATTCATATTCAGACGATGTTGATTTTGGGAGAAATCTACTTTTACTCGTCAGTTGGAACAAAGTTGGAATGAATGTAATATAGAAAGTCTGCAGTTGAAATAAAAGCTAAGGTTACAAAGCCTTATATTTCGTTTTAGTGTAGGTTTCCACCTTTATCTTAGTTTATAATACTTGTAGGACGTGACTGATTTTTTTCTCATTTATATTAGTTATACATTCTGTTTTAGGTATATTTATTATAGTTTAATGCAAGTTCCATAAAGCGGTCGATAAGAATTAGTTAAAAATGTTTCCCACTCATTATTGGCAGGTGATATCAGCTATGAGCAATGAAAGAGGACGAATTCTGCATTTCTTACATAACAAAACACATGTTTTTGTCAACTAGTAAAGTATCGATTATTTTTATATCAATTCGATCCCGTTTATTTTCCATACTACTACCAAATCTCACTAACAGTAGAATGAGAAAATTTTCCAAACTTGTATACTGCAGTGCGCGCAAGCGACCATGCGCATGAAAGCAGTATGCTTGAATTGAATAAAGTGATAAAGTCGATTGGTTCGTATGAAATTATCCAGCTGCTAGCTGCGCTCTGCATTACTGGGGGTGTTATTGTTTGACCTACTCCCACATTCGCTGCGAAGTGGATTCGAGATTAAGTTCTGTCACTCAATCGACGCGTGGCCTGGTTGTTTTTATTTTCATGGTAAAATGTGTTTGTCACCCAGTTTATTGCTAAGTAATTCGACTGATTTGTAGGACCAGATATTTTTCATATTAATTTAGTAAAAATGGTTACACGAAGAGGGGTTTAAACAAAGACGAAATGGACGACTTGGTTACGCAATAAAAAATAATTTGGCCTAGAAATATCCGAGTAGTTGGTTTATAATATACTACATAAAAAAATAGGCCCGCTAAAAAGACAAAACTTATCCAAGTAGGTATCCAATAGTTTTTTCTATATTCAAAAGTTTCTATTGAAGAAAGAAAGAAAATAAAATATATTTATTCAACACTGTTGTTACCATTTACTATAGATACTAATACTTAATAACTTAGATATAAAATGAAAAAATATATATAAATGTTGAAGTACTTAAAAAAAGATTATTATCAGTATTGCAAAATGTGTATTATATCAAATTACCGAATTTTCATGTAGCGCTGATTTTCAGTTTTCTAGTGGTAATAACATATTCCTTTTAAATTACCGGGTAATATAATGGTAAATATTTTTTTCTTAGAATGCTGGTTATCTAAATATAGTTGTCTAAGGGGAATAAGGGTGATTTTCAGTCATATACATATAGAGGGCAGAAAGAAGAAACGACTAGTTATCGATAATAAGAACATTATACACATTCTTCTTCCTTTCCACGTGAGCTTCCTACGAAAAATTTGGAAATGTGTATAAGAAACCCATAATGCAAATTTTACGACTGTGACTACTCTAAATTGGACTGTTTTACAGTTATCGACCAAATTATATATTGAAACTACAAGTCCATAACTTGGCTAATATCTGACAATGGTCAATTTTATTGATATCTTTCTTACTCACAATTTTCAGCAGGCGTATTTGTTTGGCTTGGCACTCTGCCCACAAGGAACACCCAAAGAGAGATTGAAGTATCTATGTCAATTTGTAAGCACGAAATAACTTTGGTCATTAACATTATGTACCTACCTACTCCTTTCCTTGAAGAGGAATTAGCATAAAATTGGTGTCGACTCCCCAATTGAGATTCGTTGGTCGTGCAATCTAACTTCTTGATTGCAGTTTTCCTTTTGTTTTTACAGTTTTATTTAAAAAGGTTTACGAAAAGATCGTTCGGTTACACTTTTTTAGATAAAAATAGGCTGTATATAAAGTCGTAGACATGCTAGGCCTAGAAATCGACTGAGCCTAATAAATCTAGGGTGTTAAACCAGCTGGGCCTAGAATGCTATAAAAGTTCTGTTGGTCAAAGTTATTTTAAATTTCTCTTTAAATCAAGATTGACAAACTTTGGACCACTGCCTAACCTGATGTATAGTGACGATGCGGTCGATGATGAATTTTTTCGAAGGTATCTTTTCCATCTTATTTTATTACGTAATAATATTAGTATAGATGGTTATTCTATAGACAGGTTATGGTGTGTTGTGTTATCCGCTAAGGTTTGGACCTTTGATTTGATTGATACAACAATATGCGATTTAAGCGCGATGATGGTGACTAATGGGTGGATCAAAGGTAAGAAGATTCTTGATTTTCTTGATTTGGGCGCTGTCAATTGACATACAAGAATGGATCTCTTTCACACGCTAATACTACACGAAATAAATTTAGATTCGAGATAGTCACTTATTTTATTCGGGCAGAGCTGAAAACGGGTAGACCAATAAATATAAATTATAGGCAATATGTGAAAGGTTAAATTTTCAAACGTGTATTCTCATTAGCATTCTGTAATAGCCTTGGAAAGAAGAGTGGAAGCTATTAGCGTCCGTCGATCTTCGTTTCGTAGGGGTCCATGCTAGACCTGAAGGTGACGGCTAATCAACAGCGGTCGTCCCATAACTCCAATCTTTTTGCTTAACATGAGCAGTTTCCTTGGTTAATATTTCCGACTACGGCGAACTCTCATCTTGTTAAAAATTCTGTTACATATCAATTATATTTTATCAATTGAAATTGGTATAACATTAGGTAAAATACAAACATATTTTTAACTTGCTGTGTCCCGCGGCGTGTTAATCCTAAGTATTATACGCTATAGACTTACCAAATCAATTCAGCCGTTACAGCGTGATGAGAAAACAAAATTAAAAAAACATTTACACACTTAGTGTGATTTCTTAAAATGTTAATGATTGCAGAATAAGAATACGAATCCACGAAGGTGGTAAAATTATTTTTACCTACGTCTAAACGAGTAATGGTCGAGTTTATGGTAATTTAAATAGGACAATCACAAGCCACATGAAGTAAATAAAATTATTAAGTCGAAAAATTATTAGGCTCTATATATTATCATTTTACATTATTTTTTAAGTATTTCACGTAGCGTAATAATAATATATAATGCTTTGTTGTTTCGGAATGTTTCGTATCTAAGAATTTATATTATCTGACTGCAGAACTTACGTCACCTAAACGACAAACATTTATCTAGTTTCAATTTGGAGTTTCAAGAGCTACAAGGCGTGTCGTATGACGTATGCAAGAAATAAATGACGATTTGTAGAAGCCGGTATGCATACAGTGAATCTATGGAACTTGCCAATGTACATATTATGCTTCATTCTACTGGAACGTATTGTTTACTAAACACATACACCTATGTTAACCTTCGCACGCCCCTCAGTTTACTGGTTATACAGTTTTCTAGTTTTTCATCTAAGACTATTATAACAATTATTGATTTAATTTTTACTCGACTGCCAAGGAAGGGTTATATTTCGGGCGTATCTTGTATGTGTTTACCGATGTACATTTGTAAATTACCTTATTACCTCGTATCTACCAAACGGCTGGATGCTTTTCGACAGTTAAGTAATCGTTAAAATTATACTTGTTTGAAAAGAAAAATGTCGGATTTCTGGCGCGAAATAGCAATACGCTAATTATAAAAATTTAAACAAACCTATTGAGTAGGGTATCAAAATAAAGGAAATTACATAAAAAGTAGGTTCACATTTTTCGCAGTCGAGTTTTGAATTTTTAGTTCATTGACTTGTTAGATTCTACCTACTAAGACCACCTGTCCACCACCCACTTTTTCTTTGCACAGGTACTTCATTCATAACCATCGTTCACGACTAACTACTTTCGGAAAAAAAAAAAAAACTTTTAAGCATCTCTTGCGTAAAAAGTAACTGTTAGTTATTTATTTTAACTTTTTAGCTATTGTTTTGATCTCGATAAATTGAGTGATCATGGGCTTGTAACAGACGAAATGTCGTTTCTTCCAATTAAATTTAAAAACTCACAGAAATTATCCCATTTCTTTCATGAAAAGGTTGATAACTAAATCTTATAAGTCTAATCTAATACTTAAGACGTTAAGAAAATCTTATAATAATATGTGACCTTGTAAATATAAATAAAATGTGTTTGCAGTCATTACTTTGTATAGGTGAACCTGCGATTCGTAATACTTACCTATAATTTATTATCATGATATATTTATAATTCATGGGAATGACAAATTGAAATTGCGATAGCTGGGTGTGAACATGCTTTTTACCTTTCTGGTCGAACCCTACTAAGAAGCTTAAATTCCGTCAAATGTAATATTTTTATGAAATCCATGGAATTATCATTCATTCATTTATTCGGCCTGGCTGGATAGCTACCTCTGCTCTATACTGAATACAGCCGTAATTAACCACTGTCCAGAAAAATCTTTGCCTAAAATCGTGTTCCGACTCAGCCATCCTAGAAGACTATAACTATGTCTTCATTAGAAATGTGTAGTCTCCTCATGTATGCACATATTCGATTCGTACGACCCAGTTGTGTGAATGAACTTGTTTGGCCGCCACTAACGTAGTATTTGCCTGTGTTAATTCACGGCTGTCCACAAAGGGGCGAGGTTAACAAGCTCTACTCCGGTACTCTAGGCATTTAGAGCTGTGCAACTGAGGATAGGTAAAAGTTTATATGAATAACTGACTTGAAGACCTGACACTAGTAAACTTGCGTCATCCGTAAGCGCAAGGAAGTTATTGAAAAGTTAATAGATACAGTCGTAGTCTACCACCCTCTTGAAAAATTTTCAGACAGCATTTTAGAAAAAAAGTTTAAAAACGATTAGTAACTAGCCATGCCCTGCGGCTTCACCCGCGCTTATATCGTTGTAAACTGTTTTATTATGTATTTAACATAATAATTTTATTCATTACTAACGACCGCCCGACTTTGCATGGATGTAATTTAAAATAAAAAAATCTTGTTTTTCTACTAACATAAAAACTATGTAAAATTTTGTGAAAAAATATCTAGCTATTGGTAAAAACCGCATCAAAATCCGTTACGTGGTTGGTGGTGGCGGAGTTAGCGGATAAACAGACAGACGCGGAAAACGATTTTGTTTTATATTATGTTGAGATGTTTCATAGCCATACATTTGAAATATTGGCAGCGGTTGTAATGTATTGAATTCTCAAAGCCAATAACCAAAGAACTGGCACCTAATAAAGTTAGTAAGTAGTCGTAAACAAGGCCCGGGACAAATCTGTTGACGATATAATAAATAAGTTATAGGGACGTCACTTAGCCGCCATCTTAGTTATTATGATATTTATTGACAAGTTCTGTACTTTATCTGTTGAAGCCTTGTAACATTGGCTTTAATTTTGTTGGAATATAATTTTATCACAGTTGATTTTACGTAGGTACTAAACTCACGCAGGGAGTATCGGTTGTGTACTGCAACTAAACTAATTGTTAAATAATAGAAACGTGTCAAGTGGATCCAGAGTTATTGAGTACATTGGATTTTTAGAAAAGAGTTTTATCTTGCCAAGTATTCATACTTACCAAGTTTTTCATATTTTCAGGTTTCCGGATGGTTTATCATTTTATTGTAAAAAGTTTTGATATCTAGTTTTTTATGTTACGCAATCTAAAGAACACGTAGAAACAAATTATGGAACGGACTTTCAGTCTTATACATAGTCTTAGATATTTTTTCAAATATTTTATTGTGACAAGTTACTGTTTCCAAACCACCCGCAGCAAGATTTTATTCTACTTATCTCTGACCGTATATAAACATAAACATCAACGATTTCACACTCAAAGCCCTGCTCTAACTTCGATGACTCATGTCATGGGTTTTGGAAACATTCACGCCCAAAACAATAAATACAAAACTTGTGCTCCCCCGGGAATATAACACGATATCCGCTGCTTAGGCAAACACGCACGCAAATACGCCGGCGGGCATGTTTCAAAACTATATGTATAGTAAATCTACATTAGAATATTATATATTTGTTTGATTGTCGCTTGAATGCTTCGTGTAGCACTCCAGTAAATGCCTGTGTTTAATTCACTGCCCACGTTCAACTCTAACGAACTGTGAACTGCAGACGACAGTACCTATTCCGTTTTTTATTTACACTAATGACACTGATTTCGTGCACGACAGTTGCCTCCAGCAGAGGAACTGTCTGTGACCGAGGACTGAAACGGTTCTTTTGCAGACATTTTCTGTTTGCTTTTTGTCAGTCAGGTTTGCAAGGTTTTAACAGGAGTTCTGCTCAAGTCTGATCATTGGTACTATTTGATCGTTCTATTTAGATCAACACTTTATCCTTTTGCGTACCAATTGTCGTAGAGAAAACGAATTTAACATCTGATTATTACATCTACGTTTATCGATTGTACTGGAAGGAGCGGAACTCATTACCCGCGTTTTTGTTCCCCGAACGGTATAATCTGGGAGTCTTCAAGTCAAGAGTGAATAGGTATCATGCTACATCTTCGGTTGCATCTTCACTTACCATCAGGTGAGATAGTGGTCAAATGCTTGCTTATCCAGCATAAAAATAATCTTATTTTAAGTTATGTAAAGCTAAGATATGTAGTGTTTAATCCTTAAAGTTCATTGAAAGAGTTAGTAATCAAACTCCAAAACAAACTGCTTCAGATATAAATAAACACGTAAGCTTAGACAAAAGTGGTATTTCCAAAAATTACCGTCATCTCTAATATTACCGTCTAAAACCTATTCAGGATTTGGAGTAATCCGTGGTGCGGGTGTGGGTTGGTTACGGACATTGCTCTTCTTAAACAGGTCATGTTACAATGCCGGACAAGAAATATGTTGCTGAAGAAATCTTTAGCAACACTTGTCTGCTCAAAAAATCGAGCTTGTAGGCTTACAATCTCGATTTTATGAGGAGGCAAGCATAAACATAAACGCTTTCACACTCACAGCGCCACACTAAGTTCAATGACTTGTGTCGTGGGTGCCGAAAACATTCACATCACTCACACACACAATCACACTTAGAACCAGAAACACAAATTTGGGGAGAAAACTTGTGTTCCCGCTAGGAATCGAACCCGATACCTCTGCTTAAAAGCGAACGCGCACCTTACTATGGCTTAGTTAGGTGCACGTGCAGTTAGTATAACATCGAAATTAATTGCCACACCTATGTATCGGTTACACCGTACGCACAGATTTCATATGGTGCCATCCAGTTGAATAAGGTAGAGATGTTCCAATCCGAGATGCCATGCAAAAGGATAAATGGGAGAGTGGCGTTCATTGGAAGATCTCTGTAATAGTAAGAGAAACCGAACTCCTCCCTCTACAATTTCAGTTGATGTTATCCAATTCTTGGAAACTGGTCAAAATCTTATAGCCCTCCATCGTGATTACCATCCTCGGTCGTATGATTGAACACCAATTATATTATCTACTAGCAGTGCCCGCGACTTCGTACGCGTGATTATTGGACTTTTAGTAAGGATCCTTAATTTTTTTGAAAATATAATATAGCCTATAGCCTTCCTCGATAAATGTACTATTCAATACTGAAAGAATTTTTCAAATCGGACCAGCGGTTCCTGAGATTAGCGCGTTCAAACAAACTCTTCAGCTTTATAATATTAGTATAGATATGCGTAATTCTATCATCAATAACCTACTAGCTAAACGCTAGCGTTTGACCACTTAATCCCTCTTTTTTAAACATAGAAATAAAAAATCTTTGAATAATAGATTATTTCGTGTCATCTACGTAGTCATATTTAACATATTAAGTACCTACTTAATATCTTATTTAGACTAAATTATTAAACCACTAGCCGTAACCCGGGGCTTCGCCCACGTTAACTAAGTTAAAAAGTAGCCTATGTGTAGGTACATTGTAAATTTCAGCCAAATCAGTTTAGCCGTTACAGCGTTAAGATTTAACAAACATACTGACACACAACCCTACATTTACGCATTTATAATATTAGTATGATTAAAATAGGGTAAACTAGACGTTAGAGTAGTTATTTCTACTCCATGACCTTGAATTCGCCTTTGCACCACCTTAATACACTCCTAACAAAATATATTGATACCATAATTTTACATAATTTTAAATAAACTACTCAAATACCATTTTTTATAAGTCTAACTTCATAAATAAAGAACTTTAGACGAGAGTCGAAAAATCAAAATTAACGTACGAAGAATGGCTTTCCAAAAATCCATTCTTCGCACACTATACGCACTAAGACAAATGAACCCTCTAAATTTCCAGTCTCTACGATCAGCGGTTTAAGCTTTGCGTTGGCTCTAATTCAGTTAGTGAGTGAATCACTATGTAAAGACAAAGATTCTTATAGTATTAGATAGATAAATTCTTTATTACTTACATAATTATATACATGATAATTCAAAATACAGATTTAACTAAACTACTTACCTGATACAAAAAGTAATTGGTCGGCAGTGTGCCCAAAATGCTGGCTGCGTTACCTCGTTGCACAGCGAGACTTAATTGCTGTGCAAAATACAAACCGGCATTTTGGTCACGTGTCCACTCTTTCAGTCTCCCAGCCAAATCTTTATAAATTTCAAGTGCACCTGGTCCCCATGGACCCAGCGTTTTTAACGTTTTTTTTATTAGATAGATATATATAATCGGGATCATCTTAATCAACGCAGACACTGTACAAATGAACTCAGAAATTACAAAGCGGGTATGCAAGATAACTTTATTACTGAGATAATAGCTTCACTGACATATTTTAAGTGGAAACATCCATCAGCTTAACTGGACGTCATTTGACGATAATGCAGTAGATACGGTCCATTTTGATAGCCACCAAGTGTACATACCCGCAATACCCCGACCATACTCCAAGCCAAATGAGCCGTACGAAAGCTTTCAAATCCCTTTACTTTACCCACAAATCCTAGGAGAAAAACATTGCCCTCATTTTCATACGAGAATAAACTCCTATGTTATTTTAAGTATTTACTTATATATCACCTACACGATAATTTACTTTAACGCCAATATATACGAAAAAATCATGTAAAATTAATTACCTATATATATTTAAACTTTTTGGTGTGTTTATTATGGTATTCTCCATAAATCGCCACTGGCAATCCCCACAGATTGAGAATTCGGGATTTTAACTAAAATACCGATATTTGTACAATGAATTTTAAATGTAATGTAAGTGTAAATGCAAGTGGTTCATAGAAATAATACCATTTCAATGATTTGGTTAATATAATATTGTATGACGTTCATACTCGTAAATGTACCATGTACCAACATGACATAAACGAATTTAATAGTAATTAGTTATTACCTGTCGGCGGTACTGATTATATAAATAAATGGTAGCATATTTTCTGTGATAGTTTAAGCTGACTTTCAATCACGGATCTAAACTACTCATATACTAACCCTTTTATACAATATTCTATTTAATCCTTCGTCTCCGCGCTATCTCAAGGAGCGTTTTTCGTTCATCAACTACGGTCTAAGGTCATCTGAAAATCTCTCCCTTAAAATGCCTTCACACTGTACTACTTTTTACGACCATTCTTTTACAGTACAGGCTATTCGCTTGTGGAACTCCCTTCCTGTTCCAATAAGACGAGCTCAGACTGTTCATGCATTTGAAATTCAAGTAAAAAATTTCTTTCTCTCCCAATAACTTTTCTGAGTCATCTGTTCTGCTACTTATATTTCATAATATGATTCAAGCTGTAACAAATATCCTTACTTTATTATAATGTTTTGTGTATATGTATTTATATTATAAACATATGTATTTATTAGTATTGACTTATAGAATTCATTTGGTTTATGTATATATACCTTACTATATACCTTACTATATATTTATTTATATATGTATACATATTTCTAAACTTGTATTTACACCCCCGTTTCACCGAATTATTTAAAATCTTCTCTATCTAAAGGTTGTCTGGAAGAGATCGCTTTTAGCGATAAGACCGCCGATTGTACACTATAAATTTAGTTTTTAAAAATACGTAAGGTGTGACAATAAAGCGTTATCTATCTATCCAAATATTAGCTTAAATTTTTTAAAAGATTAGGGCAGACGTATACAGCCGACTGCGTAAGAAAAGCTCCTAATCAATTTATTAATTATAAATTGTAACATTTACAATTGTCACAACTAGAGCACGAGTAGGTAACAAAATAAAAAAAGTAGACTTAGTACCGATTTTAAAAATCACCGAAATGTTTAGATTTAAATTGTCTCCATAAATAAGCATACACATCTACGCATAACTGTATAGGTATAGCTATCCTATAGATACCTGTTTACCCTTGAATAGCTTACAGATTTGTTATAGTAGAGATTTATAAGAACCCATATCATTCTTGCTCTAGACAAGAGGACGGAAAATGCCCTCGAATACTATTACCCTCATCACGCACTCGTACTTGTACATCACTTTTTCTTGCTTATAAATTAAATGGTGTATATATATTTGTTTCAGATTACAAACATCGTGGAAAAAAGGTCAAATATTAGAATTTAAACTTGTCCATACTAAAGTAGAATCTACAAAATAAGCTTTAAAACTAAGATAGCTAAGCTAATGCCAATAAACAACCTCAAGATTTAGTAAGTACCTAAAATAATAAAAACATTGTGCCTAAGTACAGAAAACAATAACACCAAAATAAGTTAATTGCGAGCTTTGTGCTGTTGTTTGCAATTTGAAAGAAGCTTAGAGCTTGATATAATTAGTGTATATTGAGTGAATATAAGTAAAGTGAGAATAATTAATAACTTATAAAGTGCAAAATATATTTAAAAAGAAAATAATGTTGCCTGTGCCGCAAGATCGTCTGTCTGGTCGACGGAGCAGTTCGATTGTGAGTCGAACTCTACTTGGTCGTCGTGCTTCCGTCTACGTTACCAGCAACCAACAAGATCCTGCAAAGGTAAAATACTCATTCCTTTTATTCTTTTGTCATTAAAAATACCAGAAATTTAAGACTTCTTTATTTCTTTTTTATCTTGAAGAATAGGTAGCAAATGAGATACGCCGATAACAGATGTCATGCGTGTACGATCGCGATGACATCTATTATCGGCGTCTCCGAAACCTTGAAGGCCCCAAGTTTTCCATCATCTGGGTGTTAGTGGATATCGGCATAAAGAAAATACTCTATGCCAGAGTCTACCGTTCGCACACAGGAGACGCGGAGACAAACAGGCTCACAACACATGTCAGAAGCCAAACTAATTTGGTGATTTTTTTGGAGGATTTTAATGCCCACCATGAAGAGTTGCTATTCCCATACCGCAACACTGACCGTACTGGGAGAGAGATGCAAAAGTTGGCTCTGACGCACAACCTCAACCAGCGGGTTCTAGAAGCAACTAGGATATCAGATATTGATGGCCATACAGCCAATTGCTCGGACATTTTGTTGACAACAAATCCGGATCATTATTCCGATCGTAGTTCCGACCATTGTCCAGTAAAGTCTGTCTTTGTCCATTTCTCGCCCGATCACAGCCTTACTGGTACTCGGCGGGTAAGGTGATACAAGTCGGCTGATTGGGATGAGTTGCATTCCTTTTACGCTTCTTATCCTTGGCGGAAAGTATGCTTTTTTTCTATACACACATCGCTTGAGCTGATGTTCGTATTCGCAAAGCATATGGACATACATGAAAAGAGGAAAGCCTTTAACAAAGCCGCCAAGTCCTGTAAAAGGTCATTATGAAGGCTCGTTTCGACCATATAAGCTGAATAGGGGCCAGTGCGCAATAAAGTAAGTAAAGCATTCTGGTCCCTGGCTAAGTCGGTTGAAGCGAATTTCTGCTGTACTTCAATGCCTCCAATGCTAAAGCCTGATGAGTCATCGGCTCACACCGCTATGGAGAAAACTAGCTTGTTTGATTCTCTCTTTTTGCGATATCTTATCGTATGGATGCTGGTAACGCTGTGCCCCCGAGCTTACCAGTCTGCGAGTCGTTCATATCGGGAATCCGCATTCGACAGATCTATATTCATATAGCGCTACGCAATCCAGACGTGAACAAGGCCAGTGGCCCTGATGGCATACCAGCCATAGTTCTGAGGACATGTGTGCCTGAATTGACTCCGATGCTGACATGCCTCTTTCGCCTATCTTTGGAGACTAGTCAAGTGCCTGCATGGAAGTCTACCAACGTCCAACCTTTGCCCAAAAAAGGAAGTCGTGCTGCTCTGCCAACTATAGACCAATTTCAGTCATGTTCATTATCTGTAAGACAATGGAACGTGTACTTAACAAGAACCTATTGAACTCGAGCTTGATGGCCGTATCCCAATGAGGTGATGCCGATTTGGTTCGATTCAATGCATCCAAAACACAGGCGTGTCTCTTCTCCGCCAAACTGAGATCTTTTCATTTGTCTTCTAAGATGTGCCAATACCGGTAGTTAACATGCTTGAGCTACTTAGCGTTACCTTATCGTGGAATCTCAACTTTGGCACTTATATCGAAGCCAGAGCTCAACTAGCTGCTAAGAAGCTGGGTATCCTTGCTAAAGTCAGGCAGTACTTCACACCGAGCTTCTCAATTTATATCAATCTCAGTGCCGATAGTAAGCTAGTTGAGTCAAAACTGCAAAGAATTGATCATAAAAAATAGCAGCATAAAAAAAAAGCTTTTATATCTCTTGATAGGCTAACGTGGTACCACTTTCTTAACTGATGATATATATTGAGAAATGGTTAAAAAATGCAATAAAAAAAAGATCTATGATCAACAGTAGATGCAAAAGGCGATGCTTTTTTTTTATTTTGTCAAAAAAAATTGTAATTTTATTCTTGCTACATTACTATAAATTATCTGTAGTAAAATTATGAAGCTATTATATTCGTCTGTATGTTTGTTTGAGCCTCATGTAGAATTAATCCTTCTTCGTGGTTCACTTAAATACTTCCAACTTAACAGTCCGTGCGGAATTTATTGCGGATAAAATCACACGGACTCAGACTTCATACTACGGTGAATGACAAGATACGGACCGTTAACTTATCTTAAAGAACGCCAGCCTAAGAAAAGCTGCAAATTATTATTTTTGGGACGTACGAGTATAATATATGTCTTCCTAAATTTCAATGGCTTTTACCATTAATGTCAGAAATAAGAATGAAGGAGAATTCAATATTTCTGTGCCGTGTTCGTGATTTTGGTACTTATAAAGCTAATGTGACAAAAATTCTAATTAAATATATAGTTTATCAATGTCATGAAGTAGACCAGTTTTAACTATAGGTACAGGATGCAAGAGCTTTGAGACTTAACTTATTTAAAGTTTTAATGACATTGGCGCTTCAGTTTTAAAATACTCGGACTTTTTTCCTTGTTTCAATATAGTAGGTACAAGTATAAATTCAGTTTATTTTTCGCATTTAATCAGCAGTCTCAACTTATGCTTAATTAACAGGCGTTATAATGTTTTGTCTAGTTTAAATTACACTGTAATAATTCAAACTTAATTAACAATCAAGAATGTAATAATTAGCCAAAATAAAATACGCGTCAACTTGAATTTAAAAACAGTCATTCAGGTTACACCCACGAAGAGAACGCGAAAATACTATGTAAAGAAAAATTGTTTCTTCTATCATAGAAAAGACAATCACCATCATCCTCTTCCATCCAGCTATCAACATTTTAAACTAACCACACAATAAATACACAGTACAGTACAGTAGCTGCGACACAGTTTTACACTACTGCAGGCGTTATCGTTTCATTAAAATTGTTGTCTGTACAACCTTGTTTTTATCCTAAAATAAACGATTTTTAATTTTTTTTCAAAGCTTTTGATTGATCGAAGAAAAACGAAAAGACGACTATCAATACAGTGCTTCTCAAAGATTCACTACTATTTCATCAATTATTATGATTTAGAGATAAGGATAAGGAATTGGTAAATAAATTGCATCAATTGCATCAATAATAGTACTTACAAATACTCTAACTTCATTGTGATAATTTAAAAACCCATTTGAACGCGAGGGCAGTTTCTTGTACGCACAAGAGCAAAAATTGAGTCCCTCAAGAATTTTCAGCATCGCGGTTGTTATGTTAACCACAAAATTGAAAACGTTTTTAAAGCAAATCTTGTCATACATTTTATTGCAAGTGTTTTTAGTTTACAGTAAATTACTTCATATTTGTTTCTGTAGCTGTATAAGCAGAACTATAATAGTAATTTTGATTTAAAGAAAATAAGCGGAGTATCAACTCGCAACAATATGATGGCATCACAATTCTCCATAAGACGTTAATATTAAGGACAACATAATTTACAACATAGTTTGGGTAGCCCAGCGGTTAAAGCAATTGGACATGATACCATGGCCGTAGGTTTTCAAATATCGCCAAAAGCGATATTTATCCTTTCTAAAATTGACTACCAAGGAAATGATGCTTAGAAGATAATGTTTTCAAGTTTTTAGTTAAAACCGACTTGTACTCGTACGTGCTTGGACCATTTTCTGACACGATGCTTCGATTATTGTACGTTTGCGTTAGAAAATCTTTCATTCAAGTTTTGAACATTTTCAACAAATCACAAGCGTTGGTTAATAAGAATATAACTAGTATTTAAATTTGTATCTACTGAAAATTTCTTGCATTAAAGAGCATCAATGCCTTTGACAAGTTACAGCCTGCTCTCATATTCGCAAATTGAGAACACGAGTGATGAAAAGTGTTAAATGCAGTACTTTGCAAATGATATGAGATTCAAAATCGGTTTGTGTAAATTGGCCTTTAGGGTAGAGTAACACGTTTGCCATATTGTGGCTGAATTCCGCGTGACGGTATTGTGGCTACAGTTGAAGTATTCGCGAACACAAGTCAATCAACAAGATCATTATCGATTCTGAATCGCGATTGCCACTTAACGGTATTAGAAGCACCTGTACGTAAACACTGTTTTGGTAATTACCTGCGTGATCTACCTAATCTACTACTTATTGTTATGAACTGCCCGTTGGCTTAGTTGGATGGGCGTTCGCCTTCTTACTAAGCAACGTTAAGCAGACCCCCTACTTAACGTTGCTTAGTTGTGTGCCCGCCGGAAATCGAAACCCGATTCCCACACAAGTTTTCTCCCCAAGGTAGATTGTTTTTCTGGTTCTGGTTAAGATTGTGTGTGTGATGTGAATGTTTCCGGCACCTAAGATATAAGTCTTCCAACTTAGTGTGGGGATGTGAGTGATAAAGCGTTTATGTTTATGTAATAGAATTTCTTTATTTAGTAGGCCAAGGGTTAACTTGTTGTAGCGCTCAATTGTTTTTATTTTTGCGTTTTCAAAAACAAACTTGGTCGTGAAACAAGTGTAAATACTTAATTTCATTAAATTGGACATGTATTGTACGTTAATCTTAACATTTGCTTTACTCTAGCATACCTACAGGTACATACCTATTCTCGAGCAGTCAGCGCCAAATTTTACTCATAAAATATGGTATTCATATATATATATATAAATATTATACCTGCTCAGTACGTGTACAATAGCTTAGCTGCGTAAGTACAGTTGGCAACAAAACCAGCTATGAACTTATTTATATTCTTAACAATATCAGCTATAAATAGTAATAACTTGTGTTCCCAATAGGGAATACAAGTTGTTCCCGTCCTCCCCTCGGAAGCAAAAGTTGTATCCCGGTACCTACAGCGTTGTAGATAGACGCGTAACCTACGCCAGCGAGAAGTTTAATACTGACACTAGAATGTTACGATGTATTAAACTATTAAACTTTTGAAAAACCGAAACTTCGAGGTAAATAATACAAGATTTTTTGCACCTAAGTTCCGTCGGGTAGATAGATAGATACATTCTTTATTTGCACACCAAAATAAATAACACTTACAAAGAAATCTTAAACATAACATAGGAGCACAAAGGGCAGTCTTATCGCTCAAAGCGATTTCTTCCAGACAACCAAAGGGAGATGATAAACATATTACAAACAGGGACGGTGGTGTACCTCGACACGTATTTAAATTAATAAATGTACTTATACATACTTATTAATATTAGATACATAATATACATACAAAAACCTACATAAATAATAATAATATATTTTAAACATACACAAACTAATAAATATTATTATATATACATATATATGACTAATAAGGGACATTCATAACTTTAACTTAATTGAGAGTGATACCATTTTTTTATTTGTACCATAAATTATTACGATATAGGTATGTTAAAACAGCCCCTACGTAATGTCTATAAAAATATAGAATAAAGTACCCCCAATAAGAACTCCCTATAAAATAAACTAATGACAAACTATTTATAAAACACTTAAAACGGTTATTAACATCCAAGCATTATTATTCTGTAGAAGAATACTTACAAGACAATATAATTAATTTGTCTTCCTATCTATAAAGCCCCTCTATAACGTCTACCTCATGTTGTATGTGACCGACAGAGTCCATAAAGATCTCAATTATTATATGATTATAAGAACCCTTGTACATTATGGAAGCAATAAAGTATTGAGTATTAAAATATACTAATACTCAAATATGTCATTGACAACATCAACATTTATATTACACAATTACCTTTTAGGTATCCACACGGGTCTTTTGTCGACGGTACCTCCTAGAATTCCATATAACGAGCACACAATATTTGTTTGGTTGTAACACACGCCCGTTTTGCAGCCTTCGCGCCTCTATTCTTCCATTCATGCGAAACACAATGTCTCATTTTACATGCGGGATAAAACCCTGTTTATATACCGACTTACCGACACTTAAATTTTGCGTGCGGGAGATTACGTCGGAATGATGTACTGAAACCACGTAACTCTATTAAGTGTATATTATGGATGTACATTATGGACAAGTTACCGTTAGGTTAGTTAGAATAATATACTACAGCCCCCCTAGCCAAAAACTAAACCGCTTTGTCTCTATTCTAAAGAAACGCTTTCTTATTAAACAGGCCTTTCTATTCATAAAATAAAGATTTAAAAATACCTTGACTTATTATTTAGCGCTCACCGAGATTGCAAAGTTACAGACAAGCAATTTGAAACCTTTGTACAAAATTTTTATAGTCTGTTCCTTTTGGAAAGCGTTTTTTTATAGAATAGAGACGAAGCGTTTTAGTTTTTGGCTAGGGGGCAGCCAATAAAACTTGCCATGAGCAAGTATCTGAAAAATGTGGCGGTTTGTAACTAGTTACGACACGATACAACACTTTATTTTTAGATAACGGGTAAGAAAATAATGTGTTTACGAAAATGTTACGAAAACGGACAGAATAATCTTTGTTTGTTACTTGGTGGCGAAACAAGACGATAATTTCTTTTTAGGTAACTGGTCACAAAACATAGTTACGATGGCGGCCGAAAGGGGAATAACCATGGAGATTTTTGAGTCATTCCTTTATTCAATTGTAATACTTATCTTTAATAGAATAGGGAATACTTCCAATATATTATCTTTAATAGAATAATATATTGGAAGTGTCCTAGTCGCGCTTTAGCGTGGGCGTCGTTAAGTGCCAGAGGCAGAGTTGCTTGTGACAGCTTTAGAATTTGTGGAGCAGCCTTGCTTAAACTTTAGACGCTTTCTCACTGTGATTGCTTAGCAAGAATAGTAAAAGCTTTTCTCAAAACATAAGAGGCTCTTAAGATGTACAGTTCTTGGCAATGCCACAGACTTTGTCTCTTTTCTGTCTGAGACAAACATTATAGTTTGAATGAAACATTTTCTGTAGATAGGTACCTATAGTAGTCGTTATAACAATTTTAAGGCAAAGAGCGTTTATAGTTTTAAAATGAAATTACACAAACCATTAAAACCATTTTTTTTATGCCTGATATGCAAGCATTTGACCACAATCTCACCTGATGGAAAGCGATGATGCGGCCGAAGATGTAACATGCTTGCTTAGAAGTTACCTATTCACTCTTGACTTGAAGACTCACAGATTATACCGTTCGGGGAACAAAGACGAGGGCAATGAGTTCCACTTCTCCGCAGTACGAATGATTAACGCAGAAGCAAAACGCTTCGAGCGAAGCAGAAGAATTTTTTTTTCATGTAGATGACAAAATATTTTTATCGACAAGAGCATCTAAAACTTATTGCTTTTTTTATAATAACGTCCGTTATTCCTATGCCATTTACATAATGAATGACTTTTCATCAGGTGAGATAGTGGTTAAATGCTTGCTTAGCATATAAAACTCTAAATTCTAGCATATAAAAATGTAAATGTAGGGTTACAGTCTCTACTCTATGCTGAAGGTTCCAAGTAAATTTTTGGCAGAAATACAATTGTCATTACAAGCCAAATTAGTGTGGTTGTGAAAGCTATGCGTTGGATGTTAATGTTTATGATGGGGCTGGAATACCAAAATCGGTATAAATCCCAAAAAAAAGTGGAAAAAACAAATATTTCAAGCACTCACCATATAATTCATCTAACTTAGCGGAACTGTGTGTGTAAAATGCGTGTGTGTGCGTTTAATGATATTTTAGCTAGATGCATCTACATTAATTATGTTTAAACCCTTCTCGGCCACTTTACATCTATGCTTAACGATTTAAGCGTATCTCTTAATTCGATCAGACCGTGGTGCTAATGGCCTCGTTTCAAGTTTCGCACAAGTTTCTATATTACTTAATGTCACTGGCTATTAACAAAATATGGGTAATTATAACATAGCTGATTTAATACAGCATATATATTTGCTTCACTTAACTGAGTATGTTCCTGCAGTAATAAAGCGGTGCGTGAAGGGCTTGCTGAAGTCACGTGATCAATATAAGGACGTGGTAATGCAGCAAGCATTATGGGAACTTTGCCGAACATTAATGATCGTCTAAACCATCTTTAACTTTTTTCTATAACTTGAATATTTATATTGTATAACTAGGTCTTGATATAAATAATGTACGTATTAAAAGGAAATATAATAAACATAAAGCGTATTAAATTTAAAAATTAAGCCCTAAAATAATTTAAAAACATCTTTTTGAGCATTATTAATAACTATTTTTACCATCTACAACAGAGAGCAGAGACTCGGTCACCGACGTAAGGTCGTAAGCCTATCGGTATTCTATAGGTTACATTTAGGTAAATGTGCACATGAATTACACGAGTTAATTCCCCCACTCCCGTTTTATCATCTAACAACAACACAAACTATCAAACGGCATCCATTTATGGTTGGCATATCTCCAGTTCGCTCAAAGCGTTTCGCTTCGACTTTCATCGTCGTACAGCGGAGGAGTTGAACTCAAAGCCCGCATTTTTATTCTCCGAACGGTATAATCCGGGAGAATTCAATTCTAGAGTGAATAGGTATCTTCTAGGCAAGCTGCATCTTCACTTTCCATCAGGTGAGATGGTGGGCAATGCTAGCTTATAACGCATATAAAAAAAGGGATTTGTTCGCCGCGTCTACCTCCCGCATCGCTCTACTACCGAAGGAACCTACTCAGTTATGCGCTACCTACCCATGTAATTGACAATAGAAACATGCAGATACAAAAGCATGCCAGCTATATCGGATAGGAGGGGAGTTAATTTGGGAACACTTTATTTTGAACTTTTAACATTTTCATATGTTCTCTTGTTCTATACAGACACTCATTTTGTTTTTAAATCTTGGTTCATACTTTTTTGGAGTAGTAGGGGTAAAATGTATTTTCACTTGCTTGCCACCAGCTGAGGTGGTAGTAACGCGGGTAAAGAATTATCCAAATCTGCTACTGGTAGTAAAACTTGGGAAGTACCACGGGAAATAAACGCTATTTGGAAATAAGGCAGCTAGTGATTTTTATAGTTTCCGTAAAAAAAATAATAAGCATCTAAATATAAGTAATTTAAAAATCAAGGCTTTTAAACTGAGTAAAGGTCGATGAATGTGAGTATTTTTCATGCTTGACTGACTAACTATCTTGTACTGAACCAATGTCGTAGCATACCACTCGCAAGTAGGAAAATAGTCTGCAGCTATCTTTAAGCGCTATAGTGACATTTAATATCTAGTATGTTTACCACCTAGCTGTGATAGCCGCCAACTGGCCTGAGAAAGCTGCAACTCCAATCAGAAGCTACCTTCTAGTTCCTTACTTTTTATGCTACTGACGCTTACGATCAGACGAGCAACTAGCTCGCCTGATAGTAAGCGTCACACTTACCAACTACAATTCAGTGCCAAATAGGATTTTGAACTTTAACTGTAAAAATGCTTCTAGGCAATGCAAAACGGTCATCACCTTGAGAAATCAGATGTCAAATCTCCTTATGCACTATTATATCTCTGGAACCTTAACAAACTTCCGTCAAATTTATAAACTATAGCTGTTTGATGTGTTACATAATATTGCCATCGATATAAGAGACAAACCTACTTTAGCTGCAAAATCCTTGAATACTGCACACTTGTATTTTATCAAGTAGTAACCGTACCACGAATATTTTCTTTCCTATATCGATGATTTACTTTCGACTAAAAAATATTCTATATTTTATATAGATTTTTTTTTTTTTATTTGTGACAGGCTAGTGTTTGCCCACTATCTCACCTGATGGTAAGTGACGATGTGATCGAAGCTGGTACTACTAACACACTAGACCTGGAATACACAGGCTCTCAAGGATAACTGCCGGAACACCGTATTTGGCTTGGTAGCAGACTTTCAACTTGATGGTGGTAAGCTACTTTGGTAGCAAACCAGGCGAGCAACTCACAAAATGCTCTACCACCTCTCAAATGTCACCTGATTAGCACCACCCGGAGACCACGTGTAGGGAGTCAGACTTAAGAGGTATCCTCCTACGGACGTGGGTGACGTGGTAAGATGACTACTTGATAAAATACAAGTATGCAGTAATCCTGTCAGACTGGCATCAAGTCGATAGCGATAAGCCAGCTGCATCAATATAAAAAAGAAAATATTCGTGGTATAATGCTTTGTCTGTGGTACCTGTCTATGGTCAGCTGTCAGGCCGTTGTAAACTTGCTTGTAAAAAAGGTAGCTCGAGCCCAATGCTCGAGCCATTCTATCCATAGATAAATAAGAAATACATACATATACACCTAAGACCTAACCCCGACCGACCAAAAAAAAAAGGCATTTTCTTCATCGACGTTTCAGATGATCTATGTGTAATAATAACTTTAGATAAAGCTCCGCAATAATCCAAAGGTTCAAACGTTGATACAATTCCTGCTATCTGTCCGAGTAACATTGGCCAAGTGATATCACAGATAGTGTTACACAAACATGAATTACGAGAATATTGATCGATTAGGTTTTGGACAAAGGGATTATGCAAAATAGATCATTTAGATACCTGGCTTGTCATAAAGATATCTCAGAGCAAATAGTTGGTTCTATGAAACCATAGTTATTACTTTTATATTAGAATGATAAATAACACTTCATTGAACACCAAATTACTTGTTAGACTGTGTTATAATAGAGACACAAGAAAGAAAACTTAAACTATGTGTACAAAGGGCGGTCTTAATGCTCAGAGCGATCTCTACCAGACAACCCTACCCAAAATAATAAACCCAAAATAACAGTTTAAATATGATGGTGCAAACAGATCCTTCTAAAACCTTCCGTTTACAACACAAACAGGCAAGTAAATAATAAACAAATATCCTATTATCCTTACAAAAATAAAATGAATACTTGAAATACATAGAATACCTACATATAATATACCCTTCGAAAAATATATTAAGTTATTTGGATGTCATTATAAGTGTGAGTTAAAATTTTTATTTTTTAGCAGTTTGTTCGATCTTTTCAAGAATTGAAGATTTAATTGAATTGAAAAGACAACGAATTCTTGAAAAATTATGTTCCATACGGAAATCTTTCATTTTGCAACTTCTCAAATATCTGAGTTCAATTAAATTACTACCCTTGGTTACTCTTAGTTCTTAACAAATAGGTCCGTCAAACTGATCATCATTTGAACATGGCAATAAGTACTTTAGCACGTATATAATTAGTACGAATTTCCTGTAATTTGCAGTTTCCCACAAGCCGTCGGTCTCATGAGGTCACGTGGCACGTCGTACATCATTAACCTGCGGATTGCCTTCGTGCTTGTCAATTATTCATGAAGCATGGACCACGTCCTACGAACAAATATATGCAGATTGTATTCCAATCATTTACTTGTATCATACATCATGATGAGCAGTGGTAGCTCGTAGTTCGGCGGTAACGTAAAGGCCTATACTTTTTGTACGACCAGTTGGTGCAGTGGACAGGTCTCCGCCCTCTGCGCCGTGGGTCCTGAGTTCGATTCCCGGCAGGAGCACAAATTCCTTCCCATGGGATTTTTGTGCTTCTGGTTCTGGGTGTATTTGTGTGTGTAATGTAAATGTTTCCTGCACCCACGATACAAGTCTTTGAACTTAGTGTGGGACCGTGAGTGTGAATGCGTTTGTTTGTTTGTTTTTTGTTTTATATTAACACGGTTCGATTCTATCAATTTTGATAGGTCTTTTCGTTCTCACGCCATTTCAACATTTACTATAAACATAAAAGTTACAAACTAACAGCCCTACACTAAGTTTGAAAGCTTGTATCGTATGTGATGTACACATTCGCATCAAACACACAGTCTAAAAAAATAATTAAGATAGAATTGGCATCAAACCTTAGAATACCTCATCGTTTACTCTTTGTGGACCCGACGTTATATTAGGTTCACCCCTTCCCATGCCGTGGAACCCGTGGTTTTTGGTATCATAATCTACGGTTTTCAGTGATACCTCTTTTTAATGATATCTTTTAAATACATACCCTTTACACTTTCTCACACTTAAACTTTCGAAATATATATAAAGATTTTATTATCGTCTATCTATCTTTTAAACTATCTAATCTAATTGATATAAAAATCAATTGTCATGCGTTAGTCTCACAAAAACTCGAAAATGGCCTGACCGAATAGATTTTTTCTTGTTTTTCTACTGACTTCACAAAAAAGGAGGTGCTCAAGTCGACTGTATTTTTTTAAATGTTTGTTACCTGCTTTCAATAGATGGCGTGGTACGAAGCTCACCTGATCATCTAGTAATTACATCGAAATATATCATTTCCACGGATAATGAATATAAATGTAATTTTTATAACGTTACTGAGAACATAACATTTAAGGAAAGATGTATTCACTCTTGTTGAGATGTAGTATATTGTAGAATGTATAGCTTAAAGACATTCAATGCCTAGTGATGGCGAATAATTTGTAATTTATTGTTTTTATCTATAACCTCTTTTATTTATGATATACTCAATTATACTTGAAACTAATTATATAATACTAAACGACGGGCCCATTGCTTATATTTCCTAAAACTAAACTAAATTATATACACATATACAGCAAAGAACTAAGTTACCTTAGTTATATTCTTAGTTTCATAAGCAACACATCGGTGAGCAGATGATCATCTTGAACCCCTTACTTGATTTATTAAAGTAGTTAAACAAATATCAAATCAGAAACTAGTTCATCCTATTTATTAGTTTCGAGATAAAAGCCAATAAATAACAACTTTGTATTAGTTTTCAATGTTAGCGAGATAAATCTAACGTTGGAGTCAACGAGCAGTGATCATTTCTCATACTAATATCACAAATACAGATCATATTTATTAAGCAGGCGAACTTCTTTATTAAAATCAGACATGTTTAAATTTGTACTTATTTCTGGTAGGTGTATATTGGGTAGGTTTTGAGAGAAATATGTTTGACTCACATCTGAGGCGTCATTTTAAAAATTATGTAACGGTGAAAAGGTGCATGAGGGTACTGGCGATTTAGCTAGAACTAGTACCACTATACCAAGGTAACAAAGTGAGGGTACTAGCGTAGTAGAAACAAATCTACTATGGTACTAGCGGCACTACCTACTCCATTATCCAATTATCGAGTGTATTGTGTTCCTAGCGGGATTGTCCAAATAAAAGATTATGTACGAGTAAATGTCTATTCTTTAAGTCTTCAATATAGTTAACACATATAATTATTGTAAAGTAGGTACTAGCTAATTAACACATGAACTCGGAACGGAGGTGTAGAGACGACTGGCGGGGCCGGGGGCGAGCGCGGGTCATTCATACATTTTGCAAACATAGCATTCTTATTATAGCTCCTGTCCCCACAGAGTGCATGTGTAGTTAGCAAAGCCCCAAGCAACAGCTAATAATATATATATTTGATGAAATGTGCTAATTATGCAATATCATTTGATATTCAACGCGAAATCATTAAACATTTTTTAATTAGCTAATACTTGTGTTCGTATACTATTAGTAGTCTTATATCAAGCTATGCCTCGCGACTTCGCCCGCGTTTGTCGGGCGAAGCTGCGGGACTTATAATACTTCGGATTTATAATATTAATGTGATAAGATCCAGTTTTTCAACATTTATTAGTTTAATTGTACGTGCCCCAACATGGAAGAGACTGGTTGCCCACAACACAGGGTATCCTAGTGTGGGAACTAGACGGCTTATAAGTTCAACAGCATATATTTATGTACCTATACAAATAAGTCATATTAATTAAGTTGTCTACGTTGTTGTAAGTGCCCACTTGTTATTTTGAATAAATTGAATTTGAATTTAAATTTGAATTCATGATTTTATGCTCTCTGGAGGGCGCCATATTCAATTTGATGTTGTCGTTAATTGACGTCATAACCAGTGGATGATCAAACGCTTCCAACGATACATTATTTGTCAAATTATAATATGTACTTTAGAAGTTATGAGGGGACAGATGAACAAACATACCCACACATTCACCACATCGTCACTTACCATCAGGTGAGATAGTGGTAAAATGCTTGCCTATCGAGAATAAAAAAAAACATACCGATCAAAATAATAACTCTTCTTTTCTACCAACTTCACAAAAAGGAGGAGATACTCAATTCACCTGATTTTTTTTTGTGTGTTACCTCATTTCTTCTTTCAAGAAAAGTTAAGAAGAGACCACACGACTAAAGTGTTATATTATTTTATGAACTGCACGCTGGCGTATAGTTGGATGCGCGTCTGCCTTCTTAGCGTTTGCCGAAAAAAACTTGTGTTCCCTCCAAGGAAAAATTGTGTTTCTGATTCTGGGTGTGATTTAGAGTGCTATGTGAATGTCTAAGGCACCCACTGTTGTGTGAAAAATAATCCCTAGTCATTGGCGAGCTAAACGACTTTATAGATATATAGAGGATTTATAATTGCGTGCATTTTAGTAGCCCTCTTATCGGGGATCACTTTAAAAATATTCGTGTATTGGTGCAAGGGCGCTTCTTCCACGCTACTTCCGCACTACTTCCACGTCGTGTATTTCATAACACTGCGCCTGCCACGCCAATGTTCTCACATCATTGAATTTATTTACCAGTATTTCAATAAAATTGTGAATTAGCTAATTTACCTCAGTCGCAACAGAAACTAATACTTTACTTATCAAGAACAAAGCTATTGTTTGAACTTATAGCACTGCTTTGTATACGTTTACGTACCTATGGTAGCTATTAACATATGCATAATTATGTCACTAAAACACGAACTGTGAAAAATATGAATATAAAGTATAACAGCAAAGCAACAATATTCTTCTTTCTGATGAAGACTTATGTACGTAGTTTATCTATAGTAATGTATATACACGTATCTCGGTCGGAAATTAAAAAAACCTAATATGTTGTCATAAAAACCGTCTGCTCTCGTTTAGACAAGCCATCAAAAAAGTTGAACCTTTCAATACCGCGTCAATGGACCCGCTAAAGAAATAGTGAGCGCGAAACTTGCCGATAAAAGCTCCTTCTATATAACATTCAGCTTGGTACATTTTAAAAATGTACCAAGCTTTATGTATTTTATGGGGTATCATCACTATGGTACTATCATCTATGGGCCAATCGCCTATATTTCCTAAAACTAACCTAAAATTATGTACATCATCTATACGGCAAAGATCTAAGTTACCTACAACTCATCGAGCTTATAGGTAACTCAAGTGCTGAAGCCCACTACCAGCGGGTAGCGTTCCCATCATGCTACTTGTAGTCAAGATGTCGAACGACGAAGTCGTCTTGGGATCTTTAATATACTCAACCATTTTTTTTCTTAGAAGAACGGGTTTTTTTTTTTTATACTTTTGGCCACTTTCTCACCTGATGGTAAGCAATGATGCGGACGACGATGGTACAAGCTTGCCTAGAAGATACCTATTCGCTCGTGACTTGAAGACTCCCATATTGTACTCATCAGGAAACACCGACTCAGGCAAGGAGTTCCATTTCTTTGCGGTTCGCACAATGAAGGTGAAAGCAAAACGCTTCGTCCGCATTAATGGAATGTGTCGCTTGTCTGTTTGTTTGCTTGTTTGCTTGTCCTATGATAGAAAGGGGATGCGGGAACTAGATCGTGTACGTTCCTTGGCATACTCTCCAAAATGTATCCGAAAAAAAAACCGAGAGGCTAGCTACCTTGCGCAGATGTCCCAAGCTTCCAATGAGTATCTTTACTCTTTGCTCAATAGTGTCGAGAGCCCCAAGCTGGTATTTAGCTAAACCGTTCCAAAGATGAGAACAGTACTCCATACATGAACGGACTTGTGCTTGATACAAGTTAGGCAACTGTCCCGGTGTGAAGTACCGTGTCACCTTTGCTAGGATTCCCAGCTTTTTTGTAGCTTGTTGGGCTTTTGATTCATGATATATGTTTCAAAATTGAGCTTGGAAGTCAAAGTCATACTGATTCCTATATGGTCAGTTACTAGTAGGGATACATTTCGGAAGTTGGAGTCTGTTCAAATTGACTCCGTTTAGCGGACAATAAACAAGCCTGTGTCTTGGGGGCATTAAACATGACCAAGTTTGCATCGCCTTAATCGGAGACTGCCTTTAAGGGCGACTTTAGACGCTTAACCATTTTCTCCCTTTGAAAATGAATTTGTGCTCCACCAGCTCGTGCGTGAGAAACGTAACTCTCTACAAATGTGCTGTCATTTGCATACCCAAATATACTGGGCTTCAGTAGATCGTCAATATGCAGCAGAAACAGCGTTGCAGAAAGAACCGACCCTTGAGGCAATTGATCTGACGTGCATTCATCAATGACCACACAAATAGATCGATACCTCAAGAAGTCTGATATCCACACAAACAGACTAGTAGGTAGGCCGTAGGACGGAACTTTACTTATAAGGCTATCATGCCAAGCGATGTCAAAAGCCTTCGAGATGTCAAGAGAAACGGCTACCGCTTTCTCATGTTTCTCGAAGGCTTAACTCCTGATGTGGGTGGCACACACTAGAAGATCCCCGGTTGACTGGATTTGACGGAAACTGTATTGTAGGTCGGTTGTTCTTTGTCTCACTCCATTTTTCTAACAACAAATAATCACTAATAAACTAATGGCCCGAAGTATGGCTTAAAATCGACGCTTGTGCCACGTGTGTTTGTGACGAATCGCTGCGACGACGTACTGACTGATGCGCATGACACTCAAAGGATTCGCCAAAAAACCGACAGCTGGGTGGAGTATTCGTAGCGAGCAACGAGCCGCTCGTTGCTCGTTGGGATCGTCTAGTTTCCCCGTATTGACTGACTGTACGAACGCTCGCTGTATAACACGTTCCATTTTTACAGTAGGAACACACCTTAATATTCGTGAATCAAAAAACGAAAACACCATGTAATAACAAAACAAGATAGCTCCAAATTGCTATGAAAATTTACTCGACCGCATTGTCACTTAACATCATATGAGATAGTAGTCGAACGTTTGGCTATTTACGATAAAAATTAAAATCATAATCTGTTAAAACATGTGAATATTTAATAGTCAACGCTAGCTTATCAGATATTATAAAAAGTCAAAAGAGCAATATCGTATTCGTAATTTTTTTTTTTTTTAGAAATGTCTATTAAATAAAAAACAACATAAACGCTTCCACTCACAGCCCCACACTAACCGGAAACATTCACATTACACATTCAATCACAACAAGAACCAAAAGCACAACATTATTTTGAAGAGAAAACTTGTTTTTCCACCGGGAATCAAAGCCCATACCCGCTGCTTCAGATGGCAGACGCGCATACAACTACACCAGCGGACAGTAAAATAATGTTTAGTTTCGAAGTATTAGAGAAATATAGAAGCTTAAAGTGACATTTTTGTAGTTGACATTGAAGTAACACTTCAAGTTTTATCACATTCACCCTCTGATACAGTAAATAATCTCATCTATGTGTCAGGATATTAAAATCGCTCGTATATAGCTTCGGCTGTATAATCTATCATTTCCTGGAGCCCAAGGTCGATCAACTAGAGATTCAGACAAATATTTGTACTGAAACGGAAATTGAATCCACGTCCCCTTGATTCTTATCTAGTTCAAGGTCTATCAAATGTTGGGAGAAAATGCTATAGGCTTTCAATTAAACATTAATTTGTTTTTCTTATTTATAAGTTTGGTTATACTTTAGTGAAAGAATGTGACAATGTGAACGTCTACTCGATCATAACAGTGATTATAACAATTTCACAGTGTCTTTAACAACTTTCGCATTTAAAATATAAATGCGAAAGTTGTAAGTATGTTTGATACGAGATATCTCTGTGAAAGTGAACAATTTTTTAATGGGTATAGACTAGGGTCGAATAGGGTAGATCAATTTTTATATTGATTAACGCAGGTAAAAGCCATTGAGCAAAGATAGTGTATAAAATAAACTGTTAAACCTTCACAATAATAGTAATTATAATAATATACAATCTATTATGTCAACAACCTATCAAAAAAGTGTTAGTATAATAAAAAAATTGCAAAATAATGCTGCCATACGCGTTATATGTAATCAAGTTAGCTTTTTATGTCTAGCGTTTGACCACTATCTGTTCTGATGGTAAGTGATAATTTAGACGAGGATGTTAAACACGCTAGGTCTAGAATGAATCTCGAGCATAACTAACTGAACATCATTATGAAATTAACACGTCTCTATGTTGACTTATGGAACATAATTGTTTGCGATTTTGGAGACAGATATTTTTACTCTAAGGGTTTACCACCCTACCTGCGACTACTATTTCGGTACAGAATAGCTAGCCAGGCGAGCACTAGGAAATGCTCTACCACCAAGCTCAAACCCGACGTAGAAAAAAAACAATTGATTGAAAGTCGGGCTTATTACGACGGTGCCATCGCAACGTTAAAAAATAGGTAATTTTTTTATTGTTCTTTCCAGCTGTATTAAACATACCTATACTGCCGTCATAAGGGTAAAAAACGTCACTGATATTTTTGTCAAAACTAAGTTACATACGAGTACATCAGAAATAACTTGTAGCAGATGCGTCTAAATTAAAAGTAAAATTTTGTAGGATGTGTTTGAATATTTTAAAGTTAAAAAAATAATAGTAGATGCGACTATTTTTCTAACTCAATTTTGACTATTAATGAGTATACAAACTATTTAAAAAAAAATATTTCATCTCAATTTTCACTTTTATTTTTCTAACATGGAAATAGATATTGCTGCAACATATCACCAAAGAATACATTATCACGGAGAAACTTCGCTTATCGATATGGAGCAGACACCACATTGTGCTTCGTGATACGATATGCGCTACCGACATCGAGACTCGACGCCATGAAATAATCTTATTGGAGAGGTGTTTTAATAACATATATGTAGCTGTAAACTACTTTATTTGTATAATTACCGCCAGATTACACACTAAACTGTTACATATACAGACACAGCTTTAATATGGGCTGATATCATACTGTTAAGCACAAACATTTTGTTATATAAGTGTGAATATATTCGTTTTGTTATGTTTAGAGTGCATAACTTAACCATTGTGTGCATCAGATATTACGTGATTAATTGAAAAAAGATACGAAAATCTGATTAAGGTCGGAAATATAGATGATTTTTTAAGAATAATAAAGAGATAAGCATATCGAATGAGAAATGAGCAATTACTTAGTAATTTCGGATTTAAGGGCAATGTTTACAGTGAAATTATAGGACTTGAAGAGTTTTAACATCTAATATCTCAGGGTGACGAACCGGCAAAGCACTGCACGCTTTGCCGTGCAGGAGTTCGAATTCAACTCTATGTTTCACTGATTACAGTTGCCATTAGTTTGGGCAAGAACGGCGCTTATCATCATGCAACTGACTTAATCGTCTCGTCTCTCAATGACATACAATATTGTAATTAGTTACCAATACAGTTTATAAATAAGGACTTTAAACTCAAGATTACTTTTTCTTAATGAAATGAGGTATCTTGATTATTGTGGTTAATGTCTAGTGAAAATGTATCTGATTGACTTTTAACTTCTTTAAAATACATATTTAAGTAATTAAAAAACACAAGTTATTTTGCATACTAATGTCATGTGCCATTTAAACTACAATTATATTTCTGAAATAAATTCTACGTATACTTACTTTTCATCAGAGTACAAGTTTACATATAAACTTGGTATACCATGCCTAATTCTGCGAAGTTTTAACTAGCAATAGTTAACACAACTAACTAACAAAGTTTCGAAAGTATTATACTGCTCTCCTTTATAGTGGTATATCGTAAAGTAACAAGTAGCTATACATTCCTTATTTTCTCTCTCAAAGAACAGGCTTTATGGTTTCCATCTCCATTTAGCACGGACCAGGTCTTTACAGCTATGCCGCGGGCATAGTGTTTATATGTATTATGTTTACTTCTATTGAAACGCATACACAGAAAACACTATATACGCCCCACCGAGCACGCCTATTCATTAAACTTTCCGGGTTTGATTGCAAAAAGTAACAGACATTCGGCGGTTATGACAAAAGTTTCGATACCACATACTGAATGAAATTCCAGTACAAAGAGATATTTCGTTTCGATAAGCCAGTGGAATGCTTGTGAACATGTGAATGGTTTCGAGAATTAATCAAATAAGTAGGTATATATTCGTATATACCTTCTCTGTATAACTATAATAATATAAAACTTTAAAAGCATATAAAAGTCTCCATATTTATTTAAACCTAACCCAAAAATACAGTGAAATATTCACAAGTTCTAAATAAATTCTTTAAAAAACATGTGTATAACAAGAAAGACTATTTAGCACGCTTATTGAATTAATCTTTTTACACTACCTGAGTAGTCAACGAAACATGACAAGTAACTTTACAAGCAAATGCAGCCAAAAAGAAGAAAAACCTAAAATCAAACGTTAAAAAATATAACAAAAGCTTCAAAAGTGTCAGATGACAGAACGAGTACCTAATTAAAGTATTTAATTAAGCTGACAGACACAATTCGTCTCAATGTTCGCTACATTCACTGGTCCGGTTAATAAAAAAACTTAATTGGAATTGAAAGGAGCTGGTTAAAGCAGATTTTTTAAAGTAAAAATATGAGCTTGGCACAGATAAGCGAGGTGGAGTTAAATCGACAAAGTTGTCGACAACTGTGGCATCCATTCATAGCGATTCAGCTGCCGCAAGTTTGAATGAAAGCATTCAGAAGTTGTGCGTTCGAGAGGTTTGAGCAAGAATGGCCGCCGAAAACGAATTATTACATCTTAAAGCGACACATTGACATTCTCTTATTTGTGACTAGCCGTGCCCCGCGGCTTCGCCCGCTATTATCAAGTTAATAAGTAGCCTATGTGTTAATCCTAGGTATAATCTATGTATATTTCAAATTTCATTCAAATACGTTCAGCCGTTAAAGCGTGAAGAGGGAACAAACATACTTACACACTTACACACAAACTTTCGGATTTATAATATTAGTAGGATTAATATTTATTGATACAATTGAGTATAAGTATACATAATTGAAACGCAAGCAAAGCTTAAAAAAACCGACTTCACCGCTTTATCTTCGGAACCTTGATCAGATTTAATGTATTAAACACGCATTATTGACAATAACTCAAAAACTAGTGTTCAGATCTTGATCAAATTTAAATGGGACCACATGGAAAGCACCAGCTTTCAAATAAAAAAAATAATCATCAAAATCGGCTTACAACGAAAGAAGTGTATGAGGAAACACACATAAAAAAAATAAAGTCAAATTGAGAACGTCATTTTTTTGAAGTCGGTTAAAACGCGCATCTTAGGTTTAAAAATTTAATTTTAGAATTTTAACCTTGTTTTACTTATACTATACCGCAGCGAATTAAGATTCTGGCCAACATTTATTTTATTGACTCCACACTTCAAGTTACACATTGAAAAGTATACAAGCGAAGGCAATTCTTGACACAGCGAGGCATAATTGGATATCCAACAACGTGGAAATAATGATGCTCGAGTTAAGCAAACCGAAGTGTCGTTACGAACGGGGAATGTGAAATTCATTTATTTTAAATTGCACAATATAACGTCGCCCTTGCCCTTAAAATTGAAATGAAACATTTATTTAAGATTTATAAACCATAACATTATTATAAACAAACAAGGTACTTATAATGGAAACGGCTTCATTCACAGTCGGGATAATGCAACTCGGTCAAAAAAGTCCGATGCCACGGTGCAATACTTATTGAGTTTTCACATATATAATGAGTCAAGATGGGGAACCAATATAATCAGGTGTGTAAATTATTATTTTTACCATAAATTCACCATCTATGGAATAACCAACATACTGCTATAAGCTCCCACGTTGACATATTGACTAAAAAAAAATTGTCTATTGATTTTCAGACATAAAATTCCAAAATTATGTTGGTATAAGTGAGAGAGCCAGAAGCTCTACTCGTCAATTCAATATCTATTTTAGATGCGTCGTTTTTTGGATCACTTGGATCTCTTTAGCCACTTTTGTTTATTCCGACGGATCAATTCAGCTGGACTACGCTTATTGCTTTTACAATCCCCACTTTAAGCGAACGCTTTTTAATTAAGTTCGATTTATGGATTCTTTCCAAAAACGGGGCTCAATTTTATTAAACACCCAATAAATTGACTTCTTTCCAATTTTCGTACGTCAACAGTGCTCTACCAAGTGACTTAGTTTGGACATTATGTTCTGGCGATGACACATGTCGATCGCAAATGAGTAGGCGGGATCGTCCATTTTGTGAACATCGGCCGTCGATAAATCTACAATCAATCATTTTGTCAGACCAGCATAATAAAATACTTACATTTATCTGGATTGTCTCAGCAGTGTTTATCCTATTCACTCAATGACATTGAATGTCGACACAAAGATACATACATTTTGCTGACAAAGCATACGTTACTAAATGGTTTACAGCTTACAAACATCACCTATCTAACATCGCAGAGGACAATGAAAGCGACGCCAAGAGACGGTACGTGACAAATGACTTGATTTTTGGATTTTGCTGTTGAATGTTGCTATATGAATAATCAGACAAAGTTCGCAACTTATCTTACTGTTTTCAGCTGCAAATTTCGGTCCCTCTTAGTCTTTAACGGGCACAGCTTTTCCATTAAAGGATAAAAGGATGTTAAATTTAATGAATGAATGGTTCACACCCTTCCTGAATAAATATTTGATATATGACGCAGGCGAGGTTTTAGAAACGTTTATATAGAATTTCGTTTAATCTAGATACAGATTTTGATAGGTATAATATTTTAGATTTTTATCGGTGATAAAAAGAACGTATTTCTTAAAGCTGTTTGATCGATCGTGTTATGTATGTTATATTTTATGAAGAAGACGTGCGTAAAATGAAATTGTTTTAGTGGTTATGTGCGAGATGAAAGTCAAGGACGGTCCGTAAACAAAGCTCGTTGATAGATTGATGAGGTGGTAACGTTGATAACGATGTGTGAGATGTGAACCAATCCAGACGGATCTGTTCTGTGAATACCTACTGCAACGTTTTATGCCAATATGTAGCTAAATATAAATATTGTTTTTTAATACAGTGTTTAAAGCATCGTATCGTTTTTATCGAAACGTCAAAGAAACAAAAATAATGTTCTGTATGAATTTAGTGTGTGGCTGTAAGTATGAAAGCGTTTATGTTATGAACAATCTTTTATTAATTTTGATTCAACTGCAATCTGTTTAGGTAAAATTTAGTATGTACATCAATTAAGTTTATATACCTGAAATTAGCATAAGTTTAATTAATATAAAAGATTGTGTGTGTAGTGTGAGAGCTTGTGTGAAGCGAAATATAATTATTTTTACAGGCTCCATTTGGACGTCCGTAGCTCCAGTCAAAACTTATAAGTCTATCCAGAGTTTAACCTATACATAGTCTAAACTCAAAATCCTGAAACTTAAAAAACATATAGGTATCATATTTAAAACCATTTTTTAAAATAATATGATCGATCGTGCTATTTAAGAAAAACATAGTCTGGGAATTATATTATATCGATATACGTACAATAGTTTAAGCGTTCCATTTTGATTGCATTTAGCTGCTTATATTAACTCTGCTTTGCCGCAATCTTACAACGACTTACAAAGTCTTAAGTCCAGCGTATAAAGGGCTATAAATTAAGGGCAAAATTAAACTTTCCTGGACGTTGACGGATATACAGCCTGCAATGCACAGTTTGTACTTTACCAGCCGAGGGAAAAATGAGGCGACGGTCGTCACGTCTCTCTGCCACGATTTATAGGTTGGGGAACAATCTAAAATTAGCTTTCTTGCTATTTTTTTTTCTTGCTGTTGAAAGATGGTTATTAAATGTGGTTTTGATTGAAACTTAAAATAAGGGTATGGCTCAGATCTGTTATACGTGTAGGCACTAATGTAAATTTTAACCGATGATGTTTATGAAACATGTATCACACTCAAATCGTTAAATATTATCTTTGATCACACTTGTATAGGCTAACTACTGAAGGTATATTTCGAGTTAGCACCTATACATAATTATAAAATGTTCTAAAAGATAGCCAAGAAATGCTTTTTAGCTCATGATATGGACGTTCTAGCCAATTTAAAGTTTTTAGTTTATGTTTGTTCTTCTGAGGCTGCCCTACTACAATAGGAACTATTATCTTTATCTAAAGTTTGAACTGGTTTACGTTATTGGTTGAATTTATATAATAAGACCTAACTACATTAATAAAAGCAGAAGCTCGAAAAAAGGCAACCGCCGACTTAGGGGGAATGTCGATCTCAAAGTATTTTAATATGAACTACTTATTATACATAAAATAATTAAATAAATTAATTAATTAAATAATCTAGGCTTAGCGTGTTTACCTTCATCGACCACGTCATCACTTACCATAAAATGTGATTGCAGTAAGGATATCACATTTGATGGTAAATGGTAAGTAGATGGTACCTAAGCACCCAGCCTATCAGAGATAAAAAAATAACTTAGCGGAAAGCTCCTACTTATCGTTTATATGACATCGTAAAATGTTATATAAACCGTACCTAAAACTGCTCGAAAATTTTGCTATGACTGTTATAAATTACGTACAGCATATTTCGTGCTCAAGTACTAATTAAAATGTTTGTACAAACTACAATACGGTAAAGTACCTATTCGTACGATGACGCAAGAGCACCAATATCTTATATACTGGGCAACCTAGTTCGGAGTTAGGGTATATCCATGTTCATGGGAAATATTACTGATCAGCTTAGTTTAAAATTTAATCTCGTTGGCTTATATGGGTGCGCGTTTTCCTCCTAAATATCGGGTATCTTGTTCAATTCCCGGTGGAAAAACAAGTTTTCTCCCCAAGGGATAGTATTGTTCTTTGTTCTGGGTGCAATTAATATTTATTTTATTGGAAACTTTGCGCTAACCTTAAGCACAGATATATTATATTTCTATACTCGTATATATAAATACACACAAATTGGAAGTGTGGTGTGAATGTTTCCGGCACCCACTATACACAACTTATTATACTGTGAGTGTGGAAGCGTATTAATGTGCCAAGTTGTATTATAAGATGTTGATTTTACACATTACAGTGTTTCTATTATTACACCTACATGATATAGTTATATATTACACTAGCGGGCCCGGCAGACGTTGTCCCGCCTAGAAAAGCACACGCATTGAAATAGACAGCAACGTCACCTACCGGGTCCAATTGTGTTTTCACACCATCCAGGAACCTATAGAAATATACACACAAAATTGCAACCAAATCGCTCCAGCGATTTAGGAGGAGTAAGGTGACAAACACATGAACAGAAGAATTATATATATTAAGATATACAGCCTTTCGGCCGCCATCGTAACTATGTTTCGTAACCAGTTACGTAAAAATAAATTGTTGTCTTGAAGTTATGTTAAGTCCAAATAAAAACAAAGGATTTGTTGAGTAAATTAAAATTTCCCCCCTTATTTTAAATATTTCTACAATATATTACTATAATAATTCAAGTGTATGTATTTACATATTACATTAATAACGGGCCATTCCCTAATTTCCTTCTTTAGTAAGTGAATGAGTTTCAGTTTTCATTTTAGTTACGTTAGTCCATGAAATATGAATTAATCTATACAGTCGTGTATGTATATATATTACAAGTAGATGATCAATTTATTTTCTTTTGTAATGTAATCTAGATCAAATGAAGGATCTCGGAGACAGTGGCTGTAAGTGCATTTATGGTTTTTAAAAGATAATCCGATAAGCTGATTAGGATTAATTTACGGCTTCGACGCTGAAAAGTCTTTAGCAATAAATATAAATTGGTTTATTAGATCGTCATATTAAATTGTCGCGTACACCTGGCCGCCCCTAGAGGGCGTTAAAATATATTAGCTCGAAAAATGTTTGCCGACTCACGGCTGTATAAATAATTTATTTTCATATATTCACGCACCTGAATCAAAAGGCATTTGATTCTGGTGGTGTGATAAGAAAGGTATATGTTTATAATTATTTATAGTGACATGTTAAGATGAACAAAAAAAACAATTTCTTCACGTATTACCCACTAACTTATCCAAGATTCAATGCTACTGGCAAAAACGCAGCGGATTCTAAATTTAATATAAAAAAATAAAATAGGTGAGTCGAACAATACAAAAAAATATATACTGCTGGCCATTTTAATTTAACATTAACGCACTCTTCAACATCAACATTAATCACAGCCCCACACTAAGTTCGATGACTTGTGTCGTGGGTGCCGGAAACATTCATTCACACACAATCACATCCAGAACCTGAAACACAAATTTTCATTGGTACATTAATTTTGATTTTCTACCGACTTCGCTAAAAAGGAGGAGGTACTCAAGTCGACTGTTTTTTTATGTGTGTTACCTCATAAATTCGTTCCACGTGAACCGATTATGTTTTTTTTGTTTGAAAGATGTTGCTTTACAATTGGTACCATTTAAATTTGATCAAGATCTGATCAGTAGTTCTTGAAATATCGTCAATAATGCGCGCTTATTACATCTAATCTGATCTAAGTTCCAAAGATAAAGCGGTGAAGTCGGGTTGCTTACTTTTAATTATTTTTTGTATAGGTATTAAAGAGGATTATTTTCGATTCCTTCACAAATATTATTAGATGACTTAGAAAAAGTCTGGTTCTGAAGTTCACCTTGTTCATTTCAACGTGGGTTTGATTCCCGGCCTGAGCACAATTTTAATTCCTAAGGGACATTTGTGCTTCTGGTTCTGAATGAGATGTAATGTTTCTGGTACCTACGATACAAGTATTTGAACGTAGTGTCGGGCTGTAAGTGTGAATGCGTTTGTTTTTGTTTGTAAGCATATTTGCCCAATTTCGTTATCGTTTTGTTTTATTTCTAAGATGCCGAATAAATGAAAATCGAATCAAACCGTAATGTCTCAACAAAATTAGATCACGCCACGTTTCCTTGGAGATGTTATATTTTCTAGGTCTCTTGTTTCATTATTTCCTAGAAGATAAAAAGTGCCTATATGAAATTTTAGTATACATACTTAGTATATAGTACATAGTATACTTCACTTTCAAGAATAATAAACCAATTATAAAAGATAAAATGTTTAGGTAATTATGTTTCCAACTTCCTTTATTTTCATATCCTTACAATTTTATACTTATCTCCAGTTATCAGAGATCATGTACGTAATCACGAATGATGTTAACAAATTTAAGGTACTTGATATACAAAGCACCCCAGGCGCTGTGAATATATAATTTATGGCGCCTAAGGGACTTGATATACTAAGCGGCAAAGGCGCGCAGCCGAGCGGCTGGCACGCGCCCCCGACGACGAGCCCCTCTGCGTTGCCGAGACGTTTTGTGTAACAAAGTATACTTAGTGGCTCTAGTGTAACAAAGTATATCAAGTGGAGAGCGGGCGCGGGTACAGGGCGTGCGTGAAGAGCGCGCGCGTGGGACGCTTTGTATATCAAGTTCCTAACTCTAAAAAGGGTACCTTTACCAAAAAATATGTTGAACGTTCCCGTTGCCACAATTCAAGATAAGTCAGCTTTTGAGCAATACTATCCTCATTTTACGAGGTTTATACTAAGCGTGTACCATGTATACCACAATATTAATAAATACGTATATGTATAGACTGTGCTGCAAACATAATGTTATTCTCTATCTTGAACTTTTAAAATTAACTGTGTTTAAATCTCGCTCGTTCTTATCATATCACAAAGATTGTACCTGTGTACTTAGAAACGAAATATTTTTATTTCGTATTTATATGTGCATGTCTGTCCAGAAAATCCTATTCAATGTAACCTTGAAGACTCCCAGATTATATCTCTACTAATGCGTCTATCATATAAAAATAAACGTAATCAGAACCTTCATATTTATGCTAGTTTCTAATCTATTCGCTAATGCATTCGAAGTTCCTATCCGAAGAAAATAACTATTAACTCTTAAGTACCAGTCTAACATACGAAACCATACTATGTACGGGAGACTTATTCAGTAAGTATGATTGAAGCCACCTAGCGGTTTCAGCGAGAAACACGCCACTTCATACTAAAATATCATGAAAAGTTTCTTACATGGTGCTTGTCACGGGAGCAGTGAAAACGTTCTTCAGAAAACTCCGAGAAATTCCGCTAGATGTCACTATACTGTAAAAAAGTTTCAGTACCTAATCTTAATTTTTTTTAGGTACTGAGTATAATATTCTATAAGGAATAATCCTAGCACGTGACAATTAGTTGAATTGGTTATCTTATAAATACATTTGTTGTTTTTAATAAATAGGAGCTGTGCCGTACAATACTGTAGCTACTACACTATTGTAGGGCTATTGTACCTATATAATGATATTTTATACCTATCTAAACAACTGCTTTTCTTAAATAATTTCGGTTCGATGTTCGATGAAGGTTCGATTCCCAACGGAAACACACGATCACCCATAGGAAAACTTGTGTTTCTGGTTCTGGTTGTGTGATATGAATGTTTCCAGCACTCACGACACAAGTAATCGAACTAACTGTGGGGCAGTGAGTGTAAAAGCGTTTATATTTAAGAAAAAAAATACACATAATAATATTATTTTGTAGCCACATTTATAGGTAAATCAAAGTATTAATTAAACAGGTATCAAAGCAAAGTAACCTTATAGCTATTTGTGTCACAAGAATAACGAGCAATCAGAAGCTAATTAATTTGTAACCTGACCTTCATGTTGCTGAGCTAGTATTAAACAAGACTGTATTAACGTCATATAAAACATACACTTGCCTATTACTGACAGGTACATATAAGTCAGAAACCTACACTAATCCATTCACACAAATTTCAATACGATTTGAATTAAGGCCGATGCCCTTAAAATATAAGTTTTGATTACTGTTAAATATGGTTTATATTTGGAATAAAACCTACGCATTGATTTATGTAGTAAAACTTTGACCATTAAACCAACTCCGAATCTGCTGCGGAGTGGACAAGCAATCCCGCTGTAATTTTGCGAATCTACCAGTAGAATCATTAACTTTCATGAGTGCCTCTTTGGGCTCATGTGAATAAACGATTTTGATTTTGATATACTTAAGATTTTAAACTGACATTCACGTTAGAATTACAATGGGATATTTTAAAATCAGCAAAATGCACTATAGGTACACATTATTTTATTATTACACATATTTTTATTTTTACTATTAGTGTGCAGTGTCTTTTTTTCCAATTCAATGTTGCTATTTATAATAAAAAACAAAAAACAACAAACGCATTTACACTCACAGCCCCACACTAACTTTAAAGACTTGTATTGTGGGTGCCGAATACATTCACATAACACATATATTACACCCTAAACCAGAAGCACAAATATCCCTTAGGAAGGAATGTGTGCTCCTGCAGGGAATTTAACCCAGGACCCACGGCGCAGAGGGCGTACACCGGTCCACTGCGCCATCTGGGTCTTCATAACAATATTGAATTGGAAATTATTTATAATATATATGAACTATCTCTTAGGAGTTGGGCCGCAGGCCACGCTTTTTAAAGAGACAGGGCCTCAGTAAAATTGTGATAATTTAATGGTTTAAATAAATTATTGATTGATCTATAGACTTCATTAGCATTTGATGTAAGTGCGCTTTTGCCAACCAAGCCAAAAATGCGTTTCCGAGCCCTGTACCATAGCCTGTACGCCAAGGCACAGAGTATAAAAAATTCATAAAATAATTAAACGCAAGCAAAGCTAAAAAAACCGACTTCAACGCTTTATCTTCGGAACTTTGATCAGATTAGATGTACTAAACACGCATTATTGACAATATTTCAAGAACTACTGATCAGATCTTGATCAAATTTAAGTGGGACCAATTAGAAAGCAACATCTTTCAAACAAAATCGAATCACGTGCAACGAAATTATGAGGTAACAACAGTACCTCCTCCTTTTCTGTGAAGTCAGTAGAAAATAATAGTGCTGCCAACAATCGAAATATCGAATTTAAGGGACTAGTTTTTTATAGGTACTTACATGTTACTGGAATATTAAATTTCAAGAAATGTTGAATAAAAATACCAGTAATTAAATTACAATCAAAACAAAAACAAACATAACAAAACACAATTGTATGTTTTTCAAGTATGCGACTAAACCACTCCAAGCACAATCCTAGTAAAGTTTTTTAATCCGTTTTATGAAGTTCTAATCTGTTCTAAATTATCACAGAGAGGAATAAAACTTTACCGCAATAAGATATTCTCTCAATTCTACCGCAATCCTATACATGTTTAACGATGCTTACAAGGATAAAGTACCTCTAGTCATGTGTTAACGAACTTGCCTGTACCTAATTTAAGCGGTTCAGATCCCTTGCGAGCTTATAATTAAGTACCATTGGATTACAATCATACTCATACTCATACTCATACGTTTATTTGCAAACTAAGTGTTACATGGGTCTTATGCTAAGTAATCAGAACTTAAACTTAGCCGCCTTTTACAAGCATAGCAAATTATTATACATTACATCATAAAAAACAAAACAAAATATTAAATTATCCGTAGCTGGAGAATCATTCGTACAGACCAGATAGTAAGTATATTATTACTTCAATTAAGTATGTATTAATATTATTTGATGGTAAGATATTCGTCTATTGTGTAAAAAGCTTTTTTAATAAGGAACTTTTTGAGCTTGGTACCAAAAGTAACAAGTTTTGTTTGGTTCTTAATATCCTGTGGTAACTTATTAAATACTTTGATGGCCATGAAGTACGGGCTAGTGTTGAGCATTTTTAATCTTGAAGGTGGTAGGAATAGATTGTTATTATGACGGGTATTAATGGTGTGGACGTTTTTGAATTGAGTGAATACATTTTTATTTTTATATACAAAAATACATAAATCTTCTATATACATTGATATCAATGTAAGTATTTTTAATTTAACGAAAAATGGCCTGCAACTCTGTGTGGTATCTATATGTGCTATGATTCTAACACACTTTTTCTGTAAAGTGAATAAATCTTTGGCATTTACACTATTTCCCCACAACATTATTCCATACTTTAGCCAAGAGTGGGCGTACGCATAATAAGCTGATGTTGCTGTTTCCGAATCAGTGCTGCATTTAATTTCAAATAATGCGTAGATAAACCTAGATAATTTTGATTTAATTTGTTCTACGTGAGTTTTCCAGTTTATATGAGTATCGATATGTATTCCTAATAGATTAAAAGATTCTACGACTTCGAGGGCGATGTTATGATTGGAAATGTTTATATTTAAAGCAGGGTTTTTATAAGATTTGAATTGCATAATTTTTGTTTTGTTTATATTTAATTCTAAGTTGTGTTCTGTAAGCCAGTTTGTTACGGTTTGTAAGTTATCGTTTATAAGTGTGTTTGGGTCATCAGTCTTTTCACATTTTATGAGAATTGAAATATCATCAGCGAATAATACCGGTAGTGCTGTTTCTTTATCTAAAATTTTTGGTAAATCGTTGATGTATATTAGAAATAATATACATCCTAGTACACTGCCTTGGGGTATTGAATTTGTCATATGTTTTTCTATAGATCTAACAGTCTCTACTTTATTAGTTGTGTAATTGTGGTTTTCTATTTGAACTATTTGCTTTCTGTCACTGAGATACGATTTAAACCAGAGATGACTAACACCACGAATGCCTGAGCCATACAGTTTAGACAACAGGATATCATACGAGACTTTATCATAGGCTTTTGTCATATCCAATAGAAGACCCAAGGCATGTTTTTTGTCATTTATAAGCTTCAAAGCAGTCTGGACGAAGTTATACACAGCTGACGTTGTGGATTTCGATTTCCTGAATCCATTTTGACAATCATCAAGGATGTTATGTTTTTCAAAGAAGGTGTAAATGCGGTTATACATTGCCTTTTCGAAAACTTTTGAAAAACTTGGTAAAAGAGATATTGGTCTATAGTTTGAAGGGTTTTTAGTGTCTCCTTTTTTATGGACGGGCTTGACAAGTGCTATTTTTAATAAATCTGGGAACTGGCCATCTTCAAAGCTTTGGTTAATTAGAGTAGTCAATGGAATTGCAAGTTCTTCCGCACATTGTTTAATTAGAATTGGTGGTATATCGTCTATTCCACAACTGTGTTTGTTTTTTAGATTATTAATAAGTTTTATTGTTTCGGTTTGGTCGATATTATGCAGATACATGGAGTTACTTGGAGAACTGATAACTGGTCTTCCAGTTTTTTCCAATATGTTAGTATCATTAATTGTGCTGCCAATAGTTGCAAAATACTCGTTAAAAGTGTTACAAATGATTTCAGGACAAGTAATGCTGTTATTGTTTATATTAAGAGTAAAATTTTCATGTTTGAATTTTTTATGCTTTCCTGTTTTACTATTTATAATATGCCACATGGTTTTAGTTTTATTATCTGATTTTCTCATTTGTTCAATGTATTTAAGTTTTTTTGAAGCATTGACGATGCTTTTTAATGTTTTACTATATGCTTTTAAATATGTTTTTATAATGGGACTTTTAGTTTCATTGTGGATAATTCTTAACACTCTTTTATGTTGACATGACTTTTTTAGGCCTTTAGTTAGCCATCCTTTTTTATGTGTACATTTAATTTTTATTTTCTGTATTGGTATAAATTTATTGAGTAGAATTTTAATTTGGTTATCAAATGATTTATAGTTTTCATTTATGTTTTTGTTTATGTCAATCACTTCGTTCCAGTCAACCTCTTTTAATGTTTTTTTAAAACATTGGATATTATTATTATTGAATAATCTTTTTTCTTTGTACCAAACTTTTTTCTCATCATTGTTTTCACCATTTATTGTAACATTTATAGACTTATGGTCAGACAGGCCATAATCTTTTACGTAAGTTTCGTTTAATAGGGCAACATTGTTGGTAAATATTAAGTCAATGCATGTTGATGTAGTTTTTGTAACACGTGTGGCCTCGCTAACTAATTGCTTAAAATTGTAAGAGGACATGAAGTTTAAGAACTCGTTACTTTTAGTAGTTTTTTCAAGAATATTTATGTTAATGTCTCCGCCTATTATTGTTAGTTTGTTTTTATCATTTTTGTTAATTTTATTTAAAACTTTGGACATTTGCTCATAAAATATATCTATACTACGATCTGCTCTATACACTCCTATAACGATGCAATTCAGTTTTGGTATTTCTATTGCACAAATTTCTATTACATATTCTTTGGAATAGTTGACAAGATCTGTTCTTTCTATATATTCAAAACATTCTTTTACATAGATGCAAACACCTCCTCCTTCATGTGTTTCCCTACAAAATATAGATCCAAGCACATATCCAGGTAGATTAATGGATCGACAAAAATTTTCACATTTCCATAGTTCTGACATTACAAATATATCAATTTTTATGTCTGTTAGTAATTGTAATCCCGCAGTAGCTTCTGTAAACGAGTGCTTTCGAGTTAGGGAAACATAGATTAAGCAATCGATGCAATGGAGGTATTAATAGGGACGAATTCTATCTGTGTAAGTCTTTAACCTTTTGGACGTCAATGTCACCTATACTTGACAAGCGCTTGCGAGCCTTGTGCGCCAACGACATTATAGTTTACAAAAAACTCGTCCCACCAAAGTATTAAATATAAATATATAAAATTATTATTGGTATTTTTATTCAACATTTCTTGAAATAAAATATTTCAGTAACATGTGAATATAAAAAACTAGTCCCTTAAATTCGATATTACGATTGTTGGCAGCACTATTATTTTCTACCGACTTCACAAAAAAGGAGGAGGTACTGTTGTTAACTCATGACTTCGTTCCACGTGAACCGATTTTGTTAGAAAGATGTTGCTTTCTAATTGGTCCTATTTAAATTTGATCAAGATCTGATGAGTAGTTCTTGAAATATCGTCAATAATGCGTGTTTAGTACACCTAATCTGATCAAAGTTCCGAAGATAAAGCAGTGAAGTCGGTTTTTTTAAAGCTTTGCTTGCGTTTAATTATTTAAAGTTTATTTTGATATAATATCTAACATTTCTTACCGGCAATGCATTAACGAAAACAATCGACTAAAAGTATAAGGAAAACATAAATGCGTATGTATAATTTTTAAATGTTTACACGTGGTATACACCTTAAATCTCTGACAAAGACTATTAACATCATCAATTTATGATGCTAATAGTAAAATAATTTACTATCAGAATCATCAACATCTCTGATAAATTAATTTAATGATGCTTGAAGTTAAAGATTTTACTCAATCAATTCCATAAATGCGCTCGCACAAATACATATACCCTCAGTTTTATAAAGAAGGTTGCCTCTACTCAATTAACATAATATGAATCCCTTTGGTTACGGTTCGGTAGGAATAGCACACTCCACTGCTCCCACACTTGATATTTTAACTCAATGTAGACGCGTAAAATACCTACTATTACATCAAAGTACTTACTGACATAATATAATACGTCTTACCTACAAACTTGAAATGTAACACGAGAAGTTAATCTAGCGAGGATTGTAATGTCGTGTACGTTGTGTCTGGAGACTAGAAATCTAACCCCCGAGATTTAACTTAAGCATAACTTACATAACTTTTAAGGTACCGCAATGAAATAATGATTTTGGTTAGGTAATATGGGTGAGATTTAGCACCACTGCTAATCAACTGTGGTTTTTTTTCAGACTAGTTTTGTCCTCGTTGCACTCTGTTCATCAGATACCTACTTAGATATAAATCCATACTTTTTCTTGCACGCTGCAACGATTGAACGGATTTTAATGACATTTTAAATTTTTATATTTCAAAAATGCAAAAGTCGATCCATTTTTAAAAAAAATTCAATATAGGAAAACTTTTGACCATTATCGGACCTGATGGTAAGCGATGATGTGGTCGACGATGGAGCAAGCTTGCCTAGAAGATCTGGTACCATATAATTTAGTCAATTTAAACATAATTATTGCGGATGAAGACGCGTGTTTCTATATTCTAAGGTAACAGCTAGCAATATAATAGACATGAAACATCATTGATAATATTTTAATTAATGTAACGAAATAGGCTTTGACATATGCCAGTGTCATGAATGAATCTCTTCATATCAACCAATTATTTTTTAATTTATATTTGGCTTCGCAATCTTGTGTTAAGTAATATTTTTTTTATTGGGTATAAGAAAAACATAGCCTATGACACAAATAACGTGGCTTTTTATTGGTAAAATAATTTTCAAAATCGGTTCAGTGGTTCCAGAGATTATCCCCTATACAACCTCACAAACTCATAAACTTTACCTCTTTATAATTGATCAAGCGAAGCTAGTTGATCGAGCGAAGCTAGATCTCTAAGTGGACTTGGGGCGTTCAGCACTTTGTCCGTCCATCCATCCGTCTGTCAGAGGCATCTAGGGTCTAACCATATAAGCGAATGACTTTAAATTCTCACAAAACATGTAAAACTACGGCCCAAAGCCAGAAATGATATTTAAAATTCTATCAATGAAAATATTAAGGGGGCTCCCATACATGAAAGTGTGGAGCAAAATATTTTTTATTTTTTTATCCACCCGTGTGGGGTATATTTGAAAGGGTCTTGACAAGTATAGTACGAAATCGGTTTTGAAAAATTCTATATTGGAAAAAAAAAAAGGTGATTAGTAGGCCACCAAAGTCCCTGTTTTTATACCTACATTGTCCTGGGGTCTATCTCAATAACGGTTTCACACGGAACGCTGAAACTTACGTATAATATCCGTTATATCCTGTACTTGAACAACAAATACAGAAATCAAACAATTCATATAAAGAAAAAAAGTTATTGGGAATTAAGCTTAAAAGTTTTTCTTTATGGGGCAAAATGTAGGCGCGGGATAATATTAGTTTGGCGCGAACGACTAGTATTAATATAGAGAACACTCAAATACGAATCACAAACTTTTTAAAAGTAATACAAAATCGATAGAATAGAATAATATTTATTGTACAACAAAGAAAAAGTTACAGGGGTAATCATAAAAAACTAAAGTACAATGGTGGGACTTATTGCTAAAGCGATCACTTCCAGTCTACATTCGAATGAAGAGAGGGTTAATTTTTTATAATGTAGGTCGAATCAACAATGCCATTTTTTCATTTTCGCGGCGAAACTAAAAATACTAACTTCATCAATATCCGTCCAGCAAATACAGTGTTACCACGTTTAATTCTCCTCCTTTCACATTTACACAAAATTAAGTTTCAAAGGCCAGGTAGCCTCGCAAAAAGGCCTCATACATTATTTGTTAATGGAGTTCTAGCAGATCAACCTTGTGATACCCAGAAGGTAAACTATGAAACTCCTTACTGCCAAACAGTATGGTGGACATCCCCGAAACCTAGGTCGCAAGAGTCGACCTTAAATCGTGAGTCAAGTCGTTTTGTTTATATAAAGTATAATGTGTCAAACTCACGAAAACTTTAATAGTAAAATATAACTAACAGTTTATCTGGAAAATATTTTTTCCCACAAACTACTTATTTATTATAACTAAAAAAATCAGTATGGTGGTTGGACTTATTGTCGTTAGTTCTCCATCGGTTGTATTGAATATATACCTAACAGTTTATCTTGAAAATATTTTTTCCCACAAACTACTTATTTATTATAGTAGATAGCTAAATAAATCAAGAAAGGTATATACCTTTTTCTTAAAATTCCTTAAAGCTAAATTAAGGTAAAAAGTAGCTATTTACAAGAGTCCCTTCAAAGCTCATGTGTGTAATGGCCTGATTTCATTTACAAATCTTTGAATACTTTTGAGTACCTATATTCGATATTAAGCATATTCTTATACCTCAAATAATTAAATAGCTGATGTGAAAAAAGAGTTTATATTCAATTATTACCTCTTTTTCATTCAATGATTGAAAATCTCTAGTAGATAACATGAATGAGCACTCGTATTCAAATATATTAGAAATATCACCTTGAATTAGCTTTATTCATATATTTACGTCCATCGGCGTAAAAGGTTCACACGTGTTCAAATACGTTTTCAATTATTCCACGAAATGTCAATAGCGCTACCAAAATTAATAATTCGAGCCGCTGTTGTTCGGGACAAAGAGAAACTTGGGTAAATTGATTGGCTTATCCTTCTATTTTTAATCGTATGTATGTGCATACTTTGTTCTTTCACCGCACCCAACCTAATACGCGTATACTTTCTAATCAGAGGGTATCGAGTTTGATTCCCGGTGGGAACACAAGTTTTCTCCGCAAATTTTGTTATAGAGATAACTTTCACTGACCATATTCGTTGACTTATGAGCCTAGTCGGGAGCAGATACTCTAGAACGATATTGCTAACTTTTAAGTAAAAAATAAAAAGCTAAACTTAACTTACTTAACTTAGCCTTTAAGTACACTATCGTGAAATATTGTACATTCTTTGGAAATAAAGATTTATTATTATTATAACTTACTTACTTGAAATAGGAACGGAATGAAACAGTATTGCTTACTGAAATAAAGAAGCGTCTTAGCTGTGGAGATAGTGATCAGTCATTTAAACCGATTTTTATGACATTTGGTTGTCAGCTACCTAATCTCAAGAGTGGTTCAGCGGTTGAGCCGTTAAAAAGATACGCTACCTAATATATAATGATTATTTTGATAATAATACGTGAATAGGCGCCGATTATTGTTTACATTGTAATGTAAGCATTGTAATGATGAATAACACTCACGATAGTTTTTATACTAAGACTGATACAATTACTGATTCATTATATTAGAGTGATATAAAGTTTTTGGAGGCGAAGATAAGTGATAATATTATTCAACAATGAAAATATGATGTAATGTATCCTGATTATTTTGCGTGAATAATATGAAATAAAAGTACCCTACAAGTTGCCTGAGCCTATTAAGCAAGCAAAGTCTCTGTCTATTTTCAAAACTATAGTATATAAACACTACTTATCCATTTGAATATATGATATAACCTATATTTATGTAGTATATGTATTTTATTTGTACTTTTATCATTTTAATTATTTTATTTAGTTTATGAACTTTACATATTATATTTATGTAAATTTGTACACCTCCACCGACCTCAGTTGCTACTATAATTTCTGTCCATCCAAAGGTTGTCTGGTAGAAATCGCTGAAAGCGATAAGACCGCCCATTGTAATGCCTTATAATATTAATTTCGTAGTTTTAAGTTTGTATCTTTTTGTTTATTTGGTGTACAATACAGAATTTTGTGTTGTATTGTATTGTATTGTATTGTACCCTTAGGCCTAAAGCTCTTCTAAAGAAAACGTGGTTGTTAGGAACGTAACGTTTATCGATACTATATATAATAATTCGTAGGTTAAGTATGGGATAAATAACTTTTTTTAACAGTAGAACCAATCATTAGTAACATTATTACGTTACTAACAATTGATTGTAATGTAATTTTTTACCCATACTTAACCTTTTTATTAAATCCTAACAAGTCCTTTTTCCATACCTACCATTTATTATCTATAGAAAATGTGGTTGTTAGGTTAAGTAGAAGGATTTAATTGTCAATAATAATTTCTTACTGCCTAAATCCCACTAATTTCATTTCCTACTTATTCTACTATATATATATCTTTAAATACGTTTTTTTTCTGTACTCGTGTATGTCTGTCTGAAGGCTCCCTAAACGGCTGGGCTGGACTAATTTTAATGTTTTTTTTGTGTGAGTTCAAGTGAATTTAAGAATGGTTTAAATTCACAATTCAATCTGATAAATAACGTTTTTTTAATTAATTTGTATAATTAATGGGTTCTAGCCTAGTACCTATAATAATTGAAACGCAAGCAAAGCTTAAAAAAACCAACTTCATCGCTTATATTTCGGTTTTGGCTGGACCGATTTCGATAAAATTTATATAGGACTACTTCTGATGTACCAAAGAAAAAAAAACATCAAAATCGATTTAAAATTGGCTGAGATATTGCGTAACATACATACAAAAAAAAGAAACACACAGTCGAATTGAGAACTACCTTTTTTGAAGTCGGTTGAAAATATATGCTTGTTAGATTAATGTAGAACCAATTATTAGAACCTTTCTGCCTTACGTCGGACCAAACAATAGAAATAAGTCACTTTTACGTCACAAAAGGAAAAAAATGCTACAATTTAAGAAATACCCAGACTTTTCATTGAAAATATTTTCTTCCCCGCTGCTATGTAATTAAGGAGAAATTACACATTTCTTGTTGGCAACAAAACAAAGTAATAAAGCCTTCTATTGTACGACGATGAAACATTTGAAACCACGATCGATGTGACAGTTCCAATAAAGACGCAGCTGGAGAAATCTTCGAGATTACTGTTGATTAAACAAGAAATACGAGAGGTATTGAAAATGTTTTGAGTATAAACAAACAACAGATAAGGTTCTAATTAGTATGTCAAATATTGTATTTGTTATTTCAAATGTCTTGATAATTCTTTCCAATGGCTGTTTCTATATTCAATTCTATTTTATTTTTTGTGGCGATCAATTAATCCAATACTTGTCGTTTGTGATTGATTGCCATTCTGCCAGGAACGAAGTTCTGACCTGATATCTTTGTTTACTCGGTTGATCGTGACTTGGAAACCTTCGTCCTCGTGCGCATAATAGCTCATCATACGAAAAACTAGCATACAAGTTCCCCAAGGGAATGCTGAGGTTTGGTTAAACGTAAACGTATGCACACTCGCAGCCCCACACTAAGTTCAAAGATTTGTATCGTTTTTGCCGGAAACATTTACATCACACCCAGAACCAGAAGCACAAATGTCCCTGAGGAAGGAAAATTGTACTCCTGCCTGGAATCAAACACTGGACCCACGGCGCAGAGGGCGCAGAGACCGATCCACTGCGCCAACTAGGTGGTTATTGGAATATGATATTCTCGAAACAAAATCCATATGGTACTTATATGATTACTTGAACTGCCCGCACCCGCGTAAATTAAGTTGAGAAGTATGTGTTAATCCTGGGTATAGGCTATGGATATTCTAAATTTCCTGTAAATTTTTTCAGCTGTTGGAGCGTGAAGTTAAAATGAAAACACACTACAAAAAATATACACAACCTTTTGCATTTATATCAATTACCTTCTTTAAAGTTTAAGTAACTAGCGGAAAATCTATAATAATATGTATTCCTTTAGTTATTTAAAAATGGTAACCTTATTTAAAGTTTTGGAATGGAGCACATGCAACGCGTGCCTTAATCGCGTGACTTAACGAGATTGTTTAAGATATATTTTGTGTAAGGCAATAACAATTCTTTACTTCTATTTGCACCTTACATAAGCACTCACTTTTTGACACTATCGCACGATTATGGAGTTGTTGTTTCTCAAAACTTGAATGGTTTGCTAGTTATACACGTTAGCGTTGTACCAAATCTAGTTCTAGGTTCCATGTACATGTTTTGTTTATACCTGGTATCTTCAAAACAGAATTGTTATGTCCAAAACCGGCTCAAGCATTTTTGGGATTCGTTTATATCTAGTTGAAATATTTTGATATATATGTGGTCTTTATTTTGTTTCACTTAAATGGTCCTACAAGTAAATCATATTTATCTAGATAGACTATTTCTACGCGCCAATTGCATATAGTTCCTAAAACGAAATATATGTATACAGCAAACACCTATGTTACCAACAATGCACCAAGCTTCCCTTGTTTTTCTTTTAGGTTTTTTACCTATCTTTTGCGATATTGTTTATAGGTAATAATATCTTCTAAGTCTCAAATATAGTTTATACATAGAAGTATTCATAAAGACAAATTATTGAACAATAATAATAAACATTGTATTCGTTATCCTACGAGTTCATTATGAATTATTCAAATAAAAATATTTGACCATATTCCGGCATGTTAACTGACTTACAGAAACCTGAAACAAGGAGCATCTCGATTGCACGTATTTTTTTTTAAAGTTTTGCGCATGAATTTCTCATCTTGAATTTCCTGTCTACGTAAACAGAGTGAACGTGAATGTGTTTTTTGTGTTGAATGAAGTTTTCGGAGATATCTGTTGCATACTAGGTATATAATTTGAGAATTAATAAATGTAGAGTAAGTGGTATGTAAATGCATCATGCTTAGAAATCATTTTGAGTTAGGAATTATAATTTATTTATGAACTTATAATTCTTTTTCTTTTTTTTACAAACGCTTTCACGCTCACAGTCCCACACTAAGTTCAAAGACTTGTATCGTGAGTGCCGAAAACATTCACATCACACACACATTACACCCAGAACCAGAAGCACAAATATCCCTTGGAAAGGAATTTGTGCTCCTGCCGGGAATCGAACCCAGAACTTACGGCGCAGAGGGCGGACACCGGTCTGCGCCAACTGGGTCGTCATTCTATTGTATCAAAATAAATCTTTCACGAAATTATTAAGAACATTTTGGATTATTGGATGTTATTATATGTACAAAGTAACTAGCTAGGTCCTAAGTTAGTGTGTAAGCTCATTATAATCGAACTATGTTCTTTGTGAGTAAATAAAATCGTTAAACCTACATGTGCCTTTCCTACACATAGCGTAATCTTTTTCAATCGCTCAATGCTTTTTACAACCCTCCACGTAAAGAATGAAAAATGGTTACCGCTTGAAGTTATGACTCGACTCGTGGCGAGCCATGAGTTTAATTCGAGTTTAATGTCTCTATTATTCCCTTTTTAATGCAGCGTGGGAAAGATATTTTACAGTGCATTGTGCTTTAGGATATTAAAAATATTTCAGCGAAAACGTGTATTGTACGGGGCAGTTTATAGCGCTTGAATGTAGCAACTGATAAATCATTTGCTTATGTATATGATATATATAACAAGTCTCAGTAACATTTAGTTAAGTGACAAACTGTTAGTTATTAAATATGACTGTGATATAAAAGTATTGTCTAACATTATCTTAGTTCTTTGCTGTATAAAGTTTTAAGAATATAGGCAATTGGCCCGTAGAAAGTCAATTGGAAAGAAAAAAAAACACAATAGGCTAAGGGCTGGTATAGCCTGAACTAAACTAAAATCACTTACATCTATGCTGTGAAAGAGCTTCCTCCAAGGCACTTAACTCATAGTCAACTATTGATTACCTCTGAACTCATAAAATAACTAAGTTTAATTTCCCTTTTTGTTAAATAACGTTGTTTTTAATAACTAAACTAAGTTCAATGAAATCAAGGAAACAATAATAATGAAAAAATCCCATGCAAAAAGTTTTTTTTTTTCCATTATCCTTAGGAAATCGTTTTCCTGTATCAGTAAATAAAATTAATACAAATAAAATGTGTCATTTAGTAGTTATGTAACGACTATAAAATGGAGGTCAGGCAAAGACTATCTAGTTATAAATATTATTTAGTAATTTGGTTTTTAATCTGTATATAAAAATTAATATAAAATTAACATATAAAATTAACATGACCATCACGGTCAATAATTTCGGACGAAAAATAATCTACTTCCATCTATTTATGTCTGAAAAATATTATAAAAATGTTTTAGGCGAAATTGAGTGAATAATAATAAACATCAACATTTTTGCATTCACATCGCACCCATATTAATTAGTGGAATAGGTGAATGAGATCCAATTGAACTGCATTCAGGAACGCCACGCATGACATGCTCTGAACGGAAGAGACAATACAACAATCAACACATGATTTAATTTTACGCAATAGTTTTATTTGTTCACTACTTTTTGCATATGCATTTAATATCCTGACAAATTTTTCGGTAATAAGTGAAAATTGATATAACATGTTGGTCTATATTTTGTTTTGAATACTAACAGTGATCTGTAGTTCCGCGCGAAATATGTTATCATCGGACTAAAATGAGTCCTTACTTATCTCACTAATATTATGAATCCGAAAGTTTGTGTTTGTTTTCTCTTCACGCTGTAACGGCTGAACGGATTTGGATGAAATTTGTATACATAGCCATGTTATACCTATGATTAGCACATAGGCTACTTTTTAACTTGACAAATGCAGGTGAAGCCGCGGGACACGGCTATTCTTCTATATTAATGAGAGAGAAAAGAATCGAAACGCTTGCGTGGAGGTAAGTTATTCAGTTTGTATGATAAAGAAAGAATAAAACAAGTCAAATGCCAGTCGTACTGAAGCACCAAGCTGAACTTTGTTAGCGTCTTGTGCGTTATTTGTTTTTTTTTGTTTACTGTTTAAATTATATGACTATTGTTTCTCGCAATGGAAAACCATGAAGCGGCTGAAGATGTAACACATATTTACTTACATATATATCTATCTATATTCTATGTACAGCATAGAAGGCATACATGAAGCCAACTACGCAGAAGGTCACGTCAGCTTGACTTACAAGATATTTATTCACGCTAGAACTTTCCTGAGTGTCCAAGTACACTTCGATATAACAGATACGCTGAAATGTTACCTTACATAAATCACTTTCAAAATAAATGTATCCATGTTGCATTTTATTAACCGAACGAGAAGTCTCAAGGCAAAATCGCTTTCGTATGTCCGGCGGATGTCCAGGCATTCTCCACAGGTCGCATTTCTCTACTGTTTCTTGTGAAATTGTGAGCAGGTTTGATAATACTATGGAGTTTTTTTTGTAGATTAAGTTAATGCATTTTTTTCAAAGGGCGGAGATACGGGCTTTAAAAATAAAACAAATATATATCTGCCATTTCGAAAAAGACGCGAATTTCCTCACGGAGTTTAATGACTCTCATCTAAAAAGTTCGTATCGTATCGTTGAGTGTAAAAGAAAAATGATCGCTACGAAAGGTATTTTTCAAGCGAGTAGCCACGAGCGGCCGCGCACGTCGATCGCCTCGTTGTTTGATTTTCCCGACCTGGTTAAACGATACACATCGCTGCTCTCCTCTTGTTTACTTTCCTACCTAGCGTTAGTTTGTCTTGTTTTCATTATGGAAACGTAATGCTCAGTCACAAGTTTGTTTTCTGCCGCCCTCGTAAATTTCATTTACCTGGCGCTAATATTAAATTTGCAGTGTGAATGACCAAATTCGTATGCTTGTATAAATTATTACGCTCGTAATTATATTACTTATATGTTAAACATTCTCTTTTTTTATTCCTGATAGGATAGCATTTGGCCTTTATTTCACCAGATTGTTAGTGATGATTGGTTAATGGTGGTAAACTCACTAGTAGTAGAATCAGAGTTCGACGATACATCTCTTTTTCAAAGTCTGTTTTGTATTTCGGTGCAGGATAACTAGTCATGCAGGCAAACACGAGAAAATGCTCTACCACGATAGTTTTCACCATGATGTCACCTTGAAGCCTGTTTTGGATTGTAAACTTTCATCGCACATAATTAGGACTGCAAATTTTTATACAAAAAAAAATGTGTTCAAAAATGCTATTGAAAAGTTTCAAATTAAATTCAATGTATTCAATACAACATACATAAGAAATAAATTGCGATGATAGCGCATTGATAGGAGACTCACCGGATCTGGATCGGGCGGTCACTATTTTGAATCTGTCTTAGGATAACCAGCCTTAGTATTCGGTGAAGGGTGGAAGTTAAATCCATAATGCCAGGACATTCCAAAGAACGCCTTGCTAACTACCATCGTACCGAAGTGCAGCGTCGAGCACTAAAATGGTCTTCCGGATAGCTTACCATTCCGTTTACCTGGTAGATATTTTTAACTAGTTTAATAGTGAGATAGAGTGGTCTATCGTAACCCTGACTAATATTAAAAACATTAAAAATTTTAGTGCTACACAAAAATGCGGGTAGTTTTCACTTCTAATACCTACATACGAGTATGACGTGTTCGAAGCAAGCCAGAAATAAAAATCACATTATTTGTCGATTCTGGGACTGCACGTCCGTAACAAGTCACGTCCAGGACGAAAATGCAATTATTTCCGAGTTGCAATTTTACCGATTTAATTAAAAAACTGCAGAACTGCACAACACTAGTACATAATATGGTAATCACATATAATTTGTTGAGGAACATACACGAAATATGTAAATTTTATTTTTATGTAAATACACACAATTAAAATTACTTAGGTATACTTAAGTACCTACATACGTAGTCTTGAATCATTAGGAAATAATAATAAGTATGAATTCGCTTAGAACTACCGCTGGCTTAGTTGGATGCGCAATATAATCAATTTATCAATATGGTTCTTTACTTTAGTAAAAAAATATACTACTTTAGATCTGCCATTAGCAAACGTTGTAGAAACAAAAAACTACACAAATACTTTGTAACAGTTGAATCAAGATAAAATGAAACGTATCTATAAACACAGAGGTTAACTACAAAATTTTGAATATAGCATTACAGTGATTGGAACAGATTTCAGTGGTAGGTACATACTGCAGTTATAAAGGCTGAAAGTTCAGGCACGACAGCTATTGCCGGATTTTATGAATCGTGAATGGGATTTTAGATGAAACAGAATATTAGAAGCATTTGAAAGCATTGGGTACATCTAGAATTTCGTTTCTGCTTATAAATAACTCATAATTCCATACGAGTGAATTTCACAAAGACTATTTGTAAAGTTGTTAATGCATGTATCCTACTAATATTATAAATCCGAAAGTTTGTGTGTAAGTGTGTAAGTATGTTTGTTCCCTCTTCACGCTTTAACGGCTGAACGGATTTGGATGAAATTTGAAATGTACATAGATTATACCTAGGATTAACACATAGGCTACTTTTTAACTTGATAATAGCGGGCGAAGCCGCGGGGCACGGCTAGTTATATATAAATACTATTTATATAGTAAGATTTAAATTTTGCTTACTGAATTCATACAGTATTGATAACCATGAGTTAGAGGGAGTCAATTGTATACGAGATCTAACAATTCTTGTCGAAAACCACCTACAATTTGACTTATTTTAAAAATGATCCCAAAAGGGTTCCGCATGTTAGGCGGCGTACTGAATAACAGCAATCTGCAACAAAAAAAGTTACAACCACAGATCGAGACACAATAATTGTTTTTTTACTATCGATAGGCAAGCAATGAAATGAAGACGACCTGATTTTTTACAGATTACCGTATAAGTTAAAATTTTGGTAAGTTCCGATGACAATACAATATTATGGTAACACTGAGCTGATATGAAGAAGAAGCAAGGTAGATAGCGGAATTCCTTAATACTGACTGATGATGTCGGCAATGAAACTCGTACGTGTACTAATTTTTTTAAAGTTTTTTTTTATGCTGAATAGGTAAGCATTTGGCCGCTATCTCACCTGATGGTTAGTGATGATGCGGCCGAAGATGAAGCATGCTTATTTAGAAGATACCTATTCACTCTAGATTTCAAGACTCCCAGATTATATTGTTTAGGGAACAAAGACGCGGGCAGCGAGTTCCACTCCTTCGTTGTACGGATGATAAATGTAGAAGCAAAAACGCTTCGAGCGGAGTTGTTTTTGTGTCTCAAATGTGTTAAATATTTTATTATTCACACATTCGCATACACACAATGCTAGTGTGTGAATAATAAAATATTCGAAACATCGAGGTTTGACGATAAAATGTAAAAATGTAGATAAGTAGATCAGACGTTATGCCAATTTTTTTTTTTTTTTTATGGTATATAATACAGGCAAGTTGTTGAGTATGAGTAGTGTCGATCTCACCTGATGGAAAGCGACGATGAGGGCATGTTTGCCTAGAAAATACCTATTAACTGTTATACATCTTCTCACTTTTATTAGTTATTCACAAGTATAACAACGATAGCGTTGTATGAAGGCAGGATGTACTTTCTTTGCAGGTATTGCGATTTTGACTATTCTTCATAGTTACAAAATAGCGATGAAACTAGCCAAAAAATATAACCGCATTTTAGACGGACTCAAAAACCAACAAAGCTTAAAAGTTATAACTCTTTGGGTCGGACTGTATCACATAACACTGAAAAGTACTTGTGTGTTAGAATGCTAGTCTCGGAAGCTGTAACACTAAACTTTTGTGTTTGTCCGATGCAGTATCCACTTCGTCGTTTGATATACTAGCACTTATTTAGACGTGACAAAACTAGGCAATTTTGTTACAAACACGACTATCCATCTGTTTTCATTTAGAACTGATTCAATTTGTAGTGGTTCTCCTGTCTCGTCTTTTAGTAGCACCTACGATGTCTCGAAGTACTAGTAGATGGCGGATATGAGAACTCCTATTGGGATGTCAAACTCGAAATATTTTTTCTGTGATTTTAATTTAATGACAATGTTTTAATTAAACCCTAATTGATATTGTAACGTATGACTAGACGGGTTGGGTAGCTAAGTTAATGCATCATGTAGACTAGACGGCTGGAAATAAGAAACTTATTTGAACAACGAAGTGGTATGACTTTATTCGAGTCCGCTTGTGACTAAGCTATAATTTTTCGGACTAATCGAATCGCAGCAATTTGGAAAAATTGCTATTTTAGACATGGTTTATCATGTTTTTCTAAGATAATTTTACCTAACACTCGCTATTATGGTAGTCTCCAGACTAATTGACAGGGCTAAGTTTCAGCTTGGAAAAAATGCTTTCGTATGTTCGGTTGTTCTATACAGGACGAATTACTCAACCGATTCTCGTGAAATTTTGTAAGCAGGTTCGATAATTATATGGAATTTTTTCGTCTATTTAGTTTTTAAAATTTTTCAAAATGGCTGAGATACATACATGGGTTAAAAAGTAAAAAAAAAAACATATTTCACAGCCTTTAGGAAAAATACGCGAGGTCTTCTGCTACACTAGTCTATCTTAGTAAGAAATAACAAAAAGATAAGTTTTATTCGAAAACAATAATTTTTCCAGACAAAATACAATATTAGTACAAATATTCGGTATTATAATTATATCAAAACGAGTCCAAACACCGTCAATCTATTGTTATCCATTGAGAAATTCCTTAGTACCTTGCGTCTCTATTGTGAGATCAGCTTGCTGTACAAGCATGCAAAGTTTCAACTCAGTTGAACAACGGGAATTGAATTAAAATTATCTTACAACATTTGGCGAACATTTCACGAATTCACGAATATATTGGTACGCTACCAGAAGAGTCTTTTAGACGATTTGTTCTTAGAAATGCTTGAAAATTTCAACAGTTGTTCGTCTATGTTATAGTGCACTAGCAACGACTGAACTCGAGACTAGCGCTTGCGTGTGGAACCCAAATAAAACTACATGAAAAGATCCAAAAGGCCTTCTTAAGGTACCTGTAAAAACTAATTCATGGCTATTATTCATTTATGTATCCCACTATTTCTTTTAGGTTTCCTGGGGTACAATTCTTTGAGGTTAGGCGAATAAATTACCAGCTTACAATAGCATATAAAGTTTTTCGTGGCAAGATAAACTCAGTCGAACTTAGCAAAGAGTTGCCCCCTGACAACTAGAGGATGAAAAGACAAGCAACAACTAGAGGACGAGTAGGGGAGGAACAGAAGTAACAAATTATTCTCTGTTTCACGGTGTCGGACTGTGGCCCGTGCCAATTTGCCCTTGCCACGCATTCTGTCTTAACTTAACGCTCTCGTCTTCCAATTCTGAGATTGATTTGTTTGCGTACAAGTGGCTGGACATGCTTAAAGTGTATCTAAATTTTGGTGGGGAGACTGTTTGATGTTATTATATATAAATTAATTGGTCAAAGTTGAATTGAATACTCTAACTATAATATATATAACGTAAATTAAACTTTCTTTGTTTTTTTTATTTGCTTTGTATTGTTGTTATTTTTTATATATAAATATTTAATCCTCAGTGTGACGTTTTTATCATAGGATTATACTTTTGACTTTTTTATAACAGAACGAAATTTATTATTATTGATAGTTTATTTTTAATTGTACCTTAAAAAAAATATTTTAATTTGTAATGGGTATAGCCGTATCAAATAAAATAAATAATTTGAATCGAATTGAATAGACAAATACATATGAACAGATGATGTTAAATAAAAGTATGTAAAAAAAGAATATTCAATCAATTTAAAATCCTCTGTCCGTCTTTTATTGCGTTAGGAAATTGCAGCAATTTCGGATAATCAGGAGGCGGAAAACAAGATAACATTCTACACATTATTACTATTTTCAACTATTGTGCAGGATAATAAACTGTTAATTTAGCACTAAGTATTAAATAACGCCAAGCCAAAACGTTCTTTTATCACTTCAAACTTCATTTCGGAGAATGTGCGATTGAACTACATGATTTAATTCCTCCAGCTAGCTCCCTTTCATGATCGGACCACAAGGTGTACTAAACCAAGACATTCTGGTGGATATTCCTCAGATTAGAACCAAGCGGTTCGCCACAACTTTTATTGTGCGAACTGCAAAGGAATGGAATATCCTACCTTCGTTCTTGTTCCCCGATAAGTATAACTTAGGCTTCTTCAAGTCAAGAGTGAACAGGTACCTTCTAGGCAAGCATGTCCCACAGTCGACCGCATCGACACATTCCATCAGGTAAGATAGCGGTCAAATGGTATCCTATTGGTCATAAAAATCAAAAACTTCAAGATAAAACTAGCGAAAAAGACTTCAAAATAACTAGCTATATGTCAGCATAAACGAATTTTCCTAAAAATACTCTATGCTAAGAGACATGACATACAAAACGTCCAAGGCGCGCGCCCCGGGCGCTGTGAAGGCAAAATGTATGGCGCGTAAGAGACCTTGATATACGAAGAAAGGCGCGCGACCGAACGCGGGCGCCCGCTGCGAAATTAGGAAAAAATATGTATCTGCATTTTGACCAAAATTGATTTATATACATAATCGAAATCAGGGAAAATAAACGCATCTACTATTCTTTTTTTATTTAAAAATATTTAACAGCAACTTTTTATAATTTAGACGCATCTGCTACACGCCAATAACTAAATTTTGCCATAAATTATCAGTTGCGTCTTTTTTGCTTTTGACGGCAGTACATGGCGCACGCCTCGGGCGCGGGTCGGGCACGCGCCCTGTAAGCGCGCCCTGTACGCGCGCCTCGGGTGCTTTATATATCGTAACACAAAACATCGTTTACGAATACACTCGCGAACCCAAAACGTCCCAAAAGCTGACATTATTCACGTTTGCTTTACTTTTGGCTATTTATTCCGGGACTGTTTATGTAGGACTGAAAGGTAGTTCACCTGAGCATAAAGTATTGCGTGTCCGCAAACTTATCCTTGACTACGAAACCCTGCAAAAGAACATCGACCTTTGTTGAGTATTATGTACCCATTTATATTATTAGTAAAGAAATTAGAAGCTTTTAAAATTTCTTAATTAGTTTAGGTAAACTTAAATGAAAATCAGACACAGTTTGGTTTCAAAGATATTGTATTCTAATGGATTGAATCGTCAAAGTAATTTTGTTATTTTTGAAAAGCTAATTCTATCTTAAACTTATATGTTGCATTTATATAGAGGCTCATGTTATGGTTGGCGAAACGTTTTCCCTCAGTCAACCTTCTTGCTTATATCTTCTCTAAAACTCAACAAAAGCAGAACCTAATCAGATCTCATTAATTTATTCATTCAACTCTTTAAAAAATCAACTGTTAAATATAATGTATAGTGTTTCTATGTGGCTGAATTGCCATTGGTTATTTATACCAGTTGAGCAAAATTAAAGTTTGTTTAATTCCTCTTATTTTTCTATTGTAAACCGTTTGTCCCCGAAAATAAATATCTTATAATTAATTATAGTGCGAGCAAAACTTAGTTTATCCAATAAGTACGTCTTGTTCTTATTTCTAAGGATCTACGAACGGATCTGCCGTTTCAAAGAAATTAAACATCTTGCTATTGATGTATCTACCAGATCACGATCCCCTAACTGACAGTATAAAAGTTTATATCAAAACTTTCATATAATTTTCATATCAAATGCTGCACTGATAATAAAAACAATTGCATTCTTTCGCTTTGATAGTCCAGCAAAATCAATAGTAGTCGAGTTATCGTATCGGCTTATAAAAAGCGACAAGAAGATAGAATCAAACAGCCAGTTTACATAAAGAGTGGCCGGCAGAGGCGACGGAAATACACTCTTTCCACGCTGCAACAGGTAGCTAGCTGTCGCACACCTTTAGTTTACATAGATTATGCGATAGGCTACATGCATGGAGGAGTTCTCTTTACATACTTCAATATTAGTAGCGTTTCTGGCTACATCTACACTTACTACGTAAGTACCTACCTAGTTAATAATATTTGACATTCTATAGAATGAAATTTTCAGCGAGCTGTTCAGTGGTGTTTTTAATAGTACGAGAAATATCTCTTCGCCATCTTTATTAAAAGCTTTACTGCATACAAATTATTTTTTTATCATTAATACAGAATAAATGTTTACCATAACAACTATAGCATATTTTTAATTATATGCCAATTCAAAAATTATAAAATCAATATTGAAAGACTGTTGGAAAAATAAAATTTATCTCCTTAGTTTGTTCTCTTAAAACACCTTTCACAATGAAATTATCTTGATTAACATGTAATACGTATATATGTAGAAAGTTATACATATACGTATCCCAAATGCACAAATTTCATAACAAGCTACTGAATATGCAAGTTCCCATGTGACATACAAGCTTTGATATCACAAACATGCAAATCGAGATTGTAACATTATGCCTACACATGGATCCAGTTATGAAGATTTGAATACAAAACTGTGATTCAGAAAAGTTTTTAATTCCATTGGGATTGGCTTCTAAAGCGATGTGTATTGCAAAACAAACTTTTCTGGTTCTGTAGAATCGGATGCTACATTTTTTATGTAACCGAGAGCCGCCTAGTCGCTAATACAATTTCAGCGCCTTAGCCACCCGATATTTTTAAAGTCTAGAATTTAAAATCCAACGCGGCAATGCGTTGCGATCGGTATCCTGATTCCTGAGTATAAGATGTCTGTATAAACTAATGAACATCTTCCTAGACATTCCTCACACCTACAAGCGTAGTCTTTAATTCAGCAATGGCTTCATAATTGAATACCCGATCAATACCACTAAACATTATTATTTAGAAATGTAGATTATTTGAATAATTGTTTAGAAATGAAGACAGGTTATTTAATTGGTATTATCAAAGTATAGTCATGGAACAGTGAGGATTAGTTTTAGTTAACTTAGGATCTAAACTTTAAATAGGATTATGTTTGAGACTAATGAAGCACACTAGCGATTAAATAATATAACTTTGTTCGTTTTACAAAGTTTTCCTTTGAGCTACTTTTACTTTGTAAATGTCGCAGGTGATATTATAATTTCACAATAAATTGTACCTTCTTACCATATTATTGGCCACCAGTTTGTAAGTTTGTAGCAATTACAATATTATATGGTACAATTTATAATTATTATTAGTATAGTTCAATTTAATTGTTTGATTTTCCTTATATTATTTGACAATCAAGTAAAATTGTTGAAACCTTATACATAACACACGAATAAAAATACTTTGTCGTTCATGTTACTCATGTTGAAAACTATGTCAATCCTGGAAATTGACGTACATTCTATTCCAATTCAGTCAGCGTGAAGAGAGAACAAGCACATACACAAACTACTTATGTATTTATAATTTAAGTGTGATATTCATATACGTAACAATGCCTTGTGTTAATCGTAACTAACTATATTCCTTTACTTACTTTGTGTGGTCGGCATATCATGTAGGTATTATTTCTGGAAGAAGAATATGACAGTTTAACAACACTTCTAGTCTTTAAGTCTCAAGTGAATTGCTTTCAAGGCAAGCTTGCATCATCATACAGGTGAGGTAATTTTGTAAGTCGTTGCCTGTTACTTATTAAAAATGGATTCCACATTACGCCAAATGTATTATTGTGTCAAAATAAAAATACGAATATACTTTACAAATGTCAATCTATTCTTAAGTATATTTTCATGTACTCAAAACCTTGTTTGTTTACATCACGGCTTAAGTTATTTGTGGAGGCGGCTTACTTTTTACCGCCCACCTCCAAAAAGCGACGGCCCAAAAAATATACAAGTGTTGACATAAAATTTTACTCAATGCTTTCAGACAAATTCGAGCCATTCGCTGAGCCAAATATCTGCGAGATGTATCGCGTATCGCCTATTGTTTGGCAAAAGAGATATTACATGTCGTATTTAGGCAACGCTGTGTAGGTGCTAGTATATATAATATACCTACCTGGATATACGTGTGCGTTGTTTTTGTTGTTCTACATTTTCACCCCGACGAGACAACTTTAGATTTCCCCGGAGATGTCATGAGCGTCTAGGTACAAATATTTGATCGTTTGCTGGTTCATCCACTAAAGTTGATATATTATTGCCCAAATAATGCGGTTCACAAGGTACGTTAGTCCTTGAGTAACGAGCTCGGAATAACATTATTTGCACAAAATATTTTATGCACAGTTTATATACTTTACGAACGTATAGTCTCGGCCTTGAGTCAAGTTCAATGATTTGTTTCGTGGGTGCCGGAAACATGCACATCACACGCAATCACAACCAGAACCAGAAACAAAAATTTTTCCTAGGACTACTAATGAAAGTGAAACGATGATAGTTGTTGCTTTGCAACGTATTTACTATAATTTAACAAAAACAATACAATATAACACGTCGCGTGATAAGTTACATCATAAGTTAACAGCGACCTACTTTCCTACTCAGGCGGAAAAGTAATCCGCCTTTTGAAATGTATTGGAAGCGAGATAAAACGCTGGAATAGCAAATATACAGTATGGGTGTGTGTCGATAGATAATTCGGCGATGATAGAATATGAGCGTAAATAATACTAGTCCTATAAAGACCAAAATACTATACGCTTTAGAAAAGAAGGAATTCTTAAAAAAGCGCCTTGCAATCCTTACACCTGGAGTCACGATTTTTTTCTAAACATTAGCAGTGTAGAAACTGACATTTCAATGTATGCCTTTCATCGCCACTACTCCGAAAATGGCCTTCATCATTGCTTTGCTTATCAATAAGTATCTACATCAGGAGTTGAAAGAACATAAACAGGTTAATGTTTTTCTGAGATTCTACAATAAACATCACATATCATAAACGCTTTCACACTCACAGCTCACACTAAGTTCAATAACTTGTGTCGTAGGTGCCAGAAACATTCACATCAAACACACAAACGCAACTAGAACCAGAAACACATTTTTTTCTTGGTGAGAAAACTTGCGTTACAGCCACTTAGAAGGCGAACGCCACCCAACTAAGCCAACGAGCAGTTCAAATAGTAATAGATAATGTTAGATAAGTCGGTTAAAAAAAGATTTTTTTTTTAATTATTTGAGAACTTTGATTATATTCGGTACTACACAATATGTATGTATTCCAAAGTATTCGTTTTTAATAAATAGTTTATATAAAACTCAGCACATATAAAATTGGCTCATTCTCGTTTATACATATTGATTGAAACAAACGCTTTCAAACTCACAGCCCCACACCAAATTCGATGACTTGTGTCGTGGTTGCGTTTCTGCTTCTGATTGTGATTGTGTGTGTGATGTGTATGTTTCCACACATCACACACACAATCACAATCAGAAGCAAAAACACAAATTTTCCTTGGGAAGAAAACTTGTGTTGCAGCCGGGAATCGAACCCGATACTCCTGCTTAGAAAGCGAACGCCACCCAACTAAGCCAACAAGCAGTTCATTTGATTAAAACATGTATTTATCTTACTGGAGTGTACTGTAGGAAACATAAAAAATACCTTATTAGATACTTCTAATACGCCTATTGCGCAAAAGAGTGGTACTTAACTCAAACTGAAGAGTGGAAGCGTCATTACTTTGAAGATTGTAACTTTTGTAAAATGAAATCTGTACATAAATCAAGAGATGTCAGTAATTCAAGAATAATGAAACGTATAAAAAAATGTATTATTATATAAAACTCGTCGAGGCTTTACCAACTTTAACCTATATTAAGGATTCAAACGGTTTCACTCACGGTTGGGTTTCTCGCATTATTGTAAGACTAGTTTCGGAGCAGTCGGTGCTCCTTTATCGATCGAGTACGCGCGTAGACTGTCCAGCATCTCGGCGTGTACAATACTATCTTAAATATGTGATATACTTACGAAACTTCAGAAATTTAGAAAAAATAACTATCTATTTTAAATCAGTTCAACCGTTGTTAAGTAACCTCGTGTCAAAGAAACAAACATGTGTACAAGCTTTATAAGTATTAATAAGAGATTTACAGTGTTTTAAATCTCTTATCTAAACAAAAGGTAAACAGATGTGTGTCTTTTACTAAATGCTTTTTACTTTATTTATCGCACTACTGCAAGACGTGTGGAGAACATTAAACACGAAGATATGTTGTAACATTTGTTAAATATATCGAATAATTGATTTTGAACAGTTAACAGAAGCGTTATGATAAGTCTGAAAATAAACGCTCAATTTGCGGCGATTGCTTGCACGTTTTTTGAGTGGCTACTTATAAGACTTCAAGCAAAGAGGTGCAAAGAAAAAAGGTATATTCTAGGTGAATATGCTCCATTATGTGAATTATGATGATACCATCAGTAGAGATAGTGATGATGCAGTTGCATGTCTTAAATAATGAGAGATACAAAAAGAAAAACGAGATTTCTAAAAAAGAAGTTGTGTTGTCATAATTGAGTCTTATCATACAACTTCTAACATCCCGTAGAAGAATAAGAGAGATAGTTTGTATGTATGCGTGTAAGGCAGACGGTTTCTCTGTAACGGCTGGACGTAATTGAATAAAGTGTATAAAATACAAACCCTGGATAGTAGCTCCTTTTTATTCTTACTTTCAAGGATAGCATTTTGAATTTTGGATTTAAATACGCACTCTCTTTTTCTTACCTCACCCCAGTGGAATCGACAGTTATATAACTCGTGATATAATGTACGGCTCCACGGCTGTGGTGATTTAATTTCCACGCAAGCCTTGATCCTAGCTGACCGAGACCGCATATTTCGCACGATAAAGGGCATAATGCCCCTTAATTTTTGACGATGTCTTCGATATAAAATGATTTTTAAAATGCATTAATACACATGTTTAAAAGAGATCACACATAAAAATAGATAATCATATATTTTCTGTTGTCCGAAAGTTAACAATAACTACTTTTTAAACAAAGCATGATTTCTAATAAAGCATAAAACAAGCTTGGGTGCTACAAAGCCAATATAAAAAAGCGATTACGACTGGCAACGTAAAATTTTCACTATTTTGGGATTATGAAATATGCAGCTAATTATTGATTTTGTTTTTTCGTCTTTAGTGCTGGTAACAAAACATTTAGATTATAACGACCATTCAATTATAGCCGTTATGGTCGATTGTTAATTACAGGTAAAGTATTTTAGTCAATGATTATAGTGCGGCGCACTCTGATCTGACGAGGCCGCGAGAGAACGGCCGCGTTGCGGCAGTCGCGCGCTAGCGGCCGCTACCGCCGCTCGTAGCGAACGCCGTTATTCGTAGCACCGTAGCCTCGTAGTTGCAGCTACGTGAGTAGCACGCGCGAGCGCATTGACAAAAGTGTCTAAAAGAACTTTGCGTGTATTGCTACGGTTATCGATTTTTTGAGTATTTTAAATTAAGAAACTTTATACAAGCTTATAATATTCTAAATAAAACATAAAACGTATGTCATGTAGCTACACATGTTCGGCTCAGAATATATTGCTTAAAAGATAAAGCTCGTTGTACAATTATGTGCGTAAGTACTGTATCACTAGATATGAACCCATTTAATTTCCATTAAGGTTGTATGTCTGTTACAAGGGTAACCGTTTAATTGAGATTTATTGATAAGGTCGAGCGGATTTGTTACACTTGCACAAACGTGACCGAAATAAACAAGTTTTACTCAGGAATAAACACCATTCGAGCGTTCGCCTTCTAAGCATGGGGTATTGGGTTTGATTCCCGTCGGGAATACAAGTTTTCTCCCCACGGAAAATTTGTGTTTCTGGTTCTGGTTGTGTGTGTGATGTGAATGTTTCCGGCACCAACGACATAAGTCGTCGATCTAAGCGTGGGGCTGTGAGTGTGAAAGCGTTTACGTTAAGCATTTATTTATTGACGTTAAGTACGCTTAAGTAAGTTTCAATGCAAAATAACATGTCATTTATGAATGTCATGAACTGCCCGTTGGCTTAGTTGGGTGGCGTTTGCCTTCTAAACAGGGGTATCGGGTTCGATTCCCGGCGGGAACACGAGTTTTCTCGCCATGGAAAATTTGTGTTTCTGGTTCTGGTTGTGATTGTGTGTGTGATGTGAATGTTTCCAGCACCCACGACACAAGTCGTCGATCTTAGTGTGGGGCTGTGAGTGTGAATGCGTTTATTATTATTATTTATTATTATTTTGTTTTATTAAAACACATTAAATGGTATATTCCATTTGACGGAAATTTGGTACGTATTTATTCTTTTAATTCGCTATTGGGTTCATATATTGTGTGGTTAAGGAACCACAAATCTGTTATTAAAAGAAAAATGAAAGAAGAAACATCGAAGTCAAATACAATACACGAAATAATTACTTTTTCTACTTTTATTGAACCATTGGTTCTGTACTAGTTACAACTTATTATTCTATTTATTTCAGTTGGGATGTGCAATGTGCAACACGTTGTTGAAAAGTTGAAAAAATATGTTGAATCTCTCCCTCACATAAGCTTTAAATATAATAAATTGATATGTAACTTTATATTAGGGAGATCAATAGTGCGCTTAATTACTGATAGCCCCGAAGCAAATTTTTGCACAAATTATTAGAAAATCACGCAGAGTTATTATTTTACAAGCACTGGCTCTTTTGCATGTAATAATATATTTTACTCTAACAAGGAATACTAATAACATAAAGAGTATTTTTATATGTTTATTAATGCATTAATAAACTAATAAAAAAACATTCGACTTTCCGTCGTAATAATTATCAACCACTGCAAAAAAGTCAATACACTAGAACGTTAACATTTTAGCTAACTTGATTGGCATATATTTTAAAATTGATTTCTATTAGATGATTATTAATTTTATATGAGTTAACCTATCAAAAAAAAAAAAATTAAAATAATATTATATAAGAAAAAAAACAGTTATAGAACCTTTTTTAGAATTTGGATAAATAAACTAAATACATCTGTTGTAGATTTTTATCCGTGAATAGTTTAAATAATTGAATACAGTTTCGAATACTCTAAGATGCCTCTATGGCTTAAAATATTTAAATTCGATAATTATATGCGGTCTAAATTTAGCTACATACTACAATTATATACACCCCATTTATAAGTATGGTGGCTGCCCGATTCCATTAAAACTTTGGTTCCATCATCCTTTTTCCGGTATCCTAACTGAGTTAACCCGTCACGATACAAAACAACAAGCTAACTCATCCTCATTCATAAAACGAACGCAATTAACATATAATAGCGATAATATTACGATCGAGTTGTATTATTAGTGGGAACTATTACAGCTGTAATTTATTTGTTTTTAATTTAAGAGTAACATAGATGGTTTGAACGTTTTCATTGTACACAAATCAGCACAAATGTATGATGTAAATTGTTCCCTCAATAGTCGAAATTACTCCTTAGTTAAATATTATTAGCATTTGACTATTACAATTAAATTTTCTTCTATGTATTTGCGATTGTGAGTAGACAAATTAGATATTTGACTTATTTTTTTTATAGCTTAATTATCTTAGGAAATATTTAAATTGGAAACAAGCTAACTGCTTCTGGGCATGTCATAAGTGTTCCATAAAAATAAGTATCGTTGATGTAACTAAAATTGTACACGTTTAAAGTTACTATATTTTGACTGACTCTGTCCTTACCTTGAAATATAATAATATTAAAAACAATCATTTATTATTAAAAAAACCTTTTTACTGCTATAATCTAACATTTGAACTTAAAGCATTTATCACAATTATCTTCTTTTAAATTTTCAGGTCACCGCGGTTCCCTTATTTCCAGCTACAACGTTGGCAATTAATCTCCCTGAAATTATTAAAATGTGACAATTTTTCGTATTTTACGACATCCATAAAGGAGAAACAAAATTACACTGGGTAATCCTATTAAATTGAATTCGAGATACGAGATCTGCGAACCCTCGTCTCCTCACATTTCGTGTTTTTATAAAACCTGTAACTTGGATTGTTTATTTGAGCGGCTTAGCTGGTTTTTGCTGTTTTATATGGAACAACGTAGGATTTAAGCAATTTGGATATAATTATGTTAAAAAATCTCTGATAGGCTAGCGTTTGACGACTATCACCTGCTGTTGGTAAAATGGTTGAGATCGAGGATGCACATCTTTTTTTAATGCTAAATAAGCAAGCATTTGACCACTATTTCACCTGATGTAAAGTGATGATGCGGCCGAAGATGTGACATGCTTACCTAGAAGATACCTATGCACTCGTATTATCACCAAAGATACATAAGTACACCGAATTTGATCGAGAAGTGGGTTTAATTTAGCTTACAAGATTTGATTACAGACCAACAGATAGACAACTTGACAGTTGAAAGTAAATAAAAGCATATATAAAAACTAACATTGACAGCTATCAGCTATATCAACGTGTAGACTGAATATTGTGTGTATTGTCTGTCTGTAAAAAATAACAGCTCTCTTTACTTTTTAAACTAAGGTTAAAAACATAAAAATAAGCGAACACATTATATAAGTACTTTTAATGTGTTAACTGATTTTTATTATTTCCGCTCTGATCTAGTCGACTATGCTAAAGATTGACATACTCGTACTCATTCATAAAAAATAAAATGTTTCATATACCTAACATGGTTAAAAAAGTTTTGTATTTTTTACTAAATGTAACGCATCAAGATAAGATAAAGCTGGTTTATATTTTTTTTTAATATGGGGATTAGTCTTGGAACACAGAAACAAATACGTACCAAATTAATTTGTTTTAAGTACTTAAAATGAATCTAATTCAGATTAAAATTAGTTCAAAAGAAAACCGTAAGTAATCACTTTTAAGCCTCGTATTTTGGGACGATACGCACAAAAGCGGCGTAATAAAAGGTTGTCAAGAAAAAAGCCGAACACGTGTAAGTACGGACAAGATAGAGTCAATTTTATGTCAAATGCCCTTTCGATTCTATAGCGCTATTTATTTGTCATGCATACATATTAACATGTAAACTTTTCAGTGTTTTAGTTAGCAGATTATCACCAACTTATATGAGTATGTTCGTGCGATTTATACCTATAACGTACCTATATGTAGATACAAACGAATAAACAAAAATAAAAACGGTCACTAAATAAGCAAAAAAGTTGCATTCTGATTATTATAAGATATATCTTATTAAGTTTAATAATAAACAACATTGACTGAAATGACATGTGAAGGAAGTGATATTCCACGTTTGAGCTCCGAGGATGATTTTTGACTAAATGTGAATGAAAGGCATGCACCGGAAGGAGGGATGGCGGGACCAATCAGACACCTCTCCACATACCATCACGACACGGAGCCAAACGCTAATTCAGTAAGTTCATTTGTTAAAATAAAATAAAACTTAGTGTAGGACTTGTGAGTTTGAAAGCGTTTATATTATGTTTATTGTTGTAGTCTTATTTAGTAGTTCATCTTTTGGTAAACAAGCGACGTAAGGTCACATCTAACTACAAGCGGTCAAACGTCAAAATTATGGTGGACATACCTTCAGTTTGCTTGAAGCGTTTCGCATCTACGTTTATCATCCGTACTGCTTAGGAGTTGAACTCTTTGCCGTCGTTTTTGTACCCAGAGCAGTATAATCTGGGAGTCCTCAAGTTAAAAGTTAATAAGACTTGTAATCTTGTAGATAAGCTTTCTACATCCTCGACCGCATCATCACTAACCATTCTTTGAGATATTGGTCAAATGCTTGTCTACTGAGTATGAAAAGAAACATTACCTACGTTTGGTATATTGTGAAGGCACCTCAAAAGTGACATTATACTTTGCTTTGTATGTACTTATTCTATGATTTTACTACGACGGAAATCAGTTACCTAGTAGTTAATTTTCGTCATTTAGTAACTAAATTTCTAGATCTATATCATTAATCACACTAAAATTATAAATGCGAATGTTTGAATGTAAATGCATAAGTATAAACATACTTATACACTTACAGACAAACATTTTTCTTCCCAATGTAACTGCTGAACGGATTTGGATGAAATTTAAAATGTACATATTGCTTATACCTAGGATTAACACATAAGACTACTCACTTACTTTATTAACGCGAAGCAAAGCCGCGGGACAGCGCCAGTTTAAAATATAAACTTCCTCAACAGTGTATTTCATTTACATTGTGTTTTTGTTCGTTTTGGAGTACTAAGTGTAGACTAATTGCTCTTTAATTACATCTTTGCTTTGGTCCCATTAAAAATACTTTGTATAAAAGATTACAAGCAAATTTGAGATTAAATCTATTATATTGTACGAGTTTATGTAATCAGGGTTGTTTAGTACAACATCGCAGAATATAAATAGTACAACACGCACCCTTCCCGGAGGAAGAGTATGTCTTTTTAACCGACTTCAAAAAAGGATGTTCTCAATTCGACTGTATGTATTTTTTTGTATGTAAGTTACACGATATCCCTGCCAGTTATATATCGATTTTCTTCAGAGGAGGTTCCATACAAATTTTATTGAAATCGATCAAGCCAAAACCTTTTGGTTTTGGCTGGATCGATTTCGATTTTATAAGCGGTGAAGTCGGTTTTTAAACTTTGCTTGCGTTTAATCCTACTTATATTATAAATCCGGAAGTTTGTGTGTATGTATGTTTGTTCCCTCTTCACGCTTTAACTGCTGAACGGATCTAGATGAAATTTGGATTGTACATAGATTATACCTAGGATTAACACATAGGCTACTTTTTAACTTGATATTAGCGGGCGAAGCCACGGGGCACGTTTAGTTATACTATAAGAGATAAGTATAAATTTTTACACTTACCTAAGCAACCGATGTTGTCAAGAATGTATAAAATTATAAAATATACTGGCGAATGTTATTAATAATTTTGAACACCCACGACCGACAGCGCAGAGTTTTAGTTCCAGAAAAATTATAGAACTTTATTTTTTTAATTTCAGATAGGCAAACTTAGAACTTTCTATAACTGTATTATATAAAGTGTGACGTCAGAAATCAGATAATATATATTATCTAAATATATAATTATGGTCATGAATTGTTATTTAGGAGCAAATCGAACAAAGACTATTTAACAAGAAGTAAGAATGAAGTATATTGAAGAGATACGAGTAAATCCAGGGAACGCGAGTGAATTCGATTTTATATTCTCAAAACTGTGCACAAGAAAGAAGCAATATCTACTAGGAAAGAAAGTTTACGAATGCGAACATAAGACATTGCACTTCCGACTTCATGCAATAAAGTCTGCCTCGAGGCTTTTGTGTTTAAATAGAAGAAACTGACACAAGAAAACTCCATTTTCTGAACTGTGTTAGTAGTTGCGTCTTTATTGTATATATGGAGTATCCGCTCTTCCAGCCTCCGCTTTTCAATAATGAGTGGTTGACTAGAAAATGTTTTAAGCGTTACCGTACACCCTTTGTAGTTGTACCTATTATGGGCATAAAAGAGTAAAAGTATGATGACACCAAAAGTCTTCGTTTACAGAGAAACCCTATGACTATACTACATCTACATTTTAGAATATACTAATCGTTTGCCCCGAACTGAGATCTCGCGCCTTAATTAAGCCTAATAAAAATTGGTTGATTGCTTGTAACTCTTTCTTAATAATATTTGTTTGAAGTAATAATAATGTACTCGTATTTAATATGCAGAATAAAATGGGTTAAAATTGTTTATATGTATCTCACATCAGGTCCTGGCCTTACCTCGCATTCCCTCTTTACAAGCTTGTTTTACTTATTTCGGTGGTGTGGTATATACATATTTCCAGTTCTATTTAATCTATTTTCTGATGATTTCACAAAAAAGGAGGAGGTACTGATTTTGACTGTACTTTTTTTTGTGTTACCTCATAAATTCATTTCTCTTTTTTCATACTTGATAGGCAAGCATTTGACTACTACCTCACCTGATGGAAAGTGAAGATACGGCCGAAGATGTAGCATGCTTGCCTAGAGATACCAATTAACTCTTGACTTGAAGACTCCCAGATGACGTGATCCGATTTTGGCATTTTTTTGTTTGAAGTGCTTTCCCATTGATCCCATTTAAATTTGATCAAGCTCTGATCAGTAGTTATTGAGTTATCGTCAATAATGTGTGTTTAATACAATTAATCTGATCAAGGTTCCTAAGATAAAGCGATGAAATCTGTATTTTTATAAGCTTTGCATGCGTTTAATTATTATAAAATACAATCTGGCGTTTTAATGTACGACATCAGCCTGATCTAGCTGAAATCTGACATACTTTGTCGACAACGCAATAATTTGAAACTGTATGAACTCCACTGTCGCCTTTTTTCTTTTTATCAAGTCCGAGCCGTGCCTCTACAAGGCAAAAAACAGTAATAATACTTATCGCGCTGAATTTTAACCTATATTAGTTCAAAAATCTCTGGGTGACTCTGAACTATAATGGGCAAGCGTGACGCTTACCATCAGGCGTGCGACTTGCTCGTCTCGTCTCTTAATTATACAAAAAAAATATTTGTAGGGCTACTACTACTAATAGGTAGGAATTAGTAGATTTGATTGATTAGTAAACACAAATATGGATTTAGTCGTGTACAATGGATTTAGTGCCGATTCCAGTGTCAGACTAAATCCATGGTTCAATGGATTTAGTCTGACACTGGAATCGGCAGCAGGCGTCATAACTCCTCCATGGCTTACAGTAGATTGATGGAGTTCAGGCTGTTTTTGATAAGCTTACAATTTACAGTACCAAATACATATTTTATAAAAGCCTGTCTGGGAAAATATATTTTGCCACAAAAAGCTTATTCATATTACATGCCTTTTCTAGGATTTGCACAATAAAAGGAATAAATGTAGGTCCAGTATTCTCATGTTTCAGTAAGGAGGTCATATGTCTTCGTCAGCCGGACAGAACGCAAAGCCTCGTGAGCTCACTCAATTTGTACGTTCTTTGCGTTATTTCTGACAAACTATGAAGTTAATATTTATGAGGGCAATTTCCTCTTTTATAGACTGTCGAATAATGTCGTGAAAAAGTGTAGTTTTGTATTTTATGAACCTACAAATTACATAGTACCTATGTTACACCAGTCAAATTAAGAAGATATATTATTGTTATTTAGCCCAGGCAAATTAGCGATGCCAAATAATAAGATAATAACAGTATGTGTTATTTTTATTTATTTTCTCTTATGTTTTTTTTTATATAATAATAAATCTACCTTAATATATACCATGAGCATCTAGTTTTCGAAGGATCTAAGGATAATGTGCCTGAATATTTGAGAAATAATAAGTGTGTAGACAAACGTTAGAACAGGTTCGGTCTTTGTTTTGTTTATGTTTTCTTTCTAAATTGTATGAAATAATGAGAATCCCTTATTTTTTTTCAAATATTTCTTTTCCAGTAAATTTTTGCTAATTGCGTGAGAGCGTGGTCTAGTTTTTACTACCTTTCAAAAGTTAGATAGGGTTGGATTCATAGATTTGTCATAATAAGAATCATCGTGTTAAAGTCTAAAAAACTGTAACAATTTTTTTGCATTGTTGCTTTGGCGTAAATTACAAAATATTTTTTTTTATCTTATTTTAATGTAAATTACTAATATCCATTGATTATTTTGGTGGATTTAAGTTGCATTAACTAAAATAAAAGGTTTTTCACTCACTATCATGTGGTTAGTATTTTTGCTTTAGATTTGAACAGGTACATATATTTTTCTTATCTTTCTCTGGAACATTTTGTGCCTTAAACATTCACATAACACACACAATTACAACCAGATCCAGAAACAAAAATTTTCCTTAGGGAGAAAACTTGTGTTCCCACCGGGAATCGAAACCGAAAATCCTGCTTAAAAGACTAACGCTCGCGCAACTTAGTCAACGGGCAGTTCGATATGATTGTGATTGATTTTACAGCAAGTCTACATCCGGAGTTTGATAAAAAGGGATAAAACAATTGTAACGAAAAGCAGCTTGAGTACAATATTAGCTTAAGCCACCATGGTCACTCTCACTATAAATGTTTGTGCTAACGGGATATTTACCGTGTAAGAAGTATGCTTGAATACATTAAACAAAAATCTCGTAACAATTTCTAATTTGAATAAAATACGCTTTTCAACTCAACAAAATAAACTGTTTTCACAGACCGTCATTCCAAGTAACGTAAACATTGAGAAAAATGAAAATTCATAAAATAAAAGCCCGAACGTTTTCAACAGTTAAATTATTCATTTTAGTTAGTCGCTGCAAAACGGTAACGTAAAATGTATCGAGGCCAGTTATGAGTACGTGGCTTAACCATAGTCAAATAATAATAATATGCTTTAATACAGTAAACAGTCAATAAGATTTCAAAATAGCGACTAAAAATAATGCTTGTAATGATCTACCAATATTTAACAAATTTTGGTTTGGGACCTTTTCCATTGAGGCCTTATTGTCTAGAGATCGCGTAGTCTGGTACCAATTAAAAGAACGCCCATTGGGTGGTGAAACTTTCATTTGTAGAGATAAATAAATATTACACTTCTAGTAGGCCAAAAGACAGGAGCGGCAGAGACTATCAAAAAGCAAGGACTTATTGCAAATATGCTTGAGGTGGTACTACCCTTCCAGAACAGCCTCGACACTCCATGATATATTCTGTCTTTGTAACATAAAAAAGACAGAAGCGATTAAAGAAAAACTAAATTTGAATCGCACTCGTTAAACTTTTAATCTTCCGACTTTTTTTCGTTCATAGTTAATGAATTCAAGTTCTACGTAGATTCAAACCAGTATAAATCTTGAACATTTTTTTTTCAATACTTTTTCATTAACTGCCCAAGCCGACCTGTGTCTTGTGCCCCTGCCGATCAACAAACCAGGCTCCGGTCCGCAATAGCGTTACTAAAGAGGGTTGACGTCAGACAAGTGCGTATATATATGTAAAAAAAGTGTGCCTAATAATTTTGCTACATGGAATCACAGAATGAATTCATGTTGTGCTGACTCTACATGGTGGACATGTAGATAATTGTCATTTTTACGATGAATATGATTGTTTTTACTCCGACCACTATGTGCCGTATTGAAAAAGTTTTGATAGTGTTGATTGCGTGCATCAGCGGCAAATACTTCCTAATACATGTTAGACTACGGGGTATGCCTAATTTCCTTTTGTTATTATTCCTGCAACTGGTGTAGTCATTCTCCAGATAGAGCGTCAGGGTTATTTTCAAAATGTTGATTGTGCCTAAAAATGCCCAGCCTATAACACCCGAAGAGTTGAAACAAATTCAACGAAGGAACCCATTGTTTATTATTTTGGACGCTGTGCGGGAACAAATAAACATATATAAATACACACTAAGATCCTAACCTGCCATTTTGCATGTGAACGCATAAATAAATCTTTGATTAGAACCAATCAGTACTTATAAACGCTAATTAATTTGTGTCATTTCGAATCATTAAATAAATAAACTGTCAAATTAAGTAGTGTAGGGCTAAGTCAGATAGATGTAGAACAGTAAATAACATGGTGGTGAAATAACAACTCGGAATGTATGACATTTATTAATGTAGAGTCGCGAGTCCTGTATGTGGGGAATGTAGTAGGCCAATTAGTGCCCTACGAATACTCGTAGCAATGAACTACGCGATATATTACCATCATGCGCTAGTTTTTGTATGTTGAGACTTAGTTTACTGCTTTATTTGAATTTACCGCAGAAAAATTGTACCATATATGTTTGTATTTTCGTTCATTTACGGCCTGAGCCTGAAATTAACTTCGAACACGTCTTGTGTTGGCAGCATTTACAACACACACACACACAGAATCACACCCATTCTAGAAAGACAATTAATATCCCATGAAGAGAAAATTTCCCCAAGCATGAGTACAATTTTCAATGAATGGTAGCAATGAATCCATTGGAAGGATAGGGAAAAAAAATAAGCCGAAGTGTAAAGTAGGAATACATTTACATAGTTGAATAGCAAATAACGCAATGTAACTTTATGGCTGCTCCATTTTTTAACACCGCGTCACCCAATTTAGCTACAACGACCAGAGAAGGTGCTACTAAGCTAGTTACTTTCACAATCTGACGCACACGGTGTGTAATAAAAGCTAAACTTTCATAACAAAATTTTGATAAGTATTTATAGATATAATATATTTTAAGGTGTATAAGAGCAAATCTAATCCTGTTAGAATCTTTGTGACATCCTGATTTACTGTTAGACTGACTTAGAGACAACGCACAGCCTAAACCGCTGGTCGTAGAGACTTGAAATTTGAAGGGTACATTTGTCTTAGTTCGTAGGGGTGTACTAAGAATGTATTTCTACCCCGAAGAGGGTTAAATGTGGTGAAAACTTTTGAATAAAAGTTCTTTGTTTTTGAACTTATAGTGATGAAATTTGGTATTTGAGTAGTTCATAAATGAAGTTACACTGATGGAAATTGGTATTAGGGTTGTTCATTTAAAATAGAATAATAATTTTATCATTCATTTTTGTCAGGGGTGCATTAAGGATGTGCAGTGGCGAATGAAAGTTATTTATTTATAAAGTTAGAGTGATGTAAATAGTATCTGAGTAGTAAAATGAAGGGTAATTTTATTAATAAGTAATTACAATAAATTAGAAATAAGTACTCTAACACGTAGTTAACTCTATTATAATTACACTAATATTATAAACCTGAAAGTTTGTGTGTAAATGTGTTAGTGTGTAAATATGCTTATTTTATCTTTACGCAATAACGGATAAAGTTATTTGGCTGAAATTTTCAATGTACGTAACTTATACTCAGGATTATCACATAGGCCATTTTTTAATTTATATAACGCAGGCAAAGCCGCGCGTCACGGCTAGTATACTATATTATATCACATCACACTATACTCTTATACTATCTATCATCACACACGTATTATATAGATTCGAGAGTATATCTGTAACTTTTATACAATTAGTACAAGATTATAAGATCTTGATTAATTTTGGCACAAAGATAGTTTAAACCATGTAGAAAGACATGGGATACTATTAATCCTGATTGATCATCATCGGATCTTTAGTATCAATAAAAGGTTAAAGCACAGTTACGTTTACTTATAAATGCGAATGATAAATCAATCATCAAGGTATTGGTTGCTGTCGGATTTGGATCATAATTAATACATAATAAATATATGCTGAGATCTTGGACCCTCTGGAATGATAAAAAAAATATTCTGATGTTTATCAGTTCTGTCTGCGTTTGTAGGTACTCATAACCATACTTACAATTTATTTGTTTCGTTTAAAACGTCCGAGATAAGACTTTCGGAAACCATGAAATGAGTCGTAAAGAAGTCAAGAAGTTAAGTTGCTCATATTTTGTGGACACATAAAATGCCAGTGGGTGTATATCACAGAGTGTTGGTCATATTTCTGCCGTAAAAACGGATTTCTGGTCGAAATTGACTGAGTCGTTTGTTACAAAAACCTTATTTCCTGTCACGAACATGATTGTACCGGATCGGATAACTTGATAAATCGAATGCTCATTTGTGTTACTCGAAGATGTGATGATAGTAATATATGTTATTTTTTTAATTGTAACCTGTGGATGTTACATGCGTACATGTTTTTATGAGAAAACCATGTATCATCGCGCTTTCATCTTCAAAATTGCTGAGCTTCACAGTCGTGGTCATATGCTTGGTATAAATGTCTTTTGACATTTTAACGATAAAACAAAAAGGAAAAAAAATATATATATTTCTAGTATGGAGTATTTTTTTTTCCTTTATTAGGTACGTTTTTTAGTTCATAGTTTAGTGTTTTATGGGTTTCTTATGATAATAACACATACAAAATGTACATTATAGCTTGTTACTTATTATGGTTTAAGAAATTGAAATGTTTAGTCGGATAGATGTTCACCATCTGATGAAACATTTCTATGTTATGTATTGGGGTCCCATTGGCACCCTTTAGTTACAGAACTCCAAAGAGTGCTTCAAGTTACAACCATAAGCTGTAAGAGAGCACCTTCTTGGTGCAACTCAGTGGAAAAGTCATTTTCTTTCTTGCAATATTTTTACAATAAGACTTATGTTAATGACACACACTCAAACCCCATACTCAGTTCGATGATTTGTGTCGTGCCGTAAGTATTTACACCGCACACACAATCGTACACAGAACAAGAAACATAAATTAACTTTGAAAATATATATAAGTATTAATAACACGTCATACATTCCAATCGCACCCGGTAGATACCTTAGAAGACAAACATGCACTTTACTACGTCATCGAGCAGTTGAGCAGGCAATTAATAATATGATTTATAATTACTGTCAAGAATAAAATAGCCATAAAGTATAAAAGAACACTGCAAATTCTTTATAATTTATAATCTCCTGTATATGTATTGAAAATTAAATACTAATCGATTAATCCAAGCCCGCCATTGTCGCACAGGAATCTATTTATTGCCGGTCTGCGATTGAGTTTCATTAAGGACCCCGCATTCTTTGGCTCGATTGTATTGTCGGCATATTGATGTAGACAGTATCAAACATATTTACAATTTGATTACTACCTAAATAAAGGTGAAAATATATAATATATACCTAATTAAAGATACAGTTATGGGTTCATGTAATCTTGCTTGCTTTATCGTATGAAATAGTTCTGGTGTTTTGGATTTATTAATTCGCCTTAGGCTACCTGACATGGGCTAACGATTGTTGCCTTACGACTAAGGACCGGTGGAGTGCAATGGTGAACATATTTTTATCAGATCATATTCAGTACAAAATCATAAAACAAAGATAATAAACTGAAGCAGTTTCTTTTATATTGTCGTGTTACAATATAAAAAAAAACAATTCGTGCCACATAAATATCAAATCAAACTACATGATTTATAAACCCCGTCATTTATAAACCATATCTCTTGTAATATAATAAACTTTGGCAAGCTATGAAAGTAGGTATAAACAGGGAACACCTTCAGAAACTAATTAAGTTTCAGATGTTCTGAAACACAGAATGGGGTTGGCGCTGCGGCAACTTCGGCATAGCAGCGCATGCGGCGTAAATATGGACACCTTGGCAGTGGTTACATATTTGAGCAGTTTGGTGTTGATACCTTGGGCCCATGGGGAACGGGAGCCCATTCTATTTAAAAAAATATATCTGTGGGTGTTTGCGAACACTTGAGTTACCTATAAGCTAAGTGCCTTGTAGCTAACTTTGCTGTATAGATGTATTTAGCTTAGTTTAGTAATAGGAGCTTAATAGTTTTGGGGGCTGAGTCACCCACGTCCGTAGGAGATACCCCTTAAGTCTGACTCCCTACACGTGGTCCCCGGGTGGTGCTAATCAGGTGACATTTTAGAGGTGGTAGAGCATTTTGTGAGTTGCTCACCTGGCTTGCTAACAAAGTAGCTTACCACCATCAAGTTGAAAGTCTGCCGCCAAGCCAAATACGGTGTTCCGGCAGTTATCCTTGAGAGCCTGCGTATTCCAGGTCTAGTGTGTTTACCAGCTTCGATCACATCGTCACTTACCATAAGGTGAGATAGTGGTCAAACACTAGCCTGTCACAAATAAAAAAAAAAAAAAAAAAAAAAATAGGAAATATACACAATTGATCCGTAGTGTCATGTAGGTATTTTGTTTCGACTACTTGATGCTGCTTTTAACTTCCAAGTTCATTGCACATGAAAGACCTGACATCTGCATGGTGAACCCATGGAGTACTTAGGAGTTTGCAAGTTATAAGCTGTTTGTATGGAGGTCCATCTCTCTTACTACTTTCCGATTTTCATATTGGCCGATATTGATAACTAAGGGCGTAATCGCTGAACCGTGCTCGTTGATTGAACGGACGTGTTTTCTTTGTGTCTACACCAGAGGCCAGTTCCGTCCACTAATTTATATTTGTTCATACGAGAAAAACAACCTTTTCAAATAGATATAGAGGATTACTCGTAGTTTTGTAGATGTCGAGGAGGAAAATCAGTTATTTCATTAAACCGCATGCCAAATTTTATTCTTTTTATCAGGCGATGAAGGAAGTGTGATCACTTTGCGGGGTAAACCGCTTTCTACGACAATAATTTTTCCTACCAACAAATCAGATAGTAATCAAACGCTTGCTTATTGCGATTTTTTTTCAAAATTTTTGCGTTTGACTATTATCTCGCCATCATCTAATGGTAAATGATGATATGGTCGAGGTAAACTCGCTAGGTCTAAAATGATTGGCTTATAAGAATATATATATATATATATTGTAAGTAGTGTCACTATTCGTTTAACATTTTCTATTACCATTTATTATATTTGCGTTATCATCATTTAGTTAAATACCTAGGCGATATATATGACATAATGTTTACAAGGATAGGCTCACTATCTCACTGGTCGTGCATCGAGCTACCTATAAACTGGTGGCTTGTAGTTATTTTGCTGCATACGACTATGTATATGTACCTAATGTTAGTAGAGTTGAAAAATACTTTTAGCATTTTACAGTCTACATTGAGCATGATTTTATTAAACGTTGAAAAGAAAGTTTTAATTGTTAATTAAGTTCCATTAATTTACTGTGATGAAGTGCTGAGATCTTGATGCACCTCAGATCGATTTCCTTTGGTAACTTGGCACTCTCTTTGAAACTATAGATGGCTGTGTGCTCCTATGTAATCCGAATATCACGCTCAACTGAAATGCTACAAGTACGTTTAGATCAAATATATATTGATATAAGCAGGCACATAGATAGGCAATTTGCCCCTATATTGGAATTAACGTGATACCGATATAGCTTTTCATAAATAATCTGCAGGCTGATTTTAAAGCAGCTTATGTTGTAGTCTTCCGAATAATGACATGTAAATGTAAGTGTAAAATGAGTGCCACCTAGAAATTTGTATATCAAATTCCAGCGTAGTACTGATATGCGCCAAATATCTCATATCGTAAGTAACATACACCCATTCAACAACCCGCTATGTGGTTGTTTGGAAATGATACCACCCCAAATCTTGCTATCAGGAATATCTCAAAATGTCTTACCACTTTGTTTCTCGAGTTTCCATCTCGTTGCTCTTGGGGTCCACGATAGAGATATTTTATTTCCCTTCTACTTAGTGGAGTTTTAACTAAGAGTTCTTTTCATTACGACACTTTCCGCCACCAACAGATTTAATCAGACACAGCCTTTAGGGATCAATGCACCCCGAGGCAATTTTATAGAAGTGTACAAGGTAATTTGTAAAATACCAGAACGTTTACAGACTCTGATTCTCATTGTAGCCCTTACCTTATAATATAGTTCTATGGCTTTCTTTTAAACACTTCATTTTCAGTAATAATTAAGATGATGTATTATTTTCTGTCTGTGTACTATCCACAATTAATAGTTGTTTTAACTACACCATCCTGCAAATAACGCCATCACCGCGCTGCGTCTCGTCACATACACGCCAACGACAGTTAACACTTGAAACCTTAGACTTAAATATTTTAAAAATGTATTTCTAAAATCATTTTATGAATTTTCAAATAATATTTAGAGAATTTGCTATAGCCGTACCAAGAAAGACTGGTTTCTTTGATTGAAACTAATCATTTAATCTTTCCCCAGCTGTTAACGGAGATCAACGTTCAGCTGGCTCTGTTTCGTGACCTGCTCATCCACATAGGACAGCCGCACGACTGTCCCGAGCTCAGGGAGAGGGTGCGAAGACTGAGGAGGGCCTGCGTGGAAGCTACCAAGCAGACTGGCACTCTGGTTCTGCCAGCCTCGAAAAAGTGAGTACCTTACTTTACATATATGAGTGCAGAGACCAAGTAGCCAGCTCATCATATATATGGGATATACTTTATTATCATCATATGCTTGTGACGTACAAACTTTTCTTCTTTATTTCTTCGAAAAAATACAATTGTACGTTTATCTACTCTTTATGCCTAAATTGATGCTCTGTCGTTCCTTCATTACGTTCTATGGATACGATTATTTCAAAGAACCAAATATGTACTACTAAATTAGCAACATTTTAAAATACATATAGCTTTAAAATACATACAGCTATAGCTTCAAAATAGGAACATGTGTATGAAGTTGTGTAATTGTATATTTATATCATCGGCGATGTGAGAATCATTCCTCGATAGTAAAACCACGAAGATTATATACAGCAGGAAGATTGTGAACCCACGACATTTTTTGTATTAATACGAACAAATATTCGGTAGTTCATAATCTTCCTTAGTTTATTATAATAGTAATTTCATAGTTAATGGATTTAAGAACTTAACACCATCCGAAAAATAATTGTTTTTCTGCCGCTTTGCCGCCAATTCTCGAAAGATCGGCTCGCGCGTTGTGGCCAACAGTACTTACCGCTCCTCGCTTCGCTCGTCGTTCTCGTTGCACCTAATATATTTTGACGTAAACACCGGTATAATCTCTATATAATCTTTCCTCTGACCATTATTAAATGCTAAAAGACGATAAGGATTTAAATCTCTTACCAAGAAATAAGAAGTATAGAATAAGTGCTTATAAGAAAGATTTTACAACGTTCCAACTGTTTATAGCCTACCAGATAATATTTGGTTTTATTTTAAGCAAACGATGCTCACAATTGTTCGGTGACGTATACACCAGAACTAAATGTTGTAACTCTATTTTAGCTACGACGACGACATTATATGTAACTATACTATCTACAGATAAATAACAAATAAAATTTTTGCTTATCGAAGTTGGTAAACTATTATGACTTTATTAGAGAGAGTACTGCTCTACCACTAAATGACTGCTAAGCATCTGTTAATATCCTTATCCCAAAAATACAAGTGCCGATACAATAATGTAATACTAAGTACTTTACACTTATCACACGCTGTAACGACTGATTGGATTTGGATTTAATTTGGAATGTACCTACATGGCTTGTACCTACAGGATTAACACATACTACAAAACTTTTACTTTTTAACTTGATAAACGCGGGCGGGGCTAGTATGCTACAAAATACTTGTTAATTTAGTACTCGAAAATCATACGCCGTCATTATCTTGCGGTTCATAGAAAATTAGGTTAGAATTTGGATTTTTTGTGGTAGTATAAAAGGAGACAAGCAGAACATTCGCATGATAAGCGAGAGGACCGCTTATAGGTGTACTGAGCCACCGGGAACTTCGAGTAGTGTTACGTCATCAATGTCATTTTTTTTATTTCTGATAGGCTAGTGTTGTAATTACGATAACAAGTTGCTCTTTTAGTCGGCTGGCAAAGCCGCAGTCCTCCTATTCAGGTATTTCGCAGATATATTTAAAAAGGGTAATAATATATGGGCTCACACAAAAGAGTCCAATTTAATCTTTTCAATCATTTTACCTGAGATAAGTATTATCAGTGCGGTTCAATATTGAATAGCTTCTTAACCTCCTAATCCTCAATCCTAAATATTGAATGAGACCGAGCAGTCCAAAAGCATCGAACAATGGCCAGAGAACGGGATCAAATCCTTCGTGGGGTCAAATCGGTCGGTGGTTAGATTTACGAGTATGTCTACTCTCAACTAGATAAATGGCCCGAAAATATATACATTAAGCTTAATTGCAAAATAAACCAAAGTTTAGTATACTGGAGACGCATTTGTCTTATTTTTAAGCTTGAAAATGTTCATTATCTTATATTAGGTATTTTAAAGTAAAAAATCGTGTAAGCTTTATTTTTACAAAAACATATCAGTAATGTCTAGGTAGGTACAAGTATTTATTACAATAATTTAGAATTTTGCGCGATAAAAGCGAAATTCTCTTTATATGAGCCGCAGGTAATTAACATTGCTTTAAGGTGGTCCAAACCGACTCGGCTTGATGTGGGTCCGGATAAAATAGCATGTACAAAGTAATTCTATTCAAATATTTATAAAGAATTATATATGCTTTTGCGATTGCAAATTTTTACATATGCAAATTTTTGCGCATATGCTAATGTGGAACTCAGAAATCAATCAAATTACATATACAATACAGGGTGTGTCGTTAAAACGCACGAAGGTGAAACTTTTGTATTAAAGGGTAACATTTTAATTATTCATCACAGTATTTACCCCCGTCACTTTTCGTCACACAAAAAAGGTTACGGATCAGAATTTCAAAACTCTCTCATAAGAAGTTATCTTCAATATAATATATAATAATTATATTTATTTATTATATAAATTCAATATAATATATTCTTTTAATATAAACGTATGTTAACGTGTTATATTAAAAGGATTTGACCCGGTATATAGTGTCATAAAACCAAGATTTATTCTGATTAGTTCAGACATTGCCTAAGCAATAAGTACTCGTAGCTTATTAGTATTAAAAAGTATACAAAACAGTCACGTTATAGCAAAAGTTAGGTATTTTAATAAAGATGAGAACTAATTACAAGAGAGAATGTTAGAGAACTTTCTCCCTGAAACCCACTGATGGGAATTCGAAACTAATATATCTGCGAAATGGGGTGCTTCAATTTTATTAGTTTTACTCGGTCTGAGAATTTGTTCCGTTCCTAATCCCGACCATATATTATAATGTAGTATCAAACAGAAAATATGATATATTCTAAAGTACAAAGAAATTAAATAAACTTGAATACTAAATATATAACTTCTAAATAGATAACTAAAATAATGTAAAAACTAAAATAAATATAAAGGAAGCAGGGATGTATTACATAATTAGCAAAGGTATATTAAACAAGTAATACTTTTAAAACAAACAAGCTTTTACGAGTTGTTCTCGTGCTCTTCGTCATAGGTACACAACCCTCGAATTCAAAAATCTGTCAACAAAAACGTAAAAAAAAATGGCAGCAGTTATCTTTAAGAGTCATTCAAGGCACACGTCATCACTTACTATATCTACTATATCGGGAGAGACCACTATGATCAAACGCTAATCAAAGATAAAACTTTTACGGAGGGTATTAATTTTTTGGTGATCTTTAAATATTATAGCGAGATTTATCCAAAAGAAGAATAATCCTTTTTTACCAATATTAAAATATTGCGCAAATTATCTACTGCATAAATTTCAAAATATATGTTGTTAATTAATAACGAGTCAGTGCGTGTTTATTTATACACAATTCTAATTTATAATAATGTATAAACCCACAAGAAAAGTAATTTTCATGTTGACCGCCCGAGCGCGTGATCCACAGCAATAAAATGGATCATTTTGAAGAAGTATTTAAAAGACGTTACAAGGTTTTGCTTTTAACAAAATGATTGATACAAAAAATGGAAAATCCTTAAAGTTTTCACCGTTATAATTTAAATCTTCATGATGTACAAGTAATCGTATTTTTGATGAGGAATCTTGCTATGGTTTGTGTACGAGTACGAAATTATAAATTAGGAAAATGTTCTGTATAGGTCTTTTCATTATTTTCAACCATGTAAGATAAATGTTTCATTGTAGCAGAAAAAGAATATGACTTAGAAGATTATTTCAGTAAAAACTCAAATTTTAAAAGTGATTGTGAATTATGATTAACTAGCCGAGCCCCGTGGCTTCGCCTACTATTATCAAGTTAAAAAGAAGCCTTTGTTTTAACCCTAGGTACAAGCTGACATTTCAAATGTCATCCAAATCCGAATGATAAAGAGGGAACAAACATACTTACATACTTAAAGACAAATTTTCGGATTTATAATTATTTGTATAATTTATGGTAACAAGGCATCAAAATACAGATTTAACTAAACTACTTACCTAATACAAAAAGTCATTTATAATAATATGTTAATTTCCAAAAATAAAAATTACATTCAATAATGGAGTGTTCAATAATAGTGGATACAAATTATACATTTGTAGGAAAATGCAATTCTTTAACAACAACATTATGTAAGCCTCAGACGCCCACACTAGGCAATATCAGTATAATATTATTAATATTATTTATAATATTAGTAGGAAGTAAGATAGGATGAACATGCTGTAAAGTATGTCACCAAACTACCATACAATTAACGAGGATAACCTTGTTTGCAATCTATTACAACAAGGAAATATTAATTAAAACTAGTATATGAAAAAGTATTTACCTATTTCTTCAAGAACGTGCCCGAGAGCTAAATGCATAGCATGATACAGTAAACTACCTATAGGTATATACTGAATTATGTATCATACAAATTACAATAATTATTAAAGGTAATCTTATATGAACCATTATTACTTAAACATAAACGTTTTTACAGTCACAGCCCCACACTACGTTCGATGACTTGTATCGTGGGTGCGGGAAACATTTATATCACACACACAATCACACCCAGAACCAGAAACACAAATTTCCCTTGGGGAGAAAACTTGTGTTACTACCAAGAATCGAACCCGATACCAGCTGCTTAAGGCGAACGCGCAACCAACAAAGCCAACGAGCAGTTCACACATTACACATTGTTTAGATAGAACGAATTTAAAAACCAGACGCAATATCAGAAGCAAAACATAGGTATATGCACTGGTCAGTTCTCTCTCAATATCTTGATGTCACGCCTACCTTCTAAATATTTCAGGTTTAATATACTTGCCCTGAGTTATTCCCTCGGCCCAGCCATCCCACCCTTCTCATGGATAGCTGACAGGAATAGGCCGGACTGCGACAACGGAATAAATAGATCAGTATTTGTCTATAATGGTAAAATTATAATCTTACTAATATCATAAATTCGTAAGTTTGTGTAAGTGATGTTTGTTCCCTCTTCACGCTTTTACGACAGAACGGATTTGGATGAAATTTGGAATATTCATAGCATATATCTAGGATTAACACATAGGGTACTTTTTAACTTGATAATAGCGGGCGAAGCCGCGGGGCTAGTCAATTATACCGATTAATGTATGAAATGTAATAAAAATAAAGTCGGGCTAGTTACACCATTACACTCAAGAACGGCTGGACAGATTTTTATTAAAATACTTAGGCAAACGTGCACCATCGTCGACCACTTCGTTTTCCATTAGGTGAGATAGCGGTCAAACGTTTGCCTATCGCAAAAAAATATTATCGATGAACTAACTTATAAAGAGAAAAAGAAAGTGTAGAAAGATCTCTTATTTTACATAAATGCAGGTATTTCTTTTCATCAAAACGTTTTCCTTCAGGTCGTCAAGCGACTCGTGTACGGAACAACCACAACTTGTACTGCTGTACTTCATGTCACAACTTCTGCTGCGTGAGCTTGCCAAGTGTCACAGACTGGTCCAACTCGTGCCAATGGACATGACCTCCTATTATGGTGAGATAATACATAAGTTTTAGATTTATACGTCAAGTTTTGGTTTACGTCTATTTGTACTTGAAGTTACTGTTTTGTAAAAACGATGATAGCACAAGGTTATTTGTGCAAACTTTCGTTATAAGAAAGCTTTGTTCCTACAACTAAGGTACGTACACAATGAAAACTAAGTTATAGAGATGAGCATTGTTTATCTATACAACATTATGCCTGTCTAGTTTGGGAATAAATTTGATATAGCAAGTGTTTAAAATTTGCCTAATTCTTCTTTTCAGTATTTAACATTGTGTGCTCGTAATTGAGTAGGTATATTGAACCCATAGATTTAGAATTGTGAACTAGTTGTGATTAAATGTTATATAAGCTAATGTCATTTCCCTGAATAATTTCCTTATAGATAAGGAAAAGAGTTAAAGAAATAAACGCTTTCACACTCACAGCTCCACACTAAGGTTGAGGATGGTGATTTGTGTCGTGAATACTGGAAACATTCATATTACATACAATCACTACCAGAACTAGAAACACATATGTTCTTTGGGAAGAAAACGTGAGTTAGTTAGTAGTCCACTGGGAATCGAACCCGATAGAAAGCGAATGTGCACCCAACTAAGCCAACGGGCATTTCATAGTTCAGCTACTATAAGATAATGGTGAATTGTCAACTCTTAAAGTCTATCTATTTCAATGGAAATCTAATTTATCCTTATAGAAAACTCGAGTAAAATGCGTGTAGTGTTTTTTTTCTTGCAAAGACAGGCCAAAGTTTGAGCACGCTCTATACTCTCGCTTGGTTCTCGTATTTTGTTTTCTAAACCATTAAACTTTATTGCTGGAAATTTTAATTTTATTCTTATGTTTAAATGTATTTTACGAGCTTTTATTGAATTTGCAATGTATGTATGTTTGTCCGGGTGGAACTCAATTTCATGCAACTCAATTTTGAAGCAGATATCTTCAACCGATTGAGCTAAAATTTTGTAATCACGTTTAATTTTGATGACAATACATGGTTTAGCGTTATTCTAAATCCAACATGGCGGAACACCCAAAATAGCGGACAAGTATTTTTTTATGCACTCCTACAATATGGGTATCAAATGAAAGGGCTTGCTGAGAATAACTCTAAAAAAAAGTGACGTCACTTTAAATCCAATATGGCGTTTAACAAGTCAGTTATATCTAATATCCCTTAAAACATTATTTAATTCATAGTTTAACTTAACTTATAAATAAAAGTATCGGTGTTGAACATCAACATTTTTGTATTCATCAACATTTTCAAAAGCCAAATTACTCTTGCCAAACATTTTCACGGAATTAATCTATGGCTAACCTCGTTGAGGGTATTATTCCTACTACAAAATATCATCTTATTATATATATATATATATATATATATACTGAACACAAATACTGAACCAAAAAGTTCCTTTCAAGAGCAATACGTACTGAGAATTGAATATGGTACCTGTAACGTAGAAGACAAGAAGCTATCAAACTATACCGGCAGTTAGCCGTATGATACGAATTAAGCACAATTCGCAAGATATGACTGCATGCCCGTTTTATTCCTGCATTTTACAAAATAGTGTAAAATGCCCTTTCATTAACTCTGTGGATTTTTTGTTGCTTTATAATGGAAAGATACCAGCGAACTCGTGGCCCACGAGACCAATTAAGTGGAGCAAATTTTAAGAACTGCATTTTTACTCTCAATGTTAACAGAAACTCTCCCAAGCTTTATATGCAAAATTGAAACGCAAGCAAAGCTTAAAAAACCTTCATAGCTTATATTTCGGTTTCGATAAAATGTATATGGGACCACCTCTGAAGTATACTCCAAAAAAAAATCATCAACATCGATTGATAATTGGAGATATCGCGTAAAATAGATACCAAAAAAAAACATACTGTAGAATTGAGAACCTCCTTTAATGTAGTCGGTTGAAAAGCATACTTTGTTACCTGTTGGACTGTAGGAATGGAAGAACTTTCACAAATTTTTTTTTATCATTAAAATAATTTAGTCAATTTACATCACGTCCCAAAAATTTTTTTTAACTATATTTTTATTTTTGTAGGGAGGTAGTTAAAACATGGAAAGGATACATGTTTATCTTTATTCATCAACGTTATCAACGCTGGCGAAACCGCGGTAAATAGCCTACACATCAGTCACACTAATATAATAAATGCAAAAATTTGTGTGTAAATGTGTAAACTATATATTCTTTTATTCCACTGTGTATTAAACGGATTTTGTTGAAATTTGAAATGTACATAGATGATTCCTAGAATTAATATATAGACACAGGACATACGCTGTTCTCTTTAATTTGATTAACGTGGACGATGTCGCGAGGCGCAGCTAGTTACATATAAATGCTGAAGTTTATTCTCATTATCATGTAGAGAACCGCGCTGGACCTTCAAATTTCGGCAACGTGATCAGTCAGATCCTGCTCTGCAAGCAGATCACCCCCGACTTTAACCAGGAGGAGCTGTGCAGCATCGTCAAAGACACCCAGGAGATAAACAGGATAGTCACGGACATACAAGAACTGTTGCCACAACACGAAAACTTGAATCATTTAGGTAAGTGATTCTCTATAAGCTGTATTTCTCTTTTCGTATCAATAAAGAATTATTGTATTGTATTGTAAGTTAATAATTCTCATTTATTTATAAACATAAGCTTTTACGCTTATGTTTATAAATAAAAGAATCAACTGTTCAAGAATGAGTAAAATAACATTAGTAATACTATCAGAGATAATACAAAATACAAAAAAAAACGCATTCACACTCACAGCCCCACACTAAGTTCAAATACTTGTATCGTGGGTGCCGGAAACATTCACATCACACACACATTACACCCAGGACCAGAAGCACAAATATCCCTTGGGAAGGAATTTTTGCTCCTGCCGGGAATCGAACCCAGGACCCACGGCGCAGAGGGCGGACACCTATCCACTGCGCAAACTGGATCGTCCTTATACGGCGTCGTTACATTTAACAACAGCATATTTTTCGATACGAACATCAAAGGCTATGGAGTAAATTGCCAATAATTTCTGCCTCAAGATTTTCTATATAATATACACCTTTCTGATTTCACAAGCGAGAAGGTACAGTATATGCATATACTTATTATATGTGTAGTGAACCAGCTGAGGTCGACTCGGGTATAATTCTGAGTCGGGTTTAAATCAAGTCTCGTATTTTTCATTAGGCGTTATAAAAAGATTATACCTGATTTATGTAGACCATAAACGTGATCTTCTTTCCTCGAGCCTAAAACAACAGAACAGCTAAACCATATGGTTCGTGAACAACGAATATGTAAATACATCATAACCTTCGTTCGCGGAGTTGGCGAAAGAAATGTGGAAATAACGCTCCATTTGCATAAAGGGATTACGTGGTTTATGCCACATTTCAAAGATATACAAAGCTTAACAGTGACTTATCTTTAAAAAACCTACCTATCATCTCATTGTCGTTCTACCAATATGGTATCGGCAAAGCATGAACTCATTTGTTAATCCGTAAAGACATGTAAAAAAAAATATAGTTTTATGACTGGCCGCTTGACTGACGGCAACCCTCCTTGATATAATGCTATTGTTTTTTACCGGTTCCTAGTTCGTTAATCAATAGAGTCGGCAATGTACTAGTTTTACGATTGAGTTTTCTCATCATATGAAAACTGGCACAATCCAAATCAGACATGTATTGATGGTACATATGGTACATGATTATTTTCACTAGTACTAGATTCAAGATTACGCCACTTAATAAAAATTAGGGTATATGAACTGCTTAATGAAGAAAAAAAATTAAAAAGACGGTAACTGCTAAATATGTTACGACTCTTATACCTTATTAATACATTTTAAATAGGGCTAAAATATCAAGGTTTATCCTCCAAAAAAATGGTCGAGGGTGGTAAACACTCTAGGCGTAGAATATTAATATTGCCATAGTCACTGTAACTTTGCATAAATGAAGTATAATATTTGTATTTGTAACAAGCATCGGGTTTTGGCATTTTAGGCCGAAAGAGTTTCGTAATGGTTTAGCTACTAACATTCAGTTCCAATGGATGATTAGAAAAAAGAATATTCTATAAAATTATGAACAAAAATATGAAATATAATACGATATCTAATATATAAAATTCTCGTGTCACAGTTTTCGTTGCTATACTCCTCCGAAACGGCTTGACCGATTTTGATGAAATTTTTTGTGCTTATCCGGTATCTATGAGAATCGGCCAACATCTATTTTTCATCATCATCATCATCATCACTTTTTATCATTATCAACGCGGGTGAAACCGCAGGGCGCAGCAAGTGTGATATAAATATAAATTCCATTTATGATCATTGCAGTGACTGTTCATACTCATATTATAAAGATAGAAGATAATTTACTGTTACAGAACTACAGATTTCGTATGTATTCATCCTTTATAGACATTAAGAACACTTCTCGGCAGTCCGGGAAAAAAACGATGTTTTATATTCAACCCTTGAAGACGTTACAGATAAGAACTGTACGTTTGAAATATGTCTAGATAATGTCGTATTTTTTTATGTTAGGACTTCTTATTAATTCTAACGTTTGAGAGAAAAGAGATTACAGATTTAGAGAAAACGTTTTAGGCGTACTTCTTAAATTAAATACTTCTTAAATTTAACCTATATAGTTAATTCTTTTTACTCTTTTAGCCCCACACAAAATTTGTTGACTTGTGTTGTGTCACACAATCACAACCAGAACCAGAAATACAAATTTTCGTTGGGGATAAAACAGGTGTTCCCGCCGGGAATCGAACCCGATACTTAGAAGGCGAACACCCATCAAACTAAGCCAATGGGCGGTTCGAAAATCTAAATTAGACTTCGAATTAATGTTTAATTTTGTATTTATTTAATCCCTCAAATACTTTTTTTATAAAAAGTGACTCATCAAAGTAATTTTAATACAATCGAAAGGTCAACACAATTCCTACATTGTAAGTTCTTTGACTGTTCTGACTAACCTAAGTAAATTTGTTACAGAGAGCAACATAGCCCTAAAAGGCGACGACGTGAACGGCCTATGGCGGAACAAACGGAGAGGTTCCCTGTACAAAGGTATGGGAGTACTCTGCTGTGTTTCACGGCCCAACTACCTCTGAGGGTGACGAGTCTCGCCCTCCAGGCGGAACACTCTAGAACATTCTACAAGCTCAAAGGCAGACTAATGTGAAAAAGTTACTGTCAGTGATCGAAGTGTTCAGTGCAATGAAGTGTCACAAACAATGTGCAAAGCAAATGAATGGGTCCACTAAATCGTTTATAATGTACGGTATGATCGTAGGCGTAGATTCATTAGATCAATTAAATTGTAGTGAATAGATATGGATGCTAAAGCGTATCGTCATCTGGTCTGGAGCGGGATCAATAATAGATATATCACGTTTTTTTGCACAACATGAACACTATGTTTAGATGTGTTTGCATGGTGTTCAAATAATGGTGTATTTGTTCGTCCTATTGCAATTGAGGTAAGGATAACGATTTGTAGGAAATATTTCAACAACAGAAGTTGCTTCATCGTATTACATTTTCATAGTTCATTCTCCATAAAAATAATAGTAAACACTAAAACAAAAGCCTGAATAGACAACACTTATTATAACAAAAGGTGACGCTAGGCACAATGCTGCTAAAATCTTCAAGTATATACTCTAATCCTATGTTATTATGGCATCTATCGTACCCGCGTATGTTGGGTCCATAAGTATGACTAGATTAGATTTGATGGGACTATAGTAACGAAACGTAATTACTTATAGCAAAATCTAGTTATAATTTTGCCCAAATTCACTTGAGTAATTTTGAACCTAACAAACGTATAAAAAATTGGAATCGTGGAAAAACTGGTAAAAAGTAGAATAAAATTATAGAAAAACTAAGTTTTACACAACATCAAATTTATGTTCAGCGATGTAATCTTTAAGCTAAATCTTCTACAAGTATATTTGCATGGTTGACTACTATTAAATTTAAGGAAACTTATACTACTTACTAAGACTCAATTTTCATCTGGTAGTTCAGTAAATTATGAGTTTAATTTGCATGCAGTAGCGATGTTTTGCTACTCCTATCGAAAAAGACGGTTAATGTTATTGACTAAATAATTGTTATAAAATTGTCATCCCAAAACCTTGATTATTCTACTATTGTTGATAGGATTGTGTCTGGTATTTGTTTATAATCTACGGGCCAATTGCCTATATTATCTAAAACTAAACTAAAACTATATATATCTATAAAGCAAGAACCTAAGTTACCTATAAGGCTTATAGGCCTCAAGCGCTCAAGCCCAATACCAGCGGGTAGCATTCCCATCATGCTGGCAGCATTTCCTTTTTGAATTGCTACGCTAATAACAATATTTGTTTATTGATTATATCATATTATAAAAATAACTTCTTGACATAAAAGTAAACCGTAATTCACATTGACTTATGACCAAATAATACATTCCGTGTAACATAATATTGTATTATAGTAGGAAGATAAGTAGTTACTGTTCCGCCAAAATACTGATAGCACCAAATCAAATGTTCTCACTAATGCTACTTACAGCCCCGAAAATCACTTTTGAAGAGATCTTCTGAACTAAAACTACACGCGTCTCTACTAAATTCTTCGATTAAATATGAAAGTGGAGAGAAAATCCTAAATGTCATTCCAAAATGATACGGCACAAAACGCTCTTATGCCGGTCAGTTTTAAATTATCTATACAGGTGTTTAATAATAATTAAAGTTTCATAACCACATCAAACTCAATACTTACCTATATGAAATATAAAACCTAGTCAAAATGTGTAAATATTTATGAGAATAAACTAGTTAAATTGAGTAATCTAGTCAATTATTAAACATTTTAGAATATATGTAAAAACTAATTAACATTCACCATCTAAAAATTAATAAAAAATAAACGCATTCACACTCACATCCCCATACTAAGTTCGATGACGACCGACTTGTGTCGTGGGTTCCAACATTCACATCACACCCACAACCAGAAACACAATTTTTCCTTGAGGAGAAAAATATTTTTATCGGGAATCGAACCCGATACCCCTGATTAGAAGGCGAACACCCAACTAAGCCAACGGGCAGTTCAAATATGATACTATAGAATAAATATCTTCAGCATACATTGAGGTGTAATATGACGCTAAAATACAAGCAAACAGAAGTGACTTGCGTAACGACATTGCATTTTACGATGTTATTTAATTAGTTGTGTCGTAATACTTCATCGTTTGATATATATCTAAGGATTCTCGCTTATAATTTGATTTGGTTTCCTAAGGATTCACCGTCACCAATCAAAGTTATAAATTACCTAAGTTTGCAACTCCATTTTCAAACTTGGTTGAGTTTTAAAATTACCTACCACATTTTCATGTTTTAATGCTCTGTTCGGAGAATATTGTGTTGTACTGTTTAAACTCGGTTAATTTCGGCTAAAAGAACAAGTTTGTAAGTAAGTACTTAGACATTAATATTATGGCGGCTTTAGAACAGAAAAGTGATCTGATCTGCACGACTGACAATATTATGTTTTTCACACAAAAGCACTAAAACCCGTATAAAATCTAAATTCATTCTGTACGCTTTAGTGGATAATACAATAAATAACATTGTTAATTATTAGATTTATTGCGTAAGATCTCTAAATAGCAACAAATAGATTTAGATATATTTCGCATCACTAGGTATTAAATATTGTCGATTCTTATCGAATAGAGATCACATAATATTTGGTATATTCACACAATTGAGATTAGTTATCTACTTGCATATTATAAAATAGATTTCATTAAAAATATATTTATATACGCCTAGCTAGATAAAGCACCTAGTCAAACGTTTTTGTACGATTTTAATTTAATTGTGGCGCAAGAACGTAGCCTTTTCTAGTCATTTTGTTTAAAATACTAAGTCATTCCTGTAAATAAGTTACAAATATTATCTTCCTAACATAAAAATCCACTTACTAAAGTGATGACTGTGATATACTCGTAAAATAAAATAATATATAGAGAATATAACTACATGCATATTATGTAAAATATAATATTATTGAATCTCAATGCAGTTTCATTTATTGACCCAGTGATAATTAGCCAGCATCTACACGCAAGACAAGAATATAGGTAGGTTTAAACAAAGATTACCTTGAACAGATTTAGACTGAAGCTCTAGTACTAACTACCTAATCCATGCTACACAAAGGTTGGCTAAAAAACTTTAGACGGCGTTAATAACGCCTATGTTTTATCCTGAGCATTAAATAACTTTTTATCTATCTACAAACATGCATACTTGCAATATTAAGAAAGGTCTACCTAATTACTAGTTAACGTAAGTAGGTAAATAGTACAGTTCACTAAAGATAACTGAAATTTATATATTTTATGAGATTTGATAATAGATATATATTTGGCAATTTGGGCAAACACCAAATCTGGTAGTGACACGGTACATTTTCCCGAAAACGTATCAGAAAACGCTGATTTTCATGACAAACTATTAGTGTAATGGGAAATTAGGACATGTGACGTCATCTACCGAAATAGTTTATAAAAACTACTACGAGCAACAAGTCTAACATTGCAGCTCCTCGTTGAGTTGATAACGTCTACCCAAATCGATTGATTTTTATTTATATAGCATTAGCCATGCTAGGCAGAACTATAGTACCTATATAAAAGTTACAATATATACAGGTTATGAAAAAATCAAATAATAAATCAAAAACTATGTGGAATGTTATTAACAAAAGAATTAATAAAAATAAATCTGAACAAATTAAACAAATTTTAAAATTACATTTTAATAAATCCATAATAACGGATCCAAAAGATGCCGCAAATACTTTTAATAACTTCTTTTTCATCAATAGGTATATATCATATAATTCTACTTCCCCGACTACTATGTACAGCAAACCGTAAGGCGTCCCGATAAAAAATCCCGTACAGAATACTATGTTTTTGTCTCCAGTATCACCGCGTAAAACTTACAAGGTGATAAAAATCTTAAAAAATAAATATAGCTATGGTATTGATGAGATGCCTCCTTGCCTACTTAAAGCCTGTGCTGATGAACTCGTACTTCCTTTCTACATATTACTAAACTACATATTACTTATCTTTTGAAAAGGGGATTTTTCCGGACCTGCTTAAAACGTCCATAATTAAACCTATCCATAAAAAGAACTCAAAAACCGATCCAAATAATTATCGTCCCATAGCTTTGTTACCATCTGCATCTAAGATTTTCGAATTTTCGAAAAAGCAATGAGTAACCGCGTATATTCATTTTGTGAAAAATTTAATATTTTTGATGATTGACAGAACGGGTTCCGTAAAAACAGATCTACCACTCTTGCAGTATATAAATACATGCAGAAGGTATTCCATATTTTGGATAGAAAGGAGTACGCTGTCGGTGTCCTACTCGATATGAAAAAGGCATAATTGATAGAGTACTATTTGATTTACTTTTGTCAAAATTATATGTGTAGGCATTCGTGGCATAGCTCATGATTGGTTTAAATCATACTTGCTAAATCGTAATCAATATGTAGAAATTGTACACTTTAATTAAAAAAGTTAATTCACACAAACTATACGTTCAGATAGAATCACAATCAATACTTCAATCCCCCAAGGCAGCGTCCTTGGCTGCTTATTGTTTTTTATTTATATAAATGACCTCCCAAAATTTATAAATGAGACCTGTCTATGTTTTGCAGATGACATTTCTCTCATGACTTCCTGAAAAAATAGTTTAACTACTGACTGGGTGTCTAAGAATAACCTCGAACTCAATTTTTTTTTATTTTGACAGGCTAGTGTTTGACCACTATCTCACCTGATGGTAAGTGACGATGTGATCGAAGCTGGTAAACACACTAGACCTGGAATACGTAATTAAATAATTCAATTTATCCAAAACTAGAATTTTGACTTATTATCCTTACCAAAAACCACCACCCCAATTAATTTTGCACTTCATCGGATAGACTTAGAAATTGTAAATGAATTCACATTATTAGGTATTAAAATTGACACACATATAAACTAGCAACCACACGTTATGAAAATTAAAGCTTAACTATCATCTATCATATACGCCCTTCACGAAATTAAAAAGACGACTGATTTAAATACAGCTGTCGCGACACACTATGCGATTGCCCACTCGAGGTTGAGCTATGGGGTCCTATTGTGGGGAAATAGCAATGCTGCGACTGAAGTGTGAAGTGGAATTGAGCCAATGCTATATAAATAAAAATCAATTGATTTAGGTGGACGTTATCAACATAACGTGTAGCTAAATGCAATGTTTGACTCGTTGGTCGTAGTAGATTCTATAAACTGTTTCGGTAGATGACATCACACTTAAGACGTTAATAATAAGGAAAAGATAATTTCGTTGTCGCTTCAGGCAGGACTTGAGTAGCTCAGCGGTTAGAGTAATAGGGCATGAGACCCTATGGTCGCGGGTTCAATCCCCGCCTTAAGCATTATTTTCTCCTTTATAAATGTGTCAGTTAATGTATAGTTCTGCCTAGCATGGCTAATCCTACTAATATTATAAATCGGAAAGTTTGTGTGTAAGTATATTTGTTCCTTTTTCACCCTTTAACGGCTAAACGGATTTGAATCAAATTTGGAATGTACATAGCTTATACCTAGGATTAACACATAGGCTACTTTTTAATGATAATAGCGGGCGAAGCCGCGTGGCACGGCTAGTGATAAAACAAGCGTGCCAAATAAAAATCAATCGAAATTAAGACAGTTTTCAGAAAACCAATACTAACCGTTACTAAATCTTATATCGGAAATAGGCGAGATCTTAAAGTAAATAATGACTGAATCTAAAACATCGAGGTCTTTATTTAATTGAGGTTTAGTGATCCCTTTCATAGATGTCGCCACGATGCCTGATGTAGGGTATGGCTGTGCGGCCGCCTCCGCCTCCGCCTCCGCCGCCGCCGCTGCCCCGATTGTCAATCCGCTGCCGCTTGGGTCTGTAATCGTCGTCGTCTCCGCCGCCGCCACCGCCGCCTCCACCACCGCCTCCTCCATACACTATACAAAAAGGTAACAGCTAAAGTTCGAAACCCGGCACGTTTTGTATCTCCTTTAGCTATATAGTTTTCTACATTTGTAAACGCTTATCGTTCAAAATGAAAATTGAGATCGCTAATAAAATAAATCATGGTTTATATGTAAACCGATTTAATAAATGTTCCAATATTGACGACAATTGCCACGCCATCTCATTCCTACTATTGCAGTTAATAGCTTGTTAGAGTGAGATGACATAGCTGTTGTCAATGTCAGGAAATTTATATCTCTTTATTGATATATTAATAGTTTGTCGTTAAATAATTTTTTTTTTTTCGTTTTTGACCTAATATGCTCTATTTTGATAAAATAAAGTAAGCTTGATCGTTGCAATAGGTTTTAAAGTAAGCGACCTAAGTATTCATTTACATGTAGTTAATGCAATACTTATTATAATTATGGTTTACTTACTCTCCTTGGACTCTCTTCTAAATCTCCTGGCTGCGCTGTCCTTTACCATAAAACCTTTGTAACGGTTTGGTTGATTTCTATTTTGGAATGTTTTTTTGATCGCGGACGAAGACTTTGAAAGTATTCTTGATATCCTGTACAAATTAAGATCTGTGTTTTAACTGACCTACCCGCCCAGATATTGCTCGTGTTACCTACAGCCCTCTGTTAAATCCCACAAAGGCATAAGGTTTAATAACAATTTATGAGGTACTTAGAAAATATATCATAAAAAGAAGCCTATGTTCTTTCCTAAGCTCTAGATTATCTGTGTACCAAATTTCATTTAAATCGGTTTAGTAGTTTTGGCGTGAAAGCGCGACGGACAGACAGACAGAGTTACTCTCGCATTTATAATATTAGTAAGGATTACACTAATATTTTTGCACTTTAATAACTTTCAGACCTATATAACAACCATTTGAACTCAGAATTGGCACCAATTAGATTTATAATAGCATTGTTAAGTGATAATAGTTGTGTCCCGTGGCCTTGTGTTCGTTAATACACAAGGCCACGGGACACATACACAACAGTGATGCATAATTTTACACTATTAATATCTCTCTCTATAAATACATACGAAATTTCATACACCTCCTTCAATATCTGTCCAGCACACACGCATGCACACACACATACACACACACACTTTCGGAGCGGTTATGTTACATTCATGTATTATACTATTTGACTATTATATGTTTCTAGCAGAAGTCGTTGATATAAGTGTGAATGCGTTTGTTTAAAAACGAACTCCAGCTATTTACTCACAAGTTTTGCCCAGCATCGTAATTCTTGGAATCTTGAATCGCAGCTGGATCAAGAATCAGGAATATTTTTGAATAATCACCAAGACCGCTTGTGTCGTCGTCAGTAGAAAACTTAACATTTTTTATAGCATTTGTCAATGTATTTGGAGCTAAAAGTCGATGGTGACTGGCCGTTTGCGACGGCGTCTGTAGATCTCCGTTTAACAGTTTCTGCAAAATTGCCGCATTCGAGCCATGAAGATGACTTTTGCTAGGCACGTGATGGTGGTATTGATAATGTTGTTCCATAGAGTCGGGTATGGTTTTATACTTTTGTATATTGTACTCATTCCTGTCCCTATTTTTTGCTTCGTTAGCTTGTTGAATAAGTTTTATTACTTCTTCGGATTTTAAATAATGCGCCAATTCGTTGTCCTCATCACTGTCGCTTGAAGAATCCTCACGCGAAATTTCTTTTTTGGCGTGCCCTTGGAGCACTTTGACAATTGCCTGAATTTCTCTTTTACTTAGTTGCGTACCGTTTATACAACTGAGAACTGATAATAATGCTGTAAATTAACGAGTAAGACATAAAGTTATATTAAAAATTGTTATATTTCGCTACATTCTAATATAATTTAAGCACAAGCAAAGCTGCAAGAAGCCGTGAAGTCGGTTTCTTGCAGCTTTGCTTGCCTTGCTTGTTCTCTTTATCTCCAAAAACTATGATCAGATCTTGTCAATTTTTATATGGGGTGAACTTGACACCAAACCTTTCAAATAAAACAAGAATTTTCAATTTAAATAGGACCGGTCGCCTTTGAGTAATCGCGTAACAATCATACATAATACACTGTCAAAACAAAATATACAGTCGAATTAAGATTTTTAAATCGGTGAAAAAAAAACAACTTTATTCAATTCAATTCCTTTTCTCCATCTAAGTAGGGTCGATGTAACTCTGTCAGGAGGAGTAAGTAAAAAAAAAATTTTTCAAGTTTATCTTTCGCCCATTTCTTCGTTCGCATGGATTGTAAAAACCATTCAAGTTCATTAATAATTAAATATGTAAGTGCCAGTTTTTAAGTTTAATTATAAGCTTTTATGTACATAAAGTTTCAAATTACAATAAACAATAACGGACAAATAAGAGTATAGAAACGGTATATGCTACATGTGTAGACTTGTTAATGGCGTTTCTTAAATTTGAGATTATATTTATATTGTAAAGATAGCTGTAAAATAGCGTATAGTACGCTATTTTACAGCTATCTTTACTTAGCTATCTTAAAATATATATATATGTATCTATTATTAAATAAAAAATAACAATAAAATAAATATAATATACATATATTGTATTAAAGATATAATATATTTTATACCAACTAGACGACAAATAAAGTATTTTACATTGTATCTGTTTTCTATATTAAGGATTATATGGAAAAAATCTGATAAATCTTACTCCGAAACTGTTGATACAAACCTGTAAAAATCACGATGCCTAACATTTTAAAGCGTGTTCATGAGAGCCACGCCTCGTTAAAGTGGTTCGAATGTTATCACAACGGTGAACTGAGTTTGTTCATGGCAATTTTAAGATTTAATTTTCTCTTATCGTATTTGGTAATTTTGTTTTAACGCTACCCATACAAATAGCACTAAAACGACACGCGATTTACGATTCAGTTGTTGAAAAATCAATGTAGTTGGCGTATGTTTCTTGTAGTTACATTTTTCATATGCAACCAAAATTGCGAAATGCGGTTGTCGCTCCCCTGATGGTGAGCGTCAAGTTTGGCCAATAACAGTTCAGTGCCTCTTAGGAGTTTGGACTTCGTTTTTTTTTTTGTTAAGATATAATGATAAGAACCAGAATATACGCTTTCACACTCACTGCCACGCACTTAGTTCGTGGGTGCTGGAGACATATTATACCTGCTGCTTAGAAGGCTAAATGCGCCAGCGGGCAGTAAATTTTTTTTAAATCTCTGATAGGCAAGCGTTTGACTTTTATCTCATCTGATGGTAAATGATGATGTGGTTGATGCCAGTAAATCTTATTTTAGGGTCCCGTACCCAAAGGGTAAAACGGGACCCTATTACTAAGACTCCGTTGCCCGTCCGTCTGTCTGTCCATCTGTTACCAGGCTTTATCTCATGAACCGCGATAGTAAGACAGTTGAAATTTTCACAGATGATGTATTTCTGTTGCCGCTGTAACTAGAAATACTAAAAACATAATAAAATAAATATTTAAGGGGGCTCCCATACAACAAACGTGATATTTTTGCTCGTTTTTGCTCGATATTGATAACGGCAACAAGTAGACACTTGAAATATTAATAGTATATTTAGTTATATATTCACTTTGAAAAATAAATAATTAAAATGTATAAAACAAATATTTAAGGAAGGCTCCCAAACTATACATCAAACGTGATTTTTTGTTTTTATTGATAATGGTATGGAACCCTTCGTGCACGAGTCCGACTCGTACTTGGCCGGGTTTTTTAATTCAACAATAGTTTGATATCATTTGTTAAATTTGTTGGAATATACGCAATTATAACAACAGCTAGCCTATTTATTACGGTTCAAAATAAGTTTAGAGTTAAGATAAACATAGTAAAAAATACTTTATTTGAAATTCAAATCACGTTTCAACTCACACAGCTATGTCAACACTTTTAAATCGCAGTACTCGGTCAAGAAACCAGGTGGTAAGAGTTCTTAAAAGTCCCAGGGTGGTACCATTCAACCTTTAGTAAAAGGATCCAAATACAAATACTCAAATACTAAAATCGTAAAATGTATTCAGTGGAAGAACATTTAACATGTCAACGGTGATTCTGCTTCAGGAAAATTTTAAATAATTATTTATAAATCACCCATTGCATGCTATACTTTGAAGAAAATACGGTCGGAATGCAATTCTTCCATATTACTCAAAATGTAGTCTGAAAAAGTCGGCATTCACTTAAATTATATTCTTTCATTCCTCGAGGCTGCATTGCAGACGCTAGACCTTAAATAAGAAAACTACATTGTTCACTTGGGAGAGGCTAACAAACTATATCTATTATGAAAGAGGAGAATGAAAATATGAGTTAAATGTTGAGAGAGTTGGTTTACAGTAAACACGGGAGATTTATTGAAAACAAGGTTTTCTAAATTACAATTAACTTGGTTGCTGTTGTACTGCATTTAGGTACTGTTTAGATTATATAATACCCTGATTAATGGTAGTATAAGTAGACGTTGAGAGATTTCCTTAAAGAAAAGTAATTAATATTGCAAATGAAGCTCGTGTTACTTCTAAGTGGCCTTATGACGTCTACGCTATGTAGAGCTACTAGCACACCTACGTCAAATTATTTAAACCTATTATTTTCTGAAACACAACAGAAGGTACATATTTTTTTTATATGCAGTAAGTGTATAAATTTCAGTAAATTACTACATAGTTGTAACAATCGAAGAGAATTGTTCATATCCTTCGTATTATGTCTAATAACAAACGCTTACATTTATTTGTCCATCTTTTATTGTCCAAAGAGGTAAATTTGGAAAGGAATAATTTGTGGCTTGAAGCGGGCTATGAACCTGCGGAGGGTGTACCCTATTTAGATAGGAGCAACAGCATTTAAACGCTGAATAGACCTGCTTCAAGCAACAAAATTTAGTTCGCCCTAGAATAGCTAACGAATGCTATGCAAACAAAAATATCTTTTTATTCACCATTTAATAAAACAATAGAATTTTAATTGTTTTGCACCACAAGAGGGCTTTATCACCATCTCTTTTCTCTTTTACCATTTCCCTCTAGGTGAATTTAGCACAATATCCTTCTTGTAGAAGAAGATGGATCCTACTTCTAGAAGTGTGAAGAACGAATTCTTCTCATACACATGCCACATGGAGGTATTGCGAAAATGTTATGTTTTAAAAAATCAGGAAATATTTCTTCATTAATGGCTTCATAAAGGGTGTCATCTCACGCATCGTGTAAATTGAGCTATCAAGGGGTTGTCACACTTTCATTTACATTTTCATATGTAATAGGGAAGAGGGCCGTATACCACATCGCGTGCATGTATAATGGGATTTAGGTAATTAAGGTGGTGTAACGGCTGTTTGCCACGGAAAAGTTGGGGGCAATTAATTATAACAGCGTAATACAACGTTGTATCTGAAATTTACTTAAGCGATGGCGAGTTAAAAATAAAATTGATTTGACGACTTATAACACCAAAGCGTGGTCCCCGTTTGAGCATTTCCTCAATTCGTGGGCGAAGTGACGTATGAATTAATGAATTTATTGTCTGTCCGACGGGCTCTAGGCTACAGCAAAAAAGGTATAACTTCTTTGATAAATAAGTTATTTACTCTACGTTGTCATGCCTTATTTGCCAATTATAATACAAGTCTAGTTTCGTTTTAGTTTAAACGTTTAAACATTTGTTTTTAAAAGTATTAAAAGTAGACCTGCAATTTTCCAGTGGTAAAGATTTTCTTTTTTTTGAAAGGAAGGAAACCACTACCTACTAAATGTATTAAATGATAAGTTAATAAAGATCAACATTACTAAACATTTACTAAAACAGTTTCAGTGATCAACAAAAGCTGTACAAGTAATAGTTGCTATATCCAATTTAACCAAACTCCGGTTAAGGGCATATAGAGGAAAATTAGATGTTAAATAGCAGTCAAAATAATTATAACGGTGAATGATAATTAGAAACTTAAGCAACAGAGCGTTAACTTACCCAGAATAAGCATGAAATCCATTAAACTTGAAAACTTTAGATAATATTTGAAAGAATACAGCTTCTTCTTTTCTACTGTCAGGTTTTCAGTGGTGACATTAATATGTACCCTATAGGCATAATAATGCCCAACCTGATATGTCCATTATCGCATGCAAAGCTAAATGGATTTGTCGCGAATAAATTAATATTGAATGGTAGGATTGGTAGATATGATAATAATTCGATACACCCAGATTAATTACATATCCGACAAGTGACATGCACATATATTAACGAAACATGAGAGACAGAATTTAGATTTGCTGTGTGGCTATAGTATTATAATTATGTTATATACAAACTATATACGAAGTCCAGGTACATACAGTGCCCGGCGGAAAAAAAACCTGTCGAGCCAAAGAGGAAATCGGCTAGATTCGGCTTCGTACAGCTTTGTCTCTGTCACTCAAGCATAATGTGCCGGATTAAGCTGAAACTGTTATTCAATCTGTGCCCGACGCTTCCGCACTGAAATAAATCTAACGATCTCTCCTAGACAGCTTGTCTAATTATATGCAGTATAACTGTACCCGGCGGTAAATAATGCACATAGACCGCGCTCTAATGAAATTGTACAATGACTGACTGAACACTCACTTCATGATATGACGTTCTGTCATCAGACAGCACTGACGGATTACTACTACTATTTAGGACAAATGTTCATGGAAGATTTAGTAAATTTTCCTACTTATATACTTTCAAAAGATACTGCAAACACATTGAAAGTGTCCATAACAGGCATAACAAAACATGAGTTCATTAAAAACGATCAATTTAGAACCTTCCATGCCTATCACGATTCTAAAATGTATCGAAAATTCATCGTTGCAAGAGAAAACCAAAACAGTGAGCTAACCCAAGGAAACCAATAACGATTTAACAAAAGATGCTATCTTTATAAATAGTGTAAGGAAGTTGTAGCTTAGTTTCTGGCTGGCCCATTTAACTTCAACCCGGAAGAAATCCATCAGTCATCTTTATACTTGTGTCTAAACTTAATAACTGCAATCTCAGTCTTCGTGCTGAACTGGCGAACAATTTAGGTCAATTATGTCGCTTTTCCGCGTTTATGAAGCGACAGCCACAACAAGTTCATTATTTTGCTGTTTTAAATATTGAGTGTGAGTCTTTTTAGGCCCGAGTTCAACAACATATAGCCGATAAACAAATGACCGATTTGGCGCAGTGGACATGTCCTTGCTTTCTACGCAGCAGGACATGGGTTCGTTCTCAGAAGCAAGAATTTTCTTATCAAGTTCACGTTCACATGATCAAGTCGTGAGTTGCGTGGTATTTAATCGAAGTGTTGAGAATTTGGCAGTAGATACGTTGTTTGTCTACTTGTTGTAGCTTAACGATTTTTTCTATGATTTTTTGTGACAATTTAACGTTTTACTCCTATCTCATACCATCCAGACAATGATGATGAGATTGATGGCGGCCTACACGCTAGACCTAGCGTAAAAAAAGACATTGGTCGAGAAAATCAAAACTAAATTTTTTTATCTCGTGGATTATGCCTACACTTTGGTAGGTACAAATACACTCTAAAACAGTTCACCTCTTTATCGCGACTGCACGATATTCGTTAAAGCAACTACTTAAAATATCTACCTACTGCACAGTGCACAGTATTAACATTCAAATAACCATTTAGGTTGAAAAAATACTTTTAGGTCAGTTTTCCAGCTCTGGAGCAAAAACCTGACAAAGACTGATTGAACAGTCGACAATTTACTAATGGAGATCGGTGGGAGCATGAGCCTAAATTGTTCTCTCTAGCTGCCGGTCATTTGCGTATGTATTGTCATTGTAGTGGAGCTAGCAAAGGTTCTTTAGCCTAATATACACGTACAAAGGTACAATATTAAACTGAAATTGAGGCTGTTTGGTGCGTTGCATCATTGAATTTGTTTTTTATAGTCGTTACGTTTCGAAATATGTCGATAAAAAAAATGGCATAATAGATAACTATGGCCTAAAAAGGTCGGTTTCGTTACACCATTTATAACTCAAGAACGGTTGGACCGATTTTTATGATCTTTCATTCGTTGAATTTGTCTTCGTCCTGAATAGCAGAATATCTAAGACATTGGAAAATACACGAAAGAAATATTTATAAATTAAATCCATTTTTTGATACATTTTGTGGTACGGCATTTTATAATTTTAAACAGTATTACGTCTGTTGGACTTGGTAAAGTACCAGGCAAACATAAACATGATAGAAATAAAACACTTTTTTTACGTGGCAACGCACGAGTTTCTACAGCTAGTATTTTATAAAACACAAGATACCGTTATGATAATAATAATTGATCGAGCGAAGCGAGATCTCTAAGTTGACTTGGGTCGTTCTACACTTTGTCCATCCGTCCATCTGTCAGAGATATCTAGCGTCTAAAACATATAAGCGAATAACTTCAAATACTCATTAAATATGTAAAACTCCGTCACAAAGCCAGAAATGACATTTCAAATTATATAAGAGAAAATATTAAGGGGGTTTTTTGCAATATTTGTACACTTGTAGAAATAGTACCTAAAACTTGTTTTGCGATACTCTGATCACAGTAAATTCACTGTTATATACCTATCCAGACTTAGCTGATTTTGTTGTCAACATGCTACTGTCACTGCTTTAAACTTATAAGCAAACTTTTTATTTGGCTTCGCAAACTATACTTTCTGCATTATCAATTGATTTAATAGTCTTTGCCTTATAGCCAGTCAAAAAAGCCAGTGTCAAAGGCAAGCAAAAGAGTTATAGTCCAGTCAAAGTCATGTTCTAGTAAAGTGGTAGAACTTATATTGGAGTTTTGGAGCGAAAAAACAGTCACAGTTTTCAAGTTTGTATGCTTTGCTCGTTTATCGTATTACACATTAACACTAGAAGAGTCACAAGTTTTAGAAAATAACACAAATATTCGAATACACCATTTTTTAGTTTCCGTAATCAAAGCAATACTCTCTTTGTCTACTCTAAAAACATCAGCATAAAAGTTTATTTTAAAGACTGGAATATACATTTCTAGAGTAGTGAGATTGCTGATAAATAATTGTGTAGATGTAGTACTCCGCTCATAAACAACAAAGTTAGTAAACAACGAATCAGTTAAACGGAATTATTCAACACTGCAGCAGTGGAGCTAGAAAATGGAGCTATCGGTAAACCATTTTATGTACATAAAACATAGTTGTTTCTCTATTTTAGGCTTCGTGTTGGCATGAAATATGTAGATATTGGAATAGGAACGAATTTCTATATGCTTGCTTGCTGGTCGAGTAGACTACTAGGCAATCCTGGTGGCAGGATTTTTCAGGCCTTGATAAGATTTTTATGATATCAGAAACTATCAAATTGGTACTTGAATCCCTTAAAGTATTTACTTTACAGGGCCATAGAATGTTATAGTGATAAAAACAGAACAGGTATGTTAAATTTGACTCAGTTGGCGCGGTGGGTAAGTCAATGCCCTCTGCTACGTGGGCTCTGGGTTCGATTACGGGGAGGAGTATAATTTTTCTTCCCAAAGGATATTTGTGCTTCTTTTGAAATAAGTGAGAAGCTGTGAGTGTATTTTTTTGTATTTCGAAGCAAATTATAATAATTTGATTAATTACTTTAGCTTTTTGGAATACCATACGTGGGAGTCTGCTTTGATGTCTCCATTTACACTAGGTTTTTTACCGTTCTAAGTTGTATGTGACCGTACATATCCATTCTCTGCGATAAAATGGTTTGCACCTGTAGTGTATACTCCTTACAAAATACAAGAGATTATCAGCCAATACCATGAAACATTCTCTTACGGACCCGAAACTCAGCATGTATTTTTAACTTTTTTTAGGCAAGCATTTGACCACTAACTATCTCACCTGATGGGAAGTGATGATGCAGCCGAAGATGTGATATGCTTGCTTAAAAGATACCCATTCACTCGAGACTTGAAGACTCCCAGATTATACCGTTATTACTTATTTGTCTTATACCTATACTATTTATTCACCCTAAATCTGCAATTTATTTTCAATTTCCAATACCCTGAGCAGTCATCATCAAACGTATTAATACCCACTCTGATTCAATCTTCGAGCACATCTCGACGAATCCTATTCCAAAACAACTTTACAAGACTCAATTCGGTCAAGAGAACGATTTCGAAACACTTAATTTGTTCGGAAGTAGTTTAATCAAGAGTTGCGTTGCGTGGGATTGGATTTGCAGTAATTATAGAAGTCGTCGACCTTCATTCCCAATATATCCAGGGCTGGCAACAGCGTTTAATTTAAGTTTTTGGTTTTAAAGTTTTAGATATGTGTTCAAGTTTAAATTGTCGGGTCTGAGGAGAATGATATCATACAAGAACATTATCATATATAGGAGACTAAAGAAATAGAAGTCAAAAAGAAACAATAGGACATACATATGACTGAAAATCTTGAAGGAAACAAGGCATGCATAATTGTTTCAAATTTCTAGATTCACGAGCATCAAAGGGGTGTGCTTACATTTCAATCCGACATTCGACCTATCTGGCAGCCCTGAGTGTATTGCTTCCTCAAATTAGCACCCAGCTTCCAGTTAATTTCCTGCCTTCATGTCCAAATTGCGCCATTTCAAAACATCCTCCTGTTTGGTATCTACTATAGCAATTTTTTTTGAAATGAAACTTTTTGGCAGGTCTTTGAAATTCTGATCCGCAACCTTTATGGGCGATGACAAGTAGTGGGAGTAAAAACACTGAAAAAAATTTAATATGTTTCCCTGTAATACAAAAGTTTCACTGCTATCGTGTGTCTTTACGACACACCCTGTTTTGTTTGTTTATATTTTTGTATGGCTCAGACGCTTTAATCTTTAGGCGAAGGATATTTGTTAAATATATATTTAACTGTTAAAATTATAGTGTTCACAGTTTCTCTATACCCATTTACAAATGTTAATACTCACAGAAATATAACGTTGTGTTTAAGCAATAATAAACATTGAAGACTTGCTGGTGGCTTTGTGAGGTTTATGTTGACATTTAACAGCGCAAATACCGCAAAATTATTTGAGCTAATTGCAATCATTTTGTTATTCATTCACGACAGAGTGTAGAAACGATTACGAATATATGGCGTCAGTGTCTTTGTAGGATAAATCGGAGTATGTTTCAAATGGGAATGCGGAGGAAGTAACGGTGTGTTATTTGCATAAGTCTAATGTTATAATGTCTTATGTTTGTATTGAATAGGATATTAAAATACCTCCGCATTTGAACCACAATTCAAATCAACATTTAAATAACAATGCAATAAAGAACCATAATTTATTACTTATTTATTTAATATAGGCAAACGTTTGACCACTATCTCGCTACTTATCTAATTGGAAAGCTATTTTTGTATAACTTCTACTTCTTTTCTGCGATATACATGGTGATATGCCTTTAAAACTCAGAAGAGAAAAAAAATGCATGCCCATACATATCCAAGTTCTTTATTAAGTCATGTAATTATTGGTTTTGTGAACGTAATGACCATGTCTGATATATTATAGGGTAAATTTGTCCTACTATCAGATCATGAATCAGATCCTAGCACGAATTTTGTTTCAAATCGGGCAAGTAATCCTCGATAATAGTCATAATGACAAGCACAAAATGACTTAATGTTTAATCCGCCATACAAATGAGATTAACAAGATTTTACCGAATCCCTTTCACCACATATTGAGTTCACGTTATTAAAGGATGCCTCTTTAGATAATATGTTTACAGTGGTGATTTAACAGTTTGATTTCAGTATCAATCAATCATGCTAATTCACGTATGAAAAAAAAGTTATGCTACCTACCTTTTTTATACAAAATAATACTATAAATTCTATTTCTGTATAGTTAATATATGAACATAACAACAATATTGTTAAAGGACTACCATGACATTATTTTCGAGTAACACCTGAGATCGACGAATGAGATATGCTGAAAACCAGCCCTGCACAAACCCTTAGTTTGAGCAGTCTTAGCGCTGAACATATTTCAATTGGCAGATATTTCCTGCATGTATTTTGTTTTGTGTACCATAATTGTGATTGTTTTAAATATTTAGCAATGATTATCAAAAAATGATTTCTATTTATATTTTTATTGACTAGTTACTGTCCGTGGTTACTTGACTATTATTTATTGTGTGATCATCGTGATTGACTGTCAGTCCTGTTAAAGATCAAAAACTCACGATGTGCTGCTATGCTACGCATCAGCTACAATGCTACGAGCTACGCTACGATTCATAACATATTTGCTAAGAGGAAATCATTTAAAATGTTCAGTACTACCGCTACATTTCAGTCAACCTTTGAGGCCTGAAATAAACGTTCGTTTGGTTGGTTTATGTGTCAAGCTGGCATTGCTGTACGTCTGGCGTGGTGACAGATTTCGTAGCGCGCTCGAGTTAAACTACTACGGCATCAATTACATATACATACATTATGGTGCTCATAACCCTCCTTTTCGCTCGTCGCTGTCGATTAATAATTAAACGCTGATACTATAATCTGCTGGAATATTATATTCAGCGTTTAAACTATCAAAAAAGGTCTTGAAATGGAGTTTAGTATCTAGTTAAGTTTCATTCGTGGTATCTACTCACATTTCATATCAGTACGGATTTAGAATCACGATATTATCTTAAACCCTTTACAATTAATCTCATAAAAGCTCATGAGCTTAAACGCAACGTCGTCGTCGCGAGCAATTTACGTTGCGTTGAGTCCATAAGCTCCCATTGTAAAGAAATTACTCACTTTCTCTATCTGAACAAGCTTTTACTTTGGTAAATGAGATTGCTATATGTAGATAAGTATTTCATAATATACTTTTGTATGTTTGGCTGAAAGATGAAGAATAAGGTGACGTGTTAAAAAAAATTGTAAATTTAATGTGAAATTTAATATTACAATGAAATATAAATTGGATGAAAGGTAAGGCTCATGAAATACGAACAAACATTGGTTTTTTTAGTACATATACTCGGAACATCACTGCGTAGATATTACTATGACACACACAGCTATAGTGTTATTAAGCCATGCATGCTTCACGACTCCAACAGATTTAGGTATGTAAGCCACAGTTATTAACAGTTATTTCACAATAAAATAATTTCACTAAGACGCAAAAGTATCCATATAATTAAATGAGATTGTGAGCATTTCTACACATTTACATGAAGCACAAATGGAGTTAAAGGACAATGGAGATGGAACAATGAGAGACATTTTAATGATCTTTCCTAATGCGCGACTGTTACAATAAATCAGTTGGGGGATAAAAAACACGTGAGTTGGAATAATACAGACAAAAAATGTGATCAAGTGCTAAATCCATTGATCTGTTATTTTACAACAGTTATCTGTTAGTTTACAACAGTCCAGTGCATTGCGCTGTTGATTAATGACATAGTAAATATAAAATACTTGCTTAATAAACCATAAAAAATATCTATATTTTATCCCCCAACAGATCCGTAAAATAAAGATCATAGTAATATTACGTAGAAAGAAAAAATATGCCAATAGGAAATATGCATGACATTTAATTATAGGTTAAGTATTATTTTTTAAATCCTAATAGCTATAAAAATACACAAATAATTTAAATGTCTTATTTAAACGCTTTTTAAAAATATATTTCTATGAATAATATGTGGTAAAAATATATGAGAAATTATTAACAAGTGGCAAAATCAAAATTATGAAAAATCCCCGACACTATCTGAAAAACGCCTGCACCAATTCTCACCAAATATAGATATGAACACTCACGAATAAGTCACCTTTCAAACATAAAAAAACTAAGTCAAAATCGGTACAGGCGTTTGGGAGCTATGCCTACTATCAGACACACACACGCACATAGCGGTCAAACTTATGACACCCCTTTTTGGGGGTTTAAAATAGCAAAACTACGCTACGGCTAAACTGCCCTATTGGGGACGCGGTAGCAAGCCGCTTGTCTCTAGCGAAATGCTCTTTCATTTGCCTTGAAATATACTAATTATCTGGATTCCTTTATAACGATGGATATATTTATTAATTAAATGACATAAAGACAGATAAGAGATAGAATGACAAATAAGAGATATTTATTTGTGGCAAAAATAAAAACAAAATTAAAACTAACAAAGGGGTACAAATTGTTTTTATTTTTTATTGGATTCTTTATTGTATATTCTCACAGTCGAGTTCCATACTAAAAAACAGTCTGATTGCAGTTTCACTAGTAAGTTTTTGTGTAACTCAACGCGGCAGCCACATACACAACAAAGATACTAAGCTCCCATATTAGATCTCTGGCAACCTGTTAGAACTTGGTTGGAATTTTCGACTACCATTTCTGTCAAAATAGTATTGGCGATTAACGATTTAACGATCCTGTTATATAGGGTGCTATATCCTAGAAATAAACCTTACTATTTACCATCGGGTGAGATAGTGGTCAAACGCTACCAAAAATAAAAAAGTTCTTTATTTACATCAGAATATATATTCTAATACTAAAATTGTTACGTAGGTTTTTAACTTATCCCAACGGTATATACACAGACAGGCTTAACATGGCATATCACAAAGAGAAAGATACAAGTGTTACCCCTTTGAACACATCTGAATTTCTGAGAGGGTTAAACCACAATGAGAATACCGCTGCTGCTCTATAGTCGTTGATTTATAGGAAGATGTAATATTGTACAGGATTACTGGTAATTCAACATATTCCCGTCAAGGGGTGTACTACCATATAGTATTTATATATCTGAATTGAATTCATGAAGCAGTAATCACACGGAGTAACTGCTGTGTGGCACTGCGGGACATACGGACATTCCGTTAGCGAGTACAAAAACGATGATTGTCAGTCATTTAGATTAATGTTTAAAAGGTCGCGTCGGCCAGCCGAGATGACAATGCTTTGAAGTGAGGCGGACTGCTTCTCTTATTGAGTATGTGGCTAAAATTTTACGTGGTAGCTTGTGCAACCCGCTAGTATTGGAGCGAATATCTTTGAGGGCTTAAGTCGCCCCGTGTCGTGTGTCGGAGTGAACTAGGTAAGAACTAAGTAAACTTGCATCAATATTGCGAGCGTTGCGCCTGCTTAAGACTATGCTCAATGGCAACCAAGCAATTGATTTATAACTGCTTGCGTAACGAACTACACAATGGGGCTATGGCTATAGCCCTATGTTTGTTTCGTTTTAAAGTAAAATAGAAATTATTTGTTTTGTTTTATGTAGGTATAGTAATTTAAGTTGCTAATTTCCTCAATTAATAAGTTTTTTTATGAATTTCCTTAGGTGAGTGAATTGGAAATCTGTAATGCCCTCCCTCGCCATTCGTTTTTCTTAAATATTTTTTTTTTTTTATCTTTGACAGGCTAGTGTTTGACTACTATCTCACCTGATGGTAAGTGACGATGTGATCGAAGCTGGTAAACACACTAGACCTGGAATACGAAATGCAAACCAATCTGTGGTCTGGATTGAACCTCAGTTCAAGTATAGGATATTTTTCAACATAATACAAACTTGGAGCATCTATAGTAATCTCATGAGTGTCTGTTATCTCCTCACCAGCTAAAAACAAAATAGACTAAGCCTTATTTCGAAATTTTTTTTGAGCATTAAAATAATATCTTTCACTTAGAAATAATTAATTGCATGGCATTTCCGGGAATAAGGGAAAAAAGAAGATAAGTAGGTACAAACTATACATAGATATAACTTTACTAGCGTATAACCAGGCTCCATATTTTTTCATATAAGTCGTAATTACCTGGTAAGGTTAATACATCATTGGAATTGAAATCTAGTTTGAAGACTAATAAGTAATTTAAATTTGACCTTAAGAATAATAAGAATGTGTTTCTTAAAAGATGCATTGTTCTTGTGTTATTAAGTAGTATGTTACTAACTAATGGCCTATGTCTTTTCTTCGTATCGGCACTTAACAATATGTTGCAATTTCGTTTATTAAGGGTAAGTTACTTACCTAATTATACCGCACTTTAATGAAACTACTTATACTCTCTTAAAGCTTAATATTTTAACACTAACGTAATCGTATCGTTGGAAATATTTTGTTATGTTGAGGCACGAAACTACGCTCTTCGTGAAAAAACGGTTAATTAGAATAACTATTTAGAATAAGATTTAATTTAGGACTTAATTATTCTAGTTTTATCATCAGAACCATACGTTTTAATCATAACATCAATTCAATAATTATATGTCTACGAATTTACACAAAGTATGAACTATGAGTAACAAATAAATATAATATATAATTAGCTTAGCCTTATTAACATGTTAAATTAATAGTTAATGTTTAATCACATGTTTTGTTGATGAACAGCAAAGGAAAGCTACCTATATGTGTATTAGACGTAAAATTATGGATATGAAATACAAAAAAGTCTTTAGAATAGAGGTATTTTATTTAAAAATGTATAACTAACATTGTTAGTAAAAAGAACAATAGTTACGAATACGACATAGAAACAAACAAATACGATATACAACATAATTAAAAATAGTCACAAAAAAAAATATTGCTCGTTAAATGCTACGTTAAAATTAACACGCAAGCAAATAATTTGTCACCGCTCAGGCGCTAAAATTTCATCGGTCACATGCGGCCCGTGGCATTTCTCGCAGACTAGCAAGAAGTTCTAGAAAAATATAAAATATTTCAATAACATAAATCGCTTTGCTATTATTATTATGTAATAACAACTTCTTGAACTGTCCGTTGGCTTAGTTGGTTGAGCGTTCGCTTCGAACCCGATAACCCTGCTTAGAGGGGTATCGGGTTTGATTCCCGGCGGGAACACCAATTTTCTCCCTAAAGAAAATTTGCCTTTCTGGTTCTGGTTACGATTGTGTGTGTAATGTGAATGTTTCCGGCACCCACGGTATAAGTCATCAAACTTAGTGTGGGGCTGTGAGTGTAAAAGCGTTTATGTTTAATTTTAATAACAGGTTTTTAGCACTTTGTTGGACTACCGTTCGGATATAAAAATATATGGCATTGAATAACTAAAAATAATTACCATGTTATATTGCAACCTCAGAAGATCCATCGCTCGATCGTAATTCTGTTCTGATTTTGGTGAATGCCTTTCCATCAGCTGGACAGTTCTTCGCGTCAACTCTTCGAGTTCAAAGAGTCCTCTCGGTTCAGTGTTGTAGGCTTCACGTCTTCGTCGGCCAAGTCTGGCACCCCAATTGTGGTGACTCTGAGTATTTGTACGAGCCCTTCCTCGCTCTCCAACCTCTCTACCAGCTTGTTCTAAAGGTTCTCTTATTTTCACCATGTTAATAACCGGAATGGTTGAAAATTATAATTTCTACGATTTATGTACCGTAAAGTTAATGACGTCATTAAATTCGACTGCAATTAATATAGTAAACAAGCTAAAATATAGTAAACAAGACCATGCTCTTTTTAATGAGCGTAGTTAGCTAATGACAACTATGACATAGCTAAGGAATCTCTTTAAATGAAACACCATATGCTAACTTTAAAATAACACAAAGAGGTGGTGAATCAAAGGTCGTCAATGACAATAACGATTCAGGTACCATAGCCATAGAAATTGTTAGACAATAGTGTTGTTACGTTGTTAAGGAATTCCGCATCCCCACTATATCTATAACTCCAGGTATGCAATAAAAAAGATCATAGCATGGTCGGCCTGCGTCAGGTAGTAGTCTAGTTTGGTTGAGAGAGGTTTTAAGACAATTTGGAAATAAATCTATTCAATAATGGTGGAACCCCGTGTAGACGACTGTGGATTAAAGTTGCAAAAGTTGTGGGAGTGGGCGTTGCACTACCAGCTTCACAATTTCACAAGGCTATTGGACCTCGAGGCTGTGGCAGATATAGTAGCAGATCACATGGATACACACAGTATCCCCGAACACGCTAGTCTTCAACAGATTGCCATGAATCGGCTCAGACAGTTGCTTAACCTGGTAAGTGGGTAAAATTAAGCATATTTTTATTTTTAACCGGCTCCAAAAAAGTAAGTTTTCAATTCGACTGTATATTTTTTTTATTTGTCAGAACTATTTTCACTATTTGCCCGTGGTACGTACAGTTCAGTTGTCCTTGCAACCGGACTACGGAAAGAATAACAAACAAACGCATTCACACTCACAGCCCCACAATAAGTTCAAAGACTTGTATCGTGGGTGCCGGAAACATTTACATCACACACACATTACACCCAGAACCAGAAGCACAAATATCCCTTGGGAAGGAATTTGTGCTCCTGCCGGGAATCGAACCCAGGACCCACGGCGAGAGGGCGAATAATTCTAGGTGAACCGATTTTGATAATTCTTTTTTTATTTGAAAGCTGGTGGTTCCCATGTAGTTCCATTTAAATTTGACCAGTAGTTTTTGAGTTATCCTCCATCAATTCATTTAATCTGATTAAGGTTAACGAATGTAAGGCGGTGATTTTTTTTTTAATCTTTGCTTGCGTTTATATTATTATAGGTCCTTCTGTGTTTCACATGATCTTGTAGTAGGAACCTGTATTAATGCAATCTAATATTGTTTTGTACGCCCAGGCTAGTAGTCTAAGATATCGTATTATTACGTGGTAAGCATTTGTGGTGGATTGGGAACTTCTTGCTATAGTAGGTATTGGTATTGATCGATTTCGATAAAATGTATAAGGGACCACCTGACCAAACAAAAAAAAACATCAAAATCGATTCATAATTGGCGAAATTATCACGTAACATACATAAAAAAAACAATTGAATTGAAAACCTCTTTGAAGTAATGTGAATGTTTCCGGCACCTACGACAAGTGAATGAACTTAGTTTGGGACTTTGAGTGTGAGAGCGTTTATTTATTTATTCTGCTCTGCCATAAAACCGTTTTTATACTCACCTAATAGAAATGTAAATAGTTTTTAAAACTTAACAAACTTGTGAACTTTAACAAGAACCTTAACCTCGAGATAGCATGATACCCTAGAGACCACATCTTCGGGTGGCAGATAGGGAATAGTCCTTAGGCATGTAAAACTCCCCAGGGTAGCAGGGAAATATAACATTTCCCGCAAACCACAAGGTCATATACAACGTAGTAAGACCTCTTGGGAGTCCACCTGGGGCGGTACCAACCCTTTGCTGTACAAATAGCCGAATAATAGCACACATGAGGACTACTTTTTTATATGTGTTACCACAAAACTTTTTAATCGATTTCAATGATTATTTTTTATTTGAAAGCTGGTGCTTTTCATGTGGTCCCATTTAAATTTGTTCAAGAGCTGACCAAGTAGTTTTTGAGTTATCCTCAATAATGTGTTCTTAATTCATTTAATATGATCATGGGTTCCGAAGATTAAGCGGTAAGTCGGATTTTATTTAAGCTTTGCTTGCATTCAAATTAGTGACTGAGCCATAGCTAGTAAACAAACATATGTTGCGCTGTAAATTGTCCCATCTTTGATACTTATTCCATGTTCTTTTATTACGGATAAAATAGCGAGAAAATTACAATAAAAGTTTCATAGTGTAGTATAGTTTCATGTACTATACATCTGTCGGAGGACTCGCCTCGAAAAGAGACTAGCTTAGTAGCCCGTTCTTTGAAACGATAATAAAAGGCAATACACTTTATATTTAGTTATACTGAAGAATTTTTTAACCTCTGTCTGAAATGTATACAAACATACTAAGTTCTATTTTACCTAGAGGTAAAAGTGTATCCGAAAAACAAATGAGTTTCTTAAACTAAGGAATCTTTAAGTTCTTCATTCATCTGTAACGGCATATTACAAATGGAACGGCTCTTCTCATAAATAACCTATTTTATTTTGTTGTTGCTCGTATTTGTGTATTGTATATTGTCCAGCTAACAGATTTTGATGAGTTTGGTACGTAGATAGTCTAAATCACATAGACTATACTTCTATCCGATTAAAGCAGGCAAATTCGCGGCGTACAGCTAAGTAGTAGGTATATAATACGAGCAAAAACAAAATAAAGTAAGTTATTTATGGGAAGAGCCGTTCCATTAGGTAGGTACTTAGAATATTTTAACCAAAAAATATTACGTGATTAGGTACAAATTGCAGCTTTGACCTACATAAAAAAACGAAATATTCTTATTAATTTTTTCAATCACAAATAATATTATTGTTGTTCCAATCCGCCTGCATTGGTTTGCGAGTATGTGTTATATTTATCCGGGACTAAGATTGGACGGGTATCTTTTAGACCAACATGCTCAATCGTCGATCGCATCGTCACATAAGATAGTGGTCAAATGTTTGCATATCCCGAAATAAAATAATTTGTTCCTTACAGCAGTATTAATGACATAATTTTTTTTTTCAGGAATTCCTGCTTCTCTGCGACGAATGTGGCAAGCCTCACAATCAGGACGAAATAACAGCACCAGAACGATGAAAACAGTTTCAAATTCAAATTGAGGTCTTTCAAAATTGTGCACGAAATTAATTATAAACGCGTACCTATTATTACGTAAATTTACATAAAAATTGAAACATCTGTGTATTTTATAAATAAAACATGTGTAAATATTTCTGTTTCATTGTAGCAACTTATTGTAGATTGTAACTTCTGTTGTTCATATGAGAAAGATTGCAAATCGAAAATTCTCATACGAAACGTACGTAAGGTATAGTAAGAGGGAGGTATGTCAAATATATATTTAAGAACTTTGTAAAACTTTCAGATCACACTCAAGTATGAAACTCCGTAATGAAAAGCTACAATGCTGTACATTTATCATATATATAATAATAATAATAACGCTTTCACACTCACGGTCCCACACTAAGTGATGATTTATGTCGTGGGTGCCGGAAACATTACACACAATCACAACCAGAACCAGAAACACAAATTTTCCTTGGGGAGAAAACTTTTGTTCCCGCCGGGAATCGAAGACGAACGCTCACCCAGCTTAGCCAACGGGCAATTCAAATATAACAAGTCTGCCGCCAAGCCAAATACGGTGTTCCGGCAGTTATCCTTGAGAGCCTGCGTATTCCAGGTCTAGTGTGTTTACCAGCTTCGATCACATCGTCACTTACCATCAGGTGAGATAGTGGTCAAACACAAGCCTGTCACAAAAAAAAAAAACACAGATAAGCCTCTTCACTAACGAGAATTTGTGTCATCAGGCATTGATCACTTGTCAATGACCTATTTCATTCACGATACAGCATTTACGGTTTATGGTTGATACGAGGCTCTTGCTTCCACATTTATTATACGTACTGCTAAGGAATGGAATTCTTCGTCCGATTATGTGTTTCCCGATAAGTACAATCTAGGAGTCTTTAAATGTCGAGTGAACAGGTATCTTCTAAGCAAGCATGCTCCATCTTCAACCACATCGTCACTTTCCATCAGGTGAGATAGTGAACAAATGCTTGCCTATCGAGAATACAGAAAAAAGGTGCCCATCCTATCATACTAATATTATAAATGCGAAAGTTTGAGTGTGTGAATGTTTGCTACCACGTTAACGAAAAAACCGATTTTGATGAAATTTCAGGTGTGATTGTGATTAAATGCTTGCCAATCGGGCCTAAAAAAATAATTAGGTTAGTAGAAGATACTTTAGGTTCCGGAATAACACAAATGCTACTTTTTAACTCAATGAACGCGGGCACGACTGGTTTGATAACAAACATTACATATTAGTAGTAGGTATATCCTGTATATAATTAAAATGAAACATAAAATAGTGCCAAGCATTGTTATTAGAAGTCCCAACAATTCCTACTTCATAGTAAAACCGAGACCCGGCTTAAGTCTGTCCTCTTTGCCTCTCTGCTAAGTCTCCTTTGCAGTTAAATTTAAAGTGACACTAAAGCAACCAATCCATCATAAACTTTCAGCGCTATAAAGCGAAATTGTTAATGTTAAGTTTCGGAGAGAATCACAAAGAGTTCGACCACAAAGCGGAGGTATTACGCTGGCTCGGGGAATAATCCGTATAAAGCCTGCAATTAAAATACTTATCCTGTTCAGTACGTACTTTATCCGCCGCAGACGAGTCTGCCCCAAAAATCCTCTTTTTACCCGTCTTGGCATATATTTTTTTCAGTAAAAGGTTGAGGTTGCTACGACTCGTGCCTGACGGAATGTCTGTTTCAATGAAGTATGACTGTTTCAATGATAAATCACTATTTTTTTATGCCTTTTTTTGGATTTTGTTTGGCCGCTACCTCACCTGATGAAAAGTTATGATGCGGCCGTTAGTGATAAGGATCTAGTGGATATACATTTCACAAATGTATAAACACTTTCACAATCACAGCCCCACACTAAGTTTGATGATAAATCCATGTAATTATGTATTTAATTACCTCCAACTACGTAACCAACGACTAAGTAAATAATTACATACGACTTATGACACTGTTGTATTTATAACAGTTTTATACAAAAACGTAGACTTTATCACACTCGTAGCCCCACACTACGTTTGACGACTTATTTCGTGGGTGCCGGGACCATTAATGCCACACAAACAATCATCATCAGAACCAGATACACAAATTTCCCTTGGGAGAAAACTTGTGGTACCAAAGGGAATTGAATCCGGTACCCAACGGGCTGTTCATCAATTAAACTTGTATGATAAGGTTATATTTCTAACCGTACTATACAGGTACATATGAGTACGATTATATTGCGCCGCCGAGTTTCTAGCCAGGTTCTTCTCGAGATGGCTGTAATTTTGCAAATCTGGCTGTAGAATCAATTACTTTCATAAGTGCCTCTTTGGGGCCAAATTTTGGAAAAAACGATTTTGATTTCGATTTTAGGAAAATTAACTTATAAAATTAGTCAAATTCATAATTAACTGGTGTTCCCTACCTCACCTAAAATTGTTTATCGCGAAAGTTAGTTCGACCTGCGGCACCTTACTAAAATATTGACGTAAACCTTAGTTCCCCGGCTCGACACCGATACGACGCGCGACGTAACGAGTCCACAAACAAGTTATTCTGTATCAGATTGACAGCTGATTAAAGTTATACAAAACTTGTAAATGGAGGCAGCGTGTGCCGACTACGAAACTTGAACCGTGATACAAGTGTCCTTTGATAAATGTATTTGCGTTGGAAGGAACTTGTGATATAAAATCTTGGGACCTTTCCACCATCAGCGAAGTTAGTTAGTATTTTTTACATTATTTAATTTTTACTGTAACTGTATCTACTTTGTGCGTTCTTTTTTTCAAACTTGGCTTTCGTAATTTAATACGCATTATTTCTTTGTTATCTCTAGTAATCATTAACGAATTATTTATTTGACTGTTAGTACCTACTTAACAACTACTTATCTCTATATGCCTTATCTATATAGGATCTATATAGATAAGGACATTAGCTAGGTACTCCTTTCCTGGTAAAAATGCATAGATAAAGATATTAGCGAGGTACTCTTTTTCTGGTAAAAATACATAGATAAGGACATTAGCTAGGTAGGTACCCGTTTCCTGGCAAAAGTACTTAGATAAGGACATTAGCTAGGTACTCTTTTCAAAAAAAAATACATAGTTAAGGACATTAGCTATTACCCTAGGTACCCTTTTCTTGGTGACGTAGGGCCGTTTCTGCCTATTTAAAACTTCCGACAACTATGAATGATCGTACAATGTAGTCACGAATGCTTACCGCAGCCACTGAATAAATAATCCTTGGCCACGGAATTGACACAAATTCAGGTGCGTGTTGACGGTGCAGAGTAAATTATATTCTTATTCATATACACGATACATACATGTCAACAAATTACAAAAAAAATAGTTCAACACTTATATCAACAGGTAGATGATGTAGCTTAAATATATGGTCGTATTAAAAGCAAAACTTTACTTTATTATCAATTAAATGGTTTGCTCTACATCTTCTCTGAGAATTTGAAGTTATTCGCTTGTACAGTAGAGCCGCTAAATTTCTTTGACAGACGGATAGACGGGTAAGCTACCGCTGAACCACCCAAGTCAACTTTGAGATTTCGCATCGCTAGATCAGTTATAAGTAAAACGTAGATATGATTATTAAGCCAGCGTTTCAGTCTTGACTCAAAATGACTCAAATTATTGATAATTTCGGAGCCTCGTTCGTTGATCGACAGATGCTCCACGTGCATTTTAAAGTAGTGGTGTTATACCACCCTTATACCAATCTATTTTTTTATCTTTGATATCATTTCCAAACAAGAAATTGAAACAAGCTAGTAACATTCTTGTCTTACCCCATTACATTCCGTTTTAACCCGAACAAGAGACATGATCAGATTTCCACCGTTATAAGCATAGATATACATTAAATCAATGGTTATAACAATACCTACTGTATGTAAGTAGTATAAGATTATCAGAACATTATTCGCATCTCGTCGGAGTAATAACATTGTCCAGAAGGCGCAAATCTAAGCTTGTCAATGGCGAACCCGAGTCCCTTGTTTATCAATCAATCTCTGTTGAAAGGCAAGATGGCGACTTCCAGATTAGGTGCGAAAAGCTAGTATAATTATTGTGCGAAGGCTGGAGCTCATCAATCATGAAACTAAGTACTTCGGCGAGCTACCAACTTCTCATGTACCTAAAGTATTGCTTAGTTAACGGTTAGAGGGGAAACTGTAGGTTACTCGTATTTGGATGGAGAATTGGAGATCGTGTAATGCTAAGCTGAACGCTCTCTATTAAAATTTTCAATCGATTGAATTTAAATGTTTGGAAAATTTTGTAGGGTCCGAACATTAAAATTTGAGTTTGGAATATTTTACAGGAAATACTTTGCATCGAAATAGGAAACAAACCTACGGTATTAACCGTAGGTTTGTTTCCTGTCAAAGTATTAACTTTGACAGTACCTAAACACGATTTAGGAGTCGTCATTGGTTAGATGACAATGTATACTACTGGTTAAGTTAGATACCGGGCTGCTTTCAATGGCTACAACATCTGTTTTTTTATTATGACAGTCAATTTCCTCCTACAAATGTAATCTTCAACTTTAAGTTTGACTTCACGTAAATTATTTTTTTATTTTGTGGCTTTCAGAAGCTTTTCGCGGGAATTCTTATAGAAACTTGACAGTGGCAGACGTCAAAGTGACTTACAACCATCTCTCAAGGCGGTTGTTTGGTTTTGGCACCGAGGCACTGAACGCGCTAAAACGTTTCTACTTGCAATAATCGAACGCTGTAACCGAGCCTCTGAACGGGCTAGAGTGAAAGGTTGCAACCAGAACATTGGCATTGAACGCAGCCCTGTGCCTTCTGCAACTACCTGAACCTAATATACATGTAAAAGGATAACACCGCTAAGTATATACGAATACCTATAAGACGATATCTACCTCGTCTTACATATTTTCTCTCATACACACACATTAACACAGAATTATTTCGGTTGTTACGAAAATTACTTAATATAGAACCCGCCAAATTCCATTGCGGATCTGTATAAACACACGGAATTAATTACAAATGTTATTTGAAGATGATTGTATTTTTTTTAAAGCTGGTGCTTTCCATGTAGTCCCATTGAAATTTGATCAAGATCTGATCTCTAGTTTTTGAGTTATAGTCAATAATTCGTGTTTAATACATAAAATCTGATCAAGGTTCCAAAGATAAAGCGGTGAAGTCGGTTTTTTAAGCTTTGCTTTCGTTTAATTATTTAATCCACATTTTGATTTGAAAAGGTATAGCGTATATATATATTAGGTAGCCTTTTATATTAGGTAATAGCGTAAAAATCCTCAATAAACGAACACGTGCATTCATAAAAAATCAATTACTAAAATCGTCCATTAAAAAGCTAGTAGGTAAAGATCACTGTTGGAAACGCTTTATGATAGGACTGCCTTCTAATAAGATATAGTTTGGAACCTAAAATCCAGTCCTCGACCGACCCGCGTCTAGTCCTCGAGTAGGACTGCAGGTGGAACAGCGAGAAACAACTAGTAATGATTTAAATAAAGTAGCTCTGACCTCGTCCCACTAAACTTGCTTTATTTAATTAACCCTTCATGCTCCGCGAAGTATTAAAACGTTTGAGTTAAATTAAATTCTACAACATCGACGATTCATAATTCCGAGAAATACCTATTGAATAATGTAATTTTGCGAGAACAGAATGGGACGGATGCTAACCTAATTAATTTCGTTTTAAGTCATCACGGCAATCGTGCAATCATGGAGTGGGGTAAATATTTTTGGAGAAAAGTTATTCTACCTTTGCTTATTCCTATTATGATTATAATATATCTTTTCGGAATACCTTAATGTAAAAATTTACACTAAAAACACATGCTTTATCCAAAACGAAGTTACAGGGGAGGATACTTTTGAGTCCTGAAAAGCCTTCGTGAAAACGATGATTACGGCTCTTATTAAATTCAACTTGTCGTGCCCACAGATAAATAAGTTATGTTTTTAGGGCATTTATCTTTGTCATGATGACTGATATCCATTTAGGTACATATTTATAAAACAGCTGTACCCTATGACTTCGCCCACATTCATCACGATTATAAATAATACGTAGGTATATAAACTCGTAGTATAAGTTTTAATCCTGGGTATAAAATATCTCTCTCCATTCCCATCCCAAAAACCGTTACGATGTGAGAGAAATACATACACAGTTACACACCTGGTTTTTTATAGCTATAAGTATACATTTAAATGTTTATTAACATTATTTATCACAGCTTATATGAAATCATTATCATGTTTCATCACTAATATTTATTTATTTTCAAGTTATTTTAAGTATAAGTATTATAATATTTATATATGTATTGTATATTATTTATATATTTAGTATTTATCTTTAATTTATTTATGTATGTAACTATATGTATATGATTTGTTTAATTAGATTAATAATTATATCATTGCCGCACCACCGATCACTTTCTGTTAAACTTTTTTATCCTCTCCATCCTAAGGTTGCCTGGATGAGATCGCTGCATAGCGATAAGGCCGCCGATTGTACTGCTATATTGTTATTTTTTCTATTGTTAATTAACATTTTTCTTGGTGTGCAATAAAGAGTATTTGTATTGTATTGTGTTGTAAATGCTTACATGCGCTATTATAAAATAATTTAGACTCAAAATAAAAATCACAGCTATCTACTGGCCAATAGTATATAAGTTTTGTCTAGTTTTAGGAAATTATGTTTCTTAAAACTAGACAAAACTTATATTTCCTAAAACTAGACAAAACTTATATACTTCTATACAGCAAAGACCCAAATTACCTAGGTACAAGTCATCGAGTTTATAGGTAACTCAAGTGCTCAATGCTGGCGGCATTGCCTCTCTGAATTGCAATGCTATTACGTATGTACGAGTATTTATATCAGAGAGCCTAGTTGAGGCGACGCGTGATTAAAATCCTGAAAATCGAACTATTATTGTAGTCAGTCTTCGACACCTATTAGATGTCAAAGTGACTGACGTGACTGAGTAAGTGACGAGTGAATTAAACACAGACACAACTTTACTTTTTCGCAATAGTGACAATTTTTATGTTAAGATTGTTTTTTTTTTACACGATTACTTTTTTATAACAAATTTACTCATTTCCTGCATATCGTGTCATTTTCTAAGATACATCTACTATACAAGTCAGGAAAAAGAGGCTTAGTCAGACAGGCGGTAAACTACTTTGTGACCTATCGTAAAACAGCAATCAAAAGATGTCCAACGATCTAAAAGTAGACATAATAGAATACTTTTGCCTGTGGCTTTATAGCAGACGTAAAAACATTAACGAACTGAACAGATTTCATGCACAATCTGTTTAACCTAGTAAGGTGCCTATTTTAACCAACCAACTTAAAATTTGACATATGGTACCTAATGCGATAACGATAAACAAAATACCTATACCAAAAATAATAGTTTCCTACAGAGTTCCTTCTGGGAACGATACCGGACTTCGAAAAGTGTAACACCGAATACCTCGTCTCCGTAAGTAAATCACTTATTCTCTTTAAAATAAAAAGAGGTTGTTACTAATTGAAACACCTTTTTAGGTATTGTGTAGGTATAATGTATATTTAGTCTGATAATAAATTGACTGTCTTCGATTTAAAACTATGACTAATAATTAGGTACATTGAAGAGTGAAAATGTCAATTTAGGTTTAGATTTGCAGAGTAAATTTATTTTGAATGGTTAAATTAAGTTAATTAGGGCAAAAAATAGTGACGCAAAGGAGGGTAAATATGTTTATCAATCTATTTAATATGTATGTTTGTTCCACGCGTTTAGTCTCTATAAAGAGCCACAAACCTTCTAGAGACCAAACGCGTGAATCTGTTTTGACGATACTTACGTTAACCTATATCTGTCTTAATCTCGCGAGCGTCACTATAGACATGACAGTGATCGAAATCCAATGTGGCTACAACCAGACGCCATATTATGAAAAACATAATTAAACGCAAGCTAAATTAATAAAAACCGACTTCACCGCTTTATCTTTCGAATTTTGATCAGATTAGATGTACTAAACACGCAGTATTGACAATATTTCAAGAACTAGTGGTCAGATCTTGGTCAAATTTAAATGGAACCAATTGGAAAGCAACATCTTTAAAAAAAAATTCAAATTCGGTTCACGCGGAATGAAGTTATGAGGTAACACAAAAAAAATACAGTTCACTTGAGTACCTCCTTTTTTGTGAAGTCGGTAGAAAAAAACATGTAAGTCGACGAACTCTGTTAAGTGTGGTAATCGTTGAGTATAGGTTTTCATTCGAATGACTATTAGATCCTAAATTGGTAAATAATAAACTAGCCTTGCAGCTTCGTCCGCGTTTGTCAAGTTAAATAGTAGCCTATGCGTCAATCCTAAGGATAAGCTAAGTACACACCAATTTCACCCAAATCCTTTCAGCCGTTACAACGTGAAGAGAAAACAAACATACTCCCATACAGTTTCGGATTTAAGTACGATTATAATAACGGTAGGTATACATAAACAGGGTAATTTGTAAAATACCAGAAACCTCTTAAAGCATAATTCCAGACATTGAGACCTACGTCTGTCGTGGTACGGCTATAGCATATCTGCTTTAAGATTTTTCATATAATTTTTTATTTAATATTATTTATTTGTTTAGTCTTTATTATTTATTTAATCTTTGTGTATTAAACCATACTCAAGAGTGTCAAGAAATAGATAGAGATAGAATAGAATTTAGTAGTTCATAAAACTAATCTATATTTTCTGAGGCTTGACTACAACACCAGTCATAGACGAGTCAAGCTCTAGTAAAATGGTAAACATTGTACTAGAACGTTTATGGAGTTTTAGAACGAAAACAATATAGAATAATTTTCCTTCATTCATATAGGTTTTCTAGAGGTACTATTAACGGATAATAAACCACTTACATTACATATTCACACTCTAAGAACCACACGTTTTGGACTAATAATACAAAATCGTCATTGCCATTTTTTGAGATTATACTTGTATATATTCATTTAGCAGAATTAGAATTTAGGAAGTCTCATTCACCATTATTACCTCGAAAAGTCACAAGTTTAGGAAAATAATACAAAATAGACAACGTCATTTTTCATTTTCGCTCTAAAACCCCGGCAAAACTATTTCCAATTATTTTATAATCGGCTGAAGGGCTTAGTTTCCATGGCCAATAAACAAATTAGAAAAAAGTTACCAGAGTCAGTGTGACCAAATTTAGCTAGAAACTGCAATTGAGTAGGTAATTTAATCCTAATTTTGGACTGACCACATTTGGTCCCTGGAAAAAACATACAAACATAACTTGATGGATCTAACGAAAACGTGCAAGTATAAATGCAAGATTCTTAATTTGTAAAATATATTTGTTTGTGATACAATTTGACTCGGTTCGTTACAAAAATATTTCTTTTAAATATCTTAATTTTATTATCTTATGCTGTACTATCTTTTAAAACTTTTTAATAAAGCTTAAAAAATCTTATAAAATGTGTTTATTACTTTCAATGAAATCCTACCAATAGTCGTCTCTATTGGTAGAATTTCATTGAAAATAATAAACACATTTTATAAATTTTTTTAAGCTTTATTAAAAAGTTTTAAAAGATCGTACAGCATAAGATAATAAAATTTCACCACGTCATACTCATTTTAAAAACGAATATGGTTGACTATCACTAAGTGTAGTGATAGTCAACCACATTGGGCTAGCAAAAAAAGGCAACCTGGATGTGTCTGTTCACTTGTAAGTATGAACACTTTTGTCTTTATAATATTAATCGTTTTTATAATGAGTATGACGTGGTGAAATGTCGTCTCTATTGGTAGAATTTCATTGAAAATAATAAACACATTTTATAAGATTTACTTATATGCGCATCAATTTATGTTTGCAATTTTTTAACGAAATACTTAAAATAATTCAATATGTCTACAAATAATTCATCGAGTGAAGCGAGATCTCTAAGTTGACTTGGGTGGTTCAGCACTTTGTCCGTCCGTCATCAAAGGCACCCAGCGTCTAAGCCATGCAAGCGAATAACTTCAAATTATTAGACAATAATATATAAAGCTGTGGCCAAAGCCAAAATCGCACGTAATCGGAGACTATCTGAAAAACTGCTATATAATCATATTTAAAGCTGAAATTTGCATATAATATCCGCTATCCATATCATCTAATCATCTACTATCGTCGAAAGATTTGTTTATCGGAAATGATTTAAAAAAAACTAGTCAAATATTTTTTTATCAAAACCGTTTTTTTTTATACTTATTGAATGTTGTAAGCCTATTCTAGCATTTTTAGCAGTCTGATTTTAGCAAATTTTTAACCAAGCAGCTAGCTTAGCACAATCTATAACTTAAAACTGGTCACACTGATCAGTAGGCAACGTCAGACACCTCATCGCATCTTCGATTTTTATATTTTTTTATTAAATTCCCTAACAAAAACATTGTGATTGTGTCCTGATTTATAACAACAAGATGTGGGACCCGACTCACGTCCAAGTCACAGTTCAAAGAGCTCGTGGATTGCTGATTAAAGGTAAAAATGGTACAAATAACTGTTTTGTTACTATCGCCCTCGGGAAAGAAAAATTCCAAACTAGTATCAAACACAAAGCCACACAAAATGTAGAATGGATAGAAGAATGCGAATTGCACATACCGTCTCAAGGAAACACCGCCGAGATAGTCCTTAAAGTTTACGATGAAGATTTTGTAAAAGATCATTTACTAGGTCAAGTATCGATTCCGTTAAAAGACCTAGATGTTTATGAGCGGCCACGAAGCCGTTGGTATCCTCTGCAGGGAAAACCTGGCAAGGAAAACGACAAGAATAGAGGGGAATTGGAGGTGAAAGTATCCTTCACTGTGAAGGAAGGCAGTCTCACTGATCTTAGCAAAAAAGATAAACACAGATCGTCATTGTCAAGCCTCGCCCATAACGTCAGCGGAAGTCTCATGAGTATTGGCAGTATTGAAAAGCGAAAAAGTATCAAAAAGCTCGCTAAGAATCTGGGGTCGAAAATGAATTTGACTAAAAAAGATAAAAAGATTGATTCCTCTTCTCTTAGTGGCAGTGTGGGCAATTTAAAAACTACTTTGTCCACCCCAGATCATTCAACGCCAAAGAAATTGCAGGGTGAAGCGGATCCCGGTGTGATTAGTGAGGATGAAGATGAATTTGCATTTGACGACCTATCCCACAAAAGCTCTGGAAGTTCTCTTAATGTTCAATCAGCAAATGTGTTTGTTCCTCGAAACAGTATCTACACTCCATCACCTGTAAATGCCTCACTAGAAAATTTGGGAGGTGGAGAATTTCTTAGGCGATCTACAAGTAGCACATTGGCAGTGCCTGAAAAATCAGCCCCACAAAAACCTGTTCGCCTCAGCCTTGATACATTCAGCGCACCACCAGTACCAGCTCAAGTGATAGATAAAAATGATGAATGGCAGCAGAAACTATATGCTCGTAAATCAATAAGTCAAACAATGATTGATAAGGAAAAATCTGCAAGTCTCGAACGAAACAAAAAACTTGACAGCCCGAATTCTCTAAAAGAAAAACCTAGTCCAAAGTTTTTCAAAAAGTTTGGCAATAACAACAAGGCTAAGAAATTGCTGGAAGAGAGAATTATTGTCGGAGAAGAGAACATTGTTGAAGAAGATGCGGTAAATCCAGCCTACAATAACATACCCAAAACTGCACTGCAGCAGTTTGATGGCAAATCTCGAGAAGATCTGATAGTAATGATCTACAATATGCAAAGAGATGCTGAGGGTGAAAAGAAAAAGAACAAAGACTTAGAGAACTACTTAGACGATCTATTGTTGAGGGTCATGGAAACAACTCCTAGAATCCTTCAGAATCCCTACACAAGAAACAATAGCATGCATATTAGAAATAAGTAACCGGCCAGTTGATGGTCTAGTGCTTTGTAATATATTGCATGATTGCATAAAATTAATGTAGCATGCCATTACATTATTCTTTAATGTTTGTGGTATATTTTTACCAGTGTTTTAAACATTCTTCAGTTTATTACACTGTTAGTATTGCTATACCTATTAACAAGTAAAATCACTTTTGAAGTAATTTAATTTCTATTTAGATTGACAAAGAAGTGGCCTCTAATACATATTATTGTAATAATATGTAGTTGCACTATGACATTTTGTAGTGAGAGCTACATTTTGAAGTAGATTATGTAACATGTTTGTGCCTTATATATTTAAATAAGTCTGTGATATGATCGAATAAAGAATCTGATAAAAACTTGTCACACAGATTCCTGATAACGATAAAAAATTCAACCAATTGTTCAGATTTTCTTTGCTTTTGAGGCAATTGTTTCCAGCACTTCCTATTTCCAGGTTGTTATATTCCAACACAATCTTTAATTCAAATAATCTATTGTCCACTTTTACTTTTTGTACTCGCTCTTCTTTAAAGTATTTGTTGGAGTTTTTTAACTTAGTGCCAAACTTTGTACCTATATTTTACAGTGTGTTATATTGGTGTTAATTTTTAATGAAGTTTCAATTATAATATAAGACCTAGGAAGACCTAGGAAAAGTTGCATGGTTGAAGCAAAAAAATTATAAGGTATGCTCTGTAGGCACTAGCCACACATGATGACTCATTCTGTAAACATGATGGTATGATGTCAATGATTCACACACAATCATAATAATATAATTATAACACAAGGCATAGCTATGGATTAAGTAAATATCTGTGTGTTAGTGACTAAGATCAAAACTCTGAATCACTTAGTATCACATATACAAAGTACTTGAGAAGTGAATTTTAGTATTAAGTAATATCTAAAAAAATCCATCCAAATTGAGTGATTATATAGAGGTATTTATTATATTGCGTTTATTTAACTATATGGCAAGATTAGATATTGTTTGTATGCAAATAGTATGTAGTGATTACTATTATTATACTCTATTCTACAGACTGTTAGTTACATATTGAAGTATTTTAGGCAAAGCCAAACAATAAGGTATAATAATTTCCCGTTGCAAAGATCAATTATATCCTCAACATAAAAAACCTATAATATTGGTAGATTAGTTTTATTTCAAGCTGTGCTTTACATGAATGTTTTACTTTGTTGCTAATTCATTTAACCTAATTTATTTCAATTCTTGGGTATTTGCACAGCTTTAAGTAGAAGATGCCTGGACCGTGGAAGGCCAACGGCAGAGCCCAAACCTACTCCTAAGAAGCCATTTGAATCCTGGTGATTATTATTAAAGGTATGAAAATGCTATTGTGCAATAGTTAGATGTACTATAAGTGTTAAGTTAATTGAATTGCACCGAACTTACTTTATTAATTTAATATAAATTTTATTAAGAAAAAGGTCATTAAGATATTATAATCCTGAAACTAAAAGTATTATAGTATGCAACACATTTAATGTTTAGTAATTATTAGTTGCTGTTATGATAATAACTTTTACCCACTTACACATTGTGATTATTTTATGAAAGACAGAACAAATATTAGCCTGTAAATTACATATACCAAACTGATTTTATTACAGTTATAAGCTAACACAAAATAGGTATTTTACTAATCCCATGTATAAGCTAATTAATAATAACCAGATTATTTATTAACCTGATAAATTATTTTTCTACATTAACAAAACAACTTACTCTTAAGTTTATTTTACATTAAATAGTTAAGAGATAATGTATGTTTATTGTTTTCTGTTTATGATAATGATAATAAATGCAAAAGAGGATAACGTTTTTTCATACCACTTTCAAGTATGATACAAGTAAGAACTATGATAATCCTTACTTCCTTACTAATAATATAAAAGCGAAAGTACCTCTGTCTGTCTGTCTGTCCGTCCGTCGCGCTTTCACGCTTAAACTACTGAACCATTTAAATTAAATTTGGTACACAGATAGTCTAGAGCTTGGGAAAGAACATAGGCTTCTTTCTATCCCGGAATTCCCGCGGGTAAACCCGCGAGACGCAGCCAATATATAATATGGCTATGATCAATAATGGAGAAAAATAAAATACAGTACCATCATATCATTATGGATTGTAAAAAAATAGAAAGTGAAAGAGACTATAGCAGTATGAGACTTACTATAGAAAGAAAAAAATATAAATCGTAATAAGAGTTTGCATTTTTCAAGATAAATAAAAATATTAAGTCAGAACCATATAAGGCATACAAAAAGTAGCCTTTATCCTATTCCAGAGTCGAAACCAAAGAGCAAATAACTACGATCCTAGTTAGACTATCTCTGAACTCAATTTCAGTTATTGCAGAGAAACGTTTTTCAAAATAACCATAGCACTCATAATATAATTATGATTAATTACAATAATGTCAACAGTAAATATTATTACTGATGACATGCCCATTCCTCAATGCACTTAAGTAACTAATCATTAAAAATAGACATTTGCAAATTATGGAGATAAAAATATTTATTGGAATAAAGCTTACAAATTAGGCTTGATGGATAATTAATTAATATCTATTTGTGACGACGACTCTTCACTGGCACAGGAGCTGGAACAGTTGCACTGTATGTCTTCTGTGACATTTTGTTCATGTAGTAAATGGTAATTAGAGAGAAGATCAGGCTGAAAGTAGAAAAAATAATTCCTTTAGTTGTATGGGATATGTGTAGGTGTATATCTGGGTATGCAACTAAAATAATAGTGCACAAACTGCAATTGTGAATTGCAACTGAATTGTGGTATGCACATGGTGGATATTCCTTAAATGCGCACAAATTGTTTTGCTTCCACATTCATTATGCATACTGTTAAGGAGTGGAACTCCTTGACAGAATCTGTATACTCAGATTTATACAATCTTGGAGTATTCAAGACGAGAATTAATAGGTATTTTCTAGGCAAGCGTGTACCATCGTCGACCGCATTGTCACTTAACATGAGGTGAGATAGTCAATTGCCCATAACAGATAAAAAAATGCATAAGAAAAACACACTCTGTTAATACAAAGATGACACTTAATTTATCCTGATGTGTCATGTAAAGTGCTAATTGAGACCACAGACACGATAGTCAGATTGTTAATTATTAATTAATTGACATGGTCCACCTTGCTGCAACCATCAAATGTCAGTTTCAATTCATCATATTTATATACATAAAATTAACAATCTACATTTATTTTGCACAATCCACATATTGTCTCTTGTCCAACTCAATCTTAACCCTAAATAAGTTTTCTATATTATCAGTAACTTACATAGTAACTAAACATATTATGTTGAATGGTCTATGCCATAAAACATAAATAGAATCAAAGTTATCGAATAAAACTTGGAATATGCTTCACACCAAAGTTTAGTGACATAGGAACACAGCAAGAAAAAATATGATTGAAACACCATTCTGTACATTTAAAAAAAATCTCGATCTACTATCTCAACTGATGGAAAGTGAAGATGCGGCCAAAGACGTAGCATGTTTGCCTAGAAAATACCTATTCACTCTTGACTTAAAGAAAATATTTAACTTTTACATTACTACACATATCAACACTTTGGGTCATTGCTATGGTTGAAAGAGGTATGTTAAGACATATGGTTTAAGAATTTATTTCTCTTAAGAATTACAAATTCACTTACAGAGAAAAACAATTTTAAAACAAAAATAAAGTGCCAGTAAGCAAAGTACAACTAAGATAAATTAAGTCATGTAAGGTTAAAAATGCTTTTTGAGACAACATCTTCTGGTAGTTTTATTAAATAAATAAGTTAAGAAGTTCCAAAGTATGCAAGCTTACAAGGCCTGGGTTAATGTCAAAATCCAGTTTAGATTTCCCCTTCAAATGAGAATTTGGGACTTGGTGTCATAATCTAGTGTATCTGCAAATTCAAGCTGTAAAGGATTTTGACGCTAAGTCTCAAAGTCAAAGGGAAAATCATATTTGTTTTTAATTACTATCCTTATCCTGTTTAATTAATTGCATGCTCAGAAGGACAATCCAATCCAATGCTTATTTTTATGTGATAAGCAAAATTTTACAATAGTACTGAAGTTACAGCAGCTACCTACTACCTAAGTTACTGTAGGCACTTATATACTGACTAGCTTTTTCCCGCGGCTTCGCTCGCGTTAAGAAGTATGACAAACTTTCATCCCCTATTTTATCCCCTTGGGGGTAGAATTAATCAAAATCCTTTCTTAGCGGATGCCTACGTCATAACATCTACCTGCATGCCAAATTTCAGCCCAATCCGTCCAGTGGTTTTAAAAGGTTGTCTGGAAGAGATCGCTCTTAGCGATAAGACCGCCGATTGTACACTATAATTTAAGTTTTGTTATTTTGAGTGATTTATGTAAGGTGTGACAATAAAGTGTTATCTATCAATCTATCTATACTACTCTACTTTACAGTTTAGGTGAAAATTTAATTACTTATTAGTCTTAAGGCTAAATTAATTCCAATGGTGTACCAAACGTAATTGGTACGTCATAATAAGTTTTTTATTTAATAATGCTGTATAATTTTGCATCTGCGCATGCAATAACCAAGGATAAGGATAATAATGTACAATAATATGATTTTCCCCTTTAACTTGAACTGTCCATTGGCTTAGTTGGGTGAGCATTTGCCTCCTAAGCAGGGTTATCTGGTTTAATCCCCGGCTGGAACACAAGTTTTCTCCCCAAGGAAAATTTGAGGTTTTGGTTGTGATTGTGTGTGTGTGTGTGATGTAAATGTTCCCAGCACCCACTACACAAGTCATCAAACTTAGGTGTAAAAGCATTTTTGTATGAATTTTTTATGTATTAGTAAATCAAGAAATGTTTGAATTTATAAGGACATCCATTTATTAATTTCTTTGTAGAGGATTTGTTTTATTTCTTACCAGGTAGTGAAGCAGATTCTGTGAACCATTCCAGCAGCAATCAAGGAGATAGTCATAGAAATGACAATTTCAGGTAGCTTCAGCTGGAAGTTCTTGCCAAAAAGTGTGGCTTCTAAATTACCAACAGCCTGAGATATTAAGTCAAGGAAGTATTACATACTACATGTCATTCATCTCACATAATACTAAAATAAAAGTTATATCAAAAATATCAAATTAGAATTTAATCGCCGTTTATACCAAGCACTTGCTTGTCAAAGCTCTATTACCAATAGATACTAAAAACTTTGTAACTAAAGTATCTCAACACAATTTTTGATGATTGTATGAAATAACATACTCTTTCTACAATTTAACTGCATGCTGGCGTAGCTGGGTTTGCCTTCAATAAAGATAAAAACAAACAAACACTTTCACACTCACAGCCCCATACTAAGTTCGACGACTTGTGTTGTGGGTGCCAGAAACAATCACATCGCACACACAACCAGAACTAGTAACACAAATTTTCCTTGGTGAGAATACTGTGTTCCATCTGGGAATCAAACCCAATACACTTAGAAGCCGAACACCCACCCAACTAAGCCAATGTGCAATGCAGCAGTTTGATTCGCACTGAAACAAAAATATTCGCCCCAAGATTTGTGTTTCTGGTTCTGGGTGTGATTTGGTGAGTGCATGAGAAAGTTTCTACTTATGAGACAAGTTTTCGAACTTGGTATGGAGCTGTGAGTGTGAAAGCATTTATATTAACCTAATGGTATTAAAGGGTAGGTGTGGGATTAAGAATTATGCTATCTTGAAGTCTTTGATATAAGATTTGCTACCGAATACTTTTTTGAAAGGATACGGTTGTGAAGAACATGAACATCAATGATCCCAGATATCCACCGAAGATTATAGTGACCGGCGATTTAACCAATAGAGGCTTATACATTTGCATCCCTGAGAATATCAGCAGGGTCAGAATAGAAGATATCACAAAGGACGTGGCACTGTTAACCGCTGAAACAGAAATGTGATATACAGAAACTGGCACTGTAATATATAAAAATTACGTTGACTTAATATAAAATACTAAACCCATAATGGATGAACTCGTGAACTGATTTTTCAGGAGTATCACAAAATAACCCAGTCCTTTCTATACTTTATTAAATTATCAAAATCAACTGTTATCTCCAATATTCCGACCGGCAACGCTAACGCCACAAGTTAGTAGTTTTAAAATGACACTGACAGTAGATTGACACTGGACATGACATCAATTGACATTTTTTTTTTTTCAATCGAAGTGTGCTAACTACGTGCTAATGCCTATATTTCCCAAAACTAAACTAAAACTATGAACAGAAAATACCTAAGTTACCCACAAGACATTGAGCTTATAGGTAACTCAAGTGCTCAAGCCCACTACCAGTGGGTAGCGTTCCCATCATGCTGGCGGCATTGCCTTTTTGAATTGCAATGCTAATACGTTGAGCCAAATAAGTGCCAGCATTTTGATCACGCATCGCCTCAACCAGGCCCTCTGATAAATTTTTGAGAATAGAATGAGCTCCCGGTCCCCAGTGTCTCAACACCAAACGGCTCAAATATGTAACCACTGCCAAGGTTTCCATATTTTCGCCATTTGCGCTGCTCTGCCGAAATTGCCGCGACGCCAACCCCATTCTGTGTTTCAGGAAGATGTGACGGAGCTAAAATATCGACACAAGTTGCATCCCACACAAAAGGCCGTTCCATCTTCCATGGAATTAAAGTCATGCCGTCGGGTCTTTTACCATTGTCACGCATCAGACCATTCGGTTCGAGAATGGCTGGAACTTTGGCACTGGTAAAAGCCCGGTGGATGATATCGTTGAGGCTGGCGTGGCTGGAAATTCGGCCAGCACTTTTCTGGCACGAAAGGCCGCGGTGACCGATCTGGTCAACAGCAGTACAACACTGACAGCTATGGGCAACTTAGCACCTTGCACCCAAACGTAAGCATATAGCGAGACGGAAAGCAGATGGATCTATAGGTGTATCAATATTAAACGAGGGAATGGCCTGCAACCAAAGCCCTGACTCCCATACAGAAACTGCTAGAAGTCGAGCACGCTCTGTGACGCAAGGACACGTATCTAAAAGATGCTTCCGTGCTGGTTCACAGAGCGGCCGATCCCAGTCTCTGTGAGGATAACCTCACCGGGAGCCCGGTATTTGGGCATGCCATCTCCCAGGCGCTTCTGGCCTCAGTCAGGTTTCCCATTTCTAAAGAACCCAAACTATGTGAAAGTATTTTTTCGACTAATTTGGAAGTACCATGAACTGAGGACAAGAAAGCCGGTAACGCAACGCTAGAACTTTTACGTATACCTAAGGCTCCTAGTCTTACATAAACGAAGTGATTACAATATCTTTGTTCTTACAGATAAAGAAGCTTGCAACCAAGCCCTGTCATCTATGTCAATATTCAAAACCGATATAAGAGTATTCTTTACGATATTGTCCATACTCTCCAGCCCCCCGATTACCTATCTTTGTTGCAAACGGTTTCAATACTAAATTGACAAAACTCCTAAGAAATAAGGTTCATTTTAGCTTAATTTTAATTGAAACCGCGTGCAACAAAGATACGTAATAGGGGGTCAGGAGCGCGCCATGTTTCCATAGCGGACAACATAAAACATAAACGCTAAACGCTTTCACACTCACAGCTCCACACTAAGTTCAATGACTTGTGTCGTGGGTGCCGGAAACATTCACATCACACACACAATCACAACCAGAAACACAAATTTTCCTTGGGGAGAAAACTTGTGTTCCCGCCGGGAATCGAACCCGATACCCCTGCTTGGAAGGCGAACGCTCACCCAACTTAGCCAAAGGGCAGTGCAACATCTTAAAGAATACGTAAATTTTGGGACAAAAAGCAGAATCTAATAATCGTAAAAACCATATGAGTGTTAATTTTGAGCAATCAACTGACTCGACTTCTTGTGGCTACATTCCACAAATACTAGAGGCTAATGATCTATAAAATTTTTGTCTCGTATAATATGGTAATCAAGGATTTTCTAGCAACCGATCGTGCCTCTCTATCGCTTGATCCGCGCTCCCGCTTGCATGCTCAGACTCAGGCGGAACGTGACATTAATTCTTCGTGCGTGCAGCCACTCACAGTGGAAAGAGTTAAATATGTTATTATAAATTAGAACCACCGCATTATATCAAGTATATTCGATAAGCATTTTCCAATGGTTGTAGATGGCCAATCGAGAAATATTTTGAAAATTTTTACTACATTGGGCAAAATGTAAACGAGACGCCTTGATATGCCCGATCTCTCAAAATGCATTACTGGAGCGTACTCTTTATGGCTCAGTAATATTAGCGCCATAGCGTAATTAAAAAAAAAAGTTCAAACAAAACGGAGTGATTACATTACATTATCTTTGGTTCAAACTTCAAAAAGTCTAAACAAACAATGATAATGTAATCACAATGTAATCACTAAGCTCGTGAACTATAGTGATCTCACAGTGATAAAGTAAGGAATTTAAATATGTAAATCGGTAAGCATTGATAGCGGTACCCAGCAGTGTGACCAAGAATTAAAGAATAGTGTTTACACGCACTCAAACAGAAAATCCCGGGACCTCAAGCGCCACAACATGAACACCGTAACGAGGCGTTTCAACTCTCATCTAGCCTTCCCGCTGAAATTCCGTAAATTAGTAAGCCATTCAGAATGATTTTATATAAATTTTATATTCTCACTTTTAGTATTTTTTTTTAATTAATTATGAAATTTAAGTAATATTGACATACATTATTTTGTATTAAATTTCCAGAGCACTTCTGTACCGGAGGTTAGAATTTACGAAGTGGGTCCAAGAGACGGCCTTCAAAATGAATCGAAGTTTGTCCCAACTGAAGTAAAAGTTGAACTAATAAATAAACTTGCAGGTGCTGGGTTAAAACACATAGAATCTGCCAGGTATAAACACTTTCGCAGAAACTTGCCATAATTATACAAACATAACTTATTTATGAGCTAGAAATTATTTAATGCTTCAAATTTTTTTTTTTTTGCTATACAGGCAAGCATTTGACTGGAAACTTAAGGTTTTGGCCCAAACTTTAGGTTCTTCAATGGTGCTAATTCTGTTGAGCACCGAACTAACCTAAACTAAACTAAAAATAAACTAATTTTAGTCAAAGAATACCTAAACACTATTCTGATTTTACGTTGAACTTAATTTAGAAGTTGAAATGACAGGACTAAAATCGATTTTGACAGCAACCAAATTGAATTGTATTCACAAGAGCCGCAATCACATATTCCTCCACTATAGACTTTGTAGGTCAGTATTTGCCTTATTAATTGCACATGTTATTCTTTCAAGTATAAGATCACATTGAAAATAATCCAGACCTTTTTCATACAGACTAATTTGAGTTCAAAATTTCTATTTTTAGTCTTAATTTGACGTAAAACATGTACATCAGAATAAGAATTTGGTCATTTTCACTAAATAGAGTAACTAAACTAACTTACTCCTGTCAAACTTAATTTTAGTCCAATCTTGTATTTTCTGAATAGGTTTTGGACTAAAGCAGGACTAAAACTAATTTTAGGCTAGTTTAGTCTAATTCTGGACAACAGAATAGGCACCAATGTCTATAAACCTACTCAAGCTTATCACCAAGATCACTGAATAACTTTTCATTAGGGACCCAAGTCTAACACTACTAACTAGTACTATTCATTAGTAAATATATTGACATTGTAAATTTGTCATAAATATGAATAACTTGAAAATTAATGGTAGTTATCTTTAAAGTTATTCACTGCCTTGCATTTTTACTACACTTGTTCAGATATACTACCAGGTGAGATGTGGTCAAAAACTAGCTAGCTACAGCTAACTAGCATCAGAGAAAAAAAAACTGGTTTTGTTTTAAATTGTTCATTAAGTAAACTGTTATTAGTAAGCACTGGCTTACAGAGATTTAACATCTTTCAGGGTGACGAGCGCAGTACATTGTTGCACAGGATTTTGAACTATATAAATTCATAACCCTGGGTAGCACTGGACTGTATTGGGCAATTAACCATTAGGCGAGCTACTTGCTAGTATAGAGTAGTCAGGACACTAAAAAAAGGAATTGTATAAAAAAAAAAATTGTTAAATATTGTAATCATTGTTTTTGTTTTGCAGTTTTGTGAGTCCCAAATGGGTGAAACAAATGAGTGATGGTGTAGATGTCATGAAAACTATCCCTAGAGTACCTGGTGTCAATTATCCAGTTCTGATACCAAATTTAAAGGGCTATGAAAATGCTGTAATTATATTTCGATTTTTCTTTATATTTACTTTAGTTATAATGCTATCTGCCAGTTAAATGTATTTTCTATGTTAACAGATAAAATGCAACATCGAAGAAGTGGCTATATTCCCAGCTGGTTCCGAGGGTTTCTCCCAAAAAAATTTAAATTGTTCTGTGGAAGAAGGTCTAAAGAGGTTCAAACTAGTAACTGACCAAGCTCTAAAGGATGGTCTACGTGTGAGAGGATATTTGTCCTGCATTCTTGGGTGCCCATATGATGGACCAGTTAGCCCAAAAACAGTTGCAAAGGTATTTACAACAATGATAATACAATAAAAAAAATTTTTTTTTAAGTGTTACTAACTTATGCTAAATATTTTCCAACAGTCCTGTGTGAAATATATTAAATGTAACTATGACACTGATGGTGTAGTCACAACCATTTGCTTTCCGTCACACTAATATTATAAACGCGAAATTTTGTGAGTTTGTGTGTGTAAGGAAGTAACAACTTCCTCACGCTCAAATGGCTAGACCAATTTTGATGATATTGGTATGGAGGTAGCTGACAACCCTGGATTAAGATACATAGGCTACTATTATCAGACTAGATTACATAGGCTACTATTAGATTGCATAGGCTACTATTCATCCCGGAATTTCCGTTAAAAGTTTTAAATGTTTTTTCTTGTGTAATTATGAAAATTTTTGAAAAATGAAAATTTTGTTTATAATCATTATTTTTACACCAATGATAAAGAACATTTTTTAGTGTTAGTGAACTAGCACCCAAGATATACTCGCAAAAGTCACACCAGCTCGTAATGTTAACTGTTTCGCCGTAGATAACTGAGGAGCTCCTCTCTATGGGGTGTTACGAAGTATCCTTGGGGGATACCATTGGCGTTGGCACCGCTGGCTCAGTGCGACGGATGCTGAAGGAGGTTCTAACAGTTGCAACACCTGAACAGCTGGCATTGCACTTCCATGATACATATGGACAGGGGCTGTCTAATTACTTGGCTGGATTAGAGGTAATAAATATTATTCAATAGCTCCTTATAGTCATTATCCTGTGCGCTCGAGGTGGGATGCAAGATATTTATTAAAAGTAAAAACTTACATCTACCATCACTATCTTTCATGATGTTTATTGTGATTATGATATCATGTGATCATATTTTCATCTCATAGATGCACTTCAATTCAAACCTCTGCTTGAATCTCTCTTATTTTAGCCTTTTTTAATAATGTTTATACACCGGAAACAGTAGAATATTTTGAACTATTATTATATTTAAGACCTGTACTGCACAATATTCTGATAAATAAACATAATTTCATTTCATTTCATGAATCTGGTTAAAAACATCTAAACCAAACTCAATGAAATTCAAAATGTATTCAAACAAAACAAGATTTTTCTTCATTACTTTGCTGTTTATGCTGTGTATATGATGTAAAATACTATAAGGTAATCTATTTTCTCTAAAGGTTATTGTTTGATCAATATCTCACCTGTTGGTAAGTGATGATGTGGTTAGGGGCCTAGAACTTAGATCTTTTCTTTTTTGCATTAGCAAAAAGGGAAACACACCCTACCAAGACCACCAACTTGTTGATGAAGGTACAAGCCTTTCACATCACCACTCGAACCGACGCGTTGAACCTTCCAAAGGGGTTCCTAACAAACCCGTTCACACTCAGCCCTGCACTAAGTTCATATGTATTGTGGATGCCGAAAATATTTACACCACACACAAACACCTCCAGAACCAGACCAATGTCTGGGAATGAAAGTGGTACTCCTGCCGGAAATCCAAACCAGTACCTTCGGTGTACAATTAATTATCCACTGTGCCAAAAGGGTTCAAATAAAGTAAATCAAATACTTAACTTGTTTTCATTTTCTTATGAACAGAGTTTAAAGTAACGTGAGGAATCAATATAGTTTATTAGAAGATATCAAACAAAATAACTATTGGAATTTCAACTGCACTTTTTTTAAATAGTAAAAGAAAGAAAAAGTATATCTTGAATGAGACCGTGGCATGGGTCCATTTTTGCCAAAATTACAGTAAGTTATTTATAAAAATACCTATACATGTTTGTACCACTTCATTTTTAATTTATTGTCGTAGCTATTGTAATATATCTTAGCTTTAGAGCCTATTCCGTATTGTATCGGATACATTTCGGAGAGTATACCAAGGAATTACACAATCTAATTCCCCTCCCCATTCTTTCATTGGACATTCAGATAGACTGTTAAACGATATCATTATATGGTAGACATTCAACAAATGCGGACTTTGTGGAATGTCTAACATACTTTTGCTTCCACATTCATTATGCGAATCGCAAAGGAATGGAACTTCTTGTCTGTGTCTGTGGTTCCTGATAGAACAATATGAGAGTATTAAAATTGCGAGTGGTAATGCCCCGTCGTCAGCCGCATCGTCACTTAATTATATTGGTTAATTAATTATTATACAGTATTATAGTGTAACTTTTTATTAATTAAGATAGGCAAAGATTGAACCATTATAATAATATAAATATTATTATATACATACTTATTTTGTTCTATGTTGTATTGAATTCAATATTCCTTGTTGCATAATTTTCGTGACCATGCCTTTAATAACTTAAAATATATTGATAACATTTAAATGATAAAATAACATGTTCGTTATCAGCGTATTTATGATACCTACAAACATTTAAACGACACATGAACTAACAGCCCAACAATTTCATGTGTTGAATAAGTACCTAGTTACTAGACGTATAATCATCATATGTTATAGTCAATAGCAAACATAATGAAATAACGCGCTCGATTTCTTGTTACGTCATCGCGATATACTGAAATACTCACATTTAACGTGGCATGTTTTCTTTCAGTTTGGAATAAAGACTGTGGACTCTTCAGTGTCCGGTCTAGGCGGATGCCCTTACGCTCGAGGAGCAAGTGGAAACTTGGCCACAGAAGACGTAGTCTACTTCCTGTACGGCCTCGGAGTCAACACAGGCGTTGACCTTGTCAAACTCATAGAGGCAGGCCGGTATATCTCCAACTTCTTAGGCAAACCAACGGAATCCAAAGCGAACCGGGCATTAGGCGATAAATATAAGCATCACAAAGATATTGCTAAAATAGCCGCATGTGATATTTGAACAGGGTATAATTCAAATTATAGACTGCATTTATATTTAATATGTTTTATATTGTACATTTGAATCAATAAACGTTATATTATGCGATAAGAGTTTGTTTTATTTGCATCGCATGCGGAGCGAGATCACGGTTTATGAAGCGCGATAGGACGTTGGACATCTAAGTAGGTAGATATGTACCTACTAGTTTTATCAATTACCATGCGGAGTGGGTACGGCGGCGTCGGAGTCGGCTCACACTAGTACGGCGAGCGCGCAACAAGCTACTCGCTTATATATTAAATTGACCTTGTTTATCCAATTTGAACTTGAGCGGGAGTTGAATAAACCCTTAGTTGGGAGTGCCAAGCTGCTAGCAGCGCCTCACGACGTCCAGTCGCTGTCGAGAGCCGGTTTCGATTTGTTTGTTTTTATGGAACACGAATCACAACTGTCAAGATGAGTGAAGTCAATATAACCGACGAGATCAAGGTCGGAGGGAACAACCCGTGTTTTATAATTGCGGAAGTCGGCCAAAATCATCAAGGGGATATAGAAATCGCAAAAAAGTTGATAAAAGCCGCCAAGGTAAGTACCTGCTGTACGTTTTATACAAAGCTCTTTGTGTTGATGTACAGGAAGCAAAACAAAAGACTCATTCTCTTTACGTTGCACAGCGGCGCAATTTTTATCATATTTAATTGGTGTGCAGTAAAAAGTTCTCAGTCCTTGACTTATTCTAGACATATTATCCAGTACCTATACGTAACTTTTGGGAACGCTTCTTGCCTAAAAATGTCTTTAAATTTACAATTTACTTAATTTGACTAAACATAAACTTTAATGGCAAACGCAAATGAATGTTAAGATTGTGAGGCTGTGTAACAAACAGTGACAACTGAATGGGTAATTAACTGGTGTGTTGATGTTACCATTAACCTCAGACCCGAACGAAAGTGGGTTAACTGCCGCTAATTATCATTCGTATTTGTAAGTAATATTAGAGCTATGTAAATAAATATGTATCTTTCCTATACATAAAAATATTGTCAATTATATTACGTGCAATTCCAGGATGCAGGAGCTAGCTGCGTTAAGTTCCAAAAGACGTGTCTCAGCGAGAAATTCACAAAGAAATACTTAGAGCGTCCTTATGACAATGCGAACTCTTGGGGGAAAACATACGGAGACCACAAGAAACATTTGGAGTTTAAAGAGAGCCAATACAAAGAAATATTCAAGTATGCAAATGAGATTGGCATTTTGTGCACGGCGTCTGCCATGGATATGGTGAGTGACTGGTTTGTACTACTTATAGTTTCACAATGATAGCTTTGTAGTTAGTTTCCAATTATGTATACTGAGATTATATGTAAACAATTTATCGAATATTAGGTACCTACCTCTTGAATTATTATCGTTTGCTGGACTTGATAATTGGGAATCATTAACTTATTTTAAAAATCATCCAATATTTAGGTTTGATTATTGTAATACACTAAAGGCTTATTCTGATCATTACTTTACCATCAGATGAGATAATGGTTAAATAGCAAAAAAAGGCAAAATGTATTCTTATTCAGATGTAAGTCACTGTTATCCAAGCGATTTTATAAGGGTAAGTTTTTAGTATGATTTCTTTTTTTATTTTTAACTTACATGTTTGTAGAAATTTTCGACTAAAAACTTATTGAAATTAAATGATAAAAAGCACTTCATCCAAATCCAAAGCATTATAAATGCATAATCGTATAGTTATGTATGTTGGCGCGAAAGTTGAAAAAATCACGTCGGTTTTTTTATTATTTTCCAAAACTTGTGATTTTTCGAATGTTAATCACATTAATATTATAATTTCGAAAGTTTGTGTGCGACTTAGTATGTTTGAACGGATTTGAAAGAAAATATTTATAAGTACATTTTTGTTAAAATGATTAGATATTCGTCAATTGAGTGGAATGATTTAAAGGTCTCTTTTGATTGTTTTAAAAATATTTTGTCATTGCTATGATTTTTTGTTATTACCGTTTACCGGTAACTTGTTATAATTGTTTATATACATAACAAAAGAGCCTGGAAAAGCATTTTAATGCGAGATGTAGGTAGCATTATACGGTTTCTATATCGTACAGTCGGCATGTCAACCGAGATATAATATGTATAAAATATTTATGCATAGTTACACTGTACAATACATATAAATAGTTCATCCAAAATATTACACCTCGGGATAAAGCTGTGTATCGTATTAAACCGTAAAATCTTAATGAAAAAATAAAAGTATGTCTTTGTTAGTAACTAAATGGAAAGCAAGGATTTTTCAGCCTTATAAACCGTAGAATTGTCTCCTATCTCGATGAAGGAAAGTTTTTGATTAGGTGACAGGCATCAGACTTAATCACATTGATTTAACAGTCCTGTGTGGTTTAATAGCTCATTGTAGTTTTTCAGTCAGGTACAATCGGCCGTAGTTGGATTTTTTTACCGACTTCACAAAAAAGGAGGAGGTACTCAAGTCGACTGTATTTCTTTTATTACCTCATAACATCCACGTGAACCGATTTCAAAATTTTTTTTTATTTTGAAATATGTAGCTTTCCAATTAGTCCCATTTAAATCTGATCAAGATCTGATAATTAGTTCTTGAAATATCGTCAATAATGCGTATTATGTGGACTACATTGACGATGTTCGAAAAACAAATTCGAGAAATAAACTTTACTCGGCAGTCCTTAAACTCTCACAACGTATAGCATCTATAGCCCTTACCGGTGCTGAAGTATATCTTGTATTTCAGGTCTCATTCGACTTTCTCGTGAACAATAAAGTGCCATTTATAAAAATCGGCTCCGGGGACTCAAACAATCTCCTCTTTCTCAAATATGCAGCTTCCAAAAAGGTTCCCTTGATAATTTCTACGGGAATGGTTGACAAAACCGCTGTGAAGACGATATATGACATTGTATCAGCTCAGCACAAACAGTTCTGCTTGCTGCACTGCATATCGGCATATCCAGTGCCATTTGAGGACTGCAATCTGACAGTTCTGCAAGATTACAAGAACACTTTTGATATACCTGTCGGATACTCAGGACAGGAGGTCGGAACTGCCGTCGCGTTGGGCGCTGTGGCATTAGGAGCAAAGGTAAATGTTTTTATAATTTTGTAGAACATATCACGACCCAGTAAGCGCAGTGGCCGGGTTTCTGCCCTCTGCGCTTTGGATCTTAGGTTCGATTCCCGGCAAGGCACAATTTTTCTATCCAAGAGACATCTGCGCTTTTAGGATAGGCAAACATTTGACCACTATCTCACCTGATAGTAAGAGATTATGCGATCGACTATGGAGCGTGATTGCCTAGAAGATGTTAATTCGTGTCTTAAAGACTCCTGCATTATACTTATCGGGAAACACAGACTCAAACAAGTAATTCCATTCCTTAGCGGTGCACATAATAAATGTGGAAGCCAATCGTTTCGTGCTTATTTGTGGAATATCAACTACATAACGATTTATGCTTCTGGTTCTGGGTATGTGTGTGATGTAAATGTTTCTGGCACCCATCATACAAGTCTTAGAACTGTAAGTGTGGATGCGGTTTTTTCCTCTCGATTGCTGATACATCATTTATCATTTGAGGTTGAAAGTACTTTCCTATACTCCAATATAAATTTCATCGACTTGAATAATTAAGCGTACAACAGCAATCTTACTCAATGAAAAACGACGATGCGGTCGAAGATGAAGCACCCTACATATTCACTCTTCGTGCCATTATTTTGCAGATTTTATAATTAAAGACAATTATAGAAAAATAATTTTACCAGCTCGTATCTTCGCGGGTACAAACAAAACAAACAGAATAAACATCAGTAATCAGTCAATATGACAATGTGTTAGTTTGACAAAGCTGGTCATTAAACCTTTGCTCAAACGGTAACACACTTAGGGCATTGCATCCGTCAACTCTTGTCTAACGAGAACAAGTAAATAATGTATCACGTATATGCAAAGTATCTAACTGTAGGTAAAGATAAACAAGAGGAATAGCGGACCGCCACCTGTCGAACGATTCAGTGACAAATATATGAAATGCTTGATGAATATTTGAACTGCCCGTTGGCTTAGTTAGATGAGCGTTCGCCTTCTAAGCGAAGGGGTATCGGGTTCGATTCCCGGCTGGAACTAAAATTTTCTCCCAAAGGAAAAATGAGGTGTTTCTAGTTCTGGTTGTGATTGTGTGTGTGATGTGAATGTTTCCGACACCCACGCCACAAGTCATTGAACTTAGTGTGGGGCTGTGAGTCTGAAAGCGTTTGTATTTGAATGCATTTATTAAGGATCTCTAGTACAGTGATAATAATACAGCGGTATCTTAAATGTAGCTATCTTTAAAATGATAAACAAACATGTGTTGTAAGTGGTTGGATGATAACTGTATAGCTTAGTAAATACAAATAGTTTTACTGACATGATACAATATACAAGGTTATATCGTTTATAAATAAGAAATAGTCTCTCGAAGTAGTCATTAACGATTATTGACCTTAAAAACCAATAAAATTTGTGGGTTTATCTATGTGTTTAAGTATGACAGTATAAGCAAAGAAGTAGCTTAATTTTTTTGTGCGATAAAACGTCATACAATTTAACATTAAAGTAGTTACGAGCACATACATAAAAATAAACGATTTCACACTCACAGCCCCACAGCCCAAGTTCGTTGACTTGTGTCGTGGGGTCACAACCAGAACTAGAAATTAAAATTTTCCTGGGGGAGATAACTCGTGTTCCCGCCAGGAATTAAACCCGATACCCCTGCTTAGAAGGCGAACGCCTACCCAACAGAGCCAACGAGCAGGTCATACAAATCACAATTATGATTATTGGCACTTTATAATTCTTTGTTAATTTATAAATATATTTTAGAATTTATAGATTGCGACATTGTCAAAATATGATTATTGACAGTATTTTACATACTTTAAAATAGTGCAATATATTTAGCAATGAAATCGGTGTAATCGAATTATATTTATTTGCAGAGGATTTATCTTATCTGTTATTATTGAACGATTCCAATAAGTAATAAAGTATTCAAGGTCATTTTATAATTCAATATAAATTTCATATTTCTACTTTAAGCGATGCTGGTTTGTTTCGGTAGTGAATAAATACAAATTTTAGGTAATAATTGATCAATCCTCAATTAAAAATGTAGACAATAATAAAATAGTGAACAAGTTGTTACTGCAGTGTTAGGTATTTCGTGCGAAGCGTTGACCACAACAAAGTAACGAAGTAGAACGGTTGTCATATCTAATGTCGTTATATGGGCTCTACTGAGCACCTTTCACTCAAACCAAGGCCATGCTTATTTGAACTGCGACATTATGTTTCAGTTTTAAAGAAGAGAAGGTTCTCCATTTCTAGTGAATATATCTGATTTCGGAGATAGTGAAGCCTATTTTGAAAGTAGTCAGTAATAGTAACCCTTTTTTATGTCTTTGATAGATGACACGAGCAAGTGGCTTGCTTGATGGTAAGCGTCACGCTTGCCAACAGTTCAGTATTCCTTAATTATTTAAAGCAGTACTATATACTATCTACTTCATTATAACTATCTCCTTCATTCTCCTAATATGGTCCTAATTTCAGGATTTAATAGAACCTGATCGCGAAGCTAAAAAGTTCAGTCAATTAATGAGGTAATCATATTTAACATTATCTACTCCCAATTACAGATATTGGAGAAGCACATTACCCTAGACAAGTCAATGAAGGGCACTGATCACGTTTGCTCGCTCACTCCTACGGAATTCCAGCAGTTGGTGAGAGACGTCAGGGTCATTGAGGCGTCTCTGGGCACTCCGATCAAGAAGGTCGTCACATCAGGTAAAAGACAAAACCAGCTAATTTTCCATTTGTCTTAGGTATCCCAACTACCTACGATCTGCCTTCTTATTTCAGATATTTTTTATTTACAGCCCAATTTAGATAGAACAGTAGACCGATAAAGGCTTCTTATCGTACACGCTTTTTTAAACTATAGATATAGTTGTTGTTAAAGTGTCCTTGATCTAGCAGCCGTGGCTTTAAACTTCCGGATGAAATTAATATGGAATATCATAGTACGGTAAACTTGTTTGTTTAAACGATAATTAACTTAAACCAATCAGATTCGCGTTGTCAAAATCTCCGAATCAGATCTTACGTGTTTGTTTACGTGTGAATGTTTATCAGTTTAACAAACATAACAATCACATAATAATATCTAAATCGTTACACGTATGAGGGAAATATGATACAATAATACACTCAATTAAAATCAATCGAATTGAGATTTTTTTTTTTTGAAATCACAATAAATTATGGACCAAAATATACATGATAGCTCATCAGTGGGTTATATTAATAATATGTATTTTTAAATCTATACTAGCATATTTATTATTGAATAAACATTTGGTCGTTGGTATCAAATCGACTTTGACCTGTGATCATCACTTGGAGACATTGAAAAAGCAGCTGTAAATACGTAATTATTGTAGGTATAGTTCACAATAACAAATTCAACAAGGAAAATGTTTATCATCTTGAAAGGACTTTCAAGGCCCGCGTGAGTTATCATGAGTGATAAATAATAACGCGATATATTTGGCTAAGGCTCATAAACATTGTACCATAACACACGTGAACTTGTAACACACAATAACACACTGGAAAAACGTAACACACTGGAAATATTGTTAAGCCTGGTTCAGAATGTATAACAAAATAATAATAAAAATTAATTCTGCCAAAAAAATAATTAATGAATCTCAGTGATAGAAAGTCACCAAATATCGAAAGTATGGATAAGTTTAATATTCAGAAGAGGTTAGGGGTAACATTTCAAAATAAATAAAAGTCGTATAGAAAATCAACTAAGTTATAACTTCTTTAATTAGACAATAACTAAAAAATCGAATAACTAATAAGTAAAAAAAAACCTCTTCGATTGAACCTATATTCGACAAATCTCTAAAATGTAGCATTCAAAATGATTATTTTTATAATATGTTAGGCATGAGAATCAAAGTTTGCGACATGTACTGGGTAGCTAGCTAAATCTAGTTATAATCGAGAACGTCACTCTCACTCTAAAATCATGAATAATTAGCAAGTAAGAACTTTTTGTTTAATATATGGGATTTTGGGCTATAAATTATATAAAATGAACTTATTTATTTTCATTGTTTCCTATTTCAGGAACAGAGAAACAACCTTTCTTTTCAAATGTAGGAGGCCTTATCTTCCTTAATACATGGTCCCAATCGTAAAGCTGCTCGTCTTTAATGGTGGGCCAGCGCCAGTACTTCTTATTTTTTTTCATGCATGATATAAGGGCACCCTCTTCGAATATTGATAATATTTGACCCGGGTATAAACGTAAGTTCCAAGTTATTACAACGTGGTCACCTATATCAAAATCTCTTGATTCTATTGAATCGTGCGGTAATCCTTCAGTTTGTGGTTTAGGTAAATTCTGTATATCTTTGTTTTGATAAGTATCTACAACAATTTGTTTTTCTTTTTCTTGATGAATATTTGAAGGTAGGGCAGGTTTATAACAATCACTTATGTGACTTACAAAGTTATCAACAGGACCGTCATCATCTGAGTCATAAGGCATTATGTGGTCTTCAGTGGAAGAAGCAAGACTGATGGGCGTGTCACTGCAGGTTGAAGATGATGAGATATTGCGTTTTCTTCGTTTAGTTACTCTTCTTGTTCCCATTTTAGTTTTGGGCCACTGTGAACCAGATGAACCTGCAACTACAGCATCAGTGCCGCACTTTGTCTTTCCAGAAGCCTGTATATTATTAAGTTTCCTTTTTCGAAGTGTTTTCTGTTCTGGCCAAGTTTCAAACAGTTTTGTAGTGGTAAGTATCGTGTTATCTGGGGTGTTTTTTACATCTGATAACATAGTAACTGTCGTTGCAGGTGCTTTGTTTTTCGCAGGTGCTTTGTTTTTCACAGCAGTCTGTTTCAGTAAGGTAGTCGATTTTAAATTAAAGCAGTCACAAAAACCTGGTTTACTTTTAGGGCAGAAGCAACTTAGATATCGAACGAAAATAGAATTATCTGTATCGGTGTCATTGATGATTTGGTGTAATTTCATAGTGTTAGGCACTGTTGCAAGATCTAATAACTCTTTGCAAAGGATGTCATCTTCGGGAACATAAAATAATTGTATTGTGGTGTCTGACTTTTGGAGAAGCTCATAGGCTGTTTTTGCATCTTTAATATCCGAACCATAGGCAACAAATGAATCTAGTTTCCGTTTTATGGCTCCCCCGACACCATCCGCAGCCCCTTTGCCATGTGACGCCTCGAAGAAGTTCCATGTAGAAAACGGAAAGCCAAGCTCTTTAGTTATTTTTGTGAAATAGTAGAAATTTTTCTTTTGCCTGTATTGTACCGTAGGGCCATCTGAATGAAAATGGATCCCATCTACTTTCGGGTGTTCCTGTCTTATCCATTTTAATACGGGCAAAAGATGAGCCCAAATAGCTTCCGGTCCATGTTCGTTGTTTGGTGAAAGAGATGCAAAGGATTTTCCTTTGAAAGAATTATTTGCACTGTACAATATTCCAGTATGAATGGTCATCTGTTGACGAGAAGCACCAAAATGCATTGCTTGTATTTCTGTGCTTAATTTGCAAGCATAATTTTCTGAAAAATCTATGTGTAATGCGACAGTGCAATCGTCTAAATTTTTTATACATCTTCAGTATTCCTTAAATTGGTGGATAATGTTGTAATAATGAGTCTTGAAATTCATTAGCTCGTCTTGAAAGCTAGCTACCAAAGTTTTTAAAGGTGCACTTTTATTTTCTTTGACAATTTTTTTCGTCGTCTTTATTGTATCATCATTATGTTTTGGTTTGTATTCGTGATCCTTTAAAATCCATTCATCCCACGATATAAACTCGTCGAGGTTTTTCTCATCTAGTAAAAACTCAATGTTTTTACTAACACAGAGCTCACATTCACCATAGCAGCATTCTTTGGACTTGATGTCACAAACAACCATAGCCAATAAATCATCAAGATCTTTTGTTTTTATCAATCCAATAGCCTTGAGTACCGTAGCTTTCAATTGCAGGTTTTCGTGTTTTTTGCAAGCACACGTATCACGTTTGTTTGCTCTTGGTGGCAAAACATAAAAAGGCCTATATCTCTTGAATGTAGCAAATGAAAGTTTTCCTCCTTCTTGACGATATTTTGTATATAGTTTTCTTAAAGTTCCAAGTAGATACCTTCTTTGCTTCTTCTCTTTTTTCTTAGTTTTCACTTCATTTTTACCTGCTGTCATTTTACTTACATCATCTCTCTCAAAGTAGTCTTTTAAATGATTTTGTATGATAGTACTTTTATTATTTTTTAAAGAATGACGGATCTTCCCTTTCAATCCTAAATAGGTAGCTATTTTTGTTTTCATTTTGTATTTTTCGATTTCAGCGCTTTCTTTAATAATCTTCTTGAATAACTGTTTCTCTTTTACATTTTTAGATTGGTATCCTTTCCTTACAGTTTCTGCAAGAACATAATGCTCAAACAATACTTTTTTTACTTTTTCTCTTTCTTCGGGGGGAACATCAGTAAAATTTTGCCTGACGTAAGCGTCTGATTTTGATAAAGGAGTCATTCCTTCAAGATTTTCTTTATCTTCATGTTTCGATTGTTCTTCTAGTTCCCGAATCAACTGGTTTTTTTTATCGATCAAATCAAGCAGCTCTCTATTTTTTTTCTCATACCTTTTCATTTTCTTCCTCAAACTATTTAAAACTGTCATCATATTTTTATTATTTTTTCTTAATTTCACATTTTCAGTTTTAAGTTTATAAATCAATCTTCTACATCGTTTTTTCTTTTCTTTTAAAAAAGTATCTTCTGGTGCTGTAGCTGAAACCAACTGATTTTCCTGTTTACTTTTTTGTTTCGTTTCTCTCCATTGTTTTCTAATTTTTTCTTGCTCAGACGTAGCATATTCTGATATTTTTTTTCTATTTCGCTTTGTTCTCTCAGCATTTTTTTTTTCTGTAATAAGAACTTCTCTGGGTTTTTTTCTTTTAACCTTTCCCGATAAAGCTTCTGCCTATCGGCAGGTGTTAGTGGCATCTGTCAAAGCAAAATCATGCTGTAATAGGTGTAAGCAGCCAGACGTATTAGAGGCATAGTTTGTTAACAGTTTGTTAAGACAGTGGTCAAACGCCAGTCTATCAGAGATAAAAAAGCAAATGTAAGTACAAAATGCAAATATTGCCGCCAAAATTTCTGGAAATGCTTTTGCGTGACTTCGTTACATGTGTAAACTAAGCTTTATATTTTTCTCGTGTGTTACGTCACACAACTTCGTAACACACGCAACACACGAGAATAAACACACGTGGAAAAAAAACCTTCAACCTCATGTAGATTGTTCAAACACAATGAAAAGCAGTTTAAAAGAGTATACATTACATTGTAAATAGTCAATTTCCACAAACAAAAGACGAAATAAACTCATTTCTTACCTTACAGTGTTAAAATCCTTCCAAAGAGAGTATAAAATCCACTAACCAAAAAGTAACACGCGCAAGTTGACGATCTTTGCATGAAAACTAATATGTCCGACGGAAATGTAAAAATGTCATTCAGAAGTTCAAATGTTGCCATTGCATAAAAACTATTTCTAGTGTTGCTACTGCTTAAAATATCAAATCCTACCACATAACGAACTTTTCGTAACACACGTGAAAATATTTATGGACATTTTTAAAATAGGCTCAATTTTTGTATTTTTTTTTAAATTTCCCTCAAACTAATCAATAAATGGAAAGTATACTTTCTTAGCTTTCGTATAAAACATAAAATATCACCTCAGACAAAACACAAGCGATGTGAATGAAGTTTAAAATTAATTTTAGAGCTAAAGACATATAGTTTTTGTATGAAATTATTTTCATATGGTTGGCTATGTCTGTTTTATTTAAGTAAATTGTAAAGATACAATTATTTTAATGATGTATTAATATAATTAAATGATGGGTTTATTCTAGGAAATGACATTCTTTGCAGTTAAAGTTAGGGAAATAAATGATTTTTCCACTTGAATTATGACCAATCAATTTTTTGCTTGGGGTACAATATTTGTGAGCCTTAGCCATTTCTCAAGATGATATTGTATTTGTTGGGTGAAGTTCACATTTTATTATTATACGTTTTATTTTTAAATGTAATGTAAATACACTTATTGAAATAAATAAAAAATACATATGTAAATTATAATATTTGAATTTAGAACGTTTAACTACGCATTGATCTTCGCTTGTGAGATGAAATAACATGAATATCTATTGACTCCACTCACTTTCCTTGGTCATACAAAATCGATGTGATGATTGATTTAAATTGGGCGAGTTAAATATAATCGAGAGTTTTGGCCTTCTGCCATTCGACTATGTCAATTGCAAATAAATAATTCAGGGTCAAATCAATACTCACGAAATCAAAAATGAAATTGTCACTGATCAGTTGTTGTTGAAATATCTTCAATAATGCGTATTCTGCTACATTGACGATGTTCTCGTTTTTAACAGACATCAAAAATTTTCTCATAACTTCTTTCGTTGTGAGCCGATTTTGATGATTATTTTTTTATTTGAAAGCTGGTGCTTTTCATGTGGTCCCATTGAAATTTGATCAAGATTGATCTCTAGTTTTTGAGTTATCGTCAATAATGCGTGTTTAATACTTTAAATCTGATCAAGGTTCCGAAGATAAAGCGGTGAAGTCGGTTTTTTTAAGCATTGCTTGCGTTTAATTATCATTTGTAAAGTTACTGAATGGTGATGGATGTGATTATTTTGATGTTTTGAACTAGAACATATTATTACGCTCTATTATCTAAATGGCAAGCCTGTGACTTGTTAGTTTTAATAGTAAAATACAATACGCTCTACAATCAGACTGAATGTTATTACCTCTTCTAGAGAAATGTATTGGAACTGTATTGCTTTTTTTTATAAACTAGTCGTTGGCCCCGAGCTGAGATCTCGCGCCTATATATTGCCTATTATAGAAAAAATTTGAGGTTAATTGCTTATAATTTTTTTCTTTATAATAATTGTTTGATTTCTGTCTTTGTTGTTCAAGTACAGGATATAACGTATAGTATACGTTAGTTTCAGCTTTAAATGTGTAGCAGTTTTTGAGATAGATCTCTTTTTCAATAAAGATTTTTTTAAACCGGTTTCGCTCTCGAATTGCAGAGCTCTTCTCAACTATAAAAAATATTTTGCTTGCGATTTTCGTACCCCCTTAATGCTTTTATTTATATCATTTCAATAGTAATTTCTAGCTTTGGGCAATTTAGGCTTTACAAATTCTCTGAAAATTTGAAGTCATTTACTTGTATGATTTAGTTGCTAGATGCCCCTGACAGACGGACGGACAAAGTGCAGAATCGCCCAAGTCAATTTGGAGAGCTCGCTTGGCTCGATCTATAATTGGTATCAGTCTCTTAGAAAGAAAATTTCAAAATAGAAATCTGTCCACGATTTAGAATAAAATAAATTGTCGATAAACATAATATGACTTACTTTTGATCGCGTCAGTTGAAAAAAGCAGATTGCAATAATGTAGTGATATTATTATACATAGAATAGTGATTTCAGCTTGGCAGCACTACTAATTAATACCTATTTTGAGCATTAATTAAAAAATCCTTGATTTTTTTATTACATAAGTTACTGACATGTTTATTAAAATCTAGCCAGTATATAGGCTAATAAGTATTTATATTTAACTTAGTCTGCGAATAGATCCAAAAGAATGTGGCCTTGAAGACTTTTCTCATTGTCTCATCTGGCGAACACTATGTTCGCGTTTTCTTTATGGGGAGCACTTGTACTTCATTACTAACGCTAGTCAGGAAAGCTTACACTTATCTCTATTATTAAATCTGATTTAGAAGTAAGACCAGCAACACTTGTCCCTTTCTTCTCTTCCGGCCACTTTTAAGAACTTTTTCCCATATTCTAATCAAATAATAAATAACAATTTATTTTCAGAAATCCCATGCATTGACAAGCTGCAAAAATCCTTAGTGATGGGCAGTACAAAGAACAAAGGAGAAATACTATATCCAGGCGATGTGAAAATCAAAGTGGCGGAACCTAAGGGGCTGAACGCACTTCACTTTGAGGAGGTCATCTACAAAACATTAGTGTATGACAAAAAAGAAGACGAGCCTTTGAACGAAGGCGACTTTTGCTAAACATGCTCAATACATCCTATGATATGTTATTTTATTTTTATACTACATACTACAATATAATTATATCACTCAACAAATATTCTTGACTTTGTTAACCAAGAATGGAGGTACATACAGGCAATTGTGCAAATAAAAACACGGATACCTGGGGTCTAGCACGAGCTAAATTGTTTGCGTAAACTAAAATAGTTTGGTTTTTTTCCTACATTTTACTCACAGCAATGTATGGAACAAAACTAAATGAAATAAAATTACATGACTAAAGTACAGTCAGCTAAGTAAATGCAACTAACGTGTTAGGTGGGTTTTATGCAAGTGTTTCTATTAAGGCAATATAATAAGTACAATTATTCTAATATGCATTAATTTAAGTATAATTATATCATACTGCGAAACAGTGTAATAATCCTCCTGAATATTTTTTTCGAAATTAAAAGATCATGACAAATATCTAGTGAATTTAAGGTTTGTATGAACGGTACCGAAGTCTAATTATTTGAAAATATATCAATCCTAAAATGTCACAGCGCGATATGTATCGATAAGAAAGTAAATAATGAAGACAGTACAACAGTTCGTATATGTGGTAATAAGTAATTAATGTACCTATACCATTCGGCAAGTGAAATACTAAATACGTGAACCCAAAATAAATCAGTAGTTAGAATCGCACATTATTTTAAACGATTTTGATTATATCATAATGAATTATATAAATATATGCCCTTCACATCACAATACTTGACTTAATAAGCTATTTGACTGTGTAAAATGTCTTATTGATTGATCCGGATTATGCGTCTTAAATGATTTCATTTAACACGATAAAAAATTGCAGATAATCAATAATGATTACAAAACCCTGTGTTTTTTTAGTTGGCTCCCGTTGATTGAGCACAGTGTGAATTGGCTGAATCTATGATAAAGTCATACGTCAGTAAACTTATCTGTCATCGGTGATTCAGTCTTGTGACTTTAATGCTAATTTAATGAGTTGTGACGTTAATATGCAATGCGACGCCATATTGGTCTAAAAGTGTTTAGATATTTCTATTGAAGAGATACTAAAGTTTCATTAAAAAGTTTTTCACTTTTATGGACTCCATAAACAACACTTGTCATGCTGGTATGGTTTCCAGAAACTAGTCAAATAGCCTGTTAAATTAATATTATGCATAATAAACGAACCACATTCGAATTTATTCTATACATATTTGACCTGTTTATTATAAATAATTTAGATTATAAGGATTACTTAAGTCTATTGTTATAAAGTTTACCTAATAGATGTTATAAATAAGCCATATATTTTTGTATTAAAAAGTTATGATATCCCTGACCTAACTATTCTATTATTTTTAGCGTTCCCATTCCGTATAAATAACACATTTCCATAATTTACGGTATAAAAATATTTTACTAGCTTTGACGTCAAATCTCATTCATAAAGATATTATTAAACATTTGTCGTGCCAACTTTGTTTGTGACCGGACGATAATACATTCTAGCTTATTTTCCGCACTAATCATCCCAATGGTTTTTGAAGCATCGTTAGAAGTCGAATTAGTTAATTTATGTTGAGGGCGCGAGTGCATTACTGCGCCTGCAACGGCGAAGGAAGGGACGGCCGTCATCGCTCCCGACGGAAATGAGCGTGTCGGTATTATTTGATAGGGGATGAGACGCGGACGCGGTTCAGCGGCGTGTGGTGTAATAGAGCATAAGTGGCGCAGCGGGCGCTGAGTGTTGGCTCGGTGCCCGCGCCGCCGCCAGTCCCCGGAGCGCCGGCCCGCCCGCCGCCTGCGCCGTCCCGAGCGCCCCGAGCCACCACCAGCGCCGCCGCCTCGAGGACGGCCGCCCGCCCGCGCCGCTCGCGGCTCCATCGCCCGTATATACCCACGACCGACCCGCACCGGAGCCTTTCCGCGGCTAGAAAGCTGGACGAATAGCGACTCCGGCCGCCGATTTAGGTCGCCCGGTTCAGCGCTAGCAGCGGGATATTTTTATTGCCACTGTTGGGTGCAGACGTACGGACGGCCGAGCACGTTGCCGGCTAAATACATTTATTATTTATAGAGTGCCCGTTATCGTAAAGTTCATTCCATAAACCGTCGCGGAGCTTTAGTTCCCTAGCGGGCGAGAGGTTCGTCTAGAGCGAAGGAGTGTGAACGGTGATCTGTGGTAGCATTTAGGTGGGAAACTTTGACATTTGTAAAGTGCATTTGTGAGTTGTGAGGATGCATCACCTGTATCCGCTGGCGAAGGGGGACCCGCTATGCCCGCTGGGGTTCCACCCGCAGGTGCGCTGGCCGATGCGCTGCAAACGCTGCTTTCGCGATTACAAGGAGCATGGCGGCGCCTCTAGCGCTGGTACTCGCAAGCGGGAGGACGACTTCACCGCCTCCACGCCCAGCCTCTCCACTTGGAGCTCGCCAGCGTCACGGTCAGTGTCGCGATATACTTGCACAACTTTCAATTACATTTCTTACTTTTAATAAGACTTAGTGATGAATATCAAATCTTAGTCATCAATGCCTACTTTAATTATGTTGCGTTCACTCTAAGGTGGTCTTAGATCTTAAGTGAAATAACTAAAAGGACTGTGGTTCCACTAATACGCCTAGAATTTAGAACATTTTAGGATCCTTATAGCATATGAATTGCATTAGGAAGAGGTTACAGAGAATTAATGCGAAAACAGCTTTCAGAAAAAAAAATTAGAGATAAAACTAATGTCACCCTAATTATTTAGATTTGTTAAGACAATTAATTAACTGTCCACAATTATCTGGAAACTATAAATAATTTAGAAACAAAAGTGTACAGTGGCACATTTCCAAATTCCTCAACGTTTGCAGATTGTTTGTATTGAGCCCGGTAACTCTGGCGTTTGACGCAATGAACGCCTCCGTGTGTACGTTACGTGCGTTATGATGATAACAATACCTTACTCGATTTATTTTAATTGCTCTCTCATCACACCTTATGACTATATTTACTAATAAATAGAATATATGAATTGCGTTTGATGCAGAGACAATCAGATTGCCGTGGATAACGGACCTACTGTATTTACTAATATTTCTATGTACCCACATTGCAGGGGTCTAGATTCACGAATCACGATTATATGCGAAAAACTTTATTTCGTTTCGGTACCTTCTATACAGCAACCTATGGAGACAGATAAAAATGAATTTCAGTTTTAGAAAACGATTAATAATAAATCTCGTGCTTAAATTTCAGATTTCCCTATTAATATAATGAATCATAGATTTTGTAAAAGAGTAATATTTATGTGTATGTATCATGAGGAATCTCTATAACGGACCGTTTTGGCTGAAGTCAACGTAAAGGATAGACCAAAGAATAGGACATAGTAAGTCACTTTACTATATTTATCTAGCCTAACCAGAGAAGTCGTAGGGCTAAAATACGTAAAATACTTAATGTAGTACGGTCAATTAATTAATCCAAGTGATTAGATACCTACCTGGTACGCATTTGTCTTTGTTATGCCGAGCGTATGTCTGCATAAAATATAACTTTATATTTGTTTATAACATCGAATATTGTTTTATAATATATGAATAATAATAGATGAATCTCGACAGCAATAATTGCGACCATTGCAATTTCCATCATCGGCATCACTTCCGGTCGGCTTTACAATTTTGATTAATGGTTCAGCACAATTACCTATAGTAATTATAGGACATTATTTATGTATACTTACACGAAATAAATAATGGATAGCTTAATTTATCTTACGCCGATATATCTCCTGAAATAGCAGGGTGACTGGCAGAAAATGTTGTAGCATTAAGTCCTCCTATGTACATAGTATTTGTGCATGAAGTTTTTAAATAAATAAATAACTTCTGTTAAGTACTCGCTTAAATAGGCGTTACGATTATATACCTACAATACATGATTCTCATGGTTACATTCATCATCTACGACCACGTATATATAAGTAACAATATAAATATCCACCTAAATAATTAATGTATTAACGGACTGAACATGATAAAACGGTAAATTTATTAGGGGTCGTGATGGAGAAAATGGTGCAGACAGTGGAAAGACGGGCCGCGGTTGGGCTTCCAGTACAAACCTCAGTTCCCATGACGCAGCCAAAAAAGAGGCTTTCGCTACCGGTAGGTAAACACTTATTTACAACGTTTCAACTAACGCAAAAGATCCAGTAATCTATCTCATAAATATTAGAAATAAATAAGGTAGTAGAAGACGAAGACAGGACAGATTACATTCAGGTTGCTCGATACACTATAAATGTTTGGAAGAACAATTATTGATCACTAAAGAAAGGAAACCTTCTGACTATGGATATCTGCAGTTTCCCCCACTGTGGCGTACTATGACACTTAGACTTGGTCTTAGTCAAACATTCAAAAGCTACGGGTCGAAGCGTTTCGTTTCTGCATTTATCACCCGTACGACTAAGCATGTCCCTTGCCATTGCCCACATCTTTGTTCCCGGAACGGGAATCTTCAAGTCTAGAGTGATCAGGTGCCTTCTAGGCGAGCATTCTAAATATCCAGCTAAATCTTCCACTCTACTTTCCATCAGGTGAGATAGTGGTCAACAGTTTTATCTTTTTTTTATGCTATGATAGGCAAGCTCACAAAAAGCAAAAGTTAATACCTACTCAAAGCTTTCTAGTTGTGGGTGATCTAGCGTGGTTATTAAATAAACCAAGCGATTTGTAAACACCGTGCTACGTTTCTAAACAAGATATTCTAATTTTGTTCAAAAACCGTTAAGCTTAAATCAAGTGGGATATGACAGCGCATGTCTACCGCATGCTGATGTCAAATGTTTTGTTGGCCAAAATTACCACGAAGTGGAGCACCGACACAATTATGTACAGCCTAATGGCGTTGTAGTAGATCAAGAAGACATGGCTGGATGAGCATGATACCAACAGACAGATTACAATTTAGCTCAAAAATAGCCCGTAATGTGATGACTGTTGATGCTTATCTACTATTAAGATGAACACTATACAGTGTTATATGCAATAAAGTATATTATATTCTATTCTCAAGATAGAAAAGCCTGGGAATATTTGGGGAAACTAACAATAGGATAATGATGGTCAAACAGTAGATATACCTAGTGGTAAAAAATGCAATTAAACTTGGGTTAAGAAATTACATAGAAGCCTGTAAACGTAACTCGCACTTTCGCATCCAGTGCTGAAAGAAAAAAAAAAATCACCAAAAGCGCTGGCAATTGAGGTCACTATCACTAATATTTTGTAGTGTTTGGTCGTTTTAAAATAAGCTCTAAGCTTAATGGAGATATCCACTTCCTGTGCCCTGTCTCTCCTTGCTGGTTAATTCCACAGAGTTCAGTAGAACAAGCGCAGCTTGGACTTCGACGCCGGACCTGGGAGCAGAGAACGAGAACCCAAACGCAGTTACATTCAGCCTCAAACTGCCCAAACGGAGGAATACTGGGCCATTGCCTTCAATAGACACGGGGCAGAATAGTGTTGGTGAGTAATGTGGAAGATAATATATTAAATAAGTTTTTGTATCTCATTTAATAAAAATGTGATAAATAGATAAAGCTAGACATCAGATAGTGCATAAGGTAAAATTAAGGAACTGCTTGAAATTCCCTGGTAGCCCTAGAAATGTAGAGCATGAACAAAACCGAACAAATGAGACTTTGGCTCCGTACAAACTTGCCATCAACAACTATATTAATTCTGAGACGCTGTTTAGGAACCAGTTGCACTGCATATTTAGGTAGATACATGGCATATAAATGTAAGTACCTACCTATATATACGATAGCTAGGTGAACATACATTTGCTCCATCGCCAAAGTAATTTTGCAAATAATGCACATTACAAATGGTCGTGCCGTTTCAGACTCGGTGACCCTACGACGACCGTCGCCGTCGCCGCCACCGGCTGCCGCGACGCAGACGCAGATAACCATCAACAAGAATGACTCATTAGCTGAACGCGTCAGAAAGGTATTACGTGTGCTTGTGTATAGTTATGACGAAGGTGGAAGTCTCGGTGTAAGAAGTGAGACTGAAGAAAATAGACAACCCAAAAATACATACACCTACCTTTTGATCGAAATGTGTAAATCATCAATGTATAGATATTGCCTGTGCCGTTTTTTCTCTGAGCAGACCTTTTGATAAAATTGAATTATGAAATTATATGGCAAATACTTATGACGAACGAAGCAATTTAGAATGCGTATTCGTCCTAAAGATACGACTCAATTGCTAAGAACCATTAGCTAATGGCTTTTTATTTATAGCGCTATCTTAGGCCGTATTCATTCAATTTAATAGAGGATGCAATTCAGGTCCCTTTCCGACAGTTTAAATTGACTTGCTCTTCACCAACCCACGGAGAATCAAGTGGTGGGACTTTAAGAAGAACTTATATAGTTAGCTAGAAACAAATATTATTGTATAAGTATGTGCCGAATGTCGGCAGGTACTTAATCTTTTTTAAAAACAACAATTAAGTTTTTCATTACAACCTACTTCATTTTTCTGGAGCATTAACCGCCCGAGTAAATTAAATACATATCTATTGTAATATGAACTGTAAGCTAAACTGAATTTAAACAATGTTCACCTTGAATTCTTCTTCAAAACTGTGAAGTGAATGTAAATAGGTCAAGCCAATAGAGCTGTCCGTTGGTTTCAGTCTCTCAGTTTGCGATGCGCAGCTCAAAATAAACATAAAAGGTCGCCATCGAACTTAGTGCTTGGCAATGCGCACGCGCAGGGCATATAATTAATTGAGGAAATGACCTATTATTTGTTCTCCCTCGACTGAGATATGGAAAATCAAAATAGATATGTTTAACGGTCAAATAACATAACACAGATGCTTTTAAATTTCACTAGCAACAATTACTTTATAAACATAACAAACTTAGTAATAACGCATCTCAAAGCAGTTTGTTAATATGCTTAACAAAACAATTTGTATCGATAAACAACGTTATCGTCGTAAATGTGTTCGCACTCACTTTTGGGGCCATTTGGAATCTCATTGATCAACTAACCTTCGCATATATGTTGAGGTATATATTTGTTTATCGAGAATATGAGGTACCAATTTGGATAATGCATTACAAGCAAATACGAATGATATCAAACAAATGATTCACAGCTGTGTCTCGCAAATTGAAGCGTAGGACGGACAGAACACATCCATCGTGCCATTTAACCCCGAAATAGATTTGATACTGTATTCTATTATTGACTAAACGAACGAAGAAAATTGAAGATAGTATCTCACAGCGAATGCACTTAAATTAACAGACTCGCTTTTTTCAGATGCAGCTAATTAAATCACAAAATAGTTTTGAAAAGGAATCCAGTATAGAAAAGGAGAGGGAGAGAAGAAGTTTATCCAGAAGTAAAGAAGAAGAAAAGACTGTACGGTTAAAAGAAGAGCGAGCTGCTAAGGACGATGTTAATTTTATGATGCAGGTGATGTGACATTTTACCTTGGTTTTGTTATCCGATATAATATAATTTAAGCATTGTGCTTTTTCACTATACGAGCATTTATTTAGGTGAAGTTAGGAATTTTTCCTTTGTTTTCCCGCATATCGCGTCGTAACATAGCGGATCTTGTACAGGTGAAAAACTCCCGTAATTCCACAATCTCCAAGCCCCCGGTGCGAGGCGGGCCCTCGAGAGACAAGGACGAATCAGATGACGACACAAGCACGGCCGGCACCACAACCACTGAGGGCACGCTGGTCGACGCTAATATTAAGGATTACCAGGTAATTCCGTTCTAAAGAAAACTATATCAATCTAGTAGACGCTTGGAGAAAATAGAACAACTTTGAGTCAAACTGCTGAGACCATTAAACGTAGTGCAGAATAGGAGAGAAAGGCGCCGATGCACATTGGTGTTTTAGTTTAAAACCTTGTAACTAGCACTAAGTTTACGTATTTCACAGTTTATATAAGGTTTTTTTTAAAACCGACTACATCGGCAATATTTGCTGGAAATTATTTCTTATTATAGCATAAAAAACTATCTTGAGAGTTATTCATTATTATTATCTAAACATATCTCCTAGAAAGACATCGGCCATGTCCGAAACCAACCTGGTCGGTGCATTTTTATTCGATAGTAACTCGTGAGTGAGTGACAATAATAATGAATTATTATTTAATTATTTATAATGGATAAGCTATTCATTGGACCAATGAGACTCTCTTTCAAACAACAAATCCATTTCTTACCTACAACGTACGCTGGAGATATGTGGTACCCAATAATTATAAAAAGTCACAGAAAAGCAAAATAGGTACGCAATTATTATTAATTTAAAACCAAAACTATTGAACCAATTTTGGTGAAATTCCTATATGACCATTCGAAAGTGCCTTTAAAAAAAAGGTTTTTCTAAATGACGAAGTCCTGAGGTAACACACAAAAAATACAACCGTATATTTAATTCGGTAAAAATATTTATATTCTACATGGATAGGTATACTATCTACTACTTTGGAGAGTGGCCGAAGACACACGGTTTGGGCTGACTTACCTACATTACCAATTAACATGCTAGGTAGTATTGTTCATCAAAATATTTAATGTAGTTATTTGGCATTCTTCGAAATAATGAGGTTACAAACACAACAAAGTCTTTCTAGATTTTCTTACTTGTATCTCATACAAATACGCGTCAGACTTGAACTTATAATAATGTATTTCTGCAGCCCTATTTTCGAATGGCAGATTTACCGCTAGCTAGCTGGCACAACATCTCACATCAATCCAAACGTCTTACTCTTGTTACATAAATATTGTACGGACTTGTGCATCACTATGGTCTTCCCAATGCCCAGCCGCGAACTCCGCTGGATATAAAATGCTTTCACAAAATAAATAAAAAGCAACATATTTAGACTTAAACATACCTACAAATGCGTATATAATACTAATCGGTGATCTCAAAAGCGAACTCTGATGTTCTTAGGTAAGAACTATTACATATACCCGGATTTCTTTTCGAGATGCTCACTGAATCCGCTCATAAAACATTGCGAATTGTTCGTATTGTATCAAAGCGCAAGGAAATTCCTGCCATTCCATTAGATGTTTAGCTCGATATAGCGAGACGATCAAAGACTATGGATGGCTTTATACATTCACAGTCTGACATGTAACGATAAACGAGTTTATTGCATTTACAAAATTACTAACAGATTATGAAAGCTAGGAATATTCCTAGAAATCATATGGACCATGATGTAGTTGAGCCTACCAATGTCTATATTACATAAAATACTATGAAGCTATACCTAACACACATGAATTACAATATATCCATCTGTTTGTGTTTAGCAGCCACTAAAACAACGTTTCGCGGATCTGTTGGTATCTGAACTTGCTCCAGATGCAAAGAAATGTTATTTATTTATAGCTTGCCCGTTTTACGTATCCGCGTGCGTAGCCTTGTTAACCTGCATGTTCGTTGATTATGTTCGGTAACTAGCGCTGGAATGCTGGTTACAATAGTTTACTGTTTAATAACAGCGATTTATTACACAGTAATCTTATTTTAATGTTTTTTTAATATATAACTTTTTTTCTGTTGCAATTTCACAGTTAGATTATGGACATAATCGTCAATGTAATATAACATTAATGGTTTTGACAAGTCCTTAAAACTGCGTCGTCGTAATCTATGCCAAGTTTGACATCAGTTAAATTAATTTCACTGTCATAAATATATATATTTTGTGTATGTCTGTGTTATTTACAGCAGATCCTCGAATCGTGATAGGTGATAGAACAAATATTTATGACTTTCGTCATAATGTTACTCTGTAGTGACTCTCTCAACATTGTAAACAAAAGAGTAGGTCAGATTTATAAGTAGGTTCTAACAGCCCTACATTCGTTAAACAGAAGTTTTTTGCATAACTTTATCGGACTACGCCGAGGCAAAATAAGAGTTATGTTATAATTTTAACTTGACCTTTCGACATCCAAACTGGTTAATAGCAAAATATAAGGTTTCGTTATATTCGTCTCAATTTTCCGAGTGCAATAAATTTGTCATTTTCCTAGTAAGAAAATAATTTGTCCGTCGTAACTGGTACATACCCCGTAATGGGTGAAGTACAAAAACTTTAAATTGTTATATTCCATTGTGCTGAGTTTTAAATAAAATTGCATTTCAAAAATGTATATACATGTGCCAAAAATAAAAAAATATCGGAAGCGCTTTGTAGTTGGGTTATTAATATTTAATCTGAGTCTTATTATTTTAAGGAGCAAGTAGAAAGTCTGAAACAAGAATTGGATACAATGAGGAAGCGATGCGAGAGAGTGGAGAAGGAAAAAAGCGACATTCTGCTTCGAAGACTGGCGAACATTGACACGGCTAATAAGTACACCAGCGGCAGATCTTCGGAGGTTCTCAAACTGCAGCAGAAAGTCAACGAGCTGACTGCCCAGAATGAAGACTTGAGGGATGAGAAGAAACATGTAACATTGAGAGTTAAGGAGCTCGAATCGGAACTTGAGGTGAGAATTTGTTTATCCTTTCATTAGCCACGCTTGTCAAGGTTTTGTTGGTCATATAATTATTATTGTGGGTTTAAATACAGCTCTTTGTGATAATTTTCCTTGACTTGGTGCGCTCCTTGATCTATGTTGAAAGAAATTATTACTTAATAGTCATACATAATAGTTAAGCATTACATCATTTTATGGTATTGCTTATCATGCCCGCAGCTTCACCTACATTAATCAGGATAAAAGTCTAACGTCAGATCAAGTCTGCTATGCCTATTTTAGGATCTAAGGTTTCTACACCCAGGAATAGGCTTATACTGAATTGATAGTCTATGTTCCTACTAAAATGTATTCCAACGCTCACAGCCTTTGCACACTTTGTTTCGATGCCAACCAGCTGTTGGGTAATTTTTTTTACAAGGATTTTAGACGAACATAATATTATATTTGTTATTCCAGTCACGACCCTCGATTGAAGCGCAAACGCGGCAAATAGAGCAATTACGCGCAAAGTTATTAGCTGCAGAGACGTTGTGTGAAGAGTTGATGGATGAGAACGAAGACATGAAGAAGGAACTGCGAGACTTAGAGGAAGAAATCGAAGAGATGCAGGACAACTTCAGGTAAGAACGTTTTCATAGCTGAATGGAGCAGGAAATCTTTACCACTAAAAGAGCCTGAAAAAATTACGCTGTATTTATTCCATTCGTTTCCATTGTTAGTCCACCGGCCAGAGTCCCAATCATAGCACGGTCTTAATTTTTCTTTGTCCGCGTGCCACAACTTTATACATCATAGTATATTGTCGTGTTTATTATATAAGTATATTGTCGTCCTGCATATATAATGAATGCATTTGTGGCAGAGACAAGACACAATGGGAAATGTAATTTTTTTTATTCGCGATAGGCAAGCGATTAACCTATCTCATATCTCACCTGATGACAAGAGAAGTTGTTGTCGACGATGGTGCATGTTTGCCTAAAAGGTACCTATTTACTTGTGACTTGAAGACTCCCAGATTGTACTTATCGGGAAACACCGACTCGGGCAAGAAGTTTCACTCCTTTGCGGTACGCATAATGAATGTGAAAGCAAAACACTTCGTGCGTACTGCTGGAATATCTACGATAATTCGATGTCTCATGGCGGTACGTCTTATTGGTCCGATGGTACAAAGGGGATGGGGAATTCGGTAGCACACTCGCCATGTATGAAATGGTTCTTCCTCAGGGAACGAACTTATCAATGACTACGGTTTGACTTATATTATAGTTCCAAATTCTATAATGTTTTCTATATATTAAAATAATGTGGATAAGAATATTAAATTGAACCCGTTGGTAATATTGCTTTTGTTTCAGAGAGGACCAAGCAGATGAATACACGTCTCTCAGAAGGGAGCTAGAACAGACAATCAAAAACTGCAGGGTTTTATCATTTAAGCTGAAAAAGACTGAAAGGAGGGCCGAGCAACTTGAAGTGGAGAAGTGTGACCAGGAAAAAAAACTTTTGGAAGTAAGAATGACGATTGTGTGATGATTAGTCGAAATTGTAATGAACACAATTTTTATAATTAGCGGATAAGTTTCATCCAGCTACAGTATGTTAGCGGAATCAAAAAAAGACACTTCAATTAGGCTATTTGACTATATATACTATATATATATTTTTGATTATTTTAAACTGTACAACTTTATATAAGCTTACATAAGTATAAAAAAGTATGACGTTTTTGTCGAAGAAAAAAGTGAAAATAGTCGTTATTGTTTTTGTATTTGTTTCGAAAACTTGTGATTTTTGAGTGTTAATATTTTGCTTAGTTAACGTGCATAAAATGTATGAAAACCATACAACGTTAAAAAACATGACTTTTGCTCCAAAAATACAATAGAAGTGCAAAAAGCATAACTTGACTATGACTGGACCTTGAATCTTTTACTTGATTTTAACTGTAACTTAACCATAACGTCTTTTATAAAATTTTATAACTTGTCTAAATTAAAAAACAAAAATACGATGACGTCAAACTTTGCCACATAAATTCTACTAACACTCGCTTTGCGAGAAAAAGATCGAGCATCTTCATCTAAATCCCCGTCAAAAACTTAAAAACGCTTGGACTTCGTGCAAGTTCCAAACTTAAATTAAATACCTATTCACCAATTTTTTCATATATTTGACACTCAATCATAAGACAAATTTGATGGAGGGAAGGATTTTCAGTTTTAGATTAGACGATCTCTAACAAATAGGCATATTATGATACGGTATATAATTGTATATAAAAAAATTATAATCACCCAAATTGTATGTGAATCGGTCAATCACAGAGAATCAAACCTAGAACCAGAAATACAAGCCCTTTGCTCCTTCGAAGAATCAAAACGAAAGCTTGCATAGAAAGCAGAGACTTTGCCAACTTTGCTAACACAGTCGAAAAGCGACTTACTTTTTTCTTTAATAGCATAAATAAGAATAATTTAAACGCAAGCACAGTTTAAAAAAACCGTCTTCACCGCTTTATCTTCGGAACCGTTGATCAGATTAAATGAATTAAACACACATTATTGAGTATAACTCAAAAACTACAGATCAGATTTTGATCAAATTTAAATGGGACCTGGAAAGCACAAGCTTTCAAATAAAAATGAATCATCAAAATCGGTTCACCTAGAAAACAGTTCTGAGGTAACACTCATAAAATAAACAGTCGAATTAAGAACCTACTCCTTTTTTTAAGATGGTGGGAGGGCAAGACGGCATGCAACGCGAGAAGCGGATTAAGGAGTTGGAACAAGAAGTAGCGCGCTCTACGGAGGTCTCGCTCAGGCTTCAGAAAGAGTTGGCGGATGCTAATGCCAAACTCACAGCTGCTTCTGGAGGCCCGCCCGCTAACCTCAATAAACATCACATAGCGGATGGAGTAAGTATTGAGTGTTCTATGCTATTAAGAAAGGGGACAAGCAAATCTGTCTATCTCTTATAGAGCGAGACAAAGTTTCGTGTGACACTGCAATGCTCTCCTTTCCGTAATAAGTACTTAAAGTATTAAGTCAAATATTATTATGCTCAGTAATTACATAGACAACTCGCCCTTTCAGCCGCAATCATTTCTGCTTGCGCAGTGCTGCTATTCGGCACAGGGGTACTATGACAATAATAAGCTTTGTTATGGCAACAATATTTCCGATTTACGAATAACAATCAAACCGCCAAGCGTCATCTTTTTATGGTTAACATATCTCCACTTCGCTTAAATCATTTCGCTTCTATGTTTATCATCTGCACTGGGAAGGAGTGGAGCTTTGCCTGTTTCTTTGTTCCCGAAACGGTACTATCTGGGAGTCTTCAAATAAAGAGTGTATAGGTGTCTTCTAGGTGAGCATGCTACATCTTCGGCTGCATCATCACTTTCCATCAGGTGCGATAGAGGTGAAATGCTTGCCTTTCTGGAATAAAAAAAAATATGCCAAATTTATGTAACTTATTAGAAAACTTAGTCAGTAGGGTACATAACATTTCGTGAGTTTTATATTAGTTATGTGGAAAATACATAATTTAGGATTTCTATAATTTAGTCATGTTCATTAACAGCAGAAAGTGTCCCGTTCGTCACTGACACGTGGTGGAAGCCAAGAAGACCCGGCGCAGTTACTCAGGGACCTACAGGACTCACTGGAACGTGAGGCTGACCTCCGGGAACAACTGCGTAACGCGGAGGAAGAGGTATGCTGCGATAAACGAACATGAACCCTACACTATAGCTACTTCGCACTATATAATAGTTAACCTTGCACTCTACAAACATATTCTGTAAGACGTAGTTACGTCAAAATATAAACGAGTAATCTCATAAATATAACTTTTCCATTAAAGAAATTAGTTTTATGTCAGTTAGATCGAATAGATGAGTAATATCCTATACATGAAATACTGCTATAAACAAACTCGTAAAACAGGCGGAACATTACATATCTAACTAGAGCCGTAAGCTGAGCAATAAATCATCTTCCATTAACTGTTCGACATTACAGCCACTCATCTACGTAATAAAGTGCTACTTTAATCAGCTCGACGAGGAAACAAAGAGTTCAATAGGACATTAGCTCTCGCGCCGCAGCCAGCTGGAAAGTTGCCAAGCACATGTTGACTCAACACTACGACACGCATACACAATTCATAAAGATTATTTCTTCGACTACGTTTACGACATAAAAAATATTTATAATCACATAGTAAAGGTGTTATCTTCACAACAGGCTAGTCGATATCGACGACGCTGCGACGGCAGAAGGATACCTCGGCCGATGATTGTTTCGCATCCGCCTCAGCCTGATCTTATCGCGTCACAAAACTCTTTTACCCAAAACGCTCTTCAAAATATCGAACCGAATACGATACAAAGAATGCTTGAGATGCAATTGACTTTAGACAGAGGTTTGTCTTCCCTCGACACGAGTCATATAGCCATTGGTGTGAATGAAGCTGTTCAATCACCACAAGATCTTATTCTCAATTATTCAGAAGGCTGTCAAACTGACCTAATTATGGTGCAGGATATCGCCACAGACACGAAAAAAATTACATTAGATTCGAGTGTGCAATGTATTTCTGATGTTTTAGAAATGTACACACAGACAGAGTTAGCATTTATGAAAAACAAACACATGCAGACGGTCTCAATGAATGCAAACGGAATTACACAAACAGATAAATCGAAAACGAGAAATGCGTGCGTTCAAACGCCTGCACAATCAAAAAACGACAAAAGTATGCAAATTGCTGCTAGCAGTGTTGAATCAGTCGATGTAAGCACTGATATGAAAACCCCCATCATGTGTGATAAAGAAATCGAAACGGATAATGAACTAAATGATGCTACAGAATCAAATACAAAGGAAAATGTTGACAGATCTAAAGATAAATCTGACAGTCCCCCTCTCACCTCCGACAAAGAAATAGCAGACCCTCAACCCCACTACTCTTTATCTTTGGTTTCAATATTTAGCCCGATGGCCGTAAGATTTCCAAACATAGGTACTGAAGATCCCTAACTAAAATGTGTTGTATTTTCGTAATATAAGTTGTACATAACAGAAACCCCCATTTACCGACGCTAAATATTTCTAATTATCTAACGAAATTTTCCAGGCAAATAACTTGCGTAAAACAGCATCTCGGGTCGAGGAGGACAATGAGTCCTTGCTACTACAGCTGAAGAAAATGGCTACTAAAGCCAAAAGTACGTCAAATGTTGTAGAAAATCTGCTGTGTTTGCCTAACCTTACACCCATTTCGCAAATCACATTACCCATTTTTGTCCTTCAATAACAATGATATCCTTTTCAGTCATAACCACGCTATGAAGTAAACTTTCAATATAACTCTCGTTTACTAACATGCTTTTGTAAATATTTCAAATTGAACGGCGTATCTACGGTAGCCATTTTCTCCAGTACGGTTTTTAAACCTTTTGAATCTTTTTGAACCTGCATTTGGACAGTAACATATTTGAATCATTTTGATTTCGATTATTGTTATGAGTGAGTGACTCCATCATTAATAAAATTCTTAACTAATTTTTTCTTAAATCAGTAACACTATATGACATAAGTTATCAAAATAATGTGTTTTTAAAATTGCTTAGTGAAGCAAATTATTAAACAGTGTTGGTCTTTTAGGTCGAAAACTCTCACCAACGCCTCCAGCTAAAAGACTTACTATCGAAGCAAATAATAAAGATGAAAAATCTGAAGAAGAAGATCCATCCGAATTGCGACTTTTACTTGAACTTAATGAACAGGTAGATATTATCCATATCCATACCTTATATAAATTGATTATTTTGGCGATATTGTTAACTTTTCAAATTTAAAGGAAGCTGGAGTCTTGCGGCGTAAAGTTGAAGATCTGGAACAGGATAAAAACACGCTAACAAAGCAAGTAAAGGAACTAAATGATAAAGTGACTGCAGCTGCTAACAAAACAAATGCCAATGCAACAAACTCTCTACGTAGAAATGCAAACGCAAAGAGTAGCAACTTAGCAGAGGAAAAAATAAAGGTAAGAAGTAATAATCAATTACATAATTCTAAAACTGCTGCCAAATAGGATGGACTTAAAATACAAAAAATGCCTTAGTTCCGAGTGGTCCTCCTTATAATAACAATATTTTTACAGGTACTTGAAGATGAAATAGATGAGTTAAGAAAGAAATTAATAGAAAAAGAACGTGATTGTGAAAGATTGCATGCAGAATTGAGTCTGGCGCAAAAGAAGCCCAAAACGCTCATCAAAGCTAAGTAAGTGTTTGATGTCACAAGTATGTATAAAATGTATTTCTTTGAATGTTTATTAATTGAATTAGGTAAAACTGTACAAATGTTTTTCTATCGTTTCACTTCAGATCACTTGATGCAGGAGATTTACAAAATGTCGATTTGAAACGACAACTGCAAGTAATAGAACAAGAAGCAAGTGTTTTACGAAGCAAAACACAAAGCTTAGAAGCTGACAATGAGAAACTACAAGCGGAAAATAAAAAACTGCAGGTATGTCGGCAAAGTCTGCAAGATGCTAATCCAAATTTAATCTTAACATGAAATATGTTGTTATATATTTTTTTAACATTTTTATTTTTTTTGTCTTTCAGCTTTTGAAAAACGCTAAGACATTAAAATCAGACAAGTCTCTAGAACAGAGCGCTAGCAAAATATCTCAACTAGAAAACGATCTCAAGGAAGCATTAAGTAAACTTAAGGAGTTTGATAATACTAAAGACGATAAGACGGAGAAGAAAGTAAGATTTGGAGGCGATATAAACAACAAAAAAGATTCAGAACAATTGCAAGTAAAGCAAATTGAACTAGATAAATTGAAATTAACTCACAGCCGAGTAAGTCTTTCGCACATATTTTTAATACCTATGCCTAGTTGGTATACCTGAACTTTGTATACATTTCAAATCTAACTCAAATTTTGGCTTTTGTTGCAGTTGGAGAAAGAAAATTTGAAGCTGCAAGCTTCATTAAAGGCTCTGAAAGAAGATGCTATCAAATCTTTCAGGCCACGGACTCCAAAGAAGCCAACAGAATTGACAACTAAATTACAAATGAAAAGAATGGTCGAGGAATTAGAAAATGAAATAGGTAAAAAATCTTTACATTCAGCGTAACTTATTAACCGAAAAATTGTGCATATTATTGTATATTATCTAATATATAAAAATCTTGTGTTCGAACTCCTCCAAAACGGCTCGACGGAATTTTTTTTTTGTTTATTTTGTAGGTATGAGAATAGGTCGTTAAGTATTTTTGAAATTTTTCACCCTCCCGATTTTAGTATTTTTGTATAATAAAATATCCAAAAAGTTTTTACTATGGTATTAAAGTATTAGGCAACCATAAACGTGAAAGAGTTAAAACCCTTTTTTTAACGTGACATTGCAACGCATGCCGGGTACAGCTAGTATACAGAGTATTTATATGTATATATCACCTGAAATAGGAGGATGAGTGGTAGAGAATGCTGTAGCAGTAAGTCCTCCTATGTAATTAAAATTTGCATTAAGTTTTTAAATAAATAAATATATTTTTGTATTTACAGGCGAAATGTATGTAGTCATGAAAAACGCTGGTCTATCTACTAACGACATAAATAACAAAAAGCAAATGGAAAAAGACATTGAAGATATTAGGTCTAAATTGTCTAGAAACAGTTCCGAATTCACAAATGAAAAGAATAAGTTACAGACTGAAATAGCAACTCTAAAGGATCTCAATTCCAAATTAGAATTAGATAAAAAGACACTGGAAACGGATAAAACAAATGTAACAGGAAAATATAGAAAGCTCGAGGATGAAAAGAACGACTTGGAAAAGAAAATAAATAAACTTAACGCAGACCTCGGTTAGTATAAAATATGTTAAAGTAGTTGTATAAACGCTTACGAGTATATGAAATTATTCTCTAACATACATTCTGCAATCTCCACAGAAAATGCCACATCTCTCCATACTACTATGTCCGACTGTATGAAAAAAATTGAGGACCTCAAAAAGGAAATGGATGCAAAAGACAAAGAAATTGATAAATTGAAAAAACAAGTGACTAATATAAACAATTTGGAGCAAGACAAGAATAAACTACTCAAGGAGGTAAATAATATATCCTTATAGACACTGAACATCAGAGTTGTTCTAGTACCCACTACGCCAATTCAAGCACTGACACATTAATTATTTTAAACTTTAATAGGTTGGAGATAAAGCAAAAAAGATTGGAGAGTTAGAAAAGAAACTAAAAGAAGCCGAAGACAAGGTGAAACGCACGGAAAAACTTCTCACAACCAAAAAAGACAGAGTATCAAAATTAGAGAAAGAGGTAAGAAAGTTTAATGCAAGTAATTTTAGTTAGTAATTGATTTTAACTTATTTTATTTGTTGCTATTAGCTATCTGAAGAAAAAGGACAAGCCGAATCGCTAGCAAGTAATCAGAGACGACTCTCCGTTGAATTCACAAGTGAAAAAGACGTTTTGCAAGCCAAACTTTTAAAGAGCGAGACCAAACTTTTAACATTAGAAACAGATATAAAGGAGTTGAAGACCGAATATGATAGCAAAATAACCCACTTGGAGTCAGATTTAGCTGCAAAAGAAACTCACATAAAGCAACTGGTATTTTAGTTTGAAGTGGTGCTAGCCACTGCATGGCCTTATATCCCAGTAGAAACTAGGTTTATTAGTAAAAATACCTGACGAAATAGCAACAAGATATAAAAAACCCGCATGTGCAACTTCTATGTTTGTCCCTTTTTGTTTATTATTATTAGACTAGAAGTCCGAAACCCTTATAAATAATATCATGATGTGTTACCCTTCCAACTAGTGGTAAAATAAAAATAGCATCTCAAAATTTGTTATTGAAATTTTACATTGATACTTTACAGGAAGATGCCTTACGAGAGACATCTAACCAGAAATACGACGAGGCAGTATCAGCAGTTGAAATGGCTCAAATTAAGGAAAAACTTAATAGAACCAGCACAGACCTTCAAGAGAAACAAGATGAGTTAGAAACAGCTAAGAAGGATCTTGACAAGACTGAAAAAGAACTTGCAGCGTTGAAAACTGAGATGTCTCAAATGAAGTCTGATATTTCTAAGTTAGATAACGAAAAGAAAGAACATGAAAATAAACTTCAAGCTGAGAAGAAGGAATCTACTTATTGGGAGAGTAAAGCTTCAGAATTTGAAACGGATTTGCAAGTAAGTTTATATAATTAAGAATTATGATGTTTAACTTGACTGAACCAACAAATATAACTGATTTATACAACGAAATTTTATTTATCCGTTTCGTTATTAATAATATTACAGGCAGAGCGTAAAAAAGTGGAACGCATGAGAATCGCACACGATAGAGATATAAAAAATAAAGAAGCTGAATTGGCTACACTGAAGGGCAAATTAAAGGTCCTTGAACAAAGTTCTGGTGCTGGCGCCAAGAGGATAGCAGATCTAAAACAAGAGTACGAAGAGACAGTTAAAAGTAAGAACCGATAGATTTTTAAGCTTCACAGCAAAATAATAAATTTGTGCTAAAAATGTGTAACATTTTTCAGAACTAGAACATTCACTTGCTGTAGAAAAGGCTGAATATGAAGAATTAACAGGCAAATATGAAATATTAGAAGAAGAACACGTCGTCACGAAAGCTAGGCTAACGGTTGAGAAAGAACAAGCTCAAAAGTAACTAAAATCATCAACACGATAGTATTGTAATCAACACTCTTTGGGCAGACTCTCCTAAACTTGTAAATGTTTTACAGTGAACTCGTTCATGTGCAGAAGGAATTGAGTACAGCGTTAGCCGAAGTCAAGGCTCTTACTGAAAACTCCGACACACAATCTTCAGCTTGGGATAAAGAGAAGTCTGAGTTACAGGTCAGTCAGTTCTTTACGGATGATTTAAGTTTCCATGCATTCTTTTATCTAATATTTCACCTTGACACATCTTCCTCTATCGCACATATTTTTTATTGTTTTTACGATCTAAAATCACTGGATGTGGTTTTACAAAATAACAATGGGTTTTTGAATTTTAATATTTAGTTTGATTTAGTGATTAAGTGAGATGTGTTCCATTACCCTCCGTTTAAGAGATATCAAATGAACATTTGTTAAGAAAATATCCTCACTTAGACTATGTTAATACTAAACTTATGCTACAAACAGTTGTAAGTGTAATATAGCGCACCCAGTATTTAGACTTTGAATGCGTATAATGTGCTAGGAAGGAAGCTATCACTCGCTGGGAAATCTTAGAACGATCATAACATGTGTTTATGATTTTTTCCAATATTTCTTGAAATGTGTGACAATTTTTTTTAATATGAATTATAAAGAAGTACGAGCCAATTGCCCATATTTCCTGAAACTAAACTAAAACTGTATACAGTAAAGACCTTAGTTACCTACAAGACATCGATGTTATGGGTAACTCAAGTGCTAGTTAAAGTAGTCTTTAAATTAATTTATTGTAATGTATTTTATGTTAAATTATTTTAGAGTACTGTATCATCTCTGCAAGACCGCCTGTGTGGCGGAGGTTGGGAGGTAGAGATGGCGCGGCTGACAGCGCGACTCGACCAACGAGAGAAGGATCTGCGAGCGATACAAGACCAGAGGGACGTGCTCGAACATCATATCGATCAAGTCAAGAAAGAGGTAACAGACACGTTCATGACCCATGCAAAATAGGGATTTTTACATGGGCATTAGGGAATGAGGCAAAGCTTCGTTTATGAAAGAGCACAAATAAAGCTTGCAGAGCACTGCAGGACGCTGATAAATCAGTGCTAAACTTGAATGTTATTTTTTTTAATTATAATACCTTTAATCCTATATACTTACTTATCGGGGCGCAGTGACCCAAATTGAGTCTTGGCCTCCGACACCAGAAGACGCCATTTCTCTCTGTCCTATGCAATTTTCTGCCACGAGGAGGTTTGGAGTTCACGCTAGTCCTTCTCTGTTTCGTCCTTCCAGCGGTATCTGGGTACGCTCGCTTTGCTGCACGATCCTCTCCCATCCGTACTAAATGTCCAAGCCAACGAAGTCTATGCCCTTTTGTTTCGCCAATGATGTTTGGCTCGGCTACCAGATCTTCTATTTCTATGTTCGAATCCTATATAGACAGACTGTAAATCCTAATCTGAGTTTAATTTGTCCCATTTCATTTTCTTCAAGCTGGAAGAATCAAAACAGAAATTCGAAGACTACGAGAGATTGTCAAAGATCCAACGAAACCTCGCATCCGAGAATTCTGTTTTGGAGCGTGAGCTGACGGCGTTGCAGTCAAGACTCGACCAAGCTGAGAAGGCGAGGAGGACTGAGGTCTCCGAAACTAAGATGAGATATGAAGCCCAGTTGAATACCATGCGGGATGAGCTCAAATCTTTGCACAACCAGGTAAGTATCGCTAAACCTTTACCTAACAGTTATTGTAGTTAAGTGCAGGTTTTTAGTAGTGTTTATAATTTTCATGCGAAAGGTCATCAGTCTTGAGGCTCGAACCTGGTTTAGTTACTGATATTTCTTTTTCTAGGTATCCAGATTTAAACGGGAAAGAGATAACTATAAACAGATGCTCGATGCAGCTCAAAAAACAATCGCGGAAATCAAAAGCGGAGACAAAAATACGAGAATGCAAAGAAATTCCATATCCAGCACAGACGAGGTAACTACCGGCAAACCATACATAATATATTTTGTTATTAGTGTTTAAGAACAAGATTTTTAAGATGCACTTTTTTTTTATCTCAACCGTTGGTTGAAACATTTCAGTGACTTTCAGAGAAGTTTTAATTACATCGAACTTGTTTTATACTCACGCTCTCTCAACAGCTCTATCATTAGTACAAATATGGGGCAGTCCAGGTCTCTGCAGTAAGACTTAATTGGGGGCTACAATCATTATAATTATTACACAAGGTTGTGTTGAAGGAATTATCTATTGAGCTACTCGTATAATATATGCAAATCATTTTTATAAACACCACTTGCTCATAACGCGACTGTATCAAGGTCACACTGGATATGGAATTAATAAATCATTGTTCCAACTCACCAGGAGGAGTACCGCAACAAGGTGGCGACGCTGGAACAACAGGTGGCATGCCTCGAGGACGAACTGTGCGAGGCGCGGTTGCTATCCTCCAAGCTCAACACGGAGCTCGTCAGCGAGCGCTCCGCGGCGGAGGTGCGCCTCGCGGAGATGCAGTCCCGGCTCAACGAGGTATCTACAACACTTTGTTATGCTGAAACAACATGTTGCATGCCATAGGGATGAGCTAAGCGGCTCATCTCCTACAAGTCTTAATTCCATACATCTATCCAAGCTCAGTACCGACATCGATTTGCCACATAGTATAGTTGATGCAGATTCGGAATACCCTTATCATTCTATATGGCTGCAGTTAGGAGCTACTGTTTCATTGCTTACCAGTTTGCGCACTTTCGAGAGATCTGTGAGGTGCTTAGCTCTGATTGGGAATTTTTAAAATCTAGAGTCAATAATTAGGCTCTTCTAGCGTCCTTAAACACTTCATACCTGTTTTAAGTGGACATGTATAATAGTCACATATACACCACCGCTAATACAAGCATAATTCAGGTGCTGCCCGTGAACAGTCTATCGTGGCACTTCTATTTCTTGCTATTACCTGCTCCCACCATTTAGTTTTTGCGTAGCAAACCGCTCTTACCTACACTGGTGGGCCTAGGCAGGTAACCTGCATCAGTTAAATCTATTCCCGTTTTTAGTAAGGCTTTAAAATGTTGTAATGAGAGACAGAGTGTCTAAAACTAATTGTGAATTTTGATGCTACACATCTTAAACTGAAACCTTTTTTTATTTAATGAAAAACTAACAGCTAGGTAGAAATAGCTATGAAACTAAAGGCCAATTAAAACCGTATTAAGATGGAAATAATATTTGACACGGGTTATTTACGTTATACATTTTGATTTTGTTTGAGAGCTTGATATTTTAGTGTGTCAAATCAGTTTTTTTTTATTATTCATGATAGGCAAACTTTGATGGTATTGTATGGCTTTCTGATGGTAGGTTGGATTCTAATATCGTGACCATGTGACATCTTATTTCCTTATATTTCAGTACGAAGAAGAGCGGCTGCTAACATCAGGTCGCGCGCGCGTGGCCGGCATGGCGACTAGAATGGAGCTGGCTTGGCACAAAGAGCGTGATGAGCAGCAACGTCTGCTGCAGGAGACTTCAACGCTTGCGAGAGATTTGAGGCAGACTCTGTTTGAGGTGTGTCTTACCCAAATTTTATTTATCATTACGTTTTGCTCCTGGCAGCATACATTTACTGCAGGCAATGTATGGAAACGTAGCGAAATCAAGTTTTACTCGAAAACAGTTACTAAACCTCCTGTTTAACCCATGCAATTTTCTTGAGTTAGACTAGCTACAAAATGTAACATAATAGTGAACATATTGGGTGTTAACATTTGGAATGTTGACTATAATGGCTTCTTTTTAGCTAATACACCGTAAGTAGTCGCTCATAATCAATGTAAAAATTGCAATAATGCTTAAATTGTATCCGCCTGGAACTCGTTATCAAAACAAAATGCAAGTCCTAATAAATTGTTATTGTGTTTGAATTTTTACAAACGTCTATATGAATTTCTTCAGGTGGAACGAGAAAGAGACAAGGAACGTCTCGATATGAAGAGAAGAATAGATCAGCTAAAGAGAACTACAGAAGAAGAAACCGAAGAGGCTAAAAAGAAGGTTTGTATCTTTTCTAAAGCAAATATAGGCTTAGCCTACCACCTTCGACTACTTCCTTTTTTACTTGTTGGTAGGTTAGTAGTCACGCGCCATAACTCTAAATCACAAAAATATTATATAAAATTAATTAATGTATGTTGAGAGCTACATATGTATCGAAGAATGGTTATTTTCGTATATATCAGGTATAGAAAGATATGCTCTATTTTCTATTGTGACCAAAGGAAGACCCTAAATCTTATATCTTAGGTCACATGATGATGACTTGATCAGGAGACCAAAACAGAATGATAGAAATCCTCAACCTTACTAAAAATAATAAAATACGGATCAAATTGATGACCGCCAGTGTTCACAGGCTCGGTCGACCTATCAATCGCTTCTTATTCTAAAAATTATTTGTAACTGCAATTACTTTAACTGTATCGATGCAACGTGTAACGAATTAACCTATCCCGGTTACGACCTTGTGGCCCATTTGCAACTAAACAATTACAATAACCTTAAAACATCAGTGTTACAGGTATTGGTAAACAACTTAAGTAAAAGCGGCTTAGTGGAGGATATTAGATTATACCTACACTAGAACGACACCGCAACTATCGAGCAATCGAGCCTAAAACTGATTGAACAGCGGTAGAAATTGCCTCGCGACTGCTTCTATCGCTAAAGCTTCTGAAAGACGACCACCTGTAACTGCAATACAATACACGAACACCAATACAATGTTGTTTTCAGGTGACGGAGTTGCAATGCGACCTGCTAGAACTACGCGACGCGCACGCGAAGCTGCGCACCGCCAATGAGAAGCTGCGGCGAGACAAGGAGCGGCACGACCGCGACCGCGACCAGAACAAATTGCTCGTCGCCTCTCTCAAACGCGCGCAACAGGTACGTTACATGTATGCACGCTATAAATAAACATCTGAAATCATCAACATCTCGCAAAAGTTACAAAATTGCCTGCGATATAGACAACGCACATCCTAAACCGCTGGTCGTAGAGACTTGAAATTTGGAGGGTATCTTAGTTCGTAGATATGTACTAAGAAAGGATTTTTGGAAATTCTACCCCTAAAAGTGTAAAATGGGGTGAAGACGTTTGTATTAAATTTCTTTGTTTTTGAACTTATAGCGATGAAAATTGGTATTTGAGTACTTTATTTAATATAATAAAAATGTGTTTACAATATTTTTTGCCAGGGGTGCAAAGTTCATATAGGAAGTTTTAGTTTTGCAGTTAAAGGGATGTAAATTGTATCTGAGTAGTAAAATGAAAGGAATGAAGTAGGCCTAATTACAATAAATTTGGAATAGCTACCTAATTAACTTAATAAACGCGGGCGAAGCTGTGGGACACTGCTATTATAATAATATAACGAAGTATAGAATAATTAAAATAGCGATTGTAGACATGATGGCGCATTTACTAAAACCGTGGCGTGCTTAGTGCATATTACATTCACTTTGCAAGCCACGCGTTAGTAATACTTTTAAAAATAACGTTTTATTTATTGGACTAGCTCGTTCTTTATGGAGTTATTAGGGTATGTCATTTTAGAACAGTAAGAAATGCTTTCTTTTAAGCTCAACGTTTGTTTCTTATTTTACTATTAAAAGTATTTAATTTTAGGAGGATGACAAAATAATCACACAGCTTCTGGAAACAATAGAAGACCTCATGAAGCAGAGCCCAGAATTGTTCCGAGCTGTGCCGCCTGTCAAACCTGAGAAGAACCTGATGACTCCAACGCCGCCCCGAAGAAACAGGGTAAGAGAACTCAATTAAAATTTAACAGATATCTTGAAAATTTTTTGCCGTTCTACGTTTATGATCCGTACGTGTGAAAGTGGAACTCATTGCCCGCGTCTTTGTTTCCCAAACGGTATAATATAGCTAAGCATCTATGTACTTCGTCGGCCGCATCTTCACTTTCCATCAGGTAAGATGGTGGTCAAATGATTGTCTATCTATATATATATGTATAAAGTACAAAATAATGTGTCTACCTCTGTCCTTTAAACTTTGAAACTATCAAACCGATATTTTTCCCAAACCGGTTTCATTTGAAAGGCAATAATGTAAAGATGGCTTTAGACCACTAAAACAATGCATTAAGCACATTTCCTTTCTCTCTTATTTTTTTAGCGTAGAAGCACACGCCGGGTATCCGATAGTCTAGAATAAAAAATGTTTGAACCGGGGTCTGAAGTGTACATAACCATTTAATATATTGTGTCGTGGCAGTCGTCCAAGTCCCGGTCCCGGTCGGCGACGCCGGAGTCGGCGGGCGAGGCGAGCGGCGCGGACGCGGCCGCCACCGCCGCGCGCCTGCGCCGCCTCACCGACGAGCTGCGCGCCTCGCGCATCGCCGAGCGACAGCGCCGCCAGCAAGCCAGCGCCAGGAGGTAGTCCACTCCACTTACTTACATAAAGACAAACTTACGTTCACCATCAGAATATTATTGCACTAGCTGACCCGCCCGGCGTCCCGTCGCCCGGCTAAAAATACACTCACAAACGCTTCTACACTCACAGCCCCATACTTAGTTCGAAGATTTGTGTAGTGGGTCCGTAAACATTCACATTATACACACAAAAATTACATCAAACCTAGAAACACAAATTGCGCGTGGGGAGAAATTTGATTGTGTTCCCATCGGGAATTGGGAAAGCCAGAATGTTTACAATACATTGTATTTACTTTTGTCAAATTGTTTAGTCAGCGTATCGGCATACGCATAAAGCGGCTAATCAGTAAATTTTTCTCCGACTTGTCTTACAAATATTGTTATATTTATAATGTTAGTATAGATAAAATATATATTAAGAATAGTTAATTCGCATAAGATTTAAATATAGGTCAAGTATTTTTTTTAAAATCTTTATAGCTTTAGAATTACACCTATAGCTTTTTTTAATTATACGAGTATAATATTATATTCAAAATAGCAAAACGCATGCTATTGGTTAAACTGATTCGTGACGTCAGTACACACATTTTTGATGTCAAGTAATAGTATGATACTTTGCCCAGTTAGAAAACCCAATTGAAGCCATGTCAAATTCGGAATCACACATATAGGAAAGATATAAAAATATGTCCTACTTCCTACGTGTTACTTGAAAACTAATATATTTTATAAGAAACATGTTAAAAAGCAAACGGCGCTATCCCGTTCAGAAGCTTTACGAACCAAACATAAATGTACACATTGTCACGTGTGTCCCGTTGTAGGGCGATGTCGACGGAGCCGCGTGACACGCTGTCAGTGACGCCGGCGGGCGGCACTCGCACGCCGGCTCGCCAGCCCTCGCTCAAGCATCGCTCTATCTCGCTCGAGCAGACTACTAAGGAACAGGCAAGTTTACTTCATCCTTACTACTACTATGTTTCAAACCGTGAGATGGTAACATTTGATGAAAGTGACTTCTTGTGTGTAATAGCAAAACATTGTATTTGCACAATTATAAGTAATCATTTTCTTGTTATGGAATTGTAAAATTGCTGCTTGTGTGTAAAGTATGATCATAATTGTTTAATGAAATTTGTTGAGTGTTATTGTTGTATAATAAGTAATTATATATTAAGAGTAAGTTTATTACGCGAGTAAATATAATTTTTAAGTAATCTTAAGTGAAGTATGTGTCTGATCTTAATATAATTTTAGACAGCTGTCGAATGTGCCAACAGCTTAAAAATAATAACACGATTGAGAAATATATTATTATTAAAACTATCGTGTGTAGTATTCATATTGATGTAGTTCCGGTTGTACTCACGTTATGTTTGTACACGCTTATTGGAATTGAGTACGCGCCAGGCTCTCTTTGCCGCTACAACGAATGCTCCAGAGGATAAGCGTCTATATCGCTCGAACACCGGTCGAGTTTCATTAAATTAAACATAACGTGAGTACAAACGGAACTAAATCAATATTATTGAGAAAACCGAAAAAAAAATGTTTAAAGATTTAAAAAAAAAATCTTTTAACATTTTTTTTGTGAAATTTTCAAAATCGCTAAACGTTGACAAGCTACAAACTTGGGAGTGAACATGAATAACTAAACTAATAAAGTGTACTTTGCTCAACATAGTCTAGTAATTTGATAGACACGGAACCTTCGCTCTATTCGCGCCTGGTAGTTTTTTTATTAATCAGCGCGAGTTGTAACTGTAGTTGTGTGTTCCACAGAGCATGATCTGGAAGTCTGTGGACGACAGCAGTGTGTCATCGATGCAGTCACTGGACGGTGACGCAGACGCGCGATATTTGGCCACCATGCAGCGTGACACCAGCCTCGATAGGTATGAGGCTTTTTTTGTGTGAAAGATTTATTAACTGATTGGAAACTTCTGAGCTGAGAGCATCGTCGCAAGGTACAGTCTCGGTATTTTATCGGGTACATTTTGTAGTGTGTAATGTAGTCCCCATTATCTTATTTCCCCATTCTATCATCGGACATCCAGACTGACTCCTAAGCGACACCGCTATATGGTTGATTTTCCATAAACGTGGATAAAGCGTTTTGATTCGACATTAAATATGTGAACACTCATTGTGTGAGAGAAGTCACGAGTGAGGCAGATGAGATAGTGGAAAAAGTTGAACATTGACCAAACATAAGGTCTTTCAAATGTGTGCGTGCTAAGGAAGTATAACTTTTTTTAAAGATTGTCTCAATCTTTATCTGTTAAACAGACAGCTTGTACGCGACTCCCTGACGATTTGCCAGTGTCATTGTATGTTACTAAACTAATTCAAATTTAATAAACGATCTTATACTTACTTTATTTATATTTGTCTCTTACAGTCGGTTATCTGGAGGATCTGCCCAAAGTGAAATACTTCCCACAGAGAAGAAGAAAAAGAAGAGCATATTCGGTAAACTAAAAAAGTTGACGAAATCGCGTTCGATCGACGATCACGTCGACCAAGAGACCACCGTGGACTTCAGGCCTATTGGGACAGTTTCACAGGTAATCATTATATTTATAGTTTCATATTCAATGGGAACACTATTACCTATGCCGTCTGTCTATATCTTTTGAACTCTAAGTATCGAACTTGCGAGTGATTTTTGTAATGTAAACTTAAAAACTAATACTAAAATTTACAAATTATAGTAACTGGTAAAATGTGATCTGGTCTCGAGCCATTGTGTGTCCTATAATACTTTAAAAAAAATTACAAATGGTCGTAATGTTTAAACCCCTTTTAATCTACGAAAAATTTTACGAAATATTTATACCGTAGACAAGATTCTATCCATAGCCAATCCTGTAAAACGAGATCAAAAGGTAATGCGCCTTCGTTTTTCCAGGACTGGTATAAAGTATTTTTTCTCTAGCCTTATACTGTCTCGCTGTCTTTATACTTGATACCAATATTTCCCCGGATAGAATTAAAATTTAGATTGTTTTAACCAAAGTATTATGAATAATAGTAATTGATGTCAATTTTTTTTTTATGTTTTTTTGCAGGGATCAGATTCAGACATGAGCGCAGTAGGCAGCAAACGAGATTTACGAGGCCGCCTTTCAGATATGTTCAGTAGAAAGGGCACACTGTCTCGAGGGAACAGGTAACGTTGATTTTTGTATAATACTACACATAAAACAGGGAGAATATTGCTTTTTAATGAAGCTAGTAAAAAACAAAATAGCTTGTACATGGCAATTTTCTTTGATACCACATAACGAACAAAACGACAGTTTTTGGAGATGAGCGAGTGTCAATGTTTCTAAATCACTTGCATACAACAAAGAGCGTTAACGCAGGGTAAATAGCCTACCCACTTTTTCAACACAAGTTTTGACTAGCTTTAGCGGCATCCTTGGTTAGCGGGTAAAGTACACCCGTTGAAAAGTAAGCTCTAGGGATAGAGCAGAGGAATTAAATGCTTTACACGAACTTCATAAGGTTCGAGAGATGAAATTCCTAAACAAATAAGGTGAAAGACTTCATGTGTCCGTTAAAGGCGAAACTGCTAAATAACAGCACCGGTTCTGGCTAAGAGAGCGAGTTGCCACTTCGTCGACCTTAGTGGAGACCGCATTTTAGTTCGCGGGGGACATTGTTACGGTTGATATTACAGATGTTGACGCGGTTGAATAGCAGGCGTGACGATTACTTATCGATAACGAATCGATATCGAACGAATTGCTTCTCTTCGGTAATAAATATTGTATATTTGTATTTCAGTAAGGAGTTATCTCCAGAGAGAGCTGCGAGTGCGATGGGCACGATAAGCGGCGGCTCCCGTACCAGCATGCTGAGAAACTCCAGCAACTCTAATTTAACTCGAGCTTCGCCCGCCAAGAAGGTAGCACTTAGACACAAACTTTTCGATGGACTAGCCCCTCCATACATTTTGCTAATTGTGTAATAGATTGATAAACTCCTTATTGAACACCTTAACAAACACATGACAAGGAATAATAATCTAGAAAATAAGTGTAACAACAGGAGGTCTTATCGCTAAGAGCGATCTCTTCCAGGCAACCTTTGAATGGAGAGGAGAAAAGCAATGAAATTGAACGATAGTGTTTTGTATAAATATAATAATATAGTTAATACAATAAAAATACATAAACATAATAATAGTATTGATGGAAAAAAGCACAATTTTTCTGGAAATGCACTTGACTTCTCGGTTGTCGTGCTGAGAGGACTAGGTTCAGATTCCAGCAGACGCTCAAATGCTTTCCTCAATTTTCATTCTTAATTTTGGTTCTAGATGCGATGTTTGTGTCGAAACTAACTTGTTTGGTGAAAGCGTTTGTTTTGTTCAACTAGTTGCGCTATGCGGCTTAGCCCTCGTTTATCAGGACAATAGATACTAGATCTACTTTTACTTAACCAATTTTATCTAAGACCGTCAAGCCATCACCGAGATATTATATAGTTTAAAACGTACTCACCAGCGCGCTCACTCACAAGCTTTCTCATTTATAATACGAGTACGATAATTACCAGATTCTTCTTATCATTTCGAGTTGGAAATGATAAGAATCTGGAAATTATCATACTAAGTGAGTTACCTACACACTATGACTACACATATAATACAACACTATGACTACAGATATCGATTATAAATGTACTGCTACTATTATACTCACCATTTACTTAGAATCCCAACATAAATTATTATTTATTGTGTACATTACATAATTAGTTCGTAAACATACTTATTTCCATAATTTGTTCCAGAACGATGTCCCCAGTTCACGAACAGCGAGCTCAACGCCAGCAACCAAGAGGAAAGGGAAATAACTGACACTATCTATGTATCGCTTCACTATAGTTTATTTATTCATACTCCTATGATTTCCACATAGCATGTAATATCACAATACATATCAATCGTGTTTATTCCGTATAACTATCGATGCGGTACGCGCGGCCTACATTACCCTCCGGCCTCAATGTCGGCATTCGGCTAATAACCGTATCTTCGCAAAAAACAAAGACCTAAGGAGTATAATAGAATCTCATTAGCTTCAAATGACAACTTACTCTACTACTGACATTACACATCTCTTGTAAGCGTCCCGGGCCATGCATAAAGGTCGATATATGACCTCACCATAGACTTATCACCCCAGCACAATCTTGTGTCGATCTCGACATCGCCCCGCCTGCGCGCTGAACACTAGTAATGACATCCAGCTACTGAAGTAACTCGTTCAGGTGAGGCGATTTTCAAGTCAAACCTACATAGAATATAGTTGAAGAAACTAGTCGTTTTAGAGTGTGTACTCGATTGTATAAAGTGATTGAATTATCAAATCATCGCGCTATGCGATCACGGTTTCAAATCTTATCTAGTGCCAAAACATATCCTTATTTATAACCCAATCTTTATAGCCAAAACCTTCGCCTAATCTAACAATCGAATCGAATCGGAACAATCGAAGCTAATTTTGTACAAAGTGAAAAACCTGTAAAGAGACTACATTGATCACTTGAAAACCTATGTAAAATAATATAAAGATTTTGTGTTTATTTGCTGTTGACAAAGGTTAGTTTATAGGAGCATTATAAGTGAGCGATAATAACGTGCGCATCGATAGTTATACACGAGTAGCCGCCGTCACATCGTATATCGTGTAAGTGACGCCCCTATTCCTGTCCCAGTCTCCCCAGACTAGCCGTGCTCGTGTTTGTATTACTATTTTATAATAAAATGTTCGATCAAAGTGTTACTGTGTATTTCATTAACATCTATTAAATTTAAATATTTTCTCCTTTAAGTACAAAACATCAGCTCTTAAAAAATGCAAATAGAGAGGGAACCTGGTTGTGAGGCGCATTTTATTGCCGCGGCTAGCTCTGGTCCATGAGGTTTGAGTCGACGGCGCCACCGCCCGTGGAGTCCTTTAAAATAGACTCGAAAATGGGCTGCAGCTCGGGAAACGACTTTATTTGCGTCACGAAGTCCATCAGGTGGGGATTCTTTTCTGTCAATGGGAATACAACTAAAGAGTCATACAAATAGCTCTATTAACATGATACATTTTGCGCACGGCTTTCTCTGAGATCTGACCGTCACTCTTGCGACTGCCCAGCCTTCGGTCGTCTGGTCGTCATTTGATGAATCTTTGCAAGAGCATCGGGCGCTGTCAAATTAGACCAGTATGGAACACTGGATAATCTTGATACTCTCACTCGTTGGGAGAAAGACAAAAGAAGACTGAGTCATTTGTATACATTTTAAACCATATATATATCACAAATGACCATACATAGAACCAGGTTGATAATCATCACGGTTGCCTTCACACGGATTTTGGTAATTGATGCAAATCAGAATATTTTCGAACCAGCTCTTATTCACATAGCGTGATTCGGAACGTTCCCTAAGTAAGGTCCATTTAAATCTGTTCACAATCCTATTATGCTAAATAAAATGATCAACACACCTGCTTCCGGTATTTGTAAGAGAGCGGCGGCGGCACGTAGCGCAGAACGTTTCAGTTCATCTTGTTTCTCGTATTCTTGTTTGACAGAGTTGGCCTTTACTTTCATCGTGCACGTCGCTCTCAATGGCTCAACTAATCCTTCTAGCCCTGAAAACAAAAAAATACTATATTATTCCCCATACCCTATCCATCGTAGTTAATGGAAGTATCGGGCAATTAGGAGCACTTTGTTTTGATGTGTGATGTGAATGTTTCCGACACTAGACTATTAAAGCGCCACAACTATAACTATTGCAGTGTCACCCGAATAGTGGATGATCAAGAGGAACTAAAGCTCCACTGCATGACTTAAAAAGCTGCCAAAAACCTTACTCTACTGTACAATGGCATGGCAGAGGTGAGCAGCCCGCGCGTGCATGAAAGCGTCACGACTGCAATTACTGCAGTTTCACCCGAATAGTGGATCCTCAAGTCGAACTAAAGATCCTCAACGAGGCTGAGCTTAAATAACTGCCCACTCTACAGTACAACGGCAGGCCAGTGCTGCGCGAGCCGCGTAAACGTCACTAGTCGAACATCTACAGAGCCAAACGGAACTTTGAATAGTGGAATCGTTAAGAACCAAGACTCCTCTAAAGCATAAATAACTGCAAAAAAAATTACTCAACAGTACAACGGCAGGGCAGAGATGCGCGACTCTAAACCTATCCTCAAGAAGACTTCACTGCGTGATTGAGCTTAAAAAAATTGCAATAAAACTCACTCTGTAGTACAACGGCGGGGCAGAGCTGTGCAAGCCGCGCGCACATCAGGTAAGTCAACATCTTGATGTCGTAGTGGTCGCGCAAGCCGTCCTCCACGTGCCGGAGGAACTCGAACACGTCGAGCCGGTCGAGGCACGTGCCCAGCAATGTGTACATGCACTCGAACGCGGCCTTGCGCAGGTCCAGACCGTCGTCCACTGAGTGCTTGAACGGACCCATCTCCACTTCGCGGATCAACTCTTTCTGTTGGGAAGATAAGTAAGATTACTAGGGGGAAGTTAACGACATTATTGCCGGTTATTTGAGATATTGAAACGTCCCATCTCCACTTCGCGGATCAACTATTAATTCCTGTTGGAAAGACGGTCACCCCTTTTGACAGTGTTATGTGAGACATTGCAGCGTCTCAGTGAGAGGAGTTCATTGCCAAACGATATAGATTCTGTATTTTAAATGGAGGGCGTGACCTTCACACGAACGACTTAACTTATCTCGTCTCATAATAGCATAAAAAATCGGTTATTACCGATATATCAATCGATGTAGGTACTAGAAACACAAATTAGATTTGGAAAGAAAACTTGTGTTTTCAGTGTATATTCTGCTATCTGCGGACACCTGGGGAAGGCCTAATGGGTACCTTGACTTAACACGTTCACCATGCATGTCCCATCGTTCAGTCATTTTTAGTTACTCACCCTACGTGCATGACACTTTGATAGGGCATGAATCCTAACAAGTAAAGGCTCGTTAAACTTTAACACGTGTGACTTTATCCACTTTTATCAACATACACGAGTGATAAATGAACTGAAAAAAAAACGCCATAAAAATCGGGCGACTTTTTATTAGGGTACCCAGTATACCACCTATAACATATGCCCAACATTTTCATTTGCACGTAAATAGTAGTCTCCATAATAAGCTGCACAGGAAACGTGTCAAGTCTGGGTGTAGACGGTGGGCAGCAGAGTTGTCACTCACAAGGTTCCCCTATAGGTATATATTAGTCTGTGTATGTTTATAATATATTATTATTATTGATGTAGGTTTTTGTAGGTATATTATGTTTATAATATTAATAAGTATGTGTACATTTATTAATTTAAATAGGTGTCGAGGTACACCACCGTCCCCGTTAGTAATATTTTTATCATCTCCCTTTGGTTGTCTGGAAGAAATCGCTTCGAGAGATAAGACCGCCCTTTGTGCTCCTATTGTTTAATTTAAGTAAGTAAGTCTTTGTAAGTGTTCTTTTTTGGTGTGCAAATAAAGAATTTATCTATGTATCTATCCGGCTAAGTCCCCGGGCCTGTGACGCACCTTGACTTTGGTCTCCAAGTAGATGGTAGGCAGCACGTTAGGCAGCAGGTCGCGCACGAGCGAGGGCTTGTTGTGCGCGGCCGAGTTGAAGGCCACTAGAGCCACGCGCCGCACGCCCAGCTCCGGGTCCTGCAGCGGCACCAGCAGCTCCGACATGCACTCGCGGAGCAACCCGTCGATCGCTTGCGGCTGACACCCACACAACGTTATCGCTAACATTTTGTTTGCTGAATAGGCAAGCATTAGACCTGATGGAAATTGATAGTGCGGACGAAGATGTGACATGCTTGCCTAGAAGATACCTATTCACTCGAGACTTGAAGACTCCCAGATTATACTGCTTGTGGGGAAATGACGCAGACAATGAGTTCCCCTCCCTCGCTTAACGAATGATGAAGCTAAACGCTTCTAGCGAACTGGAGCTATATCGGCTATAAATGGATTACGTTTTTGCACGTGGTATGCGAAGATAACGTATAAATTGTCATTATAAGCTACGCTACGCCATTCTTTCATCTGACATCCAGTCAGACTGCCAAGCGACACAATGATATGGTATAAATTCCACAAATGTTTTGCTTCCACATTTATTATGCGAACCACAAAGGAATGGAACTGCTTGAGTCTGTGTTACTTTATAAGTACAATATGAGAGTCTTCAAGTCGCGAGTTAATAGGCATCTTATAGGCGTTTGCCTATAGTGTTAATTGATGTAAGTGACGATGGAGTACAAACGTACTCCATCGTCACTTACATCAATTAAGATCAATCGTCAAACGATTGTTTATTTTGTATAGTAAAAAAGTGCAAAAGCATCATCCCATGAAAAGTCAATTACAAACAAATATCGTACAATTTGAAGAGTTACACATATAGACAACGCATATTAAAATGCCTGAATATCAGATACGATTATATATGCATCTGATGTTTCTTCACGCAATTGTGTTTGCTTTTCATCTGCTACCTGTGGAATGTACTTCCACCAAAAGATAATACAGTGCCTAAGAATTTATATGACTGTTTCAAAAAAAGTGTTACGAGTCTTCTCTAAGTTGCAGATAACCATTGAGCGGCTGTAATTGTTTACCATCGCACTGGCGACTTTCTATTTTCCAGCTCTTTTATACAATAAGGGTAGAATGATACTGCGTCAATTTCGTTATAGTGCCATTCTCCCTTTCTATTTCAGAATGGACAGCCGCTGGGTTTTAAAAAAATTAGTGCAATGTGAGTGCTAATATTTATACTCTCTCCGTTTTTGATCTTCTGATATATCTCCCTTTTCGTCTAAGAAACGACCATAACGCCTTTATCATAGCGCTTAATTTTTTTAATGGCTTTTGAGAGCGAGCTCTGCATGAATAGCATATGGAAAGCTGCAGCAGGGTAATTAATAGGCACACAGTGCCCTGCGGTTCACCTTAGGGTATATCACACTAATATCATAAAGGCGAAAGTTTGTGAGTGTTTGTATGTTTGTTACTTCTTCAATCTCAAACCGCTGGACCAATGTTGATGAAATTTGGTATAGAGGTAGCTGACACCCTGGATTAACACATAGGGTACTTTTAATCCCGGAATTCCCGCGGGTAAAGCCGCGGAGCGCAGCCAGTAATTTTATATATCATAGAAATAGAACAAATTGCTTACCTGATCTGAGATGGTGAATTTGACGGCTGTGACGGCGGTTGTCCTTGTAAGCGGCTCCGGCGATTTGAGAAATCCTTTTAAGTGGGGCAATAAGTCTCTTGGTTCCAATAGGCACAATTTTCCTAAGCATTCTGCTACCTAGAACAAATAAACAAAAGAACAACTCACCATTTACCTATATAATTTCAGAATGTATTACAATATTTACAATTATACTGGCAGAGATCGCTTTGAAAGGTTACAAACAAGCTTAAAAGTAAAGTGTAAACTTTACTTTTGAGCTTGTTTGCCTTCTATTTTTATCGTGTAAAGTGAAACATAATAGTATAACAATAAAATATATATCTATCTACAATGCCCTGATAGGCGCGATATAGCAGATCTATAAAAATAAGGATAATTTGTGCCTGTCAGATTAATTAACACTAATTTCAGGTGGTGAATCAGGCCCTTAATAAAACGAATATTTGAATGAAATAATAATCATACTAGTGACTATATACAACAAGGTATATTTTAGCAGCTTAGCGGATTTAAATGGAATTAGATATTTTATAGTACACCCTGGAAAAGGACATAGATTTATAATGTTTATACCGAATAATGCAGCCTAAGCCGCAGGGCATAGCTCTATTACAAGAGTCTTCGTTTACCGAACTGTATGATCTGAAAGTTTCAAGTGTAATAATTTCTTCTAGGTAAGCATGCTACATCTTCTGCCGCATCTGCACTTTCTATCAGGTGAGATAGTGGTCAATTGCTTGACTATCTAGCATAAAAAAACAAAAATGTCTATCACCCACTTTAGCAGACACTCTAGTATCCAACGGTCCATCAGAATTAAGAACAAACTACCATCAAGGGTCGCGCAGAAACACGCCGCTGAGGACTAAAATAAAACGGAGAGGCAATATCCCCACGTTCATACAAATGTGTGGTTCCATTGGCTCCAGAAATGTTACCTGCATTGATTGCAATCAGCTGTTTTATTTCCCATCCGATAGCGCTAGAGCTAGATAGTAGTCACAAGGTTTATGGTACTTACTACATTACGAGATCCTTCCTCCGCGCACTGACAGTGCTTCGACAGCTGAACCCATATTTGTGGTATGAATGGCCTCAGCGCCTCCACTCCTTCCGGTGTACACGATTCGCATGAGATTATCTAAAACAAACTTTAATTTGAAATAGTCTCTTGGCAAATTTATACAAACATGAAAATTGACAACCGTAACAATACATCTATTTACACAGTTTTTTTTAATTAAATAACCTTTTACTTTGATAATAATCAATTTCACAAAAAACTTAGTTTTAGTATAGAAATTAACTACCATTTCTGGCCCTCTATTATGTATCCCTGTTGTGATCGGTTTCAATTGTCAACCGACACAACTCCAAAGAAATAGGGTTCATTTTTGCTTAATTCAAATAGAAACCGCTCCCAACAAAGATACGTAATAGGATGTCTGATGTTGCTCATAGGAACAATAATTGTAAAACAATAAGGAACATGCATGAGAATGAATATAAGTTAAGTATTATTTTTTAATCTTTATAACTGTAGAATTACACATACAACACTACTATCTTATTTAAATGCTTTCATTAGGTATTTAACAGAAAAAAGCTTGATAAAATTTTATGGGACATTTCAAAAAACGCACGCTATTGGATAAACTAGTTCGTGACGTCACGTCAGTCCATACATATTTTTCAATGACTGGACAACTTCCCTTGACGACAGGTGGTGGCCGGATGATTGGATTGTGGATGTCACAGAGAGAATGTCAAAACGGCCGCGTTTACCGCATAGCTGGTGCGGGAATGAGACTAGAGCATTGCTTCTCACCTCTCTGAGTGAGTGCAACAGAAGATACTGCCGCTTAGGCTGCGCCTCTATCTCCCCGAGAATGAAAGGCAGGAACTCGGGCAAGTTACCGACAGCGACCGAGCCCAGCGCGTAGCTAGCGGCAGATTTCACTTCTTCAGATGAGGGAGCGAATGAGTTGAGCAATACTTCTTTCAGGTTTGGGATTGAGCTTAGATCTCTGTGAAAATAAACAAATATAATTTATACAATAATAAAAAAACCTTTGTAGTGCGAAAGCTATCGATGAGAGACCAACTATAGGAACTACTATAGCCCAGGCTATAAAGCGAGTGAGCGAGAGCGGCGGACGAATTCTCGCCCGCACTCAGGTAGAGAAATTACTGCGGTTCGTCTCCCGGCGGGACTTCTGGCCGCCAAGCGAGCATCGCTGAGCGAGTTTTATCTTTGATAGTTGTTGTCGCTGCGACAAAATAGTGGAGAGAAATTCTCGCCGGCCAATGTAAATGACCAGCAATCAACTATTATTATACACACGGAATTACACGACACGGAATTTATATCTTTTGTTCGTTTCATGAGCGAGAAATTAGTCGATAGCTAATCGTTTGCTCGCCGACGCGACGGTGAGACAAGGGCCTTACGGTCGTGGCGATATCGCTATCTATGCCACTATAACCGTGAATAAAGATACATAACAGCAACGACCGCACTCACGATGAAAAAAATTAAGATAATAAAAAAAATTGCATTTGTTATAGGTGGGATGAATCCGAAAGTTTATAGATAAGTGTATAAATGTGGTAGTTTTTAAGTAGATAATCGCGGGCGAAGGCGCTGGGCGGTATGACATAGCGACTCACAGATGGCGGCCGATCTCTGCGAGCGCGAGCAGCGCGAACATGTGCTGCGCGTCGGAGTGCGGCTGCTGCGCGTCGCGCAGGAACCCGCGCACCACCTCCAGCGCGTCCTCGCCGCCCTCCACCACCACCGCCGCCACGCACTTCGCCAGCGAGTGGAACGCCTAAACACACACACACACATCAATCAACAACGGACCTCCAACGGAAACATGATTACCTTATTAGGGATCCGTACCTAAAGGGTAAAACGGGACCCTATTACTAAGACTCTGCTGTCCGTCCGTCTGTCTGTCTGTCTGTCACCAGACTGTATCTCATGAACTGTGATAGATCGACAGTTGAAATTTTCACAGGTGATGTATTTCTGTTGCCGCTATAACAACAAATAAGTACTAAAAAACAGAATAAAATAAATATTTAATAAGGCTCCCATACATAATTTTTTTTGCTCGATATTGATAACGGCAACAGATAGACGCTTGAAATATTCACAGAATATTTAGTTATATGTTCACTTTAAAAATAAATAATGAAATTAAAAATATATATATATTTAAGGAGGCTCCCATACAACGTACTCTCCCACAAAAGGCATGACTATTTTGCCGTTTTTATAGATAATGGAAAGGAGCACTTCGTGCGCGAGTCCGAATCACAATTGGCCCGTTTTTTTTTATAACAACATCGATACATTTCGCGCTTCCTTCGAAAATACTCAATTTTTTCATAAAACCATGACTGCTGCTTGCGAAAGTTAAATTAATGCTAGTACTAATTCTGTTAACTTCCAGACGTGAGTGGAACATAGATAAACGAAGCGGGTAACTTTTGGGGTGAAACGTAAATGTTCTGACAGATGAAACTGAAGTTTACGGTTAGAGATTCACTTATTGTATCATAAAGAAATAAATACATTTAACGTACAAAGAGGACCTAACTTAACAAAAAGTAATTTAGTGCTACGACATACATTTTAACATCTTTACACCTATAGTATAATTAACTGCTCAAGCGCTTACTGGATACGGCAAATATAAATAAACCTAGGTTAAAAGATAAATTATGTATTAAAGAACAAAGTTTTTGTTTAAAAAAAGAATTGAAAATATCACATTTGTTTAAAGCTTCACTTTTGTATTTTGGTTTAAAAAAAATAGAAGTTGTCTTTGGTACCTGCACGCGCTGAAAAATTGATATTTTCCCCTATACTTAGAGTGTAATATATTCTTATTTTTTTAATGCAGAATAGGCAATCATTTGACCACTATCTCACCTGATGGAAAGTGATGATGCGGCCAAAGATGGGACATGCTTGCCTAGAAGATACCTATTCACTCGAGACTTGAAGACTTTCACTCGTTTACACCCGAGTGAAACCTATTCATCGCTAATGCGAAGAAACGCCGTCTTAGGGTGGGACAAGTGACGAACAAGCTCGCAGCACGCTTGTACGCCAACCAATAGGAGTAGGTCGTAGTTGAGGGGAGTACCTGTTTGATGTGATGCGCGTTGGCGCTGTGGTCGTGCAGGCGGTGCACGGGCGCCACGAGGAGCGCCAGCAGCTCGCGGCGAGAGCACCCCGCCACGTCCGCCGCCACCAGCGCCGACAGAACGCCGAGCATCGCCTTCAGCGCGCCGCCTGACAACCACACACATACACACATATATACTATTTTTGTTTCTTTTAATTTTGGCTTCGCAATTTTGTGCGTTTAGCCAGTGTCAAGCAATAGATTTCATGTGTATTTCATATTAAAAGTCCTAGTCCCAAGTCACAGTTAAAGTCAAGTAAAAGAGTCAAGGTCCAGTCATAGTCTAGTCGTGCCCTAGAAAAGTGGTAGAAACTTTACTAGAACTTCTATTGTAGTTTTGGAGCGAAAGCGAAAATCTCGTTTTTCAACTTTGTATGATTTGCCTACACTTATGCCCATTTACTAAGTATTAAAGGTAGTATAGTCCACCATTATTACAAATTAACACTCTTAACTACTCGAAGAAACAGGTTTTGGAAAATTGTACAAAATCAACGTCATTTTTTCACTCTCGCGGCAAAACGCCTACTATACTATTTTAAAGTTAAAACTATCGTGAGTATTACACATCATGTTTCCGTGTTATATGCGGATACAAACACGTAAAATATGTCGACTAGTTTAAGTGACGTAGTAAATTTAATTGACTGACCTTTTAAAAAATATGTAGGACTTTTAGGCCTGTCTGTTGTCGGTAGATCTTTGCTGAATATTCACATGGCGTTACCAAAGCATTGCAATTGAGAATTATAAAATTTATCTGAGATATCATTTACAAATATCTCATAAAGCAACGGTCCAAGTAGAGAACCTTCACCCAGCCAGATATATGTATAGATGTTTACGACGACAGCTTGAGATCTCATGTCAATGTATGATGAAAACCACCTCAATAAGTCTCCACGGATGCCCATGTTCTGGAGTTTTTTGATCAGGATTAAATAGTCTATTCTATCAAAAGCTTTTGCTATAATCTGTGTACCCCACGTGTACCTCACTAGTGAAATACTCATTAAACAATACAAGATTAGACCAGTTGATCATCCTTTCAAGAATCCATGTCGGTGAGGACTGAAAGATTGCTTAAGATGCCTGATTATAAACAACAAAATGTTGGTGCAATTAATTGATTTATTATTTAATTTTATTCATTTATTAGAAAAAAAAACAACGGATTGCACTCCGGGAGTGCCGGTAAAAGTTAAACATTAACGTTTAACAAAACTTGAACATTAACGTTGTAAACAGCAGGAGCAGGCATACATTTTCGCCGCGCGGTAGAAATAGAGGGGAACACTTTCTCTCCTATGCCGCACCGGCGGTCTACTCTCCTTCCGTCTTATGAATTTTTGATCAGGTCACGTGTCCTGACGCGAGTTAAACATTGTTTATCCATCCCAATAAAGTGCACAACGCCGCTAAAGAAGTTTTCACTTCAAAAATAATGTTTGCATGATATCCGGAGAGATATTGCCCTAGTATAGTCATGTATCGGCGCCGTCAGTACCTTGCAGGAGCGGCGACTTGGCGAGCGCCAGTATGTTAGGCGTGAGCGCAGCGCGCGCGTCCGCCGTGAGCGCGGCGGGGCAGCGCAGGCACGCGCCGCGGACCAGCGTCAGCGCCGTCTGCGCGCAGTGCAGGTCCGACTCCGTCACCAGCGCCGGCACTTCCATCAGCACCTACACAACACACGCCTCAACTACCTACTCACTCTGTGAGCTGAAGACCACCTGTATTTTGACGTGATAACGTCTTATAACTCGATGAACACCGGCTGCTAGCACGAAAAAGTGTCACGTTTCACCCGAGCCTGAGCGTGCAAGCGAGAGCGCGGAACGAGCGATAGAGTGGCACGATGGACCTAAGCGTTCGTCTTATGACGTTATCACGTAAAACTATCGTCCGTAAACTGACTTTACAGTCAACCAATTTTTTTTCCAAATGGCTAAAATTTTTTTTTTACATTTTGCGACCCCTTTATCTCCGCAATAAATACTGAAACGACATAAACAAAATGTACTTATCGAACCTGCTCCCTGATTCAAAACCATACGATAACTCATTTACCTTACGATTCGGTTAGTTGTATTACGATAAAATGTATTTTTAAGAAGAAAGTTATCCAATCGTATTAATTCGGTAAGTTACCGAAAAGTTCTGAATCAGGGGGCTGCTCAACAAATTTCACCAGAATCGGTTGAGAAATGCGACCTGTAGAGAAGAATATGTAGAGGAGAACAACTTACATGCGACATGCACACAAATACATTAAAAGTCCGACAATCGGCGCCAATACACCCCGAAACTATTTAGTTGTCTGTGAGTTTGCAGCGCGATGCACGCACATGTGGACATTTCCATGCTTCATCCATAATTGGATGAGGTTAAGTCTGTATTTTTTTCAAACCCGTACATCAAACAATATTTTTGAATGGCAAGAATGGCGCGAATTCTTCACAAATACTACGAACCTTTGTGGGTGGGTCAAAAAGTTCGCGGAATGAAAGGGTTAGAAAGAGATAGGAATATTATCGTAATACCTAGGACTAGTTGATGACTCAAATTTACAATAAATGTTAAGTTTTAGCCAAATTGGTTCACTCGTGTTTGACATCTCCTTTCCTTGTCATTCCGCGAACTATTTTATTCCCTAGTTCAAACACTCACACTTTCGTAATACAATATTATTATAATAATTTAGACAAACAAGCTGGAACTGCTTACCTTACTTAACAGTTCAATGCTTATATCGTTGCTATAGTTTTGCACCAGTGTGTCCAATAAGACTAGCGTAGATAGTTTTAAAGCTCTTTGATTTTTCCTCAGGAAAGATCCCAAGATTGGTACTACATCAGACTGCAAAAAAACAATAAATACACTCAACTGAAATCACTAATTCAAAAAAAAAATTAAAAACATATATATATATATATATTTTTTTTAAGTGCCACTATAAGAAACAAGCAGATTCCCCGCGAATGCGCCCTCGTTAAAATTTAGTAATTGTTATTCCAGGTCACTAGCTATCTGTATTCCAAATTCCAGCCGAATCTGTTCACAGTTTATGGCGTGAATAGAAAACAAACATACTTACACACAAACTTTCGCATTTATAATATTAATATGATAGGTATCTTCGTCATCGACCACTTCCTTAGCTAACATTTGGTGAAACAGTGATCTGTTGTTTAAATTGAAAGTTATCTAATGTTGCAAATTATTAAACAGAATTAAAAATTTTCTTTGGTAAGATTTTAGCAATAACTAAAATATTTATTCACATGCGCCCCATGGAGGCACTCCTGATAGTTAATGACAAAAAATGAAAAAAGTATATACAAGTGCTCACCAATATAGGCCTCAAGTCGATCCTCAATGGCGAAGCAGCTACTTTTGTCAAGGCCTTGACTGTGGTCAGGCGTGTGATCTCATTGCGCAATCTTTCTAGGAAAATCGGCAGGCAAACAGGAAGCTCACCCTGTAACAAGGAGCATATAAATTATTGTTTTAGTATTGAAATATGTCTATTGTATAAAACTTAGCCAAACAGTCCAACAGCAGAACTGCGCTGGCATGACTGATGCCGGCTGAAAAAGTGACTAGCATTCATATGACACATAACACCTCAACTCTCAAGAATAAGACAGGTAATAAGATCAAATAGTCAAAATATGTCTTTTCTCTGATTTACACAAATTGAGATTTCTTCATAAATAGGGTGAGATTTACCTTTATCAATAAAAAAATCGATCACCTTTATCAATAAAAAAATCGGACTTGTGCGAGTGTGAAATACATACCGACGGTTCCGTGCAAAATGTATGTATGATAATTCATCCATCGCGAATCGATTCTCAAATAGTTTTGCTTGTTTTATTCGAATAGTATATTTCCCCTCTTAAAACTTCAAATTAACGATAAAAAACAACAAACAAATAAAAAAAAACAAATAACTAGATATACTAGTAAATTTAGGAAGGAAAAATATCATAAACGTTTTCCTTTCTAAATTGACTACATTAGTTATGCCTAGCATGTCTAATGCTATGAAACAAAACCTCAAGATAGTCTCCGAAGTGGCAGAGCAGCTGTCCAGTGGCGGCTATAGCGCGCTCCTTGACCTCCTGGTCCATATCCGTAGCCCGCAGCCGCACCAGCGTGCATTCGTACATGGCAGGGATGAACGGCAGAAGCTCTATTGCCGGCGGATCGATCCTGTACTCCACCTCGCCGTCCAAGCCTTCCACGTTGTCTGCAAATAATGGGACATCGTCAAAAGCAAAAAATACTCACATCAGCGCGACTAAGAAACGGTTATTTAGATAGTAGTTTTTATACTAGTAACTTGCTCGTATTATAGATTCGAATTAAATAAATATTGTATTACTGATTCCGATTTTTTTTATTGGTGGAACATTCGAGCCCTTTTAGATAACGCTCAGTCATACAGGAAAACCTAAGCTAAAACGATGGAAAGCCAATATTAATATCTTAGTATCTCAATATCAATATCAATATCTTAGCGAATATAATAATCAATACAACTGAAAAGTATGAAGAACAACAAATAGGCAAGATAAATAATGGAAATACGTGTTGTCGTGTCAATAATATGAATCTCGATCATATATACCGTCGAGCATCCGGCTGAAACACAATGCGTGTACGGCGCCCCAGCACAAACAATGTCGCAGTTGTTGGAATGGCCATCCTGTCCCCGACAGTGCAAACTAGAAGAGCTATTCCAGTGCACTGAGGTAGCAATAGACTTGGCATCTTACTAGTCCAACTTCAGAATTTAAATATGTATTAATCGACGAAACGAAGAAGAAGCATCCCGCCAGTCGCTAACTACTTGATACCTATCACTGAGAAAAGCAACTACGCAGCCATTTGCACAAAATTCAAACAAGTATTCATTCGATAAGTAAAGAGAGTAGAGGCCCGTACCGAGCGGCCGCATGACCTTGACCAGCGTCTGCAGAACGCGCAGCGCCTCGGCGGTGACCTTGTAGAAGGGGTCGTGCACGCAGGCCAGCACGGCCGGCATCAGCGACGCCACGTGCGGCCGCATCGTCGCACCGCTGTGGCCGCGCACCAGGCACACCACGAACACTAGCGTCTCTATCTTCATCGACGAAGCTGTGGTTTTGTCCCTGCAATCAGTTTATTGGAAATGTGACGAATTTGTTTGTTAAGTTTTCGGATTCTGCATTTTTCAAAAGTATTCAGTTAGGGGCTATACGCTGCGTCGGGCGGGATCGTCGTTGCGTATTCACGTAACGCGATCAGCATTAGCGGTCTGTCACCAACACCGCTACGTGACGCGCGGCATTGACGGTAGAGGTGACCATTTTTGTAGACACGCAACGTAACCCGCCCGGCGCAGCATACGACAAACTGATCTATCGAGATCGTATTCATAGTATGTCGTGTGTAACTCGCACTAGCTGTTCTGGTCCTGCGTTAGAAGTTAATACCAGGTCAGAGACAGTATGTATGTGTGTGTACGAGTGTGAGCGGCGGCGGCGTGAGCGCGCGTGTGCCCGCGGATCACGTACACAGCAGTCAGTACGTGCGTGTGTAGGCGTACGTACGTGAGCGGCGGCGTGAGCGCGCGCACGACGCGGGCGGCGTGGTCGGCGAGGCAGCCGGGAGCGGCGACCAGCAGCTCGCGCAGCAGTGCCAGCGCACAGCCGCGCGCGCGCACCGACCGCCCGCGGATCACGCGCAGCGCGCCGCGCACCACGCCCGCCACCTACACCAACAGACATATTACACTTTACTGTTAGTGCACGGACGCCCGCAACGATCTTCAAGGTCATCAAGTCAAGAGCAGTTGAAAAAACGTGAAATTTTCGTCCAAAACTTCACTAGAAGTTCAATTGAAGTACTAAGGCATGCCTTTTTAACTGGACCATGACTTCCTAGTACACTATGAATGTAATTCACTTGTTGCAATTTATTTTCAGTCATATAAATAAGCTCCGTTAACTCCCCGCACCTATCCATGCCTATTACAAACAACGATGGTCCGCCGCCAGCTCGCCTACACAGTAAGTACGTTACCCGGTGCAGCAGCAGCGCTTGCGGCGAGTTGTCGTCGCGTGCGATGGACATCTGCAGCGCGGGCGGCGGCCGCGTGGCTCGCAGCAGCGCAGTGTAAGCGCTCAGGATGTCGCACTTTACGTTCTCTTCGCGCTCTGCAACAAACCATCATTTGAAACGAGTGGCAAATATACAAGTTTGGAATACTTGGAAATATATCATTATCATCTGTCATTTATTTGTACCACCTAACTACACTTAGAGAATGCAATAATATTTAAATTTGAATAATATCTGAAAAATTTTTGCAAGGACCCCGGAAAATCTTGTTACCAAACAAAAACCGTCAAATCAGTTTATTTGAGAGCTACGATGCCACAGACGAAGGCTTCCAACTTTAAACATCGACACTAAATTAAGTAACTCTTCCCACTTAACTGTACTGAACAACGCTTAGCCTTACCAATGGCAATGAGTTGCAGTTACGATGGATCAGACCGACCGCGAATCGGTTGCAACAAAAATTCATATAATCTTTCACAGTAATTGTTGTTCTTCTTGTACTAATAAATAACAGCGTGACTTGGGTAAAGTACATGGAGCTTTGATGAAGCCACTTTTTACGAATTCACGACACTCCGAAACCGATGATATCGACACGCGCATGACAGACGAAAATTACTTTTGATATGAACTTTACTGTTACCTTTAAATCTCGCAATCAAAGCAGGTGACACAGTTTCATACATTTCAGCTAGAAGTTCGTGGCGCGTTGCTATCACTGACTCCAAGCACTTCGCCGCAGCGCGTCTCACCTAAAACAAGCGAGCAAACAATGTTTAAATAAGGTTACAACAAATAGAGTTTACTACAATTTGTCAGTGTTTATTTTCTGTATACAGATGTAACATTGACACAGATGAAAGGCGCGCGGTGACCAGCGCATTTCGCAAATTCACTGCATACGCTGACGCATTAAATATTTATTTGTTGCTGAGAAGTGCTTCTATGGCGACCAGTAATTCGCATTTCTCATTATTTTCAACCGACTCCAAAAAAGGAGGTTCTCAATTCGAATGTATATTTTTTCTTTCCTTTTTTTTATGTATGTTACGCGATATCCCCGCCAATTATGAATCGATTTCGATGTTTTTTTTTTGTTTGGTAAAGTATACTTCAGACGTGGTCCCATATTAATTTGATCGAAATCGGTCAAGCCAAAACCGAAATATAAGCGATGAAGTCGGTTTTTTTGAAGCTTTGCTTGCTTTTCTATTATCACATCAAATATGAAGGGCATTCGTACACTGTTCTACAAAAAAATGTATGAACATAGCGTGCCAACATAATATAAGCAATAAGTTGGCATGCTGCATTCGTGTGAATCCTTGTATAAATGTACCTTCCAAGACATGTCGTCGTCGTCCGAGTACTCCTCGGAGTCGGACTCGGGCTCCGCGTCCGGTGTGAAGGACTCGTCCTCCATCTCCTCGTCCTCGCCGCCGCCGTCCTCCTCATCCTCGTAGTTGTAGTTCGGGTCGTACGTGATCATCTTCAGACAAAGCTCGATTATCTGAAACAATCATATAAAATAGGAGATAGCTAAAAGACTTAATATCTCAAGCTAATCGAATATCTAAAACCCAAAAAATTCTATGTATATTTGGTTAATTTACCGAGCGAACACTTAACGCGAGCGGAGTGTCTCCGTTTTAACTTAGACAAAACTGCGTTCGAATGTCCGGCGGATTTCCGGTTGTTTTCCTCTACAGGTCGCAAGCAGGTTCGGTAGTTACATAGATTTTTTTGTCGATTCAGTTTTTGGATATTTTTCAAATTACCATTTTGATACAGATTGACAGATATGGGGGTTGAAAACGTTAAAAAAAGACATGTTTTAGCCATTTTGAAAAATACGCGGTCTTCAGCTCACAGAGCTAGTATCCATTTTGGTTAACATCACAAACCAAATATACATCTGCTTTTTTAGGAATTAGCGATTCGCTTTCCTGATCACTGCTTAAATTCAAAAAGCGTTGTTAAAGTCGAATATAATTGTGTAAGCCTTTTTGTGATATTTTGCATGTATCAATGCAGTACATCAGGTAAAATAGTGGTCCAATATTGGGGAATATGAGTGATATTCAAATATAGAACATTTTTTTTTTTTTTTTTTATTTGTGACAAGCTTGTGTTTGACCACTATCTCACCTGATGGTAAGTGACGATGTGATCGAAGCTGGTAAACACACTAGACCTGGAATACGCAGGCTCTCAAGGATAACTGCCGGAACATTATACCATTTTAAAAATATTTATGGGTATACATTATAAATAAATTAATTCAAAATAGTAAAACGCACGCCATTGGCTAGACTGATTCGTGACATCAGCGTACACGATAACATAACATTAGGTCGTGAGCTTTGACGTCACAGAAGAACATCAAAATGACCGCGTTTAAAATGCAATCAGGGGATTGCATTTCAAACCTTGATTTTAATATGAAATGTAGTGTATTAATGAACGACTTTTACCGGCAATGTATAACAAACTATCGAATATTAGCATAAAAATTGCATATTCCCTATGTAGCTAAAAAGATGTTCATATCGTATGTACATAGAGTAGTACTGTAGACTGACCGTGGGTATATGCGGTTGCACCTCCTTGGGGCACTTGAGCACGAAGGCCTCGAGCGCCTGCAGGCAGTGCTCGCGCAGCTCCTCGTCTGCGTCGGTGGAGTACTGCAGCACTTGCGGCGCCACGCGGAACAGCTGCTCGCCGAACCGGTGCCCCGCTTGACGGCTACCCAGAACATTTCACATTCCAATTCGAAATTGTTTATTCACATGGGCCCCAAAGAGACACTATAAAAGTTAAATACTCTACTGCCACATTAGCAAAATTACAGCCATCTCGAGAAGAACTCGGCGGCGCATTTTTTCAATGATTTATTTTTTAAACACTAACTTTAGTACAGAATTATATTAACCTAGGTATATCTATATTATGTAGTCGCTAGAAAGCGCTTGTGCAGTTTGCCTCCATGCATCCATATCATTAATGTAACCATTCGTTTTATAATAAGCTTTCTTAATTAATGCCCGTTTTATTACTGATTACAATTTTATTTTGTAAAATCTAACCCCATTTGCCATACAAGATTTATTCGTTTTGCTGAATCTAAAGTACTTCCGACTCCAAGGTATTTTAAAAATTTGGGTTTTGCCACTAACTATTTTTATTTGCTTGATTGCTGATTGAAAATAAAAATTCAAGACAATTCCACCACATTCCTTGAGCCAGTCGTTGTAGAGACTAACATGATTACCATCCTCCACAGCATCAGGTAAGATAACGGTCAAATTAGCCTTTCGGAGATAAAAAGAATGCAATGCATTTATTATATTGGGTGTCATACAAAATTTCGACAATTCATTACTTCGACAAGTTGCTTACTTCAGAAACATACCTTCGACTTAATTCGTTATTAGTTATATAGAACTTTTTATTAGTATTAATAAGCACTTCAATTTGTTTCATTGGATTTCAGAGCAGAATTATGTCGAAAGTATGTTTCTGTCGAAATAATTATCTGCTGAATAGGTGCATGTCGAAGCAGGGTTTGTCGAAGTAGTGGTCTGTCTAATGTGTGCGTTGTCGAAGTTAGTTCTGTCGGAATATTCCTTGTCGAATATATGAACCGTCGAAGCAATGACTTGTCGAAATAAATTATTTCGAAGTAAGCGAGTTGTCGAAGTAATGAACTATCGAAATTTAGTATGACACCCATTATATTGTAGGATTAAGTACAAGGAGGACGTGCTTACCAAACAGACGCAATGCACTGTATATGAGTGCGGCTAACACTAGAAGATGTAGATGATCCCAAACCCTCAAGCAAGTGATCAATCAGTTTGTTGTAGAGAGCTGCATTGCAAGACATCACCAGATGGGACAGGGCAACGATGGTGCGCTTACGGACTGCCTATAAAGAAACACCAGCAATAAATAGTTTTACTTTTAAACAGAACAAGACAATTCAATCTAATAGATAAAAATAAACACGTGCTATTTCAAAATTGTTAATCAGAATATAAGAAGTCATTATATCTCTTTTATTCTCTCTTAAGTAAAAGAGAGACTCTTAAGAAAGTTATCCCTTATAAATCTTACAAAATTTTATTGCATTTAGCTGTTGAGTTTTACGTGATTGAGTTTAAGAGAAACAAAGAAACTTCCACATTTGTTAGAAAAACACTATCAGATCAAGAAAGTTTGCTTAAGGTCAAGAAGGTTAAAAAATATTATTCTGAATTTATTTATTTTTTAACAATTTTCTATTAACCTTAATTTCTTATACATTGACATTCAAAATAAACTTGTTATACTATATTGTACCCAATTGAAGTGTAGGAATTAAGTGATAAAAATGCAGTGATGTTCTGTCTCGTATCTTTTTTTTTTATAACAGCTAGGCAAGCATTTGACCCCTATCTCACCAGATGGAAAGGGACAATGCGAACGAAGATGGAAAATGCTTGCCTAGAAGGTACCATAAGAATATTTTTTGTTTTATACATAATCTCAGGCACAATACACCACAAATGGGGGGACATCAGTGCAGGACATATAACCGCCACGCCAGTTTGAATAAGTATAAGAATTTACTCTTAGTTCACATAATATAAAAACAAATTTGACAAAGAATAATACTTAAGGCAAAATTAAATCATTCAAGTCCACTATAACGACAGTTATAAGCATACTGTTTTAAGAGATAACAAGTACAACTGTTATTAATAAAGAGTGATGATAAGTTAGTCCCAATACTCTCATTGATGTACGGACAGAGGTCAGAGAATATCAACTAAGCAAGGTAGAAATAGAGAATATTTATATAGATAATTTCTTTTCGTTCACATTTCTATGTTTTACATGCCTTATTATACCATATAACCAAATAAAATATTTTGGCTATTGTAACTTACCAATAAATTCTATTATCTATTATATACAATTAATTTAAATTAATAGAATGAGCAAATACAAAATTGGAGACAAATAATATTGCATACATACACATAGAACAACTGTAAAATACAAATAGCTTGTACCTGACGTGGTGATGCCAGTTGGGGGAGAAGAGAGTTCAGCAGCATTGGATGGAAGGATATTAAAAGTCCACCGAACCTACTCAGCAGGTCAGCTAATATGTCCAGAGCTTCCAACTGAACTGATACATCTTCTTGCTGTAAAAATACATAATAGCCCTAAGTTCACACACAAGAACACTTGCATCTCAGGTGTTCAAAACATTTTCAGCCAAAATTAGAAGCATAAAATATCCCTACATTAGGAAAATTTCGCGATTTATCAAACTTAGCATCTTTTTATCACAATACTAGCTGACCCGCCAGGCGTCGCCCGGGTATAAAAACATAAAAAACAATCACTTTCACACTCAGCCCCACACAAAGTTCAATGATGTATGTTGTAGGGCCGTTAACACCAATACCACATACACAACATTCACATCACACCCAGTACCAGAAACACAAACTTCCCGTGGGAAGAAAACTTGTGTTGCCACTGGGAATCTGGTGCTCTGAAGGTGAAAAGTCACACAACTACACCAGCGGGCATTCAAAGTTGACCTGCCACCTGCCTGGCGTCACCTGGGAAGAAAAACATACACTTCAACACTTCCACACTCACAAACTCACATTAATGTTAATGATTTCTGTCATGTGGTGCCATAATCACTAACATCACATACACTGTGTGCGCCCAACTATACCAGCGAATAGTTCAAAGAAAAGTTATAACACGATTAACAAAAGTTCGAATGGGGAGAAAACTTGTGTTCCCATTGGAGATTGAACCCAGTGCTTTGAAGGCGATCTTATATGTATATAATGTGTAGGATTAGTCCTGCCATAAACTAATCTCACGTTATCTCTTAAGACTATTTGTCCAAATAATATACAGTAAATAGCAAATTGTACATGAACTACTTAAGAGGCCTGCGGAGGTTGATTTGCCCATACAATCGTAATACCGAAATTATTTATAATTCAAGCATATTACCACCATACTGTGCTGTTATTCAGATTAAAAACATATTAATCTAGGTTCCTGGATAGTTTTTATTCCAAAATAATTACCTAAAACGAAATATAAACCAATTCCTTTTTACACATTATTACGACATAAATGTCGCATCTTTAACTTATTCGTTTTGTATTAAAAACTAATACATTTCTTTTGTCATTACAACGGGAACATAGATAATTTTTGGTATTACGGCACCTATCATAACTTGTTCGGTCGGTAGTGCTATCGCATCAAGCATGGGCACAGTTTGCCAGTTAAACAGAGACAGCCTATTGACTTGTTCAAAGCCTCTTAAGATGATGAAATAGTTTATTTTGATAAGGATTAACACTGAATGTTAAAAAGTCAATCAAAAACATGCCACTATTTCTTAGCCCCGAATTTTAATAAAGAAAATTATTTTTTCTGGGCTAAATATACATTCATATGCAACACAGATTTTTTTGTAAAACTCATGAAGGCCAATATTTTTGCCATACATTGTATTCACTTATGACTAACTCTTAAGTCAATTTACCGGTACAGCGGCTGGATTGGTTACGTATATTGTTATTTCAAACTGAAAACCAACTTTTATCACAATATAACACAGCCTATGACAATGATGCCTATGGATAGTCAAATGATTTTCGACCTTACCATTTATAAACAAATGAAACAAATAAACAAACTTTACCTCCAATAATTATTGTAAATTGAATTGTTTTCCAAGGAGGCGATATAAATATTAAGTCAAACAAATATATACAAAAGAAATTGCAATTTACATCAAGTCTCAGTAAATTATTATTTTAATGAAGTGGTTTTTTTTATGCTTGTTAGGCAAGCATTTGACTGCTATCTCACCTGATGGAGAGTGATGATGTGGCTGAAGATGAAACATGACTGCCTAGAAGGTACCTATTCAATCTAGACTTGAAGACACCCAGATTGTACTGTTCAGGGAACAAAGATGCAGGCAATGAGTTCCACTCCTTCGCTGTACAGATGATGAACATAACAAGCAAAACACTTTAAGCAAACTGGATATATTGTATATGTTTCACACATCACTATAGCGAAGCAGTAGAAGCATGCGGCATTAGAGTATAATATGTATAAATACCTTCTCAATAGCACTGCTCAGTTTACCAGTTATTTTCTTACATACATTGGCCGCTAATGTGTTTGATCCAAGAGGCAATTCTGATATGACAGTTTTCAATCCAATACTGCTAATATCCCTCAGCTGTTCAGTGTCGGAGAGCATATTAGCACACAGACTATCAACAATTCCTTCCACTTGAAATTCTTTCACTTTATTCACAAGAGGACCAAGGCTGTGAGAAAACAAGAAAATTTATTGAATTTCATTATTATAATATTTTTTTTTCCAGTTCTTTCATAGGTATTTGTATCATAACCTATTAGATATTAGCTGTATCCCATAGTCTAACACACATTAATCAAGATTTCTAGATGTCTATATTCCAAATTGCACCCAAATAATTACAGAAGTTTCAGTATGATTGAGTAACATACATACAGACATCCATACTTTCACATTTATAATATGTATAATAGTGGGAAAATCAACCTGGAACCTGATGCAGAACCTTATTCTCTTATTTTTGTAGGAAGTTCTCAGAACTTATTTGATATTTCTGCCTTGTTTAACTAAAAGTACTATAACATTGTTTTTTAAGCTTACATCACTATATTAGCAAACAGGAATAGTTGTTTCATTCATTGTTGTAATTTTCCTACTCTCTACATTATTTTATTAATCGAGCGAAGCGAGATCTCAAAGTTGATTTGGGTCATTCAGCACTTTGTCTGTCAAAGGCATCTAGCATCTAAGCCTTACAAGTAAATAACTTCAAATTCTCAGAGAATATGCAAAGCTGTAGCCCAAGGCCTGAAATGGCAACTTAAATCATATAAGTGAAAATATTAAGTGGGCCACACTACACATGTAAGTGGGGAGCAAAATATTTTTTATTTTTATCTACCCTTACATCCCGCACTTGAACAGGAAATACAAGATCAAACAATTATTACAAAGACAAAAAGTTATAAGCATTTAACCTCTTTATTAGGCGAAATGTAGGCGAGATATCTCAGTTCGGCGCGAACGAATAGTATACTGAAATATAAATTTGCTGCAGTAGCAGATCATAGAAGATATACTTTACCTATCAAGACATTCAAGATACTCACCATTTCACCGCTAAATTTTGTACTTCACCATTCTTATCTTCCAAAAGACGGAGCAGCATTTTGACCACTTTTCGCTCAGACTCATCATCGAGTTTTATACTGTCTTTTTGCAGCTCGGTCATCAAGTCATTTGTGGCCATAAACCGAAAATCTTTGTCATTGGAGGTCATCTGCAGAGTTATATTCGTATTGTTATTTCCAATTCTCATTACAACACAATATTTTGGACAAGTCATGCGCCGGTACTCACCTTCTCCAGAAGATTTGCTATTTGATAGGATACACTAGCCATTTTGTTATATTTTTATTGTACCAGTAATATCCAAAATTGAAAATAAAAACACGATAGAATTACATGAACTATCTTTGAACAAAAATCAAAAAGGAATCGGAATTTCAAGATCGAAAATTCACTGTGCTTTGTGGTTTTTCTTTCATTAGTTTCAGTTTCATTTCCAAAGAGCATATAATCACAGACCACAGAGAGTACTACGTAAACTCGTATTCATTTCTCTGTTCCATAGAGTAAAAGTATACTCTCACAGAACACGTAATACTCTTGTCTAAACGTAGTAATTACATATCTTTGCTCTTGTCGACGATACGGTATTGCCAGAGCGTTTCATATTCTTTATTTTGCCATCGGTAGTCCAACATGTCAGATATCTAATTGTAGAACGTGCCATCTGGTAAAAAGTAGGGAAACTAAATGAATCACGCTAATAAAATTTCCACACTCTATTCCACGCTAGAGAGCGCACCCCACAAACAAATTAACGAGGTAATTAAATTCAAGTTTGCACGAAACCCTTGATGCTCGACTCGAGACTCGTACTTGTTATTTATTAATAAAGAAAAAGCGCATAACTAAGTAAGCCCTTCCCTACACAGATAAGCGCTTTATTGGCTTTATTTTCTGTATCAAGCTGAAAACGATCTTTTTCATTAGTGCAGATGATACATGCAGTCAACATCGATGTACATACATACCATGCATACATTATTACTAAAGACAAGCTTCACATACAAACGAAAGATACCAGTTGTCTTTTGTATCGGTAATAAATAAAAAATAATATGTATTTAGAATTATTTATTTTAACTTTTAGTACAAAATAAAACTAGTACACAGGGATACATCTCAAACCTAGCATTTGCAATGTTGAATAGTCCGAGGCTTACGACGATAAGTCTTCTCATTTGTACTATTTTAGAACTATAACGTCACACAGTTCAGCTCATATTCCCCATCAAAAAATAAAATTAGTCGTGAGAGATACAAAACTGAATAATGTAATCAATCACTCTTCGAGTCAATCTAAAAATAGACCCAAATTTATTTAATGCCGACGACGTATCACTAATCCTAATCAGAGCTACTTCGGAATCAAATACGCTTACCTAACAATATACAAAATACACATTTTGAGGTTTGGAGCGGCTTTCATTAAATTTTTTTTCAGGCACGTACAAACCGGTGCATTCCAATATTCAAAATACATGAAACCACTCAAAATATGATGACTATTGTGTGTAATATGTAGAAATTATATTTTTATACCTTCTTAACAAAAAATAACACTGCTATACATATAATAAAGACATCATAATTAATGTGTGATTATTTAATTTAAAATTAAATTATGATGTCAGTGGTTGTTAGGACTAAAATAATGTAGTTAGAAGATATAGCTGCTTCTATTGAGGAATATAAATAACAGATTGGAAAATATGTACAGATTACAGCAGTCTACAAAGTCTCCATAATTAAGTATATAAAGTTGGTTTAATAATAAATCAACCTAATTATTAGCAGCTAAACTTTTTGTTACACACTAACCGTGTCTACACATAACAATGGGTGAGCGTTATAACGTTGAATTTTGTCATTTTGGGTCGTTTATGTATTTTAAACATACCATTATTATGCCAGTTCTCTTTTCAACGAAATATTCGACGATCTTAATGTTTCTAATAGCTCTAAGTTACTTTAACCTACCATTACATACCAATCGTGTCAAATTCTTAATTTTAATTACAAATAACAGTGCATTCAGAATTATCATAAAACCACCGTCGTCGATATCATTAAAACCATGATCAAATGGATATGAATTGCAATTAATTGCTTCTTTGAAATTATAAAAACATGATTTACATGCAAGTAAAGATATGGTCCGCGTACAGTTACTTTTACTCGTTTTTTTTTTGGTATATTCGTCGTATACATAGCGACAATCAACCACACTTTAAAATTCTGTTGTTTGCTTGTTGTAAAGACTAGTGGGCAATAGTGTCAACATTTTCAGGCCGCCTGAAGGCATCTGACATGGCGACAGGCGAGATTTTACCCAATTTTTTTATCAGATTGCCATCTAGTTACTTTTCTCGAAATATTTGTGTGAAACATTTAAGGTGCTGCCGTGTGCAAATTTAGTTACATGCTAGGTTTTCTGATTCGATTTCGTTGCTACGATGCATTAAAATCTTTAACTCTGAGATGGGCGGTATTGAGAAACCCTTTTAATTGGCTTTCGGAGTATGCATGCGTGCACTACATACTTAGAACAAGAAGTACCAAACCGGTAATATTGTATAAGTATTTATAGCTATGTATAGTTGATACAACTATTTATTATGTAAGGCGTGTTCTCACTTTACTGTGACCAATATAAATTAGTACCAATTGTACAATAAAATATATCTTAGCGTTGCATTGTCATACATCGATTTATAACAACTTTGTCACTTCTGTTCAATAAAGAGAATCAATATTACTTTGTATATACCTTGAGCTTAGGCTTAAGTTCAAACATAATGCCTGTCAAGATAAGGGCGTTGTGATATAACTCGATACAAATGTCCTGAAATGAATGTATGACAATATAGCCTGCAAATTAAAAACCTTCCTATGTCCGCGAGCGCTATGTAAAAACTTCTGAGCACTTCTGATTTTGTTTTCTAATCACACTATTATACATTCTCTGCACTTATAAATATGTATAAAAACTCGCGATCAATTAATTACATCAATAAAATTATAGCACCAAACTAACTACTGCTTGTAATTTTCTCAAATGTTACGTAACTTATATATCCACCACATAGAAATATTAATAATACGCCAATAGAATGTATTGAAGTTTCGTATATTTTTAAACACACGTGCATGCGCACGCGATTCCGGACACCGAGAACAAAATACTACAAAAAGAATAAAATGTTCACGGTAACCAAGGCTACAGTTTGCATAAAAGAACAAACTGGTGGTGTAAAATTCAAAGACGCCTTAACATTTATGTTGTCATATTATTAAAATTTCTATGATCCATCAACTACATGTGATTATATGGGCCGTCATTCATTAATTATTTCTTTATCGCCCGTTCTGAGCGTGTGTGTGATACGTATAAAACTTGCATTTAAAAACTATAGTAAGACCAATAAATAAGTTATTATTGCTAATCGAATACATCCTGCTATATTTAAGAATTAATAATCATTCTCCGATCATGAACACATGGAAGCTAAAACGATTTTGACACAATCATAAAACGGCAGTGATGTATTAGGTAAAACGTAGCCACTACTGATTTTTCTCTACACAAGTAAAACTCAATTAAAACATAAATTTAAAATGGATGGGGCTTACGTACTGCTCTGCAACAGATGAGAATATTATTAAAGTATTTCATTGGGTCAATCTCTGTTAAAATAACATTGCTGGATTCCTATAAAAATATTTCAAACCTATTTTGTTTATCGTTAGTTAAAAATGGCAGTACAAAAGGCTACGATTACTCTTATAAATATGTTTGATTTGTTTTTGACATGCGATTATTATTTATCTTAATATTTAATTATATTACAATGTTCCCAATGCTGGCTACACTAGCAGTTCAAAGCGACTGCACAGAAATCAACATAAATGCTACCATCTAGGTATTTATCCCTTGTAGTTTACAATAAATTACTAAGTTGCATGCTGTTTAATATAAACATGATCGATTGCAATATTTCCTATAAACATAAACTTTGATATTATACATAAAAATAATAATAATAGCATCCACCAAACTGCTGAATGCGGGCCAGCAGGACGACAGTTTTCTATTTACATTCGTCATACTCGTAAATCTATACCGAACGAATTCGACGGGCACAACAAAATTCTAGCATATTAAGATTTCCCAAAGAAATGATTGACATTATTCAGACTGAGCATTTCGTAACATCGAAAACTAAAACACAAAACAACAAACATCCATCGAACGACCGGCGTGAGAACGATCCTCTGCGTCGTCACCGAATCATGTATTTCAAATTCTAACACCTAAATGAACACATGAAATACAATCCGCCGCGCGAACACCGTCCGCGCCCCGCGGGGCGGCGACGTAACACTACCATTAAATAATTACAAGTCTTAAACGTAAAATAAACTCAATAATATACATAATTACATTATATATTCGAAAAATATAACAAAAGCCGAGCGGAGGTCGGGGCGGGCGCGGGCTCGGCGCGGGCGGGTCGCGGGCGCTACAGCGCGGCGGGGGCGGCGGCGCGTCACATCGGCGGCCGCTCCCAGTCCAGCGGCGGCGGCGCGCCGCCCCACGCGCCGCCGCCCCAGCGCTCGCGCTTGTAGAACCGCTTCTTGAAGTGGTGCGGCTCGAGCGGCGCGGGCGCGGGCGCGGGCGCGGCGGGCGGCGGCGGCGCGCGCGGCGGGGGCGCGGGCGACGGCGAGCGCGCCGCCGCCGCCGCTGCCGCCGCGGCCGCCGCTTCGTGCCCGATGCCGGAGTCCGGCGACGTGTTGCACGCCTCGTCCGACCGCCGCCGCTTGTCCTCCATGGCGGTGGACGCGAACGATATTAGCTGGTCGAACCGGAACGCGATCCGGTCCTGCCACTTGCTCTCGTCCACCTCCTCGCCGCCTTCGCCTTCTGTCGACATATTGCGCTCGGTCAAGCAACGAAACCGACTCGTGCCGTCGTGGGAGCCGGTCGGGTCGTTTTACAAAGACGACCGCGTTGAACACACACAATTTTTTATTATGAACTTTAATGGAGATCGAGATTATCGAGAGGAGCGCAGGGACGCGGATTGCGCGGGGTGGAGAATGATAATTTTATACAAAAATATTATTGCTAATATCGTAGCAGTAGCTGAAAGACACGATTCATATTATTTTAATCATTCATCATATTTAAACGTTGGCGAATTAGAAATCTTCAAGGCCGAAAGAATTTGAATGAAATTTGGAATTTAAGATTAACACATAGGCCACCTTTTAACTCGATATACGCAGGTGGAGAGCGAGGTAACCCCTCCACGGGCGCAGCGGCCCGGTTCGTACTCGAGTCTACCGTCGTGCCCCACAGGCACATCGCTCACGGTTCGAGCCTCACACACCCCCTTCCTTCACCCCTGCGAAGGAGGAAGGGCCAGGAATTTTCCCCCCAGAAAAAAATAAGGTGTTAGGGTGTTTGGGTAACTGACCGGGCAGGCGCGTGCCGTCGGGCAGCTCGTCGACGAGCGGCGTGGAGGAGTTGGAGTGCGTGTCGGGCGGCGGCGGCGGCGAGCGGCGGCGCGGCTCGTCGTCGGCGCCGCGCCCGCGCCAGTACTCCGACGCCAGCACGCGCGCCTGCAGGCACGCCGCCAGACCTGCGCGCACACACACGTCACGCACGCACGCTACTATACGCACACACGGCAAACATTTGCCAACTAACTTAAATAATGCCCTACTCCACTTTGTATTATTTTCCAAAATTTTCAAAAAGTTGAAAACCGTGATTTTCGAATTCGCTCCAAGACTCATGTGGAAGTTCTAGTACAATTTCTACCACTTTGCTAGGGCATGACTTGACTATGGCAGGAACTTGACTGTTTTACTTGACATTGACTGTGACTTGTGAGTAAGACTTTAAATATGATATACACTTGAAATACATAATTACTTGACACTGGCTAAATGCACAAGATTGAGAAGCCAATATTAAACGAAAAAAAACCTCGTGGCCTCGATGAAGAGCGGACAGTAGGGCGACAGCGGTGGCTATACAGTATATTATTTAACGACAATATCCTTAGTCGCTACCGCTGCCGCTCCGCTACCCGGTCGAGTCCAAGGCCTTATCCTCGCGGCTGGTGGTGCGGGTCGTAGTATAGATACATGTATCGTGTCTCACCCTCAAGCGGCTGGTGGTGCGGCTGATGGTGCGGCTGGTGGTGCGGCTGGTGGTGCGGGTCGTGGTAGCGCGCGCTCATGTTGACGGCGGCGTTAATGATGCTCTGGTTTGAGATCTCCAGCGTGCGCTCGATCTCGCCGTTGACGAGGTCGCCGATGGTGCGCGCGCCGCCGCCGCCGCCGCCGCCGCCGCCGCCCGCCCCCACCGCCAGCCGCTCCGCCGACAGGTGCCGCCGCAGCGCCAGCTTCGCGGGGGACACCTGCTGCACAACGACCACACACTGTCAACGGCAGCAAAGGAGATAGCGATAACTTCTACAAGTCGGGAGACCAGGTGATATAATCTTAACGTATCCTTCTCAATGGCGTCCTCATATATGTGCGTTTCGCTCGAACCTTTATTGTCAGAATCGGCTATATATTTTCCCAACACAGCATTTCATCGAAGCTCCAATAATCGTACCGCAGATATAATCGTTACGGGCGCTATCGACATGGACATTATACTGAAGAGTTTAAGCGACAAAATAATCCAAAGAAATGTAAACTTAACCATAGAGTGTAATATGAGCGACGTACCTGCGCGAAGTCCGGCGGCGCCTGGTGCGCGTGGTGCCTGGGGTCGCGGTCGCGGTCGCGGTCCCGGTCGCGGCGCTCGAAGGGGTAGCGCTCGCGGCGCAGGTCGCGCGCGCGCGCGTAGCCCTGCGGCGAGGCGGGCGCGGAGGCGGGCGGCGCGCGCGGCGGGAAGGCGCGCACGAGCCCGTTGGAGTAGGCGAGCGGCGCGGCGGCCGCGGCGGCGGGGGGCGCGGCCGCGGCGGGCGCGCGCTTGCGCTGCTCCTGGTCCTCGTTGAGCACGGAGGTGATGATGCTCTTGAGGCGGTCCTCGAAGTTGATCACCTTGGGCGACTCCTGCACCTTGGCGACCACGCTGAGCGCCTTCTGCTTGGCGGGGTCGAGGCGCGGCGCGAGCGGCGGCGGCGCGGGCGCGGGGCGCGGCGCGGGCGGCCGCGGCGGCTGGCGCAGGAACCCGTTCACGGCGTGGTTGGGCTTGTGCGGCGGCTTGGCGGCGGCCTCCAGCTGGCGGCCGGTCTCGAGGATCTTCTGCGCGAGCAGCTCGGGGTTGCACTCGTCGATCTTGCCGACGTCGGGCACGTCGGGCCAGTCGGCGGAGCGCGCGCGGTGGTCGCGCGGCTTGCGCGGCTTCACGGTCACGGAGTGCGGCTTCACGGTGGCGACGGGCGGGCCGGCGGGCGGCGCGGGCGGGCCGGCGGGCGGCGCGGGCTGGCCGGCGGGCGCCGCGGGCGGGCCGACGGGCGCGCTGACGGGCGCCGCGGGCGGGCCGACGGGCGACGCGGGCGGGCCGACGGGCGGCGCGACCGCCGGCCTGGGCTCGGCGCGCTCCATCTGCACGATCTCGTTCTGCAGGTGCGAAACCTGCGCATGTAACCGCTTCCTGTGAGCCAGCGTGGCCGTTATCTCTTTGAGGACGCAGTCGTACTCCACGGAGGCGGTCGCCTCGACGGTCGGCCCTATGTGACCGAGCCGACGATACTTTTCGGTTATTTCAAAAGTCCGCTGTTTCACTAGCGCCGCCTGTTCTGCCTCTATATTGTTTACCTGAATTGAATGAAAAATATTTTTGGTTCTGAACGGATAACGGGAGTCAAAAGTTAGATGTTACTGCGGAACCGAACCACTATACCGCCCACACCGTACTACAAACAAAGCGTTGGAGGATGCAGCCGCCTAGATCGTGCCCTGGCCCTCACAGCGGTAACCCCGTAGGTATGAGTGGAGCGTACCTGCGCCTGCAGCTTGCTCGCCTTGCTCTGCAGCTCCTTGTGCCGGCCCACTATCTCCTTGGCCTTGGCGAGGAGGTCGACGGTGTTGTTCGCGTGAATGCCCAGTTCGCTCATACGTGCCTTTAGTAACGCAACGCTGTCGCTAATCAGCACGCTAATCTGCTTGTCGAGTTGCGACGCTCGCGATTTCAGCTTTTGGTTCCTCTCCTGTGTGAACAACACGAGTGTTAACATTGAGACCTGAGCGGGGTCCTCGGCCATTGCGGCCACCTGTAATGTTGCTTTAACAAACATTATTATTATTATTATTTATATATTTATTTGATTTTTTATTGACTTTTGCAATATGACATTTAAAATTATTAACTTTTAATGTACTTATATCTAAAATCTTTCATTGTCATTATAAATTGTATTATGGATTTAAACTGAAATAAATGAATTGAATTGAATTAGCAAAGAGTTTTATCTGTTTTTTTAGCACCTGATGCTCAGTGACGATGCGGTCTAACTGCACTGCAGCGACATTGTAAAGCTCAAAAATTTCAATGTGCAAACTGCAAATGGGACTCCTTGCCCAAGTCAGTATTTCCTTTTTCCTGACAAGTCTTCATATCGCGATTGAATAGGCAAATTTGCTCCATCGTTTAAAGCATCGTAGCTTACCATCAGATGATATAGTGTTCCAATGATTGATATATCAAATAAAAATAAATTGAGGTCAGTAGGACTTATTTCATATAAACAGTATCTGGCAACAGTTTCGCGTCGCTCTTTTGTGGTACAATTGCAGCTAGTGCGGTCTGACCCCACGCCATTGGCACTATCCACTTTTAAATTCAATAAATATTTCTTGAATCTGAGTCTGAATAGAACACACATAATTAAACGCAAGCAAAGTTTAAAAAAACCGACTTCATCGCTTTTATTTCGGTTTTGGCTTGACCGATTTCGATAAAATTTATATGGGACCACTTCTATACTCTACCAAACAAAAAAAAATTCAAAATCGTTTCATAATTCGCGGAGATATCGCCTAACATAAATACAAAAAAAAATACAGGCGAATTGAGATCCTCCTTTTTTGAAGTCGGTTGATAAAATAACAAGTTGATAGCTAGAACCTCTTAACCCCTAATGAAAACAAGATATCTTTGAAGCAACAATTCAGAACAATAGTAATGATCAATTGTATCGAAACTACCACATAAATCTCGCATCGGCCAATCACAAGCATTTAAATAAGAAAAAGACCTTGTTCCCATTCCCGCTGGTGAATAGGGAATATGCATGTAATGCCTAAAGTATTATTTATTTAATAGCTTATCTGTTTATAAAGGTACATCGTAATATTTTTTTTATAAAACGAAACGAATTTAAAAAATTACAATATTTTCAGTGGTTTTTAGTTAGAACTGAATGTACCAAAGGTATTTTGGAGAATTCTTTGAATCACATATTTTATTTTTAGTTTTTTATTCATTAGCCGTTGCTCAGAATAGTCTAATAACATATTTTTTTATGTTTTGGTGTCTTAAATATTTTTTCACGAAAATGTAATTACCGAAGACTTGTGAATGTTCCGTGTGAATATGAAGGAAAATTGTACTCTTGCCGGGAATCGGATCCAGGCCCGGGCTATTTCTCACAAGGTGCAGTTGTTGTCTATTTACATTTTTCAATTTGTATGCCCTCATATTTTTAGATCGCAGGGTTATTTGTTAAATACCAGACATCTAGCCTTGACCCTGATTCTTGTTGTAACCCTTAGCTCATTTAGTTCTACGGCTTTCTTCTGAATGCTTATATTTCCCGTAATAATTTAGATTATGTATTCTATAAAACCTACACTGTACCGCAAGGAACCGCGCCGCGACTCGTAATAGCTCGCTAACGCCAGTAAACAATTGAAATCTTAGACTTAACAGAAAGATAAATAATAATAATTTCAAATTAATTAGAAAAATCGTAAACAGAATTTACAATAGCCGTACCTTGAAAGACGTTGGTCTGAATGGTTTCATTTTCCGAAGAGGTTTAGATCTGGTATTGTACAAATTACCCCATACACATTCGAGTAATAACTAAAGTTCATGCATATTCCCTGTTGTGTCACAGCATCACGCGCTAACAACTGTTCTAGCGCGTGTATTAGACTGACCTTTTCCTTTTCGATTTGTTTTTGCAGGTCGTCCTTGTAGGCGGGGTCGGCCATGCGTCGCACGAGCCCCAAGTACTGTTCGCGGAACATGTCGAGCAAAAGTTGCAACGAGTAGGGCGCATGGGGCGCGCGGGGGATGTCCAACTCCGAATGCAACGCGTCCGCCGGCTGCAGAGCCACGCCCAGCGCCGACAGACGCTGCTCCACGCACCCGGGCGGCGGGGACGTCACCTGCACACACACACACGATCCTGGACGATCTTTTCGTACTACAACTTACTTTTGTAATGAGTATCATTGCCTATGTTATTTGTTTAATGAATGCCTAATGTGGACGATCTTTTCATACAATGATTAAATTTTCTAATGAGTATCATTGCCTATATGTTATTTGTTTTAAAAAATCCTAACGTGAACGATCTTTTCTTACTATGATTTACTTTTCTAATGAGTATCATTGCCTATGTTATTTGTATAAAAAAAATACTAAGTATTGCTCACTATTATTTACCATAAGTCCAAAATGGATATAAACTACTTATACCGCGCATGCGTTGCAATGACACGTGACTAAATTATTACCTTCTTCATGTTTATGTTTGCCTTGTACATTACCAAATCCGAGTGACGTATTCGTGACCATGAGTAATATAAAAGTTTCACTTCTATCGTGTGCCTTTACGACACACCTTTCACCAAGCTTTATTTTTGTCATTACTGTATTCAACCAATTCTTATATGGCGGCGAAAAAATTTGGTCAGTGCAGCAAGTTCTAAATAAGGAAGTCTGACGACATTACACAGCCGCAAGGGAGGGTACTTACGGCGCCGTTGTGCAGCGTGGAGGCGACCGTGGTGGAGTGCAACAGGTCGAGGCCGGCGATGGCGGCGGGCTGTCCGCGGCGCGGCCGCTTGTTGCGCGCCGCCTGCCGCCGCCGCCCGGAGCCCGCGCTCGCGCTGCGCTTGCTCGTGGCACGCCGCGTTCGGTCTGTGGAAACCACAAGAAGGGCCTTTTGTAATACCACTCTCGTTATCAACTTCAGCTATAGCTGAGCTTTGATGGCTCAGCAGTAGGTAGGGAACACCCTATTGCCCCGGGATATGTCACTCTTCCAACGACGGCGAGCACTCGGCACTCTTCCTGAAGAAGGCTTCCGAATGAAGCTGAAACAATTGTCGATCTAGACATCGACTACGCGTTATTCACGCTAATTCTCGTTTTAATTCTAATTTAATCGTCCTGCGATTTTTTTTTCAAAATTTAGTACTTTAGTTTTGCCTAGCTTTGCTAGAAATTTAAGTAAGGTTATATGTATGTATTCATGTATATAGATAGGTATAAATGTAAGTTTTATTTGTGTGTATAATTGCGATTTTACACCACCGACCTCATTATTTAAAATTATTCCAAAGGTTGACTATAAGAGAATGCTCTTAGCGATAAATCCGCCAATTGTACATTAGTTTTTTTTAAGATTACCTCTGTAATTTTACTTGATTTGAATTAAAAAATTATATAATGCTATAAAAATTACAAAGATGCATCGAAACTATAAGTCGGCGCAGTCAATGACCTGCGTGGATAAGGCAAGGTCCAACGCATGCACAGCGACGGAAATCGTTGGCCAGGCTGCTCGGTGGTTTGCAGAGCGTACAAGCCTATTTATAAGCGCTTTAGTCGCGCTTCTGCCATTCCAAAATATTTTTCAATATACTATAGATTTAAACTTTGTTATGTTCATATCTTTTCCTTTATAAATGACCTCAATCAAGCGATTTTAATGATCGTCTTTATAAAATGTGATGAAATTAACATAAAACTTTTTGTTTACTTTACTCGGATTTCTTCACAATTTTGTGACGTCTTTTAGCTGATACTTGCTGAAATCTATGAAATGTATTAAAATGTGAAAATTATTATTTGTTTACGAATCGATAGTACTTATATGATAAATGAAATATGTTTTGTATATTGTTAATATTAATAGTAATAATTCGCACAAAGAGCAAGAGCTACGCAGAGACCTTAGAATACAGAATAAACTATAGTCTACATGATGCTGTAATTACATGACACGCGCTGTGTCCAAAAACTAGTCAAACGTCCACCCGCCTCACTTCCCGCCCGCGTAATGTTGCTAGCTCAGAAAGAGAAACTTTACTGCTTTCGGAATAATATTAAAGAAGTGAGTTGTATGTTCATTATTGTCCATTCAGAAAGAGATATTAACATGTATGTATCTTAATACCTATAAATAAATATTATTTATTGGAATACTACCAATAATAATAGAATCAATAATTTTATTACAATTGCCATGGTAAGTTTACATTTATATATCCTACTAATATTATAAATCCGAAAGTTTGTGTGTAAGTGTGTAAGTATGTTTGTTCCCTCTTCACGCTTTAACGGCTGAACGGATTTAGATGAAATTTGGAATGTACATAGATTATACCTAGAATTAACACATAGGCTACTTTTTAGCTTGATAATAGCGGGCGAAGCCGCGGGGCACGTCTAGTATATATATATATATATATATAGGCCGGATTGTATTGTGTATGTCACAGAAAGAACGTCAAAATGACCACATTTAAAATTGGTCCACACCGATTTTCTTTCGTCATTAGAAGGGAAGCTGAAATTGTAAAAAGCCAATGGCTACTTTTTAATTCGGTCACCGCGGGCGAAGCCGTGGTGGGCTAATAAACATCCATACACATATCCAAATTTTCGCGTTTATAAGTATTGTCATTCTTTGCCTATATTCAGAATATCGACTAAATATGTTCATGCGTTTTGGCGCGATTGAGTTATAGCTGCTACATACTGCACGCATTTGGTTTTGGTGGACAGCGTGCAGAGTGGGCGCAATCGCATATATAATATACATGGTAAATATGCCGTTTCAAACAATAATTATAAGTAATATTCAGTTGCCAGACTTATATCTAAAATTATTGTGATATAGTTATTGACAAATAGATATTATATTTCATTATTTAATACCGTTAAATATTACTATTAATAAGTAATTAAAAGTAGGGTAAAACAAAACGACATATGATATTTGATCCCATATTTTTAAGCCCAGCGGCAATTTGTAGGTAGAAACGACACAGAGTCAATATTTTTTATCGCCAGGAAACACGATAATTATCTATGACGTTCACAGAGTGACTGATCATCTGAATTTGAAATCATTCTATCCCGGAATATTTTTTGTTAGCCTATTCGGGGCTTCTAGTTTATTCTGTATTGTAAGGCAGAGACCTACCAACTGAGTCCGACGTATCAAATAATGAAGAACGATCACTAACAAATCGTAGTTTGAACTTTAGTAGTAACTCTCATCTGTTACCAAGGTTCATAATAATAACGTGTATAATGGAATATTAAGACAATGCGGTTGATTCATTGATGATTGATGGTTATATGCTACTACTTACCGTGTTATTCATGGCGTCCACCAACATTGTACGTGCTAATCATCTCACTGGTAAACAATAATGCGACGACCACGGTTCAATGCTATAGTGTTGACTAGATTAGGCGTCAAGCAGCCATCATGTTCATTACCTTAAACACAGGCGTGACGGCATTGATCATTGTATTGTAATGCAAGTAGAATGTAGATTCACTCATAATGTTCCTTCAGAAGCAAATTGATCAACGTTAATACATTGTCAATAAGACTTATCCAGTACCATGCCAGTTATATACTGGTAGTTTGGAATACGAATGCATATAAACCATTTGTGGATTATGCACAAGAATACGAAGGAATTCACAACACCAAAGGTAAGAGCTGCATGCTGCTAGAAATGCGTTACTTGTAAGCTTAGTCTAATAAATTACATATTATATATAATATTATAGACTAAAAAGAGGCGTATTATGTTTAGCAGATGTATTGCTCTTACTTTTTACATTGTGTCATTGTCAGATTCCTTTATGAGCAGTATAGATATCGCACTATTTAACATTTATTAAGATTTTCAATAAGTAGGTGTAATTTTGTAACAAATTACAATCCATTATCAATATGTTAAATCAACATATCATTTGAATAACTTATAAAATAATCACTATAATTTTTCTTTATCAAATTTATTACAAATATTCTTAATATGATTTTGTCAATTGATTGATTATTATTTTTTATTACCCGAATCAATAAGGAAATGGCCTGACATTGACGACAGGTGACAAACTCAAACGACAGGTGACATTGCATTTCACTCTCACAAGCGAATAACTGCGCGATGGAAGTGAAACACCATATCATTTGTCGTCACTCTTACTCCAATTCTTTATTGACGAGGTTTATACAAAAAGCTATATTGTGAGTCTCTGTTTAAATATATTGAAAAGTGCGACAGAAAACTATTAATAATAACCTGGACGAACGTAACTGATTGACAAGGATAAGCAAAGTCAGACCAGCACTTGGATGGGTGACCGTTTAGTGGGATTTTCAACTGACTGTCACCTTGCTTCGGAGGGCACGTTAAGTTGTCGGTCCCGATTGTTAGTCGTAAGCCTACAGTCGTTAAGCCATGTCGGATGCCTTAAGGCAGCTTGAAAAATCCTGATACTAGGACTGCCCACTAGTCTATACGACAAGCAAGCAAGCAATAATGAGGATGAGTATTGAAAATAATGATGACGTTGTACTAGCTGTGACTTCGCCGCGTTACTTATGATCATAAAGAATCAAGATAAAAATCTATCGACGCATGATAGGAATGGTGGTGCTTATTTGTTTAAAGTTTATGCTGTATATAGTTTTAGTTCAGTTTTAGGAAACATAGGCAAATGTTGGAATTTAACAAAATCATAAAAAGTAAAGTCCTCCATGACTACAGTGCGACAACGATCTCTTGTCATTCGGTGACAGTTGGAACTAACGCTGTCATCTTGTAATGTGTCACTTTTTGACAAATCTGTCAGGCCGCCTATGTTTTTTTTTTTTTATTATTTCATGACCATGAATGCATAGTCCTTCAGTCGAAATATTAAACAAATATTAACAATTTCTATTCTTCATAATAAAAGTCTTAGTCACAAGTCACAGTCAAAGTCAAGTAGTCAGTCATAGTCAAGTCATGCCCTAGTAAAGTGGTAGAAACTTTACTAGAACTTCTATTGGAGATTTGGAGCGAAGGCGAAAATCACGTTTTTCAACTTTGTATGACTTGCTTACACTTATGCACATTTACTAAGTATTAACGGTTAATAATCCACCATTATTACACATTAACACTCGAAGAATCACAGGTTTTGGAAAATTACACAAAATCAACAACGCCATTTTTTCACTTTCGCGGAAAAACTCCAGGCCGCCTATGGGTGATATAGGGCTACCTGGTGGGACGCTGAGGATTCCTGACGAAATCCCTTACCAATAAAGGTGAAGACCATTTTTAATTAAAGTCGAAATTGCACATATCTCATAACAGATTTCTTAGAAACTACTTCATTACAAAAGAATAATTAACTCTATTCACTCTTGTAAAATAAATATTATGTTATATACTAAGAGAATCTTACCATCACTATTTAAAATATTATATAGGAGATAATAAATTTATATTATCGTTGAATATCTTAGTATTTTTTCTTGTTTAACACACATTTCTCAAAAATAATATAAGATCAAGTAGATTGTTATAAATAATCTGGGTATCCGAACTGCTCACTGGCAAAATTTGGATGTGTTGTAATTTTTCTTGTTGGGTCTATGTTTGGTTGTTGGATGCCATTCCCAATTTTCCATTCCGTCAAAAGAAGACAAAACTCGCTTCGTTGCAATATAACTTCTTGTATGCTCCTAAAGGGAAATTTTATTAGCTGGCGACCCATAATTAACAACTTCGTATTGTATGAGAATATAACCTCTTTATCTGAGGCAACACAGGCCCCCTGCAAATGTCAGTCAAGTGTCACAATAGCCTTGTCGCACTGTACTTAAACTACCTTCCAAACAAAGGACTTTGTCCATTTTCGGCTCAGCGTGAACAGGATGTTCACAGAAAAACCAAATTTGTCAATAAATTCGTTCATTATAATTATCATGTATTAAGATGAACTTATCGAAAGTTGATTTAATTAATTGCTGATCTGATAATATCCTAGAGTGTCGTCAAGAGACAGTCTCATCTAACTAGTGTTGCCATTGACTTCTTCCTATTTCTAATCGATTATCATTAAACACTGTAGATATTAAACGATGTCGGAAGACGGAAAATTGCCACTTAGGCCGCAAGTAGCATGATAGAAGATATATTATGTATAAACGTTTTTTACCTTATATATAATCAGAAACTAGATCAGTGATCTTAACGACTAGAATCAAGTGTCACGTTCATAAACAAATTATAAATATGGGTATCCACTGCTGCAGAAAATTCTACAAAAGTGTTGAAATCATTGTTCAAAACAAATCAGTTTTCCCACCCTATCTTGGCACATGGTGGCGGAGGCACTGATTATAAGCAAAAATGTGTCGTTAAGCGACGTTAGTTCTACCTTTCCATCATAATTTATCGATTTATTCAATTCATTAGCCGAAAAATATTATTTATATTTTATATGAAAATAATAGAGAAATTATGAGAGAAGCAATACAATGATATTGCTGTAACTGTGTTGTGGGCCGAAGGACTGTGGGATGCTGCGCTTAAGTAATGAGCGTCATTTGGTATTTGAGCTGGGCAAGGCACCAAGACAATATTAATCTACCTGCCCAGTTCCTAGATAATTTATTATTAACATATGAAACTAATATGAAAAAACGTGGCCTCGAACTGTAGGCCTTATAAATAAGCTCAAAGTCGCACAACGAGCTATGGAAATTGCTATGCTCGGGGTTTCACTACGAGATCGAATCAGAAATGAAGAGATCCGTAGATGAACGGAAGTCACCGACATAGCCCTGCGGATTAGCAAGTTGGAAGTGGCAGTGGGCAGGGCACATAGCACGCAGAAGTGATGGTCGATAGGGCCGAAAGATTCTCGAATGGAGGCCACGGACTGGCAAGCGCAGTGTCGGAAGACCGCACACAAGGTGGACGGACGACATTATGAACGTCGCAGGAAAACGCCGCTGGCCGCTAACAAACGTTCTAATTGGAGATCTTTGGGGGCGCCTATATCCAGCAGTGGACTTCTTGTGGCTAAGATAATGATGATGATATGAAACTGATTAATCATAAGTAAGTAAAAAAAATATTTTAAAATCCTCACATTGATCACATACTAAAATAGCTTAAAATACAATTTCTGATACAAAGTTATTATAACATTCCGTTACCTACTGCTATAAGCCTTTATCATACTTATTTATATGTAAAGTCACCGTTCACGTCAGGCCAAAATGCCCATACAAGTGGACAATATCCTTTCATTAAGATCGGTCCAGTCCAATATTAGTGTGAAGTATGATGAATATTGAATCAGACCGTGTGAAAGAAAGCTGCGTGAAAGCCCATAGCAAGCTGATAATAAACTGATAATGTTAACAAACATTTAACTGTCAAAAAAAAAAAATGATATCTAAATTATGTCAAAAGAGATTATCAAAGATGTTGTGGGGTTCTAGATTTACAAATACAAAAGAAGTAAATAACTAATATAAAATATCAGCGCGTATACTAAAACAACATTATTTTTCACAACAGATGCTCGGAAATTAACGCTTGAAAAATGCACCGTAAAGAAGTATTTCCCGTAACCGTTTACGACAGACTTAATTTTTTTATTTTGTCTTCGAAATCTTGTGCATTTAGCCAGTGTCTAGTAATAAACATTTCAAGTGTTTCTTTATATTAAAAGTGCTAGTCACAAGTCACAGTCAAAGTCAAGAAAAAGAGTCAAGGTCTAGTCATAGTCAAGTCATGCATGTAGAGTGGTAGAAACTATACTAGAACTTTTATTGGAGTTTTGGAGCGAAGGCAAAAATCACGTATTTAAACTTTGTATGATTTAACTACTGTTTTGCACGTTGATGAACTAATATCGGTAAATAAAACTCCAACAGAAGTTCTAGTAAAGCTACTACCACTTTACTTACTTGACTTAACTTTAACTAGGGCATGTTTTATTACTTGACTTTGACAGGTGACCAAGACTAGTCGTACGTCTAATTAATTATGAACTAGAAATATTTTAATGAATATTTCAGTATAGTCTTTGTGCATTTGACCAGTGTCAAATAATTCATTTTCTGACACTGGTCAAATGCACAAAGACTGCGGAGCCAAATAAAATAAAGGTGTTAATCAAATAATTAAAAATTTTCAATAGTGTATCTTACTGGAGTCGGAGGAGGATGCCCAAGGCGCGCCCCACTCCCGCGGCGCGGGCTCGGGCGCGGGCGCAGCGTCGTCTTCCTCACTGGACTCCTCGTCGCTCTCCTCGCTCGACTGCCGCACTTGCCGCCGCTTGGCCGCGGCCGCGCGAGCCCGCGTCCGCCCGTTCTCGCCCCTGCAAACATGATATAGTTGTAGCGTCTGTGCTCACGCGACGCGGTGCAAGCTACAGCGGCGCGTGTCTGATTCTTCAACCAAACCAGGGATCCAGATTTAGCAACTCTGGATCTTCGATTCCATTCGCCATGTCCTTATCTACAGAGATGTTGTTGGACGAGGCTACGAATGCTTTCGCTTCAATTCGTACTCTCATGAAACGCACTTTTCGTCTAGGCTACGTTCCGCTTAGCGTCTCAACTAAAGATTGCAAAATCCTCGTCGTGAAGTTGTGCGGAACGTCACGGTCGCCAAAAAATAAACGCCATTTATAATCAAGTTGAGCGGCACGGCAATCTGATTAATGCGAGCGTGGAAGTCACGAGTATGTAGTGCTCTTCAAGTGGAACATAGCTTTTGAGACAGGTCCGCCTTTCATGAATGTATGAGATGAATAGAAAATTATGATTGAAGTATTATATTATATGAAATGTATACGTTCGCGCGACGCTGTAACGGCATGCCGCATCGTTAGGACGAGTGCAAACCTTTTAACTTCACTGGCTCAGCGCCACACGCAGCCACATCCAATCGTAATGGATGGAACAGAAAAACTTCACATGAATATTGTCACGATTTTTAAACTACCAATTTTTATGCATGCTCGAACATCCAAAACTCTACACATGCATTTTTTTTTTTTTTCGAAAGTTTTCAAAAGTTCACTTTCTGATGTCTCCAAAGATGCAAACAGCAGATAAATAAGTCTGTGGGTGTGGTTAGAATTGAAATTAACAACATGCCATTTAGATATAACCATAGACGATCGTTTGATCTCTTCTAATTTAACTGGATCCTTTGACATCGAGAGATACTATTGTCACAACTGCAGATTCAGACTGGAAGTGAAAGAGTATTCACCTGGCAGCTCTCGGCCTGGTGACTTTCCGTCGCTCGGGTAGCGAGCCCGTACTGTGGTTACTATTGCCGTTCATCAAGTCCGGCGTGGATTGCCTCGTCGGGGGCGCGCTTAAGTTACGTTTACTGCTTCCTTCACCATCGTCGCAACCCTGAAAGTCATACGAAAACTTCAGTCACAATGTTCTTAATCCACGGATAATTTTAATCGATTTCAATATTCCAAGTACGTCCGAGAAAGACTCACACTATAAAATTTAGGAAAAAAATTTGGAACAGACCCGTTTGCTGACCTTGAGTTTCGGATTTTTCAGTCTTTGAAAATATCTCTCCAATTTGGTCCTATCTATAATATGTAAATAGTATGAGACTGGCTTCCCCGTCCACGAGACGGAGCCCTTGAGCGGCGACATCTCGCTGACGTGCATGATGGTCCCGATATCGCTGAGGTTTCTGTCTGTTATCCTGAAGTTGAGAGGGCAAAAGCTTTTTGAAGACACGATTTTGGCACCGTCTTTCAAATCGGCGAATCTTTCCTTTAGTTGGTGGTCTACGTGCGGTCCGAATGCGAAGTTGTTTACAAAAACTATTGTTGCGGCGTTAATTTTTTCTCTGTGTTCGTCCAATAAAAAATCGCCCTTTATTAATTTATACTCTCCAAACTTCTTGCCATACCATTTCATCCACATTCTAAAGTGGGAATCCATACTCTGAAAAAATGAAAAACTCACATTATAAATTTGGAATTTTTTAAATCAGCCTATCAAACTTTTGTGTAAGAAAGAACAAAAGTCATTATTTTATCAAAAAATATGTTAATTTTAAGGTGGCTAAGATTCAATGAGAAAAAGAATAGATATCAAGTGTAGTCATAGATTCTAAATGTCTCCACGAAAACATCTCACGCACTCCACCATCTAAAATGACTTTAAATTATGCCACAAGTAATTAAAATTACTATAATCTTCATCGCTCATACACAGGCAGTGCTTCAACATTCATAAATAAAATCAAGTCACATGTTCATAAGCTGTCTGTAAAAGGCTATTATTAAAGTACACCTTATTATTTCCTAGATAAAAAGTATTTGACCCACCTCTGCATACTTGCTAGGTACTTCAGCCTTTTCGACGCCCAAACAGATGCGGCATGGTGTGGCAGCGGCCATCTGTAGAACGACCTGGCCAACTCCAGACCCGAGATCCACGAACACGTCCTCCGCCGTGATCTCGATCTGGTCTATCATCTGGCACACCAGCTCGAACGACGTTTCGCCGTATACCTGGAAACATTATGGAAATCCTTTCAAAGACTTCGCTCTCTCTCTTTATCTCATTCTATTTTTTACCCGTCCTGCGTTGATCAAGTTAAAAAGTAGCCTATGTGTTAATCCTATGTATAAGCTATGTACATTTAAAATTTCATACAAATCTGTTTAGCCGTTACAGCTTGAAGATCGAACAATCATACTTACACACAAACTTTCGCATTTATAATATTAGTATAATTAAAAACAACTTGTGATACACTTTCATGTGCGACATCCATCATGCTTGGATAACCGCAGGGTTATGTTTACTTTATTTAAAAAGGGTCAAGAAATACTTCATAATATTTACTTTCGCCATTCAGGACTTATTCAGTAATAAAATAATTTTAAATAAATCCGGAATTTCGTTACACAAACACTACTAATATCTAAACTTCATAATAATTATCATTATTGGACTGTTATCGTATTTATTTAAATGTTCTAATTAGTTTATAATGAGAGAATATGAAATTTAAATGCAGCTTCAAGTTTTTTCTTAGGCTCTTAAGTTTCATTTATAACATTATCTTATTAATTAAATGCTTTTTAACTAGAAATTTTAAAGAATAAAAAGTGGTTAAAATGGATGGGAAATTCTTAATAGGAAAACGCACGCTATGGGTTAGACTGATTCAAGACTGCTGATTCCAGAGTATTGATTTCAATGATTGGTCAACTTTCCTTTACAGCAGCCATGATTGGATCATGGCCGACACAGGAACTACGTGAAAATGGCCGCATTTAGAATTGCCCGAACCTGCTGGCATTTAAATTTACAAATATTTATTTTGATATGAAATGTTATATTTTTTATGAATGAAATTATATTTTCATTGATTAAAATAAATTGTGCACATTTCCTTTTATCTCCTTTTGTGCCAGAAAATTTCGAATTATACACAGAGTAAAGACTGAAGCCCATTTCATTGATAATAGTGAATTTTAGATTTAGAACTGATTTTCTCGTATATTTTACTTTATTTTTATTCCTGATATATTTTTTAATTTCAATGAATAGCCATCGGAATCGCCTAATAATTAATTTTGGTGTGTTGTTCAGTTCTTGTGTTCTATACATTCGTATTTGAAACAACGAAATGTCAATAACCCCCTTTTACATCACGAATAAATCATTACATCTAGTGTTAAAAATACTAATGGTAACAACGAACGGAATACAAAAGAAACGTAAACAAAGAAACGAATCGTATCAAGGTTCAAAAGTCGAACATTGTTTACATTTGCATGCCAAAAAAGCGGCTACCCAATATGTTCCCTGTTATGGTGGTATTTTGCAAATCATGCTTATTTTGAGGCTAATTGGTAACATTCTTCATTCATCTTCATTCAACAATAAGTATTAATCACAATTTTATTGTCACCGGGCGAAATCAACGTAGACCTAACCTGAGGTGCCCTGAACAAAGATTAGATCAAATATTCAAAACTATTCGTAGCTGTGCCCAGCCTAGCGTCTTTGAAAGAAAGAAACAAGAAAATAAATGTTTACAGAAAAAGATAAAAAGATCAATAGCAAATACTTTAACGATCGAAGTGAAATAAGTTGACTTGGATGGTTCAGCAATTTGTCCGTCCGTCCAAGAGTCTGTCAGAGTTATTTAGCGTAAAACCATACAAGCGAATAACTTCAAATTCTTAAGGAATATGTAAAGCTACGACCCAAAGCCAGAAGTGGCCATTAAAAAAATAAAAATAAAAATGGGGGGCACCCTATACGTAAGCAGGGAGCAAAATATTTTTTATCTTTTATGAGCCGTTGTGGGGTATCTTTGAAAAGAGTTTTACAAGAAGAGTAAGAAAACTTTAAAAAAAATCTATGTTGGATAACTATTTAGTTGGGTATGTAATAATTTAAAGTTTGTTTATCCTATCTCTGTATTGTATACCTTTTGTGCACAAAAAAAAAATCAAGATTCTAGGTTTTAGCACAGTCTTAGCACAGTCAAGATTCTAGGTTTTAGTCAGTAGTTGTACCGAGCTTATAGGTAATTTAAGTCCTTTGCTGAATAGATGTAAAAAGGCAATTTGCCCGAAGATTTAAGAGAACTTTTACATTTAAGACTAAAGTACATATAGCCGTTACATACTATTTTTGCGGGGTTATTTTTCCGATTCCTTTAACTTCAATCAAGAGCGTAAATACTTATCAAACCAACAGTTTCTCTTCACGATAGAGCTGATACCTCTGCGCTAATGAATGTGATGTTAGAATACCTATCTACAACTAAGATAACATACCTATACGAGATAAAAAACGAATAACCGACTTCAATTTTGAATCGCAAATTCTTCCGAAACTCTTCAACAGATCTAAAACAAATTACAATGTGACTAACTAGAACGCTTTTGAACATAACAATAATTTAATAAATGATGGATTTTATAGGAATTTCGAGAACCTTACCTCAGGTGAAAAAGGCTCATACTGGTTGAGTTTATCTGGATCTGCAACAGCTTGGTTATAAGTTTGTTGTAATATGTGTTTCAGTAGTCCTCTTGTGGGGTAGGTGTATCGCTGTACCGGTAATGAAGTGCCCTTTTCCTGAAAATATACATAGTTTTATTTAATAAGAGAGCGTAGGTGAATAAATCCGAAACTTCCAGGTACCGTTTTACAATATAACAACAAGACAAACTATCAAACGTCATCCATTTATGGTTAACATACCTCCAGTTCGCTCGAAACGTTTCGCTTCTACGTTTATATTGCGTACTGAAGGAGTTGAACTCATTGCCCGCGTCTTTCTTCCCCGAACGGTAATCTGAGAGTCTTCAAGTCAAGAGTGAATAGGTATCTTCTAAGCAAGCATGCTACATCTTCAGCCGCGACATCACTTTCCATCAGGTGAGAATAGCATAGTGGTCATAGTGGTCAAATGCTTGCCTTTCGAGCATAAAAAATACCGTAAAATCAAAAGATTTGATTTCTGTCGGTGTTGGCTATCCACGACATCTAAAAAAAAATATTTTAAAGGGTGAAAAATAATAAATTCCCTATCTTGGGGTACAACAGTATGGCTGGCAGTGCGTCTTGGCCACGGAACAGTTCTATTCCGTAATCATGACATCGTTTTTTTTTATTTTAGAAGATGCCGGCTTACGCATCATTTTTTTTTTATAACAGTAAGCATTTGGCCGTTATCTTGCCAGATGGAAAGTGACGATGCGGCCGAAAGTGAAGCATGCTTACCTAGAAGATACCATTCACTCTAGACTTGAAGACTTTTAGAACGATCGTAGATACGCACGTTAACTCGCATAACAATATATGATACTAGCCGTGTCCCGAGGCTTCGCTCTCGTTGTTCAAATTAAAATAAATAAAAGTAGCCTATGTGTTAATCCTAGGTATTAACTATGTACATTCTAAATTTCATCCAAATCCATTCAGCCGTTACAGCGTGAAGACCGAACAATTACATACTTACACACAAACTTTCGTATTTATAATATTAGTTTGATTAACGGGCGGGATCGAAAGCGCTGCCTTTAGTTTGATGGCCAAGCAGAGCCCTGAGCTACGAACGCTTGCAGCTTTGGCTAATGTATAATCCTATAAAGTAAATATAACTTATTATAGTATAATACCTGGATGACAGCTATGCTCGTTCAAAAAACGTTTTCTAAAAATAAAACCTAACTAGATCGATTTATCGCCCCAAAACCCCGGCATACTAAATTTCATGATAATCGTTGAAGCAGGTTCCGAGATTTAGATTATATAAACATACAAGAATTGCTCGTATAAAGGTATAAGATTAGATATATAACTTATTATAACATAAAAAAAAAACATAAACGCTTTCACACTCACAGCCCCACACTAAGTTCAATGACTTGTGTCGTGGGTGCCGGAAACATTCACACCACAGACACAATCACAACCAGAACCAGAAACACAAATTTTCCTTGGGGAGGAAACTTGTGTTCCCGCCGGGAACCGAACCCGATACCCCTGCTTAGAAGGCAAACGCTTAAAAAACTTAGCCAACAAGCGGTTAAAAAAATGTATAGTATATTATAGTCTGTCGAATGATACATAAGCTATGAATTAAGTACTTCGCATTAGTCTTTGAGAAGATCTTTTACACAAAAAAACAATAGCTGTTGTGAATCATGAATTCGTTCTTATAAGATTTGAGGTCAACGACATCTGGTATTTGATTTCGTTTATTTAATAATATAATTTTACAGTTTTTATTATTAGTTAATTACGTGTATAAATGCTTTGTGTGTTTAAATGTGTTTTCTTTCTTTCTTTCTTCTTTCTTTGTTTATAATAAGTAATTAAGAAATACAACTAATGCAGGATCGTTTGTTAAAAAAAAGCTTTAATCTACACTTGATGCATTTAATTCTAAGTAGTTTTTTTAGAAAAGCGTTTTATTATCTTCTAGCTGTGCCTCGCGGCTATAGTAAAAGTAGACTATGTATTAATCATCAGAACGTAAGCAATGTATGTACATTCTGCATTTTTCCAAGTAGGTTCAGCCGTTACAACGAAAATAAAACAAATATACTAACACACAAACTTCAGCATTTATAATAATGGTGTGATGTTATCATGATAGAATCGTTTATATTTAACTCAACAGATCATACATTACTATTTACTAGTTAACAAAATCTCCATACAAAGTTACCCACTCAATCTAAACAAAAACCACGTGCGTAAAGCCCTATTACATAGCAACCAACTCTGAGAGAGAGAATTAAAAAATCTCACAGCCTTGACATTGAGGGCATTGAGAAATGTCTGATCGATACAGCAATGCGTCACTTAAAAGCAATGTCGATGACCTTCATTCTGAACTTGATTCAAGGTCCTGAGAAATAAGTTTTATTACCTACCTACCTATCTACATACCTATAGATTCGTTTACCAGGTAATTGCCAGAGGTCGTTAGCTTTATCAATGTAAATAACATTAGTGTAAGGTCGCACATTGCTTCCGCAATTTATTAAGGTTCACCATAGATGGTGAGCATAATTAGTTTCAATGATAATAATTAAATGAGTCAGTGTATTTATAACAATACATAGGACAATTAGACAAAACGGCCTTCATCTGATAACGAGTAAGTGGATATGAATCGCACCTTTTAAAGAAATAAACGTAAACGCTTTCACACGCACAGCCCCACACTAAATTCGATGACTTGTGTCGTGGGTGCCGGAAACATTCATATCATACACACAATCACCACCAGAACTAGAAACAAATTTTCCTTGGGGAGAAAATACGTGTTCCCGCCGGTAATCGAATACCCTGCTTAGAAGGCGAACGCTCACCTAAACCAACGGGCAGTTCAAGTAATAATAAAGTGAAAACATGTTCTAATTCTAACGATCGATGATGGTTTCGTTAGTTTGATACAACAATATGTATGTAATTTGTTGTAGGTTTCTATGCTGGTTGACTTTTGACCGATATGCGCTGATCTGTCATCTGATAGATAAATCTTACAATATCATTGCAGTAATAATATTTATATTCGTACGCCTATCACACTGCAGCGGGCCGCACAAATTAGTAAGTTTATCAGTACAACTGTACATGTTATTATTGATATTTGATACTGTTGGTTATCGAGTCCATATTATAGTATAATTTTAACTTGTTGAACAAACTCAGCTGCATTATTTAAATCTGTCCTTTGTGGGTGTTTTATACTGGTTGTGTAGATTTGTTATTGATCACGCACGCCATGTGCCTCGTGCTCGCGATACGGTGCGTTCTGCATACGTAACGTAACGCTCATATGACATGTTCACGAGTCGATAGAAGGACAAACTGCAGTCTGTATATCTACATTGCAGTCGCGTGCATCGTTGTACGTTGTGCACTCAGTACTTTATTGAAGAGCGAGGGCTTTCTGTTCGGCATGAGTGGCATTGAGTGATGCAATCCCAGTGTTCTCACACACAGGCTGCGGACGCCCGCGCTCTTGCCTCTTGCCCAAACAGCCCATATGGCATACATTGATGCTAGCTGATTGCGTCACTGTGTTAGTACCGCCCCGCCTTGGTGGAAATTAGAAAGTGGCTGCACACTAATTCAATGTAGCGCATAACGCAGTCCACAGCACCATGCATTGTTGGTTTAATTCATCTGCGAAAAACTTCATATTTCGAATGGGAGTGAAATAGTAAGTTTGGGTTCTTTGTTTTATTCACGGTGTATATAATAATATAAGCCTTTGTAATTTTTTTGCATTAAATGTAAGAAAAATACATTTTAGCAACCAATTATAAAATTTCTAATAAAATAATATTTGATATAAACTTCAATTAATATTAATATTTTATTAAATTAGAATTTCATTATTGTAAATTTTTGTTATAACATCTAATTTTAACTATAGAGTCGTGACTCAACAATGCGTTAAAATAAATGATTTTACAATGCGTAAAAAAATACTATACTTATAGCTCATTGTCTTTTGTATTTTTATTGCAGAATCCCGCTTAAAATAGGATTTGTGAAGCAAACTCGAATGAATAGGAAGCTCGGCCTTTACTTCATGCAAAGGCCGAGCTTCAATTGTCGAGCATAAATGAGCAGTTGCACTACATTGTTGTTATGTCATAAAAACATTGTTGGGATGCAAATGTTGCATAGCTTTGTAATAGTAACGAATCTTTTTGTGATAAAACGTATCGAAGCAGGTTCATCAAGCAAGGAGTAGGTATTACTCATAACAGCCGAGCAGAATGTAAAATGAATGAAACCTGTTCAAGCGGAATCTCAGTCATAGAGCAATGCCTGCTGCACATACATAATACAAGGTCTCTCTGAGCTAAGCAAATAGATAGTTAGGTACCGAGCGTCGACGACTCTGGCGCAACCAAAAAAAGGTCATTAACACTACGAGAGACATTCGCGTTCGCTCAATATTGCGGTCATCGCCCCCACAATTATTGGCCCACGTTGAACCACTCACTTATAATACCTTTAATTTAATGAATGTCATATGCATAATACAATCGGATTCATAGAGCAACATGAATATATTATTATAGTATCGAGCTACACGTGCAGAAGTAAGATATTTGTATGGACTGCATAATATATTGAACAGACTACTACTTGACATAAATGATAGTTTTCCTTTGCCATAATGTTGAGACCTAAAATATTTCAATGTACCGTGATATATTCAATATCGTATACCGTGATAATAAATATTTCAGATGGTAAGTGAAGATTCGGAGCGCATTTGCCTAGAGATATACCTATTGACTAGAAGACTCCAGTGTTATACTCATAAGGAAACACCGACTCAGGCACAAGGAGTTTAAAAAAAAATCCTCTAAATAAATAGTCTTATATTTTACTTCGCTTTCTGGAAACACATGTACATCACTATTTTACGAGAAGTGTATAAAATCAGTCACTAACCATATTTTCACGCAAAAGAACATAATTTAAAAACAATCGAATAGCAATTCGAGTTTGTTTACTCCATTTAGCCACGCTAGTGGCAAAGGGGCGAATGGGCGCAGGGTAGACGGGCGTGGGGGCACCCCGCGAGCGTCAATGACGCCCGCCCTAGACGCAGGGGTCGCAGAGGCCAACGAATAGAGGTCATAAATAAATGACACAGTTATTACGTTACTTTCACTCTCGCCACCTCGTCAGAGCAACGCTCTAGATACCTATATTTGTTTGATGAATTATTTAATAACACGTGTTTTCAACGGGCCTCGATGTTTGCGAACGGGTGATTTAAATGTTTATGATATACAACTGTTGGACTGTTTACTTACAATATCCAGTTTGATTTAGTTTGATTGGCATAAAACAACTGACAGCTGATGGATGACTATAGGATAGCAAATTGTTACAGACACAACATCTAAATGCTAACTAATTGATTGTGCTATTATGGCTAATTAACAAAGCATGCGACCATTGCTTTGTTTAATTGTATTATTAAAATAACTAAGTCACATTGGCCACATGGAACAAAGGGAGTAAAGAATAGAGACATCACCTTCCTTGCTAGCTAGGCAACTAAACACCTGCCTTGCACCTGTTCACTCATCGCTCTATAATTAAAAAGAAACATCATCAGGTGCATGTTTTTATTATTTAAAATACACAATAGCATACAAAATGCTCATATTTCTGCAATATCTTGTACTATAAAAATATTTTGAAACAATATTAGTCTTTGTAAAGCATCGCCTACCATCGCATACCAACCCGAAAAGGAATAATTAACTCTGTTATTTTAAAAAAATGTGACGCTGTTTATGTTTATTTGAAGAACCAAGCCGAGGAGGCAGCTATTCCTAATTTCGTCTAAAACACCTTCCAAAATCTTTCATGTCTTTATGTGAATAGTATGCGTCGGGTATGTGTGTAATGTGTATAAATAGAGTTAGCCTCGTGCGGAGCGGCGGCGTCTGCGGACATCGATCGTTTTCGTTGCGTCCTCGCCGCCATCTTGGCCCTCCTGCCTCTCGGCTATTCGCTAAGCCCCTCACTGGCCCACATTTACCGCAGTCGCACAGTTTCGCACACGGCATGCGGTGCACGTCCGCTCTATTCTGCATCTATTATAGTCGGTACAAGAATATCTTCAAGGAGAGTATCTCTTCCGCGTTTTTGTTTATTACATAGGAAACGTGTGTGGCTGACTAGTTTTAACATATTTACATTCTTCTAACGCTTTCCAAATTTATTAGTAGGTAGTTACGCGTTTTATTGGTTTAATTTGTAATGAATTTATTACTTTATGCAAGATTTTTTTTTTATTGAGCGTGGATCGAGGTAGTGGTTTGGTAGTATTAAATCGTTGATAGACAGCTATAAACTGCAACAAAAGTCAGATTTAATTAAAAGAAATATTATTTAGGCGTTGACCTATTTAAGGAGTTGCAAATTCACATGATAAAACCGAGCAATACCGCAGATATTTAAAACCATGATGACCATTTATTGTCTATATTATAGCCACAGGTATCGTAAAATGAATGGGGGGAGCACTTTCAAATTGATCTTGATATTTCTTTGTATTAGCGACTTCCCATTCTACTCCGCAATTTATAATTTAAACGTAAAAGTTTAAAAACCGACTTCACCGCTTATATTTCGGTTTTGGCTTGATCGATTTCGATAAAATTTATATAGGACCTACCAAACAAAAAAAGAATTCTGAGAATCGGTCCACATATGAGGGAGTAATCGGTGAACATATATAAAATATATACATATATATACACATACAGTCGAACATAGAACCTCTTCCTTTTTTTTAAGTCGGTTAAAAAAGTAATATATTAGGACCTTGAAATGCGCACGTCTATCTTAACATTTTGTATGTTCCAAGCTTGACACCTGCACTAATGAGTTTTATAAAAGCTGCTCGATCAGTTTGAATTGAAATGTGGTTCTCAACAACGCAATAAATGTATCTAACGGTTCGTAATCCCAAAGACTACCTGGAAACAATGCACTCGTAAAACACAGTTAGGAGCAATGAGCATTTTGTCCTTGGATTTATATACAGGGCAATAAAATGACGCGCAGCTTTCTCTCACTCAAACAAACTTGGGCCCACCACTACTAAACTACAGGAGCACAGTAATTATCAGTACTGACAGAGAAGCACAATATGTGATTTGCCGTAGATCTAGCCTCTGAGAACATTATTCTGTAATCTCTAATGCATCATGTGTACATAAACATAAACGCTTTCAAACTCAGAGCCCCACACTAAGTTCACTGACTTGTATCGTGGGTGCCAGAAAAATTCACATCACACACGCAATCACAACAGTGGAATCGTCTGTGGAACAGCTGATCCGAGATTTTAGTACGGCGCATCGGCACATTGAAAGGAGCGTATTTGATTAAATACACACATCTATACTAATATTATAAAGAGGTAAAGTTTGTTTGTGTACAAGTATAACCTCTGAAACTACTGATCCGATTCTGAAAATTCTTTCACTAATAGATAGCTACATATATTTCTACTATGTAGCTACACTATCGCCGAGTGTCATAGCGTATGTATTATTGGGACAAAAGTTAGTTTTCAGTTCGAAATAATAATATTTGTAAAACAAGTCGGAAAAATATTTGGTAACTTGCCGCTTTATCGGCGTACGCTGACTAAACAGTTAAACATAGGTGAATACAATGTATGGTTAAAATTTTGGCCTTTATGAGTTTTACAAATAAGTCATATTATATAACTCAGAATAAATAGTTTTCTTTGTTAAAAACCTGAATAATTAGAGGCTTCTGTCTTGTTGACTTTTTGAGGCATTCCATATTAATCCTTATTAAAATAAACTATTATTTCATCGTCTTTTGAAGTACATGTAGATACTATTTGCCCTTTACTGCATATAATTTGGACAAATAGTCTAGGAGAAATCGTTATAATTTGAGGATAAAAACGGTGGGTTACGGAATGAGTAACAGTTACTGCGTAATCCGACATACTTTCACGTTTTGAACCGCATTCATAAGAAGGAGAACATGAACGACTGTTTTTTTTTTAGTTTTGCCAGTTATGACTTATCTTTAAACTTTGAACTGCCAGCTGGCGTAGTTAGGTGCGCGTTGGCCTTTGAAGCACCGGGTTCGATTCCCCACGGGATTTTTGTGTTTCTGGTTCGGGGTTTGATGTGAATGTTGTGTGTGTGATGTGATGTTTACGGCCCCACGACACAAATCATTGAACTTAGTGTGGGGCTGTGAATGTAAAAGTGTTTATGTGTATTTTTAACTAGGCGCGCGGGTCGTTTTTGAACTTTGAACTGCCCGCTGGCGTGCGGGTGGTTGCACGTTCGCCTTTAAAGCCACGGATTCGAATCCCGGCGGAAACACAGGTTCACTCCCCACGGGAAGTACCTATGTGTTTCTGGATCTGAGTATCATGTGAATGTTGTGTTTGTGGTGTTAATGTTTACGGCCCCATGACAGAAGTCGTAGTACTTTTAGTATGGGGCTGTGAGTGTGAAAGCATTTTTGTGTATATATGTTTTACCCGGGCGACGCCAGGCGGGTCAGCTAGTTTTAATATATATTGATGTATAGAATAGATAGCGTAAGGAGATTTATGATTCTCGATTCTTAAAAATCATATTTAAAGGATTTGTTCTATTACACTTACCTAGTGCAGTGCTTTGTAGGTATGCTTTAATATATGTAACTAGGTACAGTCATCATCTTATTATCCATTTCTTAAAGGGATGAAGGCATAATATCGGGCATGAGATTAAATAATAATATTAGTCATGATTTTATTCATATTACGAAGAAATGTAATCCACGTAAAAGTCAAGTGCCCAACGTGAACAAAATCCATTCACAATTCCGCACAATTCCGAATTAGATTGAGAGTCGGGTAGTAAAATAATCTATCTAATACCTTTAAACGAGCAATATATATATATAATCTGAATCTCGGAAACAGCTGCAACGATTTTCATTAAATTTAGTACGCAGGGGGTTTCTGGGGCGAAATCGATCTAGCTAGGTCTCATTTTCAAAAAACGTCGTTTTATCCGTGTGTTCAGGCAATAAAAAACTGCTACAATATCATAAGAATACAAAAGTAAATTTCACCACTATCTACAAGTTTATATAGCTCAGGTGGGATAATCGGGCGGTCCTGAACCATAAGACCCCGGTTCGAATCCAGATGATTACATATTTTTTTATTGTTAATTTTTTACCAAAAATCCAGGTCATCCAGATACTAATATTTAGACTTACCAGTGCTACAACGGAATCGATGGCGCGGTTGAATCGGTCGCAGAGTGCTCGCATGCTTTCGTAAGAGTGGGTGTCGTAATCGCACAGAATGTTGTGTTCCAGGGCAGCCTTCATCTCCGGGAGGTCGTCGCACACCCACCTGAGAGACATTCATTAATAACAGATTATGTAACTCTAGCTGTGCCCCATGGCTTCGCCCGCGTTCGTGATGATGATGAATTAGGAGTTACTTTTTGGATTCGATATGTTAGTGCGGTTATCTCATTTCACAGACCAGTCTGACCCACTATATTGCAGAGTATGCGACAAGCTGTACTGGCATTTAAATATTTTGTTATAACCTTATTTTTTCCGATGTTATTCCGAAAAGATGCACATTCAAAAGAAGTAGGCATTTAAGTCTTGGCCTAGATACAACGCATGATCCACACACGTACACCGACGGGCGTCGATTAATTATCTAAAATGCAATGATAAAACTTAGAAAATATAAGTTAATACACCGAAATACTATGAAATAAATACAATTGATTTATACATCAAATTTAACAAAGAAACTAGTGATATAGCTTTTTTTTTTCAATATATATATTTAAAACACTTTCGATTTATTATTCTGAAATGATTTTTATAGTTAATTATTTGTTTTTAATTGTACTTTTAAGTTTATTTGTTAGGATATCCGCCAAAATATGTCAACTACTTAATTCTGCAAAAAATTCAGGCGCTACTTATTACGGTTCAAATTATAGGTACTTATAAAGGTCGGTCGGTTGGACAGACAGAGGTCGCGCGGTACGGAGTTGGTCTTGTCTCAACCTTATGGGCATTAGTGGCACACTGTAAGAATGGGCTTAGGCCCCAAAAAATATAAGAAAACCATTTGGCATTATGCGTTTTTTCTGGTGAATGCACCCCGGTTCCCAAATCATGATTATGCCGAAGACATAGGTAGTCGAATCATGTTCTCAAATGATCATTCATCAGCTGAACACCTTTTATTTGATTGCAGAACAGTTTTAATATTATTGATTTTTATTGCAACCTATACAAGTTTTACGCAAATAAAGTCTTAGAATCAAAACATTCCTTCGCAAAGATTCTCGCTATATGCCAGGTAAAATTTGCTTTATAACCTTGGAGGGTCCTCAAATAATTTGAAAGGTCATCCTAAAGATACATTGCTGTTGCTGCGAATTATTTTCCAGACTTCCAGTTCCGAAGCAAAATTTACGGCCTGTATCATACTACCATCCGTCTAAGGGCTACTAGACAAATTTGGACATTCGTTACGCAGATAGTCAGGACCGAATGAAAGAAGGTGCAATCATATAGATAAGTATACACCTAGATTTTGATATTCCACAATGTCCACGAGGAATCTAATTCAAAAACAAACAACATGTTCTATTATTGGATCGGTTTCAAGGCCACGAGCTACATGTTCGTATATTATATGTATGCGTGCGTCCGGACGAAAGGAGGTCAAAGTGAAGGCTCTTATCTCGGGTTAGGATACTCGGCAGTCGGCAAATACAACGTAAATTAAACTATCGATAAACGCTCTATGAACACGATATTTTACAAAAATACTATGACGTTTGATTCTCATAAATGTATTTATTATAACGGCATATGTTCACTGCAGTAACAGTAAACACCAATGCGTGTAGTGAGCCAGTTAACAATATTGTTAAAGTAACCTAATCTTATTTATATTAATGATCACATATTTAAAGCAAATTTCGTACATACCGTATGGTTTCTACTATTTCCAGAGCCCCGTCGTGTTTGTCCTGTAACAAAGGAAACGAAGTTTAAGTTTGTATGTCTTTAATTTTCAACAACACCGATTTAGTGAAGGCCCCTTTGACAATATTATCCATCCCTGCTGCCTAAATTAAAAATAACATGATATCAGCCGTAGAAAACTGAAATTAAGCAAATGTTATTAAACGAAAGAGAAGCGCGAGCGAAGCGTATCCGTTACAGAGTAGGCAATTACGAAAAAAAAAATTGTCACAACTTAACTTACTTGTTTGGTATAACGAGTTAGGCATAGTTTTTTTTGTCATAATAATATTTTGACATAATTGTTTTTTGGCATTCTATTTCAGTAAGCATAAACTTGGTTTAGGCGAATGTTTTTGCCCTATTTTTGATTTGCATAAAGTTATAAGACATATTGTTTATACGTCTAAAAGTTATCAGGCATAAAGATCAAAAGGCTAATAAATATAAATATAACCATAGTGCAATAGTAGGTTAAGGTGCGGCGAGGAGGCAGCCAACATGTTTATTTTATATACGAAAGGTATTTTATTAAATGCAAAATTGTGCCTTAAAGGTATGCCAAATTAATATTGTGCCTAACTATTATTGGGATAAGTAAAAGTATGGCATGTTAAATTATGACATACAATTTATGCAAAAAAAAATAGGGAACCGGGCAAAAATGCTTTCGTATGTCCTGATGTCTGGCGGATGTCCGGCTGTCACTCTACAGGTCACGTTTCTCAACCGATTCTCGTGAAAATGTGTATACAGATTAATTCAATAATTATATGGTTGGTTTCCTTTTGTCGTTGCAGTTTTTGGAATTTTTTTAAACTAGCGATGATACGGGGATTGAAAATGTAAAAAAAATAAACACTAATTAGTAATGTAAAAATGAGATTTTATATTAAGATTTTACACTGTTTTGTTTTTTGTAACCGGGCGCGAACTACCTGTATTTAATTTCTCGTAAATATCGATAACTCAATGTTATTAACTTGATGACATGTTCTGGGTTAACTAAGTAGCTATCAAAATATCATAAGAAAGGTGGACATATACTTTTTTGGCACTTCGTAGAAAAAATAGTAAAAACAAATGTGAGTAGGTATCTGTTTTTCAAGGAATTTTATTTCAAGGCGGTTTGTGATTAGTGGAAATAAAATCTCTATGTTATTTGGTAGAGCGAATTTAACGTTCGAATAATTTCGGGTTTATTTTGTTTGTTCTACTTTACAGAAAAAATATTATTGTGATGTTCGTACTTAGATTACAATTATTTTAATGATATTTTTTCTAAACTAAAGACCGACCTTTATCGCCACTACTACGAGATTTAATAATAATACAAATACAATACAACTTGAACCAATTATTACCGACATTAAACACACCACAACCACAGTAAACACAACTGGAAAAGTCACAGTAAAGCAAAATACGCAATTAATATTTAATTGCGTATTTTGATTTAAAAATCAAACTAGTAATCCGATTCAGATGAAATGTTTATGGGACCAATCTGGAAGTTAGATATTATACCTTATATAATTACCTATATTATATGTATATATAATATAGGTATACCTTTCCAATAAAATATATTTTTCCGAATTGGTTTATAAATGTCGGAGTTCTGAGGTAACAAAAAAGACAATGATAACATCCTCCTTTTTTGAAGGTGTCGGTTAAAAAATGAAAATTGACGTCATTCCATTGCAGCCATGGTAAGGTTAAAAAAAAGATATATCGGTACTTCGCGCCAGACATTGCGGCACATATTATTGTACATTCAGCGGCGATCCGAACAATCGCTCCGTGCAATTGATGTGCACTGCCATCCCTTCACCATGTTTAGTGTGGGTTTGACATTATGGAGATGCGGACGGTGGCGTAGCAGCAATATCATGCGAAAATAAACGTGAATTAAGTTTAATGTAATCAAATACTTAATTTAGTAATACTATTAACAATAACATAATTAATTAATTAAATTTGTATGTTTCGATTGATCAATTGGCGGGGAGTATTTTTTGACCAATGCCTCGGCCGCGGTCGGTATTCATTTTGTGTGTTACCTCAGAACTTTTTTCTAGGCGAACCAATTTTGGTGATTCTTTTTTTATTTGAAAGCTGGTGCTTCCCATATGTTCCCATTAAAATGTTATCAAGATCTGAGCAGTGGTTTTTGAGTTATCTTTAATACTGCGTATTAATTCATTTAATCTGATCAAGGGTTCCGAAGATAAAGCGGTGAAGTCGGATTTTTTAAGCTTTGCTTGCTTTTAAGTTATTATCATCCAAGTAGCAGGCGATCGGTGCATTTTTTTGGGCGGGTTTTTTTCTAAATGCACACTTAACGCGATAGGTGTTGACGTAGATTAGCGGTCCAAATGATTTTGATAGTTTCTGGAATAATTTCATGAAAAAAAAACTTCTTTCTACGAAATAAGTTCCTAGTCTTGAAGGCTTAGCAATTTTGTACATTTTATTGTCCAATAAAAACATAAAAAATACAAAAAAATTAAGTCAGGACCAGGCCGGTTAGGTAATGCTGCTGCTGTTGCTGCTGCCAGTTATTGCTAATCAGTGTATCTCGTGATCATCCACGACGCGACGCAGCTGTTGATACTACCATGTATTCTGTGTCGCAGCGTAGTACAAAGTTATAAAAGATTATTTATTTTTGGGCACAAACGGTATGCAATACAGAGATAGGATAAACAACTTAAAATTATTACATACACCAGTAAAGATGCCACAAATAGAAACATAATACATGTTGTAACAAAATCATACAATCGCCCGACGAAGACGTCTACAGGGCAATCGAGCGGGGCGTGAGGTGCAAGACGCGGGAAGGGCGAGCTGCTAACGCGTCCGTATTAGTAGCTCGGAACACAACTTTTTGGGGTTAACGCGTATTTGCTTTTATTTTTATTTTCCCACTAGGCCAAAAAGACGAGCTTTTACGAAATATTACGACGAGCAAATTACGAAAAATGGTATCCATTTTTAAATACATGATCGTGGTCATTTTTATATTAAACTAGCCGTGCCCTGCGGCTTTGCCCGCATTTATCAAGTTTAAAAGTAGCCTGTGTCTAGGTATAAGCTATGAACATTCTAAATTTTATCTAAATCCATTTAACCATGACAGTGTGAAAATAAAACAAACATACTTATACACAAACTTTCGGTTTTATATATTTTATAATAATATATAATTTATAATAGAAATAGTGTGATTAGTATGGGTAAATAGTTGTTATGGTAAATAGTTGTTAGTTTCTCGGGGAGCTGATTACGGAAATGGCATCCATTTAAAAAAAAAACATAGTTGGACATTAAATTTATTATAAAATTAATTAGTGTCAATTTCAAGTTTATAAAAATTGCATCTATTTTCAAATCCGAGATGGCGAATATTTTTTTTTATACAATTATATGATCAATGATGAGTTTTCTTGGGGACATTGATATTTTGGATAAAATTACTTAAATGTGAGTTTATATACAATAATTAATAATATATATAATAATTATAATAGTTTATAATTTTAATTTAGTTTAATGTAATATATATGAAATGTTTATATACATACTTAAGTATGTACCTCTTAAATGTGATACATACTATATTTAAATATAAAATATTATATCACATATTGTGAGAAGATACACAAAGTACATTTTATTAATAGCTGCATTTAAAAATTTTTGAAAAAAAAAATGCTTTCAAATTATTTTATTTAACTTTAAATAATTGTTATTGATATGACAACATTAATAAAATGTGATGAGCCGCACGCACCTTTGTGATGAAAACCTACTATATTTCCAGTCAGTATATTGGTCTCTATATTCCAGATTCCAATAATTTTTCTATCAACAGCTGCTCTGTACATTGATTTGACATCATAGAAGAGAAAAAGAAGTGAGTAACTTCAACCTATAATGGGAGCAGTGACCGGCTCACATTATAAGTTAACGTTACTCACTTCTTTTTTTTCAAGGTTAGGCAAGGGTTGCTTGAATACCTGTGAATTACTCCACAAAGAATTTAAACCTAATTAAAATAATAGAAATAAATGACCTGCATAATTTGGGTAACAATGTCATTTGGTACCTTAGAGTTGATCTCATGATGAAGCCTGGGTTTTAACAGAGACCCTAGAACTCTTTAACAGCTACTAGTAAACCCTTCAAGTTTTGAACTCATTTTGATTGTATTTTAAGCAAGTAACTAAAATTAAGTGTTTTTTTTTTGTTCTTGTAACCCTGGGGGTTTCTTGTAATCCTTGTGCCTAATAAGCAAATATGGTAGACCCGAAAATCAATTAAAATTTACTAAAAGTTTTTCACAATGATAGGTCCTCCTACGCAATATGATAATTCTTATCACAGGACATTGTAACTTATATTATCACTTGTATAAAGTTTAAAATGAAGTAGCTCAACAAAATAATATATATCTATTCTGTTCTATCTGTTCTTATAGTTAATTAAATTAAACTCTGTATGACTCGTCCAACAAGGCAACATCCCACTTTAACAATAAAAATAACATTTAGCCAAATTTTTGAAGGTTTTGGGAAAAATTAAATATTTAAAATGGCCCAATAAATTAAATTAATATAAATATGAATAAAATGTATATAAACTAAGAAGCAATGTACATAGTTTTAATACTAGACAAGCATAACATAGCGGCATGCGCATTTAGATTAATCTAAACAAGTCTTTTATGTCAAATAGAGTAAGATTTTATAACAAACATTCAACTGTAGTAATAAAACTGTAACTGAATTACTAATGGGCAAATACACCTGTAATAACATCTGTAGAACCAATAGTAGATAAAGAAAGCTTATGAAAAATCAGTAATTATGTTAATAACAAAGATGCATGGAGACAAACTGTACAAGCCCTTTCTGGTGATGGCAAAATATAGATAAAGCTAGGTTATGATAACTTATGTAGTAGAGAAGAACATTTTTGGATTAAAATGTGCATCAGAGTTTTTTGCCAGGTTCTTGTTGATGGCTGTAAATTTGCAAATCTGGCATTAGATTAATTTGAGGAGTCTCTATGGGGCCCATATGAATATACGATTTTGAATAAAAGAAACAGGCTAAGGAGTGCAATTAAAATGCAATTGAAGAGGTTCACTACCCACCTCCAGGGTCCATTGGTAAATGCTTGAAGTTCGACAGGCACTTAAACTCAAATAAAAACAATCCTGGTAACCATTGATGAGTTTATTTTGCAACTCCTAGATGCATTTGATCAGGTAGATCTTACTTCATTTTTGTATACAGTATTGTTATTTGACTAGCATATATATTTGCAAAGTCTGAAATTATGAAATCAATACAACATTTAGAAGTAGGTTATCATTGCCTTTCAAGGTTTGTTTACTAAACTCATATAAATGTATATCTATAGTCAGTTAGTACGATTTTATAAATCTTAAAGATTATGTATCTAAATTATTTCTTAGGTCTATGAATCTAGTCTAGACACCTACCCTTATCTTTTTTACGATTCACAGGAAATATGTCATCAGTTAGGACCAGTTTGAAAAAACCTGATCATTTACTATTTTAATAAAGGGTTTGATTGTTCAGACGAGTGTTATAGAAACATTGACAGAAATCTTAATAAACCAGTTTAGTCTGTGAAACCCAAGCTGAAGGGAACTCTTCACCCTCCCGAGTTTGGGTTTATTTGTTATTGTTATTAGTTTAGTATTTTAAAAACAAACTTTGTACCCTGCAATTACACTTACAAATAACTAAACAATGTCCCCTATCTAATAGTGGTCAAACACTATCTCACCTGGTAGGTAGTGACGATGCAGTGAAGGTCGTAAACACAGTATGCCTTACTGGCTCTCAAGAAACTAGGTAAGTATTTATGTAAACAAATCTAGGAAGTTGGTAATAACCTACTTTTAATTTCCATTTTGATTTTAATTTCGGCATTGTAATGTCTAGTGTATACCTTACGAATGTGCCTTGTTTGTTCTATTAAAACATTTTTATTTTTTTATCACTAATGGTTTGAATTGCATATTTTGCACTAGATAAGTGGAAGTTTACTATATCCTAAAAGTTTTTATATATGAAATTAAATGTATTTATAAATATTTAGCAACTCTTTAACATCTATAGGCTAAATTTTTTGTAAAGTTTGTTAAGAATGGCTTGTAATATTCACCAATAATAACTATCCTTGTAAATTGATAATAAGTAAAACTTATTTATTAGCTTCAAATAGTAAATAAATGACGAATTAAAGTACGCAACAGTGTGTACGTATCTAAAAAAAGCCGACACCTTGACAAAACACGAGGTCAATACACTCTTCGAACCCATGTGACGTGAGTTATCTAAATATGATACCATGCAATAAGTATATATACAAAAGCCTATCAAAAGAAACACTCATTCTGGTTAAACACTATAAATATGCAACGCTCGCAGCTAACCTATGCCGTTACTACTTAGCCTGTTAAGCGCAAGTGCTTGTAATCACGTCTTATTCCAGTGCTGCATCAAAAGAATACATTCTTTCCTTGATGTTATTACATCATCAGAAAACGGGGGAAACGCAACAAATAAACATTGATATAAATTTAATAATATTGGTGAGCATGTGTACCAAAACAATTACATATCAAAGAAAGCTAAGTATAATAAATACAAAATATTTCGTACCGATCCATGACCTGAAGTGAGGGGCCATGTATAAACAACAGGTTCCGCGCCTGCAGGAGAATGCAGGCGTAAATCCAAAGCCATGATAGTGAAACCACGGCATTAATGCACACACTTTTCACTTAAAAACTAAAATTATCACTAAAAACACTAGAATATAAACATAATTTCACTGCACTTTCACACACACACACTCCGAACAACCGTGCGCCATGTTGAAATTATTTCATTCTTCAATGGCCGCCACTCATGTCTTGCCATTATTAAAAAACAGTTACAACATAAACAGAGACATAGATCAATTATTTATTATGAAGATTCTACCCATGAATCATCTGTCTATTTGTATAACGTCTGTGCCAGAGATTTTAAGTCGGTTCGTTTCATACACCCTAGGAACGCCTGTCATTCCGTGCGCCAATCGAAAATATTATATTTAAAAATATTTTATTTAATACAACTGAAACGCGCGGTTTCGTCCGGGGATGATTCGTATAATTTCTTGTACAGGCCATCAACATGCGAGTGTTTTTATAGCATTTATTTTTAATAGCGCTTCTAAGTAGATGTAGATCTAACGTAGTAAATTTAGGATAGAAAAATATCGTATGGAGCAACATTTCAACCCGTTGGCATAGGGTGTCATCAATTCATCATGTCATGGTATACCGCTCTAACCACTAAGCTATATAGGAAAATCTCGCACCAAGCTACGTAATGTATCCATTCCTTGTTATATTTTGCATCGATGTTATTATTTCAGGCATTTTTTATTTCATTAAGAAGAAAATAATTAAATTGTGATGTTAACTCTTAGAAAACAAAAAGACACTACCATAGTAATGGGTACTGGTATATCCTACACGATATTTTAAATTCCAACATTTCCAAAAATATTGGCGCCACACCACACTTAAGCCACTCAAGCTAATCTCTACGGTCTAAAGCTTGAGTAATTAGATCAGTCTTGCGCTGGAGTCACGCAACTGTATTCGCTGGTATGGGTGTTAAAAAATAATTGGTGTAATTGGAATTAGGTAGTAAGTATTTTTTTGTATTGCATATAAAATAATATTATATAGTTTAGTATAGAAGGCATGTATGCACTAATAAGTGAGCATTAAAAATCGATTTACATTAGGGATTGTTTTGGATATTTCTTGTCATTTATGAAATTGTACTTCAGATGTACTATTTTTGTATTGTTGATGGTCACTAGCAGATCTATATCCTTTCAGAAGAGATTATTACACAGTCGTGAAAATGAAAAAAAGATGAGCTCGAATTTCGCATCTTCGTTGCGAGCAGTTTATATTTGAACTAAGCAAATGTGAGCCTTACTTCTTAGGTGTTTTGTCGTTTTAAATTGAAACCGTTCGCAACAGAGATACGTCTGCCGCCCTATTACGTATCTTTGTTGCAAGCGGTTTCTATTTGAATTAAAGAAAAAATAAAAACTCCCAAAAAAATCGGTTTTATTTTGCTTACGTTATAGGGAAGGTGGTGGTGATACTTCAGACGAGCTTGACATCATTCCTAATTTTCACTCCATCTTCGCTCCACTACTAAGGCAGCTTGCATATTGGCCTCAAATAGGAACAAAAGTAAATTATAGTAATGCTACTTGTCATGCATATTAGACCCGATGAAAATAATAAATATATTTTGCAAAAAGTAATAGTATTTTATAATAAAACTCTTGAAATATCTGACCATTTTTATATGTCCGGGTAGTCTCTGCGCATCTACATATTATTATACTAATATTATAATGAGATAAATAACAAAGTATGTTTGTTTATAAAAGATCATCTCTGAAACTACTGATCCGACTGATCTGAAGTAACTGTTACTCATTCTGTGATCCACCGCTTTTATCCTCAAATAAATTTCCTCAAACGATTTCTCCTAGATTGTTAGTCAAAATTACATATAGTAAAGAGCAAATATTATCTACATGTACTACGTAAGACGATGAAATAGTTTATTTTGATAAGGATTAATATTAAATACCTCAAAATCCAACAATACAAAAACCACTATTTTTTTTCAGATTTTTAACAATGAAAAGTATTTTTTCTGAGCCATTACATGTTAGATACATGCTGTCGCGGACTTTTTTGTAAAACTCATGAAGGCCAACATTTTTGAAGAACATTGTATTTACCTATTTTTAACTGTTTAGTTAACGTACACCGATAACGCGGCCAGTTAGCAAATTTTCCTCCGACTTGTCATACGAATATTATTATTTTGAACTGTTAACTAACATTTATCCCAAATGTTCACTATTGCATTAAAAAAAATCAATAGAATTCATTGCTAGCATGGTTGTACCTCTGTATTTATAAATATTCTCCACAAAAAAGATTTGCGATTCTGCTTCTGGGTATGACTTCTATCATTCACATCCATGTTATTAATCTTTGAACTTAGTAAGGGATGTGAGTGTTAAACCAATTATTTTTATAGATGATATTTTGTCCCGGGGTGTACCTTAAAAATGGCTTTACATTTATCTGTATTCTGAGGCTTTAGCTTAGTATTTTGTGCGCCACGCCAACGCCCACGGAAGAGGGAACATCATTCATGCCAAACGCCACGCTCGCTCTGCACGCTGTGCGGTCAAAGACTACCTACTTTTTATGCGGTATGGGGTTAAAAAATTTGTCGATTTTGAATTGAAACCGATCGCAACAGAGATATGTAATAACCCTTATTACATATATCTAATTATTCATTATTTCATATACCTTGAAAGATCAAAATTGGATGTTAGTTCATAGATATAAATATAGATAATATATTCATCGAGATAGGAAACAAACCTACGGTTTTAGCTATAATGCTCCTTGGTTATACATTATTCCCGGTAGGGAGTAATAGTCATTCTCTTCTATGGTAATAGTATTCTGTGTACATATAGAAAAAAGTAAAAAAAGAGTGATTACGTTGTCTTTTTTCCGGTATAAAAAGTTCCTCTATATTATCTTTGCCACAGAGTACTTTTCTATATACTGAAAATCTTTGCCTAAGGTTTTAGTTGTTGTTGTTGTTTGTTGAATTTTTTACAATTACTATTAAACGGAGTGATAACAATATCTTTGATTACTATGTTAGATATAGAAGATTCTGATGATCATGTGAGGGACTTGGTAAACATAAAAAATGAAATAGACACCTACAAGAATAATCCAGCTACATCCGGAATGTTTGTATCTGGTTGGGATGATGAGGATCAAGACGTAGAGACTGCCGAAGATCCCAAGGGTGAGATCTTTTGTCAATATAGGTGTTATGTTTTCCGAGGCAGGGGAGGCCGCTCGCGTTCTCTGAACGAAAAGTTAAATTTGCTGATGTTCTTACTAATCAGGTACCTTCTTCAATGGTCTGAATTTTATCTATAGCCAATAATTTTGCAAATCTTTTGAAACCTGGAGCCCAAAATTAATTTGATACCTGTTAAAGACAATTAACTATACAAAAGAGGGCACAGCTGTAATATTTAAATACAAGACCTATGCAATACTAGATATCGTAATTTTTTGAAAGACTGTAGGCTATCACCATTCCCGCTTGATCTTTAGTGACCCACTCTTTTTTTATCTGGAACTTTATAAATAAAGTTCAACATGGGACTGCAAAAGATTCTCCTCTCCTTTGGCTTAAGGTGTTATATGTCATATGCTCAGTTATTACACTGGTAACTCGCTCGTTCAGCTCAGTTTCAGCTCGTTCAGACTTAGTCCTGCTATTTGGCATTTTACCAAAAGGATGGCCCCTCCAGCTTCACCAAACTTGCAACCAGCAAATTTTTTGATTGAGATTTGTTTCTTTCTGAGGTCTGAGGGAAATTTTTTTTTTCCTTTCCAACCCTGGTGAGTACGGAGCGGGTTTGCCACCTGGGAATGAAGCCTCTAGAACAGCACCAAGCTACTTCTGCACCTAATTGCACTTTTCTAGACATGAATAAACCACTACACATTCCCAGAACCAGTGTGAATGCCGTGTTACAAACTGGGTAAATTCTGGATGTTAGAAAAGAAGAAGTTCTTAAGTATTAAAAAAATATAATACCTAACCTTAGTCATGCCTATTGTTTCAGCTAAACCAACAGATCATGCATTATGGGCTGCTGAAAATGGGGAAGTTGATACACTCAAAGAACTATTATCATCACAGCCAAATCTTTTACACACACAAGACTCGGATGGTTATACATTATTGCACAGAGCAGCATATGGCAACCATGTAGAAGCAATATCATATCTGCTCAGTTGTGGAGTGAATGTTGGTATGAGGACAGAAATGGGATGGACCCCCCTGCATTCTGCTTGCAATTGGAACAATTATCTAGCTGCTGCTCGACTGCTGGCCGCTGGTGCAGAACCCAGATCTTTGTCAGATGGAGGTGAATTACATTGAATTTCAATTGTATCTCTGGTTACTTGTAGAGTAGAACCATTCTAGATGTGCATGCCCCGTCCACAAAAAATTTCATACATTTGACACTCGATCATTTAACTAATTTGGTGGAGGGGCGTTAACATTTAAAATGCTTCTAATCTACCCTACTGTAATCAAGTTTAATAATACTAGTCGTTCGCACCGAACTGAAATCTTGCGCCTAATAGAGCAAAACTTTTGAGGTTGATTGCTTATAACTTTTTTTCTTCAAAATGATTGTTTTATTTCTCTATTTGTAATTTAAGTACAGGATATAACAGATATTTTTTTCAGCTTTAAATTTAGAGCTGCAATTGAGATAGAACCCAGGACAAATAGGTCTAAAGACAGTGACTTCGGAGGCCCACCAAATTTTTAATTTCCAACATAGATTTTTATTAAAACGCGTTTCGTACTCTATTTGCAGAGCTCTTTTAACGATACCCCACAAAGGTAGATAAAGAGGTGGTGGCCACCTTATCATTTTAATTTATATAATTTTAATTGCCATTTTTGGCCATTTTTGGGCCACAGCTTTACATATTCTCTGAAAATTTGAAGTTATATATGCTTGTATGGCTTAGACATTAGATGCCTCTGATAAACAGACGGACAAAGTGGTGAACTAACCACCCAAGTCAACTTAGAGATCTTGTTTCACTCGATCAATTATACAATCTAGGTCAACCTTATTGTTGTTTTAGCTTAGTATTTAGTACAATGTATTTATTAATTCAATTTATTAGAGATATTTTAAAATTGTAAAATTGATGCAATACCTGGAAGTTGGATGTGGGCAAATTTTTGTTTGTTGCCCATGGTCCAACTTTATTTTCTAGTTTTCATTGCCCATAATTTAATCAGAAACTAAGAAAAATGAGAATTGACCATGGCCCTACCAGTTGGACCTTAACCAAAGATTTTAAAACCAGTTGATAGTGCTTTAGGCTAATTTTCTTTATAACAAAATTTACCATTGGGGGAAAAGGACGAGGTAAAAGTTTGATTGATTCGTACTCGGGATTGCCAGATGCGACAGTTGTCAACGTCAGTTGCGGCGTCACTGGTAACCGGTAAAGGCATGTTGTATTCGTGAGGGGGAAAGATACTAGCACAACTGGTTATTTGATATGTAACCACAATGTAGATCAACGATGACGAGAACTAGCGGGCAACGCCGCGGCTATGCCTGCACTTGGGGCCCATGGGGCACAGCTAGTTTCCTCACATTATTTGAGAAACAATTCTAGTTTACGAATTATTTGTAACTCTCTTGTTCCAGGACAGACACCTATGCACCTGGCATCAGCAATAAGTCATTGTAAATCAACCTTACTTATTCTATTTCTAAGAGAAGATACAGTAGAAATAGCAAACATGAAAAATAAGTCAGGTGAAACTCCCAAACAATTGGCTAAAAGGCACGGAATATATAGACCTATGTTCGAGATGGTTCACCCAGCAGTTTCATTTATCAAATCATTAGCTTTTACTTGTAATCCTTATGTACGAAACGAAATATCAATACATTAGTAAAATAAATTCTGTTTCTATCATTTACATACTTGCATCAAAGTATTCTGTACCTTTATTTATCCTCCCTAAGCCCCTACATAGGTTAAATCTTTTGCCTTAATGCTAGGTGAAGGAAATCTCATACTAGCGATCATTTATTTATTTGTATAGAAGATATAAAAATGTCTAAGCGCGTCGCTCTCATGCGAAGTACCAATATATGTGCAAAAGTGAGTTTTACTGTTCTTGACCGCATCCACGCAGCAGTGTACAGCGATTTGAAGTAGGGACAACAACTTGGGCAGTCGCCATCCAGCGGCAACTGTGAATTTTATTCTCAATTGCCACCTGGTGGCAATCCATGTGGACTGGGAAGAGTTAATGTCAAAATCCCCATTAGGTATCCCCTTTAATGGGGATTTTGAGACTTTTAGTATCATAATCCCCATTACGGGTTCAAATTCGGGTTAATGGGGATTAATATACGCTATTTTCTCATGGTTATTATGCATCAGTCTATATTTTTTATAGAAGATAAATTATTATATCATAACAAAGTCAAGGCACGAGGATAAAAAAATCGTAATATAACTAGTCGTTCGCGCCGAACTGAGATCTCGCGCCTACATTTTGCCTAATAGAGAAAAGCTTTTGAGGCTTAGGTATTGCTTAGAACTCTTTTTCTTTTAAATAATTGTTTGACTTCAGTATTTTTTGTTCAAGTACAGGATATTATAACGAATATTATACTTAAGTTTCAGCTTTAAATGTGAAGCCGTTTTTTATATAGATCCCGGGACAACATGGCACAGGTCTAAAAACGGCTTATTCCAAAAATCCCTTTTCGCAAACCGCAGGGGATTTTTGAACTAAAGGTCTACAAATCTCAATAGTCAATATTTACACACTTTTAAAATAAAATACCAAGTTTGTTAGGTAAATAATCAAATCTTTATTGTTTTTTTGTACATAATATACGAGTGGTATTAAACAAAATTAAAAATTATTTTGCTTCCCATTCACATTGTTATTATTTTTATTTATTCCATTTTTATTGTCACTTCTGGCTTTGGGCCATAGCTTTATTATATTACATATTCTCTAAGAATTTATTCACTTCTATGGTTTAGACGCTAGATACCTCTGACAGACGGACGGACGGACAAAATGCTGAACCACCTAAGTCAACTCGATCCATAAAATATACTGATATTACTTTATATGACAGTATTTATAAAATAGTTATGAATAAAACAAACAACAATGTATGTACATAGTATTATAGATTTTATTAACTAATTATAACGTAGGTGCTTTAAAGCATTTATCCTTATTTACATATACTTTATTACAAAAATAAGAGACCAATACCTAAAAATTTTATTTATAAGGTCTAGATGCCATTCTCTCTATTACATGCATTGCTCCTGAAACAAGGTATGTATCGGCGTGCAAATTTTTTAAACTAGCGATCAGATTTCTTCTATCTATTTTCTGCAGCTCTATTAAGGATTGGCGTGCTTGAGGAGTCATGTAAGGTAATAACAAACAACCCAATCCAAAGCTTTTCAACCTCACACAATTTTTCCATATATCATTTAAATCATCATCTTTAATAATAGGACATATGGGCAATAGATTTATTGCATTCAAACATTTAAGTTTTTGACGTTCCGTGATTGGATAATCAGCACGTTGGAATGGAGATAATATAACTGCACGCCAAGCTGCGCATACTATTGGGTCAGGAGGTCCTGAGAGTTTCAACAACAGCGGTATCGTTTCCTCCGTTAAACTAGAGCGCAGGAGCATTGGGATCAGGTTCCGGATAATTTGTGTGGTTCCAAAATGACAAGCTAGATCAGCAGTAATTCTTAAACCATCAATATTACCATCAATCGCTTGTAGTAACTGTTCTAATGCGCGACTCTTGTCCTGCATAAATGTTACCACAACCCAAGGCATATCAATGTTTTCTAACTTAACAGTGCCGAGCAACTCCAAGAGTGAAAGCCACAAAGCATCCCTCTCTCTATTTGTTACTTTCATAGCAGTATCAGGTTCAACGACACTCATTAAACATTGGAGAGCTCTCATTTTTTTACACTTGTTATAGCCACTCTCATCGTCAAAAGCAATTCGGGACAAATATATTGCACCCATTTTGGGACATGTTGCTTTTAGGATATATTTTGCAGTCATCAGTTCTTTCGAATTCAGAGACGATCTTTTGTCTTTATTGGACTCGGCTGATTTTTCCAGTAGATTTTCCAATATTTGAATTCTAATGGAACTAATATTGATGTTATTTTTATCTGCAATTTCATTCGCTGCTCGATTTACGTCATGGCGAGTAATTTTATTCACGAATTCGGGGTGGAGATATAATGCCCGTATTAGCTGAGCTGGTTCTGTAGAAAGGCGAACAAATTCTTCACATGCCCAATCTATTTTAAACAGCACGTGACGAGTAGAAAGCGTAGAGTGCAGCCGGTCCATTTGTTTGACAGCTCTGTTGCCAGGTTGTAATGCAGCCCAACGTTGTGCAAACTGATAGCAAAGATGAGCTGCAGCTACTTGGTCTGCTCCACGTGTACAGCCTTGCAGGACATAAAACAGGCAGGCACCAGCCCATTCCATATTTGCTATATGTCTAACACAACGATGAGCAGCACGAAGCAAAGGCTCTTCTCGACTTGTAAGTCGCCAAGGTTCTTTTTCATTTGTTTTATTGTCTAAACCATCATCACGCTTTCTGGTAGTCATTGTTTGTTTCAAAGCATTACTGCAAATCATATCTTTTGCTATTTGTAAATCTTTGTCTAAGGAAAGCAAAGACACTACGGGCAGCCATCGCTCGTAAGTTTCTAATGTTATCTCTGATTTCAGGTTTGACCACATATCGTCACGCATGAATAAGTGGAAAGGCAATCTGTAGTGCCCTATTTCTGGAAACATTCCTTTGACTGAAAACAATTCAAACTCGTATTGCTTGGGCGCGCTTATTCTTTTATAATCTTTCAAAAAATTAAGCAAATAATATTCTTTCATACTATTAGATTCCATGTTCGTACCAAATATTAAATAATGGATGCAAAGGAAAACTTCATAGTAATATGGGTTTACCGACACAACGCGACCATGTAATGTAACTTCTCCATTTTTCCAAAAGTCGTTTAGTATGTCTTTGAGGAAGTCTTTACTCTCTAAATTATCCCAAATTACGATACATTTTTCAAATATAGTTGTGTCGTTTTCAATGGCGATTTGACGACAACCCAATGCATCGCTAAAAACTTTGTATTTTAAATCCCAAGTTGTTAATAGCGCTATCAATTGTAGAGACAAGCCATCATTCATAGATACATTTAATGCTCTACAAAGGTCAAGAAGCCGCTCGCAACTTGTTCCTGGATTATGTTTCAATATGTAAAACAGAATTACCTTGACATCCCAAGTTTCTTCGTTATTTTCCGGGAGAGTTATTTCTGACAGGTTAATATTGAATTTGGATTTAAGAATATATTGAGGAGGATATGCAACTGGACTTCCTTGTACGTAAGTATCAAAGGTACGACGGATTACTGGTGTAGATAGATAACCAGTAAGAGTTGGTGACAAAGATTCACTTTGGCCTCTTAATAGTTCCAAAATACAGAATTCGCTGCTTACATTTTCAGAGTTTTTTAATATAACAAGTATAACTGTGATTAAAACATCATCTAACTCTTGTGCTGCAACCACTCTAGAAAGAAGTCTTTTTGATACTCTATCTTTTAATTCTGTTATATTGTCCGTCAAGGAATTATTCATATTCGTATTTGTGATCGCATTAGAAATTAGTCGAAGAGGAATAAAGTCACATTTGCTCTGGACACTCATAATGTTATTTTCAAGATTTGCGTGCAGAGATGTTTTGTTAGCTGATTCAATATAATCATTTATAGCACTGCCTGATGATATTGGCAGGAACACGTAATTAAATTTCCATGCAATTGTTAGATTCTTCACAGTTACGTTAGCATTTACGAGAGCATTTAATACCGTTAAATGTTTAAATAAATCGTGTAAGCACTCCTCTTTACATCTACCCACTAGTTCTACTAGGATATTAAAAGCATCCAATAGTAGAGAAGCGTTTTCTCCATCTCTGAGTTCAGCTAAAACCGATTTATTATGAGCATTGGTGCTATTTGGGCCAGCACATGAAGTTATCAAACTTTCTACGAAAGTTCGTACCCTATGGGTTGCTGAGACACTTCGTAACAATGCTATCATTGATGAGGATTTTACTTGACTCGTCGGTATTAGGCGACTCATGCTGCCACCACGACCATTACTAGCCCTAGCTTCTTTATCATTTTGTAACCAATTGTTATATTTGTCGACACAATTTAATTCGTTACAAATACTGTTCATATCAACTTCGATGTTGTATGAATTCTTTAAATGATAAAGATTGTCAATATTTTTTAACTGAATATCATTTAATAAATGTGTCCCTTTCATGAAATCTATATAGTTTCTCTCTATCATTGTACTATATGAACTTCCATTTATTATTTGTTCATATTTCGCCAGGATTGATTTAACAAGAATTTTTTTTTCCTTATGGGACAAATTATGAAAGAAGTCCAAAGCTAATCTTGTGTCACAATTTTCCAGGCATTTATTAATATATAGCGCATTCCCATAATTTGCGTAGCAGGACATAACTGTAGTTACCGCTTTCAGATCATTTACATCCACAACTGGTGCACTTATCAATTTGTGCAATAGCATGGTATATTCAGTACAGGTTAAAGGAAGGTTATATTTCTTCAATACCACCTTCACATTAGCATAGCTTAATTCTTTTTGTATCTCTTGAGCCAATATGTGGTCAGAATCAGATACAGTGAAATCTTTTGTTGCCGATGCAGCAGCATTAATAGCCAATTGCAGAATGCTTGAACTCCATGGCACATCTAGCACTTTGAGAACATTGAGAAGACTTTCTAGTTTATTAGTCAAAGAGCGAAAGGCATTCAGGATTATCTCTAAACGAACTCCGTCGACTGTGCCTCCGCCACTAGCACTTTCATTTTCAATAAAGTTCTGCAAAACTTCATCCATGTCAAAAAGATGACGCGTTGCATATGTGGGCAAGTAATCTTGCAGAAATGCTTCAAGATCTTCAGTGTAGCAACGACGAAGCATAATAAGAGCTACTTCATTTGGATTTTGAGAATTGAGTTCGCTCAATAACATGTTTATTTTATATTTTTCTTTTAACTCTAAAATGTAATTTATTCTGTCTTTAAGCATATCTAGGTCATCCATGGAAATCGGCCTGACACATATTATTTTTAAAGAGGATTCCAATACAGTTGCTATTTCTTCTATAAATTTTAATCCTATTTTGGGCCAGTAACCCGATTGTTCCAGTACAAATATTCTTTCCATTGCCCACCTTACAAACAAATCTATATAAAACGGATTTTGTTCTAATAAGGATGGTACGAAATTTTTAAACCATATGATAATGGCACTCATTTTTGTATTAGAAGGAATGGCATTTAATATTTCAATGATATCATCAGTTGAAAGTGTCAATTTTAGTTCAGTAAATTTTAACCAACAGATTGAAGCAATATCGAAATCCATTTTGGAGATGAAGATGATGCAGAGTTGCTTGCAAGTCATTTCTTGCAAATTGACATTTTCATAGCTATTAATACCACGAAATGTGATATACTCCATCAAATCAATTTTTATTAGTATTGTTGATAGATTATGTATCAATTTATTATCTTTATTAGAATACACTTTTTTCTGGAGTGTGTACAACAAAGGTTTGTACATAGTGTTGAAATTGTAGAGGCTTAATGCTGCCTCTATTAAAACATCTAAAGCTTCAATGGTGTCGAAGAGTGATTGCATCTGGGAAGTAATAGGAGCCGGTTTACCTGTTGCTATTATCAAATCAATCATCACTTTAAGGTCAGCAATTAGTACTTCTTGAGATGTTTTTTCAGAAAGTTTATTTGAAGAGTCTTGATTGCTGTTTTGTTCTGTGGCCGATGTAGAAACACGTGCCTCACATATGCATACCTGAAATTTGTAAGGAAATTGATGTAAATTTTAAGTGGTAAAATATTATTAATATATATGTATATAAATATTTAAATTTAATGATTTAGTTGTGTCTAGCATGGGTACTGCTGTATAAACAATATCATTGATGTAAATATTTGAAAAAATATATTTAGGTTTCACTTAATAGGTCTTCTATCTTTTTCTGTATCTGAGGTCTGTTTCATGACTGCACAAGGGAATGTAAACCTAAATATTTGATATAAATTTAAACCTGAAACCTCAACAGGTTCCTAAGAAAAAGAGTCATGACTGAGAGACAGACAGACGTGCAATGAAGTGATGTTATAAGGGCTCACTTTTTTCTTCTTTGAGCTATAAAACCTGAAAAACAAATAAAAATACATACTAATATATATATATTTTTTTTGGTCTGGTTGTCTCTGATGGTCTGCAGATAATATATATTTCTTATCTGATAGTAAGGATAATCTTTTATTCAAAGAAATCATTAATCAAATTATATTAATTCAATGTAACCAATGAGCACTTACAACAACATATACAACTTAAGTGTTATTACGTATTTATATAGGTACATAAATATGTTGTTGTATAAAAAAGCTCACATGTTCCCACACTATGATACCCTGTGTTGTGGTCAACCAGTCTTTTCCATGATGAGGCACTTACAATTTAACTTATAAATGTAAATTAAAACTGGATCTTATCACACTAATATTATTATAAGTCCACATTTGTACATACAAATATAATAGTATGTACAAATGTGTAATTGTGTTAGTACTCTCTTCATGCCGGCACAACAGCCATACGATCTGAATGAAATTTGGCATGTACACAGTTTATACCCAAGACCAACACACAAGCCACTTTCCAACCCGATAAACACAGGTGAAGCCACAGACAAATATGAATGATTAATTTTTACTTATAGTATTAATAATAAAAATAAGTACCTCTTGGTCGCTGACAGCAAGGTAGTAGAAAATGTCTTTGTATACCATAACAGGTACAATGTTTGAACTCTTCTCGAATTTGAAGACAATGCTTGAATTTTTCAAATTAACCAACCACATATTAATATTACAGGTATCTGCTAAAATGATGTAATCTCCCCAAGACAAGATTGAGCTCAAAGGCACTTCACAAGCTATTATTTCTCTTTGTCCAGATACAGGGCATTCACTGATTAAACTTTCTTCTTCAATATAATAATCTAATCCATTTATGTTGATTCTTGGATATGTTTTTATGTCTTCATGGCGTAGGTAAATTTTTTTCAGAGTTGTATTAAGTTCACGTAAGCCCTCTTTAACATGCTTGGTCAAATCTGCAGTGCTGAACGGTGCCCTGAGGTAATCTCCACCTTCACTTTTAAATACAAAATTTCTATCATTTACTTCATGAAATTTTAAATTTGTATAATTGTCTACAATTATTTTTATTTGACAACCAGTTAATAGGTCTATCACCACAATTTCACCAGATTTCAGGGTCACCCATAAAAAATGCTCTTGCAGAACAGAGTCTGTAATTTCTTCGTTTAGTTTAATGTGTTCATCTCTATCAGGAATGCCTTCCTTCTTACCTTCCAAGTTTATCAAACGAAGACTGTTTGCTTCTTCAAATAATACTAATACTGGATAAAATAATTTAGCGCGCAGTAAATTTGAGCTCTCTAATTTATTTAGCTTCTTGATCGTAGAGTATAGAATAGGCATTGTGATATTTAAACACTTTCAACAGTAGAACGTTCTATTATAAAATACAGCAGCTGACCGAATTGTGTAGTACAAAATTTCAAAAACAAACGGTTTGTTTAGGTCGTTTCCAAAGATAATCACAGACTACTATATAATAATATGTTACAAGCTGAAGATAATGTAATCACTACGTTTTCACCATAGACAAATAAGTTATATACTAATCGATATAGGAAACAAACCTACGTTTATATCTACGTTTTCACGATTCCTTGGGATTTTGGGAAAGCGCATCAAACAATTTTTAGTCTTATTCTACTATTAGACTGAGTGATAGCGACATTCGCGCACAGTGGTAATTTTGCGGTTCTACAAAACGTAGTGATACATTATCTTTGGTTCCACTCAACGGTAAGTTGTCATGGTGATAACCATAGAAAAATAAGAATAAAAATAAATAGATAAGAATAGGTATTCATATAATAAAATTTGTATATTGATAAATTATAATTAATACCCAAGGGCTTAGACTGTATACTTAGGTATGTTTTCTAAGCCTTTGGGTTGATGCAACGTTAATGAGAGAACTACATCAAACGTGGGCCACGTAATGGCCACGTTCTCCCATGGCCACCGCCGCGCCGCCGCGCCGACGCGCTCGACAAGCTCCCTGTGCCGAGCCCAGGCAGCATGGACAACCATAAGGCCTGATACCCACCACGGAAATAGATGCCTAGTTGAAGGAATAGTTAGGATGATTATAAGTTGCAATGTAATTACTCCGTTTAAACACGCCTACTAAAATAAATGAAATCGCTGGATAGGCATTGCGTACGTGGTGCAAATCTAGATACGCGAGCCTCACAAGCTCCAAGAGGAAGGCAGCCAGATAAATCAAAATCAGAAAAAACCTATTCGCAATCCAGCGAACATTCTTGTACCTACGTACTATTGTTTGAAATAACGCCATCTGTCGTTGAGTGGCCAATAGTTACCACAGACACAGGATCGACGCTTAGTAGTTTCCTACCCTCCATAGAAAAAAATAAATTCTACCCGTCGGTTTTGACCATAAAGGAGCTTTTTATACCGAATTTTGACTTCTGGCGCGAAAGTGTAAAACGTTCTTTGTTGTTTTTGTATACTTTTTTAAAAACTCGTGATTCTTCCAAGTGTTAATGGTGCTAATTCTGTTGAGCACCGAACTAACCTAAACTAAACTAAAAATAAACCGAACTAACCTAAACTAAACTAAAAATAAACTAATTTTAAGCACCGAACTAACCTAAACTAAACTAAAAATGAACTAATTTTAGTCAAAGAATACCTAAACGCTATTCTTTCAAGTATAAGATCACATTAAAAATAATCCAGATCCTTTTCATGCAGACTAATTTGAGTTAAATTTTTTTATTTTTAGTCTTAATTTGACGTAAAACATGTACATCAGAATAAGAATTTGGTCATTTTCACTAAATAGAGTAACTAAACTAACTTAGTCCTGTCAAACTTAATTTTAGTCTAATCTTGCATTTTCTGAATAGGTTTTGGACTAAAGCAGGACTAAAACTAATTTTAGGCTAGTTTAGTCTAATTCTGGACAACAGAATCGGCACCAAATTCTGTTGTCCAGAATTAGACTAAACTAGCCTAAAATTAGTTTTAGTTCTGCTTTAGTCCAAAACCTATTCAGAAAATGCAAGATTAGACTAAATTTAAGTTTGACAGGACTAAGTTAGTTTAGTTACTCTATTTAGTGAAAATGACCAAATTCTTATTCTGATGTACTTGTTTTACGTCAAATTAAGACTAAAAATAAAAATTTTAAACTCAAATTAGTCTGTATGAAAAGGATCTGGATTATTTTTAATGTGATCTTATACTTGAAAGAATAACACGTGCAATCATTTCAACTTTTAAATTAGGTTCAACGTAAAATCAGAATAGCGTTTAGGTATTCTTTGACTAAAATTAGTTCATTTTTAGTTTAGTTTAGGTTAGTTCGGTGCTTAAAATTAGTTTATTTTTAGTTTAGTTTAGGTTAGTTCGGTGCTCAACAGAATTAGCACCAATGTGTAATAATGGTGGATTAATAACCGTGAATACTTAGTGAATTTACATTCATATACGCAAATCGTACAAAGATGAAGATGTGATTTTCGCTTTCGATCCAATACTCCAATAGGAGCATAGACTAAATGCAAAAACTACGGTTATATTATCTTTGAATAGAAGTTTGATTATTGTTTCTTCTACTTTATTAGGTCACGACTTGGCTATGACTGGACCATGACTTTTAACTCTTAGGACTTCTATTATGAAACCATTTGAAATATTTTACAGCTTGTCACTGGCTAAATGCACAAGATTGCAGAGCTAGTTTTTTTTCTAGCTACCCTCTTTGAATAATTGATAAGGAAGTTTTCTGTAAAAAAATCTTTGGTTTCCTGAAACCATGTATATATGTATAATTTATGTCCTGAAATAGAACCCTATTTCCTGAATGATTGCTGTTGTACCTGGGGTATATAATAATATATTATTTATCTTTTTATTGGACATTGGTTAAAACACCTAAAACTTTCAGATTTATAACAGTATTAGTAGGATAATGTGATGCATTCCTACCTCCTTGATCTGAGAAGATATAGTTCACGATGTACCATGTCGGTCAGCGCTTTGAATAGAGACTTGGGGACATAATTATACAGCACTTGGTATATCACTACGTATTTTGTGCTGAACGTATTATTAATGACTTCATAAATATATTGGGTAGTTGTATTTGGTTTGGCGCACTATGAAGTAGATGGGTCCTGGTAAGTCTAAGTACTAATTACAATTATATACTTAAATTAAAGAAAACGATCAAGAGAGGTTAATAAAAAAATGTATTTAGGTATAATTACATTTTTATATTAAGTATTCCTTTTATTTGATGTTTTGCTTTTAAACCTCCGTTTCAACTGTACAGATTTCTGCACTTTTGAATGTATCTCTGAATGAATCTGCTGTTTCGTCTCTCTTATTGCATTTTCATAACTTTCTAAAAGTTGGCTCAATACTTCTGGCTGGATATCTATCGCTGGTATCTCAGCCTTACCACCAGATCTCAAAATATTCTGAAAATCACAAAAAGAGATACATAATTAATATTATAAAACCTGAAACAGGTTATGTGAGCTGACGACCCAGTTGGCGCAGTGGACAGGTCCCTCTGCGCCGTGGGTCCTGGGTTTGATTCCTAGCAGGAGCACAAATTCCTTTCCAAGGGACATTTGTGCTTCTGGGTGTAATTATGAATGTGATGTGTTTCTGGCACCCACGATAAAAGTCTTTGAACTTAGTGTGGGGCTGTGAGTGTGAATGCGTTTGTTTGTTTTTTAATTCATACAGCTCATACGTTAATTATCTCATTAGATGGAATTTTACATTCGATATTAGTATGTCCAATTACATATTGTACACAATGCGAGAGTAATTGACTGTATTATTTTATTTTTATCTTTAGATAGGCTAGCGTTTGACCCCTATCTCGCCTTACGGTAAATGATGATATGTTTGACGTCTTTGAGATAAACACGCTAGGCTTAAAATAACTGGGTATCAAGGACAGCTGCAGGAAAATATTTATTAGTGACTAGTCACGGCTTCACCCGCTATTATCAAGTTAATATGTAGCCTATGTGTTAATCCTAGGAATAATCTATGTACATTCCAAATTTCATATAAATCCGTTCAGCCGTTAAAACGTGAAAAGGGAACAAACATACTTACACATACACAAACTTTCGGATTTATAATATTAGTAGGATTTTCGCTACGGATTTTTTGACTTTTATTTATACCTTGAACAAATTGATTTGATTCGGAAGCAAAACGGTAACTGCCTGGCCTACACGCCCAGCGCGTCCGGTGCGCCCAACCCTGTGAATGTAGGTCTTAATGTTCCTCGGCGGGTCATAAGAAACGACGTAGTTACAGTCTGGTACATCAATGCCTCTAGCTAAGGCGTCAGTCCCGATTAAACTGTAAAATAAAAGTAAATTAGTTAATTGAATTAGGTAACTATTCAGAAATCTTATTTTAGTACTATTAGGGAATATGCATAAGAGTTATATATGAACGAAGTAGTATTTAAAAAAAAAAAATGATTATATAGAATTATACCTATAGGTAAGGAAATAATGCTATAGCATTATTTCCGGGAAATATCTTTCGAATCCGTTCACCTATTGTCTGTTACGTTTTTTTTTACCTTAGAACTAGATATTTTATAAAATGACTTTCCTAAAGTTAGTAAAATTTTAGTCTTGGTGTCCCTTCAAAGTAACGTTGACGCATATTTTAAATTGACTTTTACATTCTTCATTTCATAGGTTGTGATTGTGTGTGAATGTTTCTGGCACCCACCACACAAGTCATTGAACTTATTATGGGGTTATGAGTGTATAAGCATTCTTTTTTTTATTTATATGCCACAGATGTTTTTTTTTTATGCCTGATAGTTAAGCATTTGACCATGATCTCACCTGATGGAAAGTGATGATGCGGCCGAAGATGTAGCATGCTTGCCTAGAAGGTACCTATTCACTCTTAACTTGAAGACTCCCAGATTATACTGTTCAGGGAACAAAGAAATAAACGTAGAAGCAAAACGCTTCGAGCGAACTGGAGGTATGTTAAATTAATATGTATGACGTTTGCCACGAATCACAGCTACTACAATTAATTAAACTCACACATTGATTTCGGACTGTGTAAACTTTTTTAATACAGCCTCTCTCGTGGGCCTGTCCAACGATGCAGATAACTCGGCGACCTTCAGTGTTCCTCTCCCCCAGGTATTAAGAAGCACGGCTAGCCTGTGAGCCGACTCTGAAGCGTTGGTGAAACATAGAACTTTATCCCATTTTTGCTCAACTAAAAAGTGATATAAAACAAGAGGCTTGTTCTCAGCTTCACAACTGACGTAATGTTCTTTTAACTCGGCAGGTGTAGCATATAATCTTATTTGGTCTTCATCATCAATATCAGTTATTGGTGCGGCTGAGAAAAGTTTGGGTTGGAACAGTCCCCACAGTTCTAACTTCTCTGGATCCTGTGACAGCGTAGCGGAGAACAGCAGCTTGTGGGGAGGAGTCTTCTGGTCACTGAGTGATTGCCAATTTAAATTTGAACCTCGGCCAGACATCAGCTCGTTTCCTAATTTGATATTTCTATCGACGTGGTAAAGCCAGTCATGTTGAATGTGGTCCATAATGCGGTCTGCTTCATCAATCACTAAGAATTTCAAATGTTTTAAAGAAAACCCTTTAGTGTTTTGTAAATGTTCAACCAATCTTCCTGCCGTGCAAACAATGATGTCTACCTCACTAATCCATCCAGCCGATTCAGCTGCAAAGGTAAAAATGTTTTTTTTTTACTGATAATTAAGCTATTATAAATACATATTTGGTACATACTGTAAGTTTATGAAAATGAGTTCAAATAAATCTATTGTTATTTATTGTAAAGTTCTACTGTTTACCTCCCGTTGACAGGCATGCACAATTTTAACTTTAACAAGAGGTATTAATTAATCAACTTACAATATTTGACATACTAACATGACAACATGGTTATTTAAATATGAAATCAATATTCAAAACGTTACTTTTCACATCAAAATAAACATTGGAAACTGAAATCAGGTTTGGCCAATTTTAATCAGGGCTATTATTACGTTTTTTTGTGACGTACTCGACGCAATTATAGCTGCCGCAAAGGAAGGTCCCATTCAAAATCAAAAACGTTTATTCACATGGGCCCCAAAGAGGCACTCACACATTTATATGAAGTTTAATGTAGTACAGTAACAATACATACTGTATCGAACAATGTTTTGTTGTTCCTGGTGTAGAGGTGTTGAACTTCCCAATAGTGCCACTCCGAGACTAGTCTTAGAGCAATATTTCTTGAAAACCTTTGCAACTTGAGCTGCTAATTCCAACACTGGAAGAACAACCAAGGCTCTGACTTCGCATCCCACTTCATTCATTAAAACCTGCAAAGAACAAAATATAAATCAGATATTATAGATGGCAATGTCACTTAGTATCACGTGAGAATCGAGATTAAGTCAAATGCTTTACTATTGCAGACTAAGAAGGGTTAAACAGAAAAGTGGTTCTACAGATTTACTCTGGTCTTGTTAAGTTGTTGGTAAACTACTATACAATCAATAACACGAAACATGTTTTTGTTCATATGACAACCACATATAATGCATATGGCATGGTAACCTATTATGTATGTTGTGTATGCAACAGCCCAAAGTTTGGTATTAAAACATTGGCGTGATTTTATTATGGAATAAACCTACACTCATGTATTAATATTATTAAGTATTTGCGGAGATAACTATATAATTAACATATCTAGTAAGCTATAGTCTTTTTTTTATTTTTATTTATTTGTGTCAGGCTAGTGTTTGACCACTATCTCACCTGATGGTAAGTGACAATGTGATCGAAGCTGGTAAACACACTAGACCTGGAATACGAAGGCTCTCAAGGATAACTGCCGGAACACCGTATTTGGCTTGGCGGCAGACTTTCAACTTGATGGTGGTAAGTCTATATCCTAATCACCACTTTATTAATCATAGGCTGCCTGTTCACAATATATACCAAGTTTTATCTAAATCTGTAAAGTAGCTCTACCTGTGGTTATACTCCCTTTCAAATATACAAACTTTTTTGCATTCATATTATTAGTAAGTAAATATACCTGCACAATAGGCAAGACAAATGATAATGTCTTTCCACTGCCAGTGGGTGCAGAGACACATACATCTTGAGGTTGAAGAGGGTAGGGCATGTTGTGTTCTTTCAGAATGAAAGGTATTGCTTGTTTCTGAACTGGAAATAAATGTGTGAGTCCTTCACCCAATAATGTTGATTTCAGTGAGGGGTGGAGCCAGTCCTGTGCGTCAATATTACAGTCTAAATTCTGTAAATCTGTTGAGACACTGTATGGGTGGGACAGCCAGTGAGGGAGCACTCTGGACACCTGAAACCAATTATATACACTAAAACATTTAATAACACACCAACATTAATATTGACCATCCATTCACACTTCAGACCATATATTGCTTGACTTCAAAGAATTTATTATGACACATAAAAAAAAACATGTTACTCTTTAGTACTATTTTTTACTTCCCACTGAGAGAAAAGACAAGCATCTGGTGCTCCTGATGGTAAGATGGTCAGCTTCACACTTGCCCATTACAATTCATCACATAAGAATTTAAATTCTGCGCAATAATGCATCTATTCGTTTATTAGTTTTCACGTGATAACATCTTATAAATCGATGAACACTAGCTGCACACAGTAAAAAGTGTCACGTTCTGTCTGAGCCTGATCGTGTAAGCGAGAGTGCGGAACAAGCGATAGAGAGGCATGATCGGCTTAAGCGTTTATCTTATGACGTTATCACGTAAAACTATCGTCCGTAAACGACTTTACAGTCAACCAATTTATTTTTTTTAATGATAGACGTCCTATATAATTAACCTAAAGAAATAAATTTTCATATTGCCCCTATACCTGTCAAATGTTTATAAATCTCTTTCTCGCAATGCGAGTGTATTGGCATACAATTTGTATGGTGACAGTGAACTCTGATGTCATAAGCCACTACAGTACTTTTATTTTATAAAAGGTTTGAACTGACTTGCAAAACTAGACATAGGGCTACAAAACTCATCTTTTACTGCCATTCCCTTTCCTACCTACCCAAGTTTGATAAGCACCTAGTGCAGCTTTATAATAAAATAGTTGTAAATATATCTATATTGCATTAGAGAAATTTAGTCAATAAATCATGAAATGTTAAAAACTACTTAAGGCTTAAGAAGTGAAATTGGTCATGAAGAGTCATCTAAAGTCATCTAAGGCTTTCGACTGAACAATCTGATGGAGCCTGAGGAGATCAATTGATAAAGAATACAATTTCAAACAATAACCAAACTATTTTTCCGTCTTCATCTTAAGAAAGAATAGGTATCTTCTAGACAAGCATGCTAAATCTTCCCGCCGCATCATGGCTTAGCATCAGGTGAGATAGGGGTCAAATGCTTGTATATATAGAGCATAAAAAAAGCATAAAATGGGCTATTTGTAGACACCCAGTTTAGTTAATACTAAACCTCTACCACCAACCACCTGTTGCCCTGTATTACCTATTCCACTGCAGATGGGTTACATATTTGGAATATAGTCTCACCTTGGCCTTTTTTTCAAAATCATTCACTCCTAAAACTTTGAATTCATGTGTAGGTTTTTCCACTTTAACTCTTGCTGGTTTTTTGGCAATTGGCTCATCAGTTATAACTTTGAGTTTGACTTCTATGTCTTTATCTTGAATATCATCATTTTTTATTAGATCTTCTTTAGGTTCCTTCAATGTTATTACATCTGGAATTTTTTTCTTTGAATAAGATCTTTTCCTTTCTTCTATGCGCTGTTTAAGTTTTTCTAGATGTTTTGTCTCTTGATTAGCAATATCAGCATCTTCATTTGCTTCTCTATACCTGTAACATAAAACACACAAATATGTATCTGATGAAGACTAATTGAGTGAAGATATCCGCTGCTTAAATGGCACACCGAACTAAGCCAGCAAGCAATTTATTTTGTTTGTGCATAGTACCTTGAAAGTTCTTAAATTGGGACTGGAGTTACTGGCACCTACTAATTAGTTCTTGTCATTTGGAACATTTAAATAATAACCATAATCCTATTATTATTATAAATTCGAATGTTTGTGTGTGAATGTTTGTTACCATGTATCTCCATAACGAATAAACCGATTTTGATGAAATTTTGAATGTAAATAGTTTAGATTCCAGAATAACACATGGGCTACTTTTTAACTTAATTAATGCCAGCGAAGCAGCAAGGATCGGCTAGTAATATATATATCCCCTTCACACTATTTCACTTCAGCTAGCCATGAAATATTAATCTATATAGCATATCTTATATATATAAAAGAAAGTCGTGTTAGTTACTCCACTTATAACTCAAGAACGGCTGAACCGATTTAGCTGAAAATTGGCAGGGAGGTAGTTTAGAGCCAGGAGAAGGACATAGGATACTTACTATTTTTAAGAACGTACATTTCTTAAAAATTTTTTTTACATTTCGACATGCTATCCATTTTCTCATACGTCACTCGGATTTGGTAAAGTACAAACATAAACATGAAGGTTGTAATAATATAGTCACGTGACATTGTAACGCATGCCGGGTATGGCTTCCTAAATATGCACATTCATTGACTGTTAGGCGTAACGAAGGTCGCCGGGACAGCTAGTATTTATATATAAACACAGATGAACATTATTAGTATAGGGACCATCAAATAAGGAGGGCAGTCTGGAAGACTTTCCCTTTTCCCTAATTCAATGGTCCCAAGTTTAGACAAATACAATCACAAAAGCAAGATGTGGGACTGTAGAAGGAAAGAGTTTTTGTTCCTTTTATTGTGATCTCATTACATTCAGAGACTAGTTAGAGTGGTTTTGGTTTAAATTAATGCTCGTGACAGAAATGTCACTAAAGAAAATTTTGATATTTGATTAAATGAATTTGTATTATCATCACTATGTTAACGTATTTTGTCCAGAGATTTCAAATATAACTATTCTATGAGCGATTTAGGTTTTTCCTTGCTGAAGCTGTGCACTTAGAACACTGTTAAAATCTACCAGTAAATCAAAGGACTTGGGATCAGTGTCGTAAAGGGGGCAGAAGTTTTTTTTTTTTTTCTCTTTATTTAATGATGCTTGGAGTCAGTAACCTTCATATCGAGGTCCTTGACCTTAACTGATTTTGCTCATAACTTGGTAGGGGTAGGGTATGTTTTTATTCGCGGATTCAATAGAACTATCCAAGACAATCTTCTTTAGTTAGAACAATATGTAATTTAAAACACTCCAGAAAATTTGTCCAGAAAGGTAGTCCTAAATGATGGCATCAAAAAATTACATGGTCATTATGGCACAAAATTTTTTGAAGTCCCAAAAACTGTAGCAGGTGTCGAGAAGGGGGCAGACAGAAAAAATTCAGGCCATGTTGACTCCCTATTAACCACTCCTCCTCGCTTCGCTCGTCGTCGTACCTATTGATGACTGCCGTAGCCTAAATTATTAGCGAAATTTTTCTAAGTCCTTTTTTCTCAGTGCCCCCTTTACGACACCCTAACCGGACTTGGTGGGTTAATGGGATGAGTGAAGATTCACCAACTCTTTTAGAGATTTGTCACCCACCCTTGTCTCACCAAGTTATTTAAACCAGCGCCTTTGAGATGCCAGCAACAAATAAATAATTTAAGACCAGTGCCTATGCTACGGTTTTTAAACTTATTGTGAGGAATGTTCGCCTTAGAATGGCCTGAAGCATGAAAAGCTATGCTGTGCTTGGTTGGCTATACCTTGTGACTTTATTTCAAAGAAGTAATTAATAATAAAACACATATGTACCTGTTGATTACGAACAAATCCATGATTTTTTGGTTATCTTTTCCCGCTGTCTTTTTATGTTCTTTTTTAGTATGTCTGACAAAACCAAGATAATCACACCACAATTGAACTCGATAAAACCTACATATGACCAAACCAAATCAATCACAATTTTGATCAAATCATTATTTCAAAATTATAAATATCCCGCACATCGCACAATGCAATGCAAAGATATTACAATAGACACAGACCACAGAGAGTACTACGTAACAATAGATATAGATAATGTAATCCATAGATAAATGAGATATACCTCTAAAGATAATGCTACGTAGTACTCTCTGTGGTCTGTGGAGTGTGGATAATGTAATCTGTACGTTTGACGGTCTGAGGTAGCGAGTTTGTTGTTTTGGAACTTAAAATCATCTCTGTGGTCTGTGCTTAAAATCTTGAAAACGTAGCCGAAGACGATAATGTTGTATTTGCTATAACATTGTTCAAATAATTTGGTATAGCAAGTAGAGTGTTATCCTAAACATTTTGCTTCGCTAAATGTGTATACACGAAAGCTGTTTACTCGCACTACACAAATGAAATGCAATAGCCGTGAACTTGCTCTACTGAGCGACAATCCTTGTGTTATAGAAGGGAGATTAAACTATAAGAAGGTTTCCAATGGCAGTTACCGAAACCAGGCAGGTCAGTTCTGTAAAAAAATGTGTACAGAAACCAAACTATCATGGTTTAATCCAGCTATTTATTTATAGATTGTTTCCCCTAACATGACTCAACCTTGAAATGGATATAAATAATTCTCTTAGTCTAATTAGGGGTAACTCTATGAAGGACAAATTATTTTGAATTCTGTTTTACACCTGCAAAGTGGAGGTGGTGTCAATTGCACTTAATATAATCAATACCATGTGTATGCTTGTGATGTGATGCTTTATACATTTTATTAGTGAGATGTAGTATTTTTACACACCACAGGTCTGTCCAAGTTAAATAGAGTTGTTAATCTAACAAGAGCTGCTCCAAAAAGAGTTTCTATGACTGATTGTTCCTTTTATGACTGTCACTTCTTTCTACTGTGATGATAGTATAATCATGTGTTTTTTAAATTACTACATTGTTAACGCATATATTAAGTTATAAAATTATCTTGAAATAAGTTTATTAATTTGAAGGATGCTTTATCTTTATATGAGTTTGGCCATTATCCTTTTAAGTTTTTTTTATAATTCGCATTGCCAATGTCTGCAAAGATAAAGTAAGATAATGCAATAGTACTTACTTTGTACCAGACATAGGTTTGGTTATGATTAATATTACATACTAGCCGTGTCTCGCGGCTTCACCCGCTATTATCAAGTCAAAAAGTAGCCTATGAGTTAATCCTAGGTATAATCTATGTACATTCCAAATTTCATCAAAATACATTCGGCCGTTAAGCGTGAAGAGGGAACAAACATACTTACACAAAAACTTTCGGATTTATAATATTATGTAGTAGGATTATTTATGAGGTTTTGTATCTTGATTTTAATTAATCAATTACCTATCATGAATTTGAAATGTTATTATCTAATATTTTTATTTTATTTCCAGTATTCAAAGAAAGATGGTTTCGGCTGATAAACAACTACCTGTTTTATTTCAAAATTAGTGAAATGGGGAAGTTTGACACCAAAAACCCTGCTGGGGTGTTTGTCATGGAAAACTCATCAATACAAATGGAACACGGACAGAGCATTCCATTTTCATTCTCTATTTCATTCATGTAAGTAAAACAAAATAAAAATCCTTTTTGTGAAGTACTTGTTATTTGCCTTTATATACACTACCACTTCCACTTTAGTACCATTAATGGTACTAGTGGTCACTGTGAAATGAAATTGTCTATTAATACATAAAACAAAACAGACAATACAGGTAGTTGGTAAAATAAAGATGAAATGCGTATTCCAGGTCTAGTGTGTTTACCAGCTTCGATCACATTTTCACTTACCATCAGGTGAGATAGTGGTCAAAGAGTAGCCTGTCACAAAAAAAAAAAAAAAAAAATTAAAACATTTAAAGTTAATTATTTTAATATCTGTCTAAATATATTTTATATAAATATATTTCTTTCTATTAATTAGACTGAGTGTAGTATCATTAATGGTACTAGTGACACTAATTTGGTCAAGATTTGATCACCAGTTTTTGAGTTATTGTCAATAATGCATTTTTAATATGTTGAATCTGATCAAGGTTCCGAAGATGAAGCGGTGAAGTTGGCTTTTTTTAAGCTTAGCTTGCGTTTAATTATTTCTAATGCTAACTAGAAATTAATTCCCTATTTAAATAATTTATGTATATAAAAATGCTACTATTATTCAACATAGATAGTTACTGTTTTGTCTCGTTTCCTCTTGAGTTTACCTGTGTGTGTAACTATTATAATTACAAATTTATCCTGCTAGGTAGATTTTTGAACTAAACATAATTTTCCTTGAATTTTATGGAATATAAAAATATTACTATGTTATTTTCATAATTACTTCACAATTAATCAAGTAGGTACCTTTTTTAATGTAAAATATAAGTACAATATAATAATATGGCAAAAGTGAAATAACAGGCATACCAAAATACTAGTATATTCGCAAAAGTATAATAGCATTGAATGTAAACTTTATGATTAAAGGTAATGTAACTTACCTTGGGAAGTTGGGATATTACTTTTACTTATTTTTGTTATACGTTTAGACATATAAAAAACAAACAAACAAAGGAATTTATATTCACAGCCACACACTAAGTTTTAAGACTTGTTTCGTGAGGGTTATAAACATACATATGTCACACCTAGGACCAGAAGCACAGGCATTTGTGCACTTTCCGAGAATCTAACCCAGAAGCCACGGCAGATTTGCCCACTGCGCTAAGTTGTCAACACACATCGTACAATACTCGGAAGTAATGTAGCTTCTTATTAGAGTAAGAATTTAAGTAATTGCCGAGATTACTTCCTACGTCCAAATTACAAACAATCTTGACTTACATATAATATCTGTGTAAAGTGTAGTCCACAATATGATGGTCAAAACTCCTCAATTTATGAAAATATATATTTTTTCAGAGATGAACCTGAAAAGCGGCACGTGTTTGCAGCGCGAGCAGAAGACAATGTTGTGCAGTGGGTTATAAAACTAAGAGAATGTTCCTATGAATATCTAAGAAGTAGGCTCCACACCCTTCAGTCGAAGATTTACAGTATAACTGGCAAGGTAAAGAAGACTTCTCAATCAGACTTTGCTTTGCTATATTTGCCTTCTCATCCTCCTATTCCCAAACATATCCGGAATCTTCAATGCAGATTTATTTAAGTTTTCTAATATTCTCAAAGGAATATTGTTACAAATAGTGCTAAATTAAACCAGGTGGAATAAAGATGTCAATAGACCCAAAACTTCAAGCTCAGATCTATTGAGAAAGAAATCAGATAAGTTCCATCAGGGGTCCAGCCAATGTTTGTTTGGTTGAAAGAGTGGCTTTTGACCAATGTCTCACCTGATCTCAATATATATTATTTATTAATGCTATAATTATAATATAATAGGAACTCATTGCCCTCGTCTTTGTTCCCCGAGCGGTATAATCTGGGAGTCTTCCAGTCAAGAGTGAATAGGTACCTTCTAGGCAAGCCAATCAGGCACACGAAAAAAAAAATACGATTGATTATACATGGGTCAGATATAATTGTTGGCTAAGTTGGGTGAGCGCTCGCCTTCTAAGCAGGGGTATCGGGTTCGATTCCGGGCGGGATCACGTATTTTCTCCTCAAGGAAAACTTCTGTTTCTGGTTCTGTTTGTGATTGTGATTGTGAGTGTTATGTGAATGTTTCCGGCACCCACGACACAAATCATCGAACTTAGTGTGGGTAACGTAAACGTTTTAATAGAATTATCAGATTATTTATTTCACTTTATCTTGTTTTCAGGACCCGCTGCTGTTAGTGCCGAGGAATGAAGGTGCTTGCCTCTGGGCTCCGTCCATCCCTTTTTCAACCACCCCCGCGTGCACAGTAAACACCAGCTCGTTCAGCTGCCACCTCCACACAAACGGCGCCTACACCCTCGAACGCAGCAAATCCGACGTGCAAGCCCGCAAACATATCCGGGTCGAGTTCTCCAAAAAGACCACATTCTACACAGACGATATATCGACTACAAGTAACACTAAGGAAAGTTCGAATCACGTGTTCGCCCTCGGAAGGAGCAAGACTTCAGCGTTGCTGCCAGACGCAACCGTAGTAGCCAATTCAATCTTCGATAATCGGCCGGCTTACTCCCGGGCGGCCCCCAGCCCCCCGGTGAGGAAGAAACTGTCTCCGAACGCTCGCCGCCCCGAGAGACCAGAAAACATCAAACAGTTCGCGGACCAAGGTATGTTTTTAGGCATGACTGGGATTTTAGATGAAGCGCCCGTACCGCCCAGAAGGAAAACATCGCCTAAGCACTTACAATTTTACGACGCGGAAACCGGTGACGATGATATTAAAAATAAATCCAGTGAAGATCTTATTCAATTTTGAAATTAATAGTTAATTTAATAGACGTGTGATCCCACCTAGTACTGTTATTGCGAAGATTAAATATTTTTGTATTGATATTTTATTAAAGGCGCGATTTGTGAGCTTTTTGCTTTCGTTTTTGCATCACAACTACATTATATCACAACGAAAGTCCACTTTAAATTTTAATTCATTGTAAACTTGTCTCTGCATTTGGGTAAGTATATATTTTGTTTAGATATCTATTCATTTACTTTTATTAAAGTAGAGATCGAGTCAATAAAAACGAAGTAAGAGATTAGTTTGCTAGGTGAAATAAAAAAACTGTATATTCTGATTTTATATCAAGAGTCCTATAATTTTTAATTTATATGAGACACCCTGTTATCTGTAATGCCGATATGCCTACGTTTGCCAAAATTGACGGAGTAAATAATTATCCTTTATATTCTAAATACATGATGTGATATTTTATATATTTATAATTATAAATATAATTAGGTATTAATTATAAATGTTCAAAGTCTTACATTCGGTGCGGATTTTTTGTAATTCAAATATTTTAACGGTTCCCTATAACGATATAGATATTTGATTTCGGCTGGCACTACTTGGAGAATCCATGTTAAAGCGGTCCTTAGAACCTAGTTGATTTTTTAGAATCTATACTGTCCTTTTATATGTGTTGATAAACTTGTTATGCCGATACGTTTTCATGATCTATACAATACGTTTTTGATAAAAGCCAAATGTATACATAATAAGTTATTTGAAATTATTGTATTTATGTGTGATAAAGAGTTTTCTCCTAAATTAAAGTATGTCTGCATGGAGTTAAGTGAAGAGGCCGAGAGGCATTCTGAGGATGACGCTTTGTACATATTTAAACGTTATTAATGTAATTTCATACAAATATTTCAGCATATGGCAAAACGCTGCTCACCATAATAGCAATTATTATAAGCAGTACCTCATATCAAATAAACTCACACACACATTTTGTATAATGTTGGTGTGAACCGAGTGTTATTATTTTATTACCTTAATATTCAACTTAGATATTTAAGTAGTTCTAAATAATATCTCCGACTGATTTTATATGATACTTTCATCACTAGACACTGTATAGTCTGATGTCTGTGGTCACATTGGTTCTATATTTTTTTTAAATTTACAGAGGCTTTTTGAAATGAAATCATGTATTGATCGTATTGGTAGACTTCGAAGAATTAAGATAAGATTTCGATCTCGGCAGCACGTAGCAGTGCCGGCACTCGGATCAGCGCGGCAGTGTTGCGCTGTTTCTGATCAAAATTCATCTTTTTGTTGTCAATTTACTTGTCGACATTAACGTGTACTATTAAAATGGGCGGTGGACGTGTCACTGTTGGTCTATCGCAGCAACGCGACGAGGCTACACTGCCGCGCAGCAGTGCTGCCGCGGTATTGCTGCGTAGCTCGGAATGTAATCTCCATATAAACTTATAGAAAATATAAGGGGACCAATAGTGCAGCGGCAGCACTGATGCGTGCAGCGGAGATCGGAACCATGTCTTTAGCTATAATAATATCAACGACTTAAGTATGTGTATAATATGATGTCAGGTTATACACAGTGGTTAATATCAAACATGAAACTTTCACGAAATGGTTTGCGGTGTCATGTTTATAATTTGATCCAGTAATAGTGACTCATTTAGTTCCGAGTTTTGGATTACAAACATCCCAAACCAGTTTCATAAACCGTTGTTTTTGTTGATGTATTTATTGGAAATAATTTCATAGATAGTTTAGGTAATATCTCGGGATTTAATCGCGCTAAAAACTTTTATTTACCTCGACGTTTCGGCCAAGTTGCATTGGCTCGAGAAGACTGAGAAATTATGTATTCGAATCGCAAATTTTTAAAAGTTACTATTCCATATAGGTGCTCGATATTTGAACTTAAGACTAGCATTTTGATCTGTGGATTGCTTCTGGCATATAAGTTAGAGCGCGTAACAGAATGAACATGTAATTATTTAAATATTATATTAAAGAACAACGACATTTATCATGAACAATTTTTAGTCACTAAATAAGTATGATGGATTTCCTCGTGTTTGTACTATTTTTAATTTATTCTATAATTTAAAGACATGTCCCAAATATAGCATATAAAATAATAAAACTTTTACAGTTTATATACTATTTTTATTTATAGCATAAGCTTCCTGTTTAGATTAATATTATAAATATATCACTTAGGTCTAAGGCACAGTTAACATAACTATGCCGATTCATTCGAGGCACGAGATTATTACGAACTATACAACAATCGTTATTCGTTATTACGTATAAGTAAAATACTAAGCAATTTTGTTCGAAAACCAAGGATACCCACCTTAACGATATGTAAATTTAAAATTCTCACAAACATTTTTTGAGAGTATTGAAACAGCAATAAATAACATTTAAATGTTTGTTTGTTTATTTAAATGAATGAATTAGCAAAAAATATTCATCGAATAATTATTGATTGCATAGAAATAAAATTATTAGACTTTGAAAAGCTATGTCGGTATTCTACTTATACTGTACACTATTATGTATGACAGATACAGTTTAAAGAGGCACTTGGTTGTTGTTTTAAAAAATAAAAATTATACATTAATGTGATGGTCTATTTTAGCATTATATTATTATGTCACCTTATCTATTACTTTGTAATCAAATGCGGTAAATATTATACATTTCTACCTAAACAATAAACTTAAGTTTGATGAGGATGAGATTCTATGAAACTACTTAACAGACGGTCAAAAGGCCACTTTTGGACTTAATATCTAGTTTCACTAGCGATTAGTCCTAGAATAACAGGTAGTTTTATTTTTGATACCTACTCTATTCATAAGATCTGTAAGTACCTACCACGTTACAGCAGTCGGTTGACTAAATAACAACAGCTGCACAGCGGTAAAATAGGCTTTACACCCAAACAAAATAGTAGTCAAAATATAAGTTGCCAACGACTATCCTTCATTACCCGTCCATCGGGTCTTACGAAAAATTATAATCGAATATCAAGGTATGATCTTTCACTCCCATTAGCAAAGTCACGGGTTCAACATTTAATTAGGCCCCCTAGTCGGCCTTTAGCAAAAAATCGTTTTGTTATTACGCGATAGCTTCAGTTAGGGGCTAGTCTTCTGTATTTAAAATTGATAGTCTATCATTTCGTGTAATTAAAATTCTTCACGATCGCCTCAACTATCCGATAGCCATCTTCTGCAGGTTCAAAATTGTTTGAGGGTACTGCGTGGTTAACAAACGATTCGTTTCCAACCTTGCTAAGGGCGTCCGTATTGGTGCAGATAATTTCCGACTTGTTCCAAGGTCTTTACTGGGTCAGCTCAATGACGTGTCTAGAGAAACGTATGGTGTCGACTGCTTCTTTTCCACAAGGTTCGGTATTCGATAGTTGCGTTGGAAGGGCGATGTAACGTAACGCGGCGTTAGTGGATGCCGTAGTCGCGCAGTTCGCGGTTGCCGAGGGGCAGCGTGGGCCGGTAGTTGTGAAGCAGCTCCATGGCCTCGACGCCTCTCAACGCCTCGCCACACTTCAGTTTCCGCATCAGTGCCAGCTGGAACCAATCATTTGTACTTGTGACTATAATTACTTTCAGATCAAAAAGGTTGTGTGAGAATTGATTACTTTTTGATCAACATGGCTGTGTGAGATTAGGTCATTGTGTGATGTATGGATGAAATGTACTGTTTGTAACGGGCATTTCATTTTTTTATACAAGATAATCAATGTTAAAAGACTTTACCAGCGAATGAGAACAGCGCTACGAACAAAGTATAGGTCGAACAGCAAGAATATTTTCACTTGTAGAAAATAAAACAACTGAGTAATAATTTAAACTTAACAATCAAAGGCTTAAAATTTGTTATAAAATATGCATCAACATGACTAAAAATATTCAGGTTACCCAATAAACGAAGAATGAAGCACTAAACAACACCGAGGATGTCGTATGATGTCATCTTCTTTTCTAAATATATGTATACCTAGGCTTTATTATTTTTGTCCACTACTTTAAACAAGAACTTTATTTCTCAGAAGAACTACAGTCTGTTCATTTATAATTGTAAGGGCGTTAATGCCCGATAACGCCGTTAATAATACCGTAAAACGCTACGAACTGCCCGTTGGCTTAGTTGGGTGAGCGTTTGCCTTCTAAGCAGGGTTATCGGGTTCCATAAAATTACCACATCGCGCTTACCATCAGGTGAGATGGTGGTCAAAAGTTTGCCTATCTAGAATAAAAAAAGAAACGGCTTCCCGGCGGGACCACAAGATTTCTCCCCAAGGTAAAATTGTGTTTCTGAACTTTCTGGTTCTGGTTGTTAATGTGTGTGTGATGTGAATGTTTCCGGCACCCACAGCACAAGTCATCGAACATCGTGTAAAAGCGTTTAATTTAAATTTAAAGAGATGCAATATTAAACGTATTTTATAATGAAATTCCTCTGGCGGGTACCTATCTTTCTTTTCACCTTCACATTATATAATATTGCAATAAAATGAAAACCTATTTCCAGTTATACTCCTAAGTACCTACAAGCAGTTGGGTCATTATTATAAATACATAATAATATGAAATGTTCCATCATATTTTATTATTAGCCGTCTACGTTAAGTGAATCACTTAGATTAAACTGTCGTTTGCATTACACTTCACTTGAAGTGGCGCCGAGACACAAGAATAAAACCTTTATCTCAATAGCCTTAGAGTTTAAAGAAAATCAAATATGACTAACCTGTTCTGCGGAGACTTGAACTGGTTCTTTGAAGAGGATCCACGTGACGGACTCCGTGCAAGGCGGTGTTGTGAGAGAGCCGGGGTAGGTCCAGTAGGCCGGCTTCGGCGGGAGCAGCTTGGCTGGATCCAGCGGCTCCGAAAACGTCACCTTGTCGTTCTTATGCTGAATGTACGGCAGCAACTTTAAGACCTTGTCCAACTCCTCGTGCTTGCTGCCAACCTGAGAAAAATTATATTATTAGAAACATTCAGGGGTAAGGACAAGGCTCTAGGCAGCCGCGGCATCAAGGTCGATCGACATTAACAAAAACAGAGGAAGTCAAGGTACGTTTATTGTATTGCAATAATTTCGATCGGGCTTGTTATTAGAAGCATCAGCTGTCTAATTATCGAAGCTACTAAAGTCGCTATGGTATATTTTAGGAGGAGGATGCGTAAGGTTTTGTGACGGACCATACAGGGCTTAGGATTTAATTCTATTGTAGAGTCTCATTGTCCAATTGTTTACCGAACATTCAACAGTGTCCATTTTGAAATATTCAAAATATGTAAATACTGTTCATTGTATTTAGATGCCGACCTGCAACCTGCGGCGCTGACGTAAGACTCGTGCTTCTACACATAACAGGAAAAACTGAAAATACGATTTACTGATCGGTTAATGTGAAAATCCGATACTATGATCCGTTGGGAAGTACCCCGATTTACAAAGCTTATAATTTTCATGCAAGTAGAGGTGTAATTAAATTGGCCTACGATGGAACAAACTAAAACTACAATGTTACCAATCGGACCGATATTAACAAAGTCTATTAAATCAAACAAACGCAAACGCATTCACACTCCCAGCCCCACGCTAAGTTCAAAGACTTGTATCGTGGGTGCCGGAAACATTCACATCACACACACACTACGCCCAAGCCAGAAGCACAAATATCCCTTGGGAAGGAATTTGTGCTCCTGCTGGGAATCGAACCCAGGACCCACGGCGCAGAAGGCAGACACCTGTCCACTGCGGCAACTGGGTCGCCAATAACTTTTTTCTTTCATACCAATATAACAAGTTAACATAATAAGACCTATCTGACGTAGCCACTACGTAGCAGATCAAGAAGGTATACCTATAGTGCAACGGTAACGCATCATGTTAAAAGGATTGTATTGCGCCTACTTGAAAGGCTTCACTTATATTATGTAACTTTATACTTACGCCACGCCACTCTTTTACCTAAGTCCCTTTGAAAAGTCTTTATTTCTATGCTGTATGTAATATCTACATACAAATATATAACACAATAACTATTATATTTATCTATATAAATAATATCTATTTTTAACAAAAAAAACTTTTATACAAACCTCGATCAGACCATTAAGAACATAATAAAAAATTCAGCTAAATCAGCTAGTCTTTTGGTGATAATGTTTGTACATGCCGCCGCAGATTAAAAAAAAAAAATTTTTTTTGATTTATACTTAGTTTAGTCCAAAACCTATTCAGAAAATGATAGATTAGACTAAAATTAAGCGGCTCTTGTGAATACAATTCAATTTGGTTGCTGTCAAAATCAATTTTAGTCCTGTCATTTCAACTTTTAAATTAAGTTCAACGTAAAATCAGAATAGCGTTTAGGTATTCTTTGACTAAAATTAGTTTATTTTTAGTTTAGTTTAGTTCGGTGCTCAACAGAATTAACACCAATCTACTAATTTTTAAATTAATTAAGGCAGGCAAATTGTGACTAGTGATTTACAGGCGTATTATAATTGTATTTATTCGTTATTTATATCAGAGCTGTATACAGTCTTTATCGTATAGCAACCCAAAATATTCATTCTTAGCATAGATTCCTAGTTATCCTGATATTAAATGGTAGAGATCGCTATTACAGATAAGGCTGCCTGTTGTGATACTTAACGTATAAGCTTGTTTGTTACCTTTGTTTTATGTCATCTTATAAAGTGGATCAATAAAGTATTATCTATCTATCTATCTAACTGTAGGTATTTATTTGTTATTATATTTTAGAGGTTTATCAGGCCAAACCTCAGAATACAGAATTTTTCTGTATTCTGAGGGCAAAACCTATTATTCATCAGTGAATATATACTTGTCAATATGTTGTAGGTACCTTAGTCTCGAAAAGTGACTGATACAATTTATTTTTGTTAGCATTTCAATAGATCTATTAGACACCCCAAGTATATTGCCTGTTTCGAATTTTCTAACGCTTTTTCGCTATATTGCTATTTCTAACGAGAATTTTCTATTTGAAATATCTCTCTAATAATAAATTCTAAAAATATTTATTTATTAATATTAAAATATTTATATTATCTCTGTTAAAGCAGTATCTATTTAAATTAAGCAAAAATGAACCTTATTTCTTAGGAGTTTTGTTAACTTTGAATTGAGATCGATTGCAACAGAGGTAGGTAATAGGGGGTCAGATGCTATATTGAATTTGTTATTGCCATTTAGGTATATGCGTCGGCCAGACAAAGAGAAAGTTGTGTTTAATACGCGGCAGCAGAGAGAACGCTCCCATCCGTCAAAAAAGGGCGACCATAATGCGAAGAATTATAAGACCCACCCGTGTATATCTTAATAAACATTAGGGGTTGTGTGTGTAATGTGAATGTTTCCGGCACCCACGACACAAATCATCGATCTGAGTGTGGGGCTGTGAGTGTAAAAGCGTTTATGTTTTGTTTTATGTTTATTTGTTTTTAACAGTAGTTCTTTATAAATGTCTAAAATACAAAATTCTGAAAAACGTTAGCTACGATACCAGAAATTTATTTTTATTTGCCTGTATGCGCTGTGTTTGCATTTTGTTTCTACGATTCGATGTGACTGTAACTAACTCATTTCGATGGCGAAATATCCGAAACGTTGCTGTTTCTAACTAAAATCATCAAAAATATTTAAGAGTAGATTTAATGGTGCTTTGTACACTTTACACTTTTAACACTTTAAAAAACAAGGAAGAGGTTAGTAGCGTTTTATAAACTTAATTTACACTGATTGCATCGAGACTAGAGTATTAATTAGCTTGGCGGTCTCATAAAAAATCATAAGCTCTGATTGGTTGTTTTTTTTTAAATAACAATTCGACGAACATTTTAGCTAGCAGGTGAGATTAAATTCCTAAAACAAACGCTTACACACTATATACATAGTATAAATAAATTATTTAATATCTTTGATTACATTTTAATCCATGCTGCAATTTAATCCATGATTTTCAAATACTCGTTTTATCTTATAAAAAATCCTTGCTGAGAACGCAAACTCATGGTGGTCTCTTAAACTTTCTCGGTAGCATGGACGGATAAATAAATTGAAGTTTATGTATTTACCTTTAAACAACTAGTATGTCATTTTGTATGTCACTTGTCACTTTTGTCACTTTGTATGTCATTTTTGTTCATAAAACTACTCACATAACTGACCCCCTATTACGTATCTTTGTTGCACGCGGTTTAAATTAAAATTAAGCAAAAATGAACCTTATTTCTTAGGAGTTTTGTCAATTTAGTATTGAAACCGTTTGCAACAAAGATAGGTAATCGGGGGGCTGAGCCTGTTTCAAGCTGAGAATCACTTTCAACCATATGACGCTACTTAGATCATCTTTGATTAATAAATGCTAAGTCCACTACTTATTGTCTTAGTTGGACCGATGTTCGCCTTCTAAGCAGGAATATTTTTTTTATGCACATAGGGCAGGCAATCGTTTGACCACTATCGCACCTGATGGAAAGTAAAGATTCAGCCGAGGATGTGACATGCTTGGGTATCGGATTCATTCCTGGCTGGAACACAAGTTTTCTCCCCAAAGATAATTTGTGTTTCTGGTTGTGGTTGTGTATGTGATGTGATGTGAATGTTTCTGTCACCAAGACACAAATCTTAGAACTTAGTGTGGGGATGTGAGTGTCAAAGCGTTTATCTTATGATTATGTTAAGGGCTATGATAATGATGATAACTACTTATATTTTTTATACAGCATTATGTAGTCGACTAACAGAATATGACGCTATAAAACTTCAGATTTTAGCTACCTAATTCATATACCTATTAAATAGGTGTACCTATATTGGTTGAAGAGATATTGATTACTTCTGAGGTGTTCCCAATAAATATCAGGGAGGCACCTGTTTTAGAAGATTCCTGAGGTCTACCTTACTTATTTTTTATCTTTTTTTATTCATGATAGGTACATATTTAATTATAATTACTTATTTAGCTGGTGCACCAGAAAGGCATGAAACTGTGGCATTAACTCTATAGTTCCATATACGTATATAAACGTGAATTTAATTCAAGCATTGTTAATAGTAGGTACCTACCTAAATATGTAAAGTCAACGCATTGTAATCAATTGAAAGTAAATACAATTCATCACATAATGGTGTATTCGTATTGTGTTATTGTAAATCAAAGTTCATTACATTAAATCGAATGGATCTTTGCCATAACAGCATGTATGAGAAGCGTCTATTACAATACAATAAGCAGTAGTTTGAATACAAATAGTAATTATAAGTTTCGGATATGGGCTGAGTATGGCAGGTAGATTATTTCAAATAATGGCGTAGGTAAGTACTGAAACAATGTACAAACCATGTACCTACAAACGTCGTTTGTCTATTTTGTATTATTTACCGACTTCACAAAAAAGGAGGAGGTACTCAATTCGACTGTATTTTTTTATGTGTGGTTTTTTTTTGTTTGAAAGCTGGTGCTTTCCCATTGGTTCCATTTAAATTTGGTGAAGATCTGATCATTATTTTGAGTTTCCGTTATAATGCTTGTTTATTACATAATATTTGATCAAGGTTCCGAACATAAAGCTGTGAATTCGGTTTATTAATCTTTGCTTGTGATTAATTTTCCAAAATGTTAACGTACGTAGTTAAAAAGTGATTTTTCCTTTGCTCCAAATCTCCAATAGAAGTTCTAGCAAAGGTTCTATCATTTTATTAGGCCATGACTTGATTATGACTGGACCTTGACTCTTTTACTTGACTTTCACTGTGACTTGTGATTAAGACTTCTAATATGAAACGTGTAACTTGAAATATTTTATATTGGGCACTGGCTAAATGCACAATATTGCGGAGCCAAAATTAAGAGTAAAAAAGTTGGCTACAAAGTTCTTTTACTTTTAGTTAAAGATACGTAGTTTCAGTACCAAAACGGAATATCGAAAATAACCCTTAGCTCGTTGACTACCTCATCAATCATCTTGTTTTCGTATTGCATATACTCGTAATAATAAAACGCGAATAAACCCTGTCTATAGGTCATGAAGTGTCATCAATAGGAATTGGTGTTCGATTACAGTAGCCGCCGACAGTAATACAATATTATGTGCTGTTATCTTATAATGATATCAGATGATGATCTGTTTGTCTTATTTGTGTGTATAAGGCGGATCGTTGTTTATTATTTTGAGGAAAGAAAATGAGAAGATTTGTAAAGATATAATATATAGGTAGAATCTTTTATGTATCCTTACTAAATAAAATGGATTAATATTAAAATAAAGGCTGAAGACATTATTAATAATATGATATTGTTTGAAAGAAAGGTCAAAACGAATAACCAATTATTTGAAACTAGCGGCGTAGCTTGCGTTTGGTAAAATTAGAAGCAAATGTCCTATTCCAAAGTTTAAACTACATACCAAAATTCATTCAAATCTTTCCAGCCGTTACTGTTACCTTCCGAGTAAAGTTTTTGTGTAAGTATGTTTGTTCCCTCTTCACGTTGTAACGGCTGAATGGATTTGGAATGTACATAGCTTATACCTAGGATTAACACAACGCGAGCGAAGCCGCGGGGCATGGCTAGTATTATATAAAGAAATTATAATCCAATTCCAATTTGATGGAGCAATAAAAAATATGTCAATATTCTAGTCAAGCATTTTCCATCTTCCGCCGCATTGTCACTTTTCATCATGTGAGTTAGTGGTCAAAAGCTTGCCTATCAATTATAAAATGAAATTTGTGGCAAACCGTCATAACCTGTTGCAATACTAGCAATTGGTCTGGTTGTCTGATGAGTTATTATTTATAATAATATACGGTTGAATGGGGATGATGAAATTCCATTCTCTTCAAGTACATAAATTGATTGTAGCTACTTATGAGACACGTTTCTCTAAAGTAATCTAGGTTCTATATAAGTGTAATATGAAGAAGCTTATCTGTATTCATTTAGAATTTTAACATGTACAATAATTAAGATAAATTGGGCAATTAAGATAATAAATAAATGGCGTGACGTAGATGTTAATGATCAAACTCTCAATAACAAAGCGGACAAAAAACTAAATTCAGTTAACAAGTATAAAAATATGTACTTACAAAGTTACTTCGTTGAGGAAATAATAATTGCTACATGATATCCTTTAACATATTTCTAGGTTCCAAGGTAAAATCCTACCGCAAGTTGTATCTAAGTAATATGTCTTAGGTAAAATAAATATGTTAAGTAAGAGTGTATAGGTACAGGTAAATAGGTATTTTGTTAGCTTCAACAAGAAGACCATCCTGAATTTTAAATCTACATAGTTTAATTTAAATACTTTTTAAACTTATTTAGTTCGTTTTAACAGTCATTTTTTAATAATCAAACACACAATAAAAATAAAATAAAATTTAAACAATTTAAAAATTCGAATGATGAAGTTGTGATAAACTTAGTTTACTGGAATGACATTTTTTCTGGTATTTTGATGTTATAATAAAAACACAAGTAAAACTTAAAAACCAGACCTCAACGCTTTATCTGCGGAACCCATGATCAGATTTAATGACTAAAATACGCATTTTTGAGGATTTCTCAAAAACTACTGGTCAAATCGTGATAAAATTTTAATGAGACCACAAGGGAAGCACCATCTTTCAAATAATAAAAAACATTAAAATCGGTTCACCCAGAAAGAAGTTATGAGACACATAAAAAAAATATAGTCGAATTGACAACCTCCTCCTTTTTTACAAAGTCGGTTAAAAAGCAAACAACTGAATCGATTTCGATTTGATGGTGAAATATATATGGGACCAATTTGGAAGTATAACTTTTAAATAAAAAATAACAAATAAAATTTTGCCATATCGATTTCTAAATTACGGAGTTCTGCGGTAGATAACAAACATAAAAAAATACAACCTAATTAAGAACATCCTCCTTTATTTTGTAGTAGGTCAAAAAGGAGGATGATCTTATGTTTTTAAGCTATTGCATAGCTTCTATCGCGGGCCTTGAGCGTGGAGACCGAATCCAGAAATTCCGTAACGAAAATAACCTAACACCCCCCACTCCGACCGGCACAGCGGTGATACATTTTAGTTTTGCCATCTATCGATGTATAGCAGAACTTTTAATGACTTTTTTGAAATATCACGCTTGTCTCTTTAGTTCAGCAACTCGCCTCTAGGTGGCAGGAAAAAAATACTACTACTACGTAAATAAAATAAATAAATAATTATAATTGCATAAGTTGATCAAAAATGCTATGCAATAGCTTTACCGCGGCAGTCCCCGAGTGCCACACGTCTTTTTTCTTCTATAATGTAATTGATATTGGATGATAAGTTGTAGAGGTTGGTATGGAACATTTATGCTTCTTAGTAGGGGAGCCCAAGCGGGGATTTCGGGATTTACTCAAGCGCGGCAGATTAATATACAGGGGGATACCTTGTACCCGGTTAAGTACCTCCACCAAATATGAGCACCATATATATGGCCGCACGTCAAGGATAAAGGATCAGATTAGTAAAAAAAAATTGATCATCAGAAAATCTCGAGCGCGTCAGATTAAGGTAGGGTGAGTTAATTACATGCTAAAAAGTGTATATTCCACTAATCTGACAATTTGAGAGTGACGTAAAGAAAGAGGAGGGCTAAAAAGTTGTAAAAAAAAAACGTCATCTCGACATTCTCGAGCGTGGCTAATTTTTTTTTTATTTTTAAGGAAATAATTCAAGGTTAACGAAAAATATATAATCTGACCATTTCAACAAGCCGAAGTACCAAAAATTTGTCGATAAAGTTTAATGCGTGCAGCTGCATGATACCTATATTCCCCTCTCCGCGTTTCTATTCTCCTCTCCCTCTTTCTCTATATATTACTCTCTTACTCCGTCCCTACTCTGGTTTCGGTTGCCATGACGCCATCACAGCTGATGACACAAGGTTTTAAAAAAAAAAAAAATTTTTGTCAGTTTAGGCGAATCCCTCTAGGTAATGGTCAGATTATGAGACAGCATGTCTAGGACATAAAGATGAACCATATATATCTTAATCTGACGCGCTTGAGTATTTCAAAATGGCGAATTTTTTTTACACATTGTAATAATGGCCACGAGTTTGCGTCACATCAAAATCGTCAGATTATTGAATTAGAGCTTTTTTTAGGTACAGTTAACACCCCATTAGAAAATCTGACGCGCTCGACAAAATTTTTTTTTTTTTCGTTTTCAACCCTTAAGTACGACCACCCCCATCATGAAAACGATCAGATTAACATATGTACATTATTAAAAATACGTAGGACATTGATGCTATCAATATCTGACGCGCTCGAGTATGCCCATGCAACAGTATTTTTTTACATTTTTGAAAATTTATAGCCGCTCCCCCCACCGATGAAAAGGTATACATATATAACATTTTTTTCTTCTTATCATCTAAGCTTTCCAACCCAATAGGTCTCTATGACGCTCGAGTAAATCCCCATTTAGCATCGTGGGCTCCCCTACTATCTGGTTCTGGGTGTGATTGTGAGTGTGATGTGTTTTCGTCACCCATAATACAAGTCTTTCAACTTGAATGTGAATGCGTTCGTTGTTGTTTATTAAGGTTATTAAACCTTTTTTATGGATTTGTTTCATAAAAAGCGTCGTATACGTACTGGAGAGTCAAGTGCACGGCTCTGTATGCCGATTGGTGCATTTCCTCATTTGATTGCTGCTTTGTATTCTCTACTGCATTTGTATGTACCTCTATAACTATGATACGAGTTAAACGATTATGACTCCTCAGTAATATTATCTTAGGGAAAAATCCGCTCGAGAATGAATATAAAGTACCTCACTACTTATATGATAATGAGACAACTTGTGGAATATTTTAGAAGAGAAAGCTTAATATAACAAGAGATTAGTAAATGATAATAAGATTGCATAAAGATTATCTAGCTTCATATTGTTGTATACTGGCGATGTCCCGGGCAGCTGGCGATGATGATGCTGAGTCAGGATAAAGCTTATCTTTGTATTATTATCCACTAGCCGTGCCCCGCGGCTTCGCCCGCTATTATCAAGTTAAAAAGTAGCCTATGTGTTATTCCTATAAACATTCCATATTTAATCTAAATCCGCATAATGCTTGCACATTTACACACTTACATGACTTACATATAAACTTTCTTATATGGTTTTAATAATATGATTGTGATGAGATTGATAGCTTTGCTTTATCTAGTCTAGTCCTTATCTAGACACTAGTATCATAAATATTAGTCATTATAAGTATAGCAAAGTACTTAGCCCCTATATCATTAGTCTGTGTCTAACTATTTCCGTTCACCTATGAAGTAAATATAATAAACCGCCAACATGTCAACAGCTTATATAGGTACACTTATATACTTAACCATAAATAACAGTCGATTCATAAGCCGTATTGATATGTACATAGTTACTCTACATTCATTATTCTATCTATACCATTGCTCCGCCTAAAGACCATTTGTGTATTTTGTGTAAAATTAGTTTTTGATTTTGAATTACAACCTCTGGCTCTTAAGAGATAAGGGTGAAATTTTATAACTATTTTTAATAAGGTCTAATCACTAAAATCGATGTTCCGGCAGCTATCCTTGAGAGCCAGTCATTTAGGTCTAGCATGTTTACAATTTTCGATCGCATAATCAAATACCATCTGGGATAGTGGTAAAACGCTAGCCTGTCAGAGATAAAAACAAATCTAATCGTTTTGAATCGTCCAAATAAGTCGTAAGTTGAGAACTCACCATCAGGAAGACTCCCAGCACGGCCAGTCCGTCGGGCTGCCCCGCCGCCTCCGAGAAGCTGTTGTACTTAGAGGTGTTCCAGTGCACCAGGTGGAGCTCCCCCGAGAAAGAGCGCCCGTCGACCGTGTGCTCCGAGCCCTTGCCGTTCACAGCGCCCCAGTGGCAATGCCACTGCTGGAGCTTGTAAACATCGTGCCCTAGAGGACCTCCTTTCAGCACTGTAAGTTAATTAAAAAGATTACGATTAAGATTATTAGCGCCAATTAATTGCGATTCCCTTTCTTTAGGGGGTAATGACTTGCAGGACACGGGATTCCTGTGCCGTACGTCTGATCGGTTTCAAATCTTAAAAAAATGCTCTAGATTTTGGTTTCAGAATAAATTATTGTTTGGGTTGATCTAATATAGCTTTTGGTATCATAATGCGAGTGCATTTTATAACCTACTGAGCCGTGTTTCTGCGGATGAGGAAATTATTTGAGTTCGCAGAAACTTGCGGCACGACACGATATCGACTGGATAAATATTTCGCATGAGGATAAATTTGGATATATCTCGTTTTATTGAAGAAAACGCAGTTTATAATTAACTTCTTTGTTTAACTTAAATGTTCAATTTTGAATATTTTAGATACCTATAAACCGGAGAATTAGGAGCGTTAAATTATTTTCAATATTGAAATTTGTGTGAAACATCTGTAACACAGTTACTCATCATGAAATGTTATTGAATACTTCCTACATTATTTAAATTTAAATGAGTGTCCGAGAGAGCAAACTACAATTTTTAAACAGAGCGGACCGATATTTCGATGTGATTCGAGTAAACGAATTCACACACAATTCACATTCACATTAAGTTCAAAGACTTGTATCGTGGGTGCTGGAAACATTTACATATCTCACACACACACACCCAGAACCAGAAGCGCAAATCTCCCTTGGGAAGGAAAATTGTGCTCCTGCCGGGAATCGAACCCAGGACCCACGGCGTAGAGGGCAGAGACTTGTCCACCGCGCCAACTGGGTCGTTGATTATTCCCAAACCTGGGGAACCACATAGCGTGAGCGATACACGTCGCGATGACTCATTCCGAGGGGAGCTACTGGAGTGCCAATGGTAATGTAAATTGCCGACATACAGGTAACTAGGTAGATGTTCCAACAGTATTAGCTGTATCCGTTTTCACGCGCCCGAATTGGATATTTGTGATAACACTCGGATGCGATGTCCCGGAAGCCATATTGCAGAACATGACTCGGCATTGGTATTATTACCATAGAAGGACTAGAATAGCTTTCTATATTTTATTTTCAAGGATTATTTGGATGCTTTTTTTTTCACAAAAGTAAGCATATACCATCCTCGATCACACTATTACTTAACATCAGGTGAAATAGTGGTCAACCGCTAGCCTATCAAAGGCAAAAAAGAAACTTGCTTCGGTAGGTATTGCTTATAGTTTTAAGTAGTATTACTATAAAATTCATAAATCTAAAATAATAATAACTAACAACTTTACGTGACTGTTTCTGCAATTTTCCTTTAGCTATCAATTATAAACACTATTTTTCCGTTCTAACGTTACACCACCAAAGCTGTAAATAGTTATATAAGCTACGTAGTGATATTTAATTGCCTTAGACTTAGATCCATAAAAAAATAATTGAAAAACATAAGCCTGTATCTTGATCAGCATACCTAGACAAAGTAAACTAATGAATTTTTGTCAGTTTAAGACTTAGTGACGCAAAATGATCGAACACGTGTATGTAGGTGTGCCTATTTAGCCAAGTAGGTATCCTCAATTGGCGGCTGCACGAGACATGATAGTAAACTCTTCATATGTACGCGTACATAAATATATCACGCTTATAATGCTCTATTTGTTAAAGAATAGCTTGCCTTCATCAATTCACGGAATTCTATAAACAGAGATTAAACAAATAGTCAGAATTAGATGTAAAGTTTACCCACCTACGAGTTAGTCAGTCTAAAATTTGCCAGATAAAAGTATTCCGAGGATTTGGTTTTCAATGGCCTATATTATATAAAGCTGTGCTTTTGCGTAGGTATATGGCAATTACAGTTATAAACTTGCATTAGTACCTCTTTGGGACCCATGTGAATGAATATATATATTGTTGAATAGACTTCTCTTATAAGAAAGGCCTTTGTATGCAATCGGAGAAATAGACCTAACTCTCTATTCTGTTGATAGAGTTCAAGGCAGGCAGCGGGTAGATTAAAAAAAATGGGTTCATACTTCACTTCTAGAAACTTTTCGTCTTAATTACACCTTGTCTATAAGGATCCATTGTTTATACATTATAGAATAACATGTTGTGTTATGCTTGTTAATTGATGTGAAAACTTCTTTATATCCCTCTCTCTTTATACCGCGCGGCGAGTTTTCACTTCTGCCGGCACTCCCGGAGTGTAACCCGTTGTTTTTTCTTTATAAAATATTAACTTGCTTTTAGCAGGTATTTTCTAACCTTGAAGAAAATATAAATAGACAAATTAGGGAGTTATACGTAAAATAAATATAAAAATAACAATTAAAACATAAACACCTTGATCAACGGATTAATTAGACTAATAATACAATGATTTGAAATTATCTCTGTATTATATGTTTATAAAATATAATGTATGTATATAGGTACCTGAATCGTAGCCGTTCTCATCGACTCTCCAGCAGTATCCTGGGTTGACGACGGAGCGCGGGTGGTTGACGGAATACTTGTACAGCAGTACAGGGGCAGAGCCGCTGCTGCACGCGCTGGTAGTGATGATGTCGATGGGGCTCTGCCGGGCGCCGCGAGCTTCGGGGAATTTCTCTGTCCATGTCTCGGGACCTGAGGACAAAGTACGGTCAGCTAAAATTGTATACCGGTCTTGTTCGCACTAAGCGTATGTACCTACCTATAAAACATGTATATTTTATAGTCAGATCAGCGCAAGCCTTTCATCTTTGTATCGCAAACGATAAAATGTGGAACTCTAGCAAGTATGCTTCCTCAAATGCTTGCCTACATACGAGACACGAGTTGTCTTATAATTCTTTTTGAAAACCTTTAAACCATTCTCAATATTGAAAATTAGGTATTAAAAAAACAGTTACCACTTTTAGTGTATCTATTGCAAACATATACGGACATATTATTTTTGTCCTAATGAATTTGTGCACGTCATCTTGTTTCAGGAAAAATGAGTTCAAGCAAACGTCATCTTGTTATGACGTAACTAGTTAACGGATCCCGGCTGGAAGAGGTAGGCTAGACCTAGGCCTGATCAACGCATGAATACCGTAGATACAAGAGGTACAACTGTTAACATGATGTTGAGGCGCTCGGAAATCTGTTTCGGTCGATATACTTACGTCATTTTGCTTGTATTGCTCGTGTTGTATAGGTAAACAATACTTATCGGGGTAAAGTGTGTAAAGCAATCAAAATGTCATGGAATTTTAGTCAACAAGGCTGTATTTCTTGCTAATTGGGCTAATTTACACGGCGTCAGCTGAGTGATGAGTGATGGCGGCTGATTTGGAGTGCTCTTCGGACATGAGAGCCGTTATCAGTCGTTATCTTATCTTATCAAAACGTTGGCGTTCGCCGAATGTCGCCTAGGCTTAGCGCAAGTCTGATTTGTTTGACAACTTCCGGGAATGAAATCTTTAATGAACTAATCTAAATATTACTAAGTATTAAATACACAAAAGTGACTGACGATGTCTACTGAAAATGTTTATAGAATGATGACTATTATAGCTTTATCAGTCTCTTATGTTATTAGACAACCCTAGTGAAACAAATATCCATCGAGATAGGAAACAAACCTACGGTTTGTAAAAGGAGGGACGACTCCGCCGAAAATCTGTGTCCTAGTGAGAGGTCACAAAAAACCTCTGTGTCCCTTTTCTTTAGTGTAACCCTGATTTTGAGATTTGTGGGATAACCTTTTGAGCCATATTTTGAATTATGTTCTACTTGAATGATATTTAACTGTGTAATCATGCTACAATATGATATCTAATAAAAATATTATTATGTCATTCATAAAGATAAACTAAAATACACTATATGCGTGATTAAAATCCACACTGATGTTCCAAATGCATTTAAATTTAATTAACATTTTATATATTTACTAGTATCTATCCGCGGCTTCGTCCGCTTATCCGAGCAGATATGAGCAGGTTCGATATTTTTCAAAATGGCGGAGATATGTGCTGTAAAATTGTTGTAATAAGCTTCTAGATACATTTACAACCCATCTTTAAATTTGTATCCTAGAATAAAGATAATCCATAAATCGATGACAGATATTATTACAACATTGATATGTTAGAATCTTGGTAAATATTATTATTACATTAGACATGTGTCGTTCCGGATCGTAATAGTTCCAGGAACTATGTCACCGACCGGAATGATTGGAGTTCGTTCCGACATGTCCGCTAAACCAGGTTCAGCTAGTTCCGGAGACGGAGATGGGAAAGAGAACGAAATCGATCGCGAGCGCTTCGCGCGGTGCGGCGGAACTTTGAACGATAGAGGTCCGCTAAAACAGGTTCAGCTAGTTCCAATCCGGTCCGGAGCTGGAGATGCGAGATGGAGCGCGATACGTGTATTATATTTACGTTATGTTGATATTCGTAAATTCATATGTTCCAAAATATGCATGTGTATTTTCTTACAATCCGAATCCGAGGAACTGGTAATTCGATCCAGTTTAGATAAATATATTCTCGAACAAGTCTATTAAATGCAAGTATTATAAAAAACATATTATATTCCCTGGAACTGGTGAGCTGTTTAGACTATACTCCGGCATGTCTATACCTACTCAGACTGTGGAACTACCTAGTTCCGCGAACCTGCTTCCGAGAACCAGTTCCGGCAGGGCGAGGAGTCGTTCCAGGTTCAATCCGCTGTCGGACATGATTTGCGCATGTCTATATTACATGCTTATATCAAACTAAATTATGCATCCGAAAGTTTGTGTGTAATTGTGGCATTATTTAAGTATGTCTATTTTCTCTTCACGTGGCAACGGCTGAATTAATTTTGATAAATTTGGAATGTACGTAGCTTATGCCTAGGATTAACAAATAGGCTTCTATTTAACTAGATAAACGCAGACAAAGCTGCGGGGCGCGCGGGCGGCACGGCTTGATCATCAATATATCCATAAAAAATCCAATGAAGGTAAACCCTAACTTTTATGACACCTTACTGACACAAATTGTTGTGTACAAATTATTGTCGTAGAGTGTGACCCAATGCAAAATTAAAAATTACTAAATTCTTCAAGCCAATCAACTCATCTTCAAGCAAACATTTTGGCCTATAATAGTTATATAAAAATAATATAACAACGCTATAAATTATCAATAGGAAATAAGCATACAATTTACATACAGGTCAAGTATTTTTTTAAATCTTTATTTACAATCTTTATTTACACCTATAATATGATTTTCTTCTTTAATTGCTTTTTATTAGGAGTTTTAATAAATAAAATGGATGGGAATTTCAAAATAGCAAAACGCTCGCTATTGGCTAAGCTGATCGTGACTAAGTTACACATTTTTGAGGTCACTGGTTGGTCAACTTTCCTTTAATTCTATTTGTTTTTTCAAAATCGCTGTGTTTAAATTTGCTAAACTTTTTTTCTCCGCTATACGGAGTCAATTTGAACTGTCTCCAACTTTCCAAAATGTATCCCTACCAGTAACTGACCATCTCGAGTTACTCGGTTTGACTCTAACATCAAAGCTCAATTTTGGTACTTCCATCGAGTCAAAAACCCAACTAGCTGCAAAAAAGCTGGGAATCCTTGCAAAGGTGAGACGATACTTCACACCGGGACAGTTGCTCAATTTGTATCAAGCACAAGTCCGATCATGTATGGAATACTGTTCTCATCTTTGGGACGGTTCAGCTAAGTACCAGCTTGAGACTCTTGACACCATTGAGTGGAGACCCAAGAGACACATTGGTAGCGAGCAGCTGACTAATTCAAAGTTTCAGAACTTGGGTCATCGCCGCGCCGCATGGTTGCTAGTCTCTCGGTTTTTATCGGATACATTTTGGTGAGTGTGCTAAGGAACTGCACTATCTAGTTCCCCCATCCCCGTTCTATCGTCGGACAAGCAGACAAACTGCTAAGTGACACCGCTATATGGTGGACATTCCACAAATGCGCACTAAGCGTTTTGCCTCTACATTCATTGTGCGAACCGCAAAGAAATTGAACTCCTTACCTGAGTCGGTGTTTCCTGACGAGCACAATATGGGAGTCATCAAGTCGCGAGTGAATAAGTATCTTCTAGGCAAGCTTGCTCTATCGTCGACCACATCGTCGCTTACCATCAGGTGAGATAGTGGTCAAAAGTTTGGCTACTTGAATAAAAAAATAAAAAAATATAATCATAATTGAGCATCAAGAAGGAACAAACTACAAACACACTCACAAACTTTTGCCTTGATAATATTAGTAGGAAGTATGATAGTAGGATAACTTTATTTTGTTTTTACAAAATATGTTTATAAATGGCGGATGTAGTTGTGTAGCTTGGCTTGTATACCCATATGACAAAAATAATATCATAAAACCTAATTAGGAAAAAAAAAAACGGTTTATTGAGAATAGTTTGATAGTAGGTAGGGCATTTAGAAACATGTTCTATAAGGTTTCGATTAAACAAATAATTACGACAGATAAGATCTTATTATTACTGCGGACTACAATTTCTACCACTTGGAAACTTTTTTAGAACTAGTCGCTCTGTGCGAGAGGGACACAGGGGTCTTTTCTAACCTTTCACCCGATTTCGTCGGGACCGCAACCACGATTGGTTCTTTATGCAATTGATAAAACGATTTGACATTGTAAATACGCTCTTAGTTCGTTGTGATAAGATTCCATGCATGTTTGATATTCGGCACTGTAAGTTTGTCAGTTATCCATCCTATTACTTTAGCTACAAAATCCTTGCAAATATCAAGCAGTTCTTCTTTAAGAAAGGAGGTCCTCAATATGATTACATTGCTTTATTGGTTACTTATATACATTACCTACTAAGTAGCTTAAAATCTCCGGCGTGTACCTTAGCCAATTTGATTAATTATTTTTTATTTGAGTTGGTATGGTCTCGGGATTACGAGTAGGGACTGAAGTATTACATCCAACAATTTATGTGCATTAATTTATCATTTAAAATATGTGCTTAACATTCTCAATTTGGTTTTACATTTGTTTATTATATGCATTGGTTTCTATTTCGTCTTCAACCTTTTTACTAGCTTGGTTTTAGATGGAACTGAAAATTAGTATCGAATCTCAGGTCGATAAAAATGCTGGGTTTTTAATTTTTCGCATCACATAGCCGCTATTATATGTATTAATATTTATCTATATATAAAAAAATCAGTTAAGTAAGTCCCACCAACGCTCGAGAACAGCTTGACCGATTTGGCTGATTCTTTTTTTGTTGTTCGTAATTATCAGTACAAGGTTTGTAGCCGGCCGCTAGTTGTATATATAAATAAATAAAATAATGACATTGTTTTGTTAAGTGAGTATAAAATCATTTAATATCAAAAGCGTGTTGGGCACACGCCAGCCATCGGGTGAACATATCCTAAATTACTTTGTTACCATCCACTCCTTTGTTTCAGAAAACCAGAGTATCATGTACAAAATAGTCCTTGGACTCAAAAACTGGATTTGCGGTTGAAGGTTATTTATTTTGAATGGACCATAACATTATACCAAAATAAGCTGGTTCGGTTATTTCACCAAATGCCACACCGGATGCGCGAAGTCAATGACAATCGCCAAAAATAATATCAGATCTGTTTTATATTATTGCGGTGATCAATCTTCTTCATCCGCATCAAAATACTTGATTCACGACCTCATTTCATCGTTAATACAAAACAATTTTATTGCTATTTGAGTACCGAGTCTATGGTAAGAAAATGCGTAATTAGTGACAGATCGTATTACGATTAGAATACTAGGTATTATATTAAATATATATTTATACAAACCGTAGGTTTATTTTCCTATCTCGATGATATTTATATAATAAAAAACAATTGCCTGCGTTAGTCTAGGCTATAAAAAAAACGAAAATGGCTCGACCTGTTTGAGTTTTTTTTTGTTCACCTCAACGAATTCATTTATAAAAAAAAAGAAAATTAGGCAAAACTGAAAGCTCCAGCCGAAAAATCTGAAATATCGAATTGGTAATTCTGTACGGAAATTATTATTTCGGTTAACTTACAATCAAAGACTATAACTATAATTCAATATGTGAGATGACACGTTATCTATTACAAACTCACTTTAATTACTTGCATAATTAATTACACAAGAGCGTGGCGCACCAATATAAAAAAAAGTTCATAAAACACACTTTCTCCCGCCACTCGATCCAGGACATTTCTGTTGTCACTCAAGGATCCAGATATCTTCAAGCTATGTACATTCAAATTTCGTTCAGCCGTTACAATGCGACAAGGGAACAAACACACATACATAGACAAACTTTAGAATTAAGTGTGATTACGAAAGGTTGGTGAAGTAAACTCCTAATTGAACTCGTATTGTGATTTCACCAGCGAAATCACACTTTGTATTTCGTATTTCGCTGGAATTTACAGATATTTCTCTAGGTATGGCTAATATCAATGGGCTGCTTATTGCACGTTGCACTGCATCCTGTATTTATCACCAGCAATTCAGTCAATTGAGGGGTTCGGTGCACGGATGACATGCATCCACGTCAGGAATATAGGGTCCACCGGTTCTCATGGACTACAATTATAGGAAAGTATCACACTAATCAGATAATATTATTAAAAGCTTCCGATAGTTTGTGTGCCAATGTTCCATTTATCTATCTACTGTAATAAAAGTATTCCGCAATTATGCTGAAGAGAAGTTTTATTTTTACTTGGAAGATAATTGTGTTGTCACTTTTAAGTTATACTTACTTACTTATTTCTTATTTCGGATTATTTGACAAAAAATGTGGGTCATCAAAGGAAATATTGTGCGGTGTCCGTCTGTCTGTCAGTCAAAACCCTTTTTCTCAGTAACGCATAAAGGAAGCAAGTTGATATTAATATCAAATACTCTACCAATGTAAAAATAAATATAGCTTCTAAGTCAACGCATTACGTTTATATTTATATAATTAATAATTAATTTTTATGAGTCCTGTAGTTACTTGAAATGAATGTATTTTATTTTTTATTTATTATTAAAAAAGGGATTTTAATATGACAAAAAATAATCGAGAAGAACGGGCAAACATTTTCGAGAATCGAGTTTCCAGATTATGAGAAACTATCTACGTATTATATTTGTACAGAAATTCGCGTCATGGGTATGATGCAAGAGAGACATCTTCCATTTTAGGATTTTTAGTACTCAGCTCATCTTATCCATCGTCGAGTAGTATTTTTCTATAAACACATTTCCGGTTTATTATTATAGTATGAGGTATTCTGTGCCCACGGAGGAAACATTATTAAACCAGTGTAGTTCAATAATAAACTGTGCCCTAATACATACAGATCCATGACTCAAATCAAAAGTAGTACATGCAGATACTACTGCGATTAATAATTACAATAAATAAAAATAGTTCCATCTACGATATCGTTTCAGTTATTTTGTACACGGCCCATTGTAACTTGTACTGTTGTTTATACTGTGCCTCTGATCAGAAGTAGATACTGGGCATGTGCCATGTAGGTAGTAATTTCTTTATACCAACAACATTATAATCTCTTCACTGATTCACTGACTAATCACGAGATCACGAAAACTAGGCCAATGAAGATGACATTTGGTAGATAGGTAGCATAGACGAGCTAACTACTCCGTTTAATATTAGGTAGTTTGTAGAAAGGTCTGCTAAGTTACTATATATTTTTCAACCGACTTCAAAAAAGGAGGTTCTCAATTGTACTGTATGTTTTTTTCTTTTGTATTTATGTTACTCGATATCTCCGCCAATTACGATTTTGAAGGCCTTTTTTTGTTTGGTAGAGTATACTTCAGACGTGGTCTCATATAAATGTTATCGAAACCTGTCTAGCCAAAACCGAAATATAAGCGATGAAGTCGGATTTTTTAAGCTTTGCTTGCGTTTCAATTATTGGGAGTCGGCTTATTATGATTCTTTGTATCTTTATGTGATTCTTTATAATAATATGCTTAAATATTTTCAAAGGGCGAAAGTGGTGGTGTATTAATATTTAATAAAAACGTTAATTAATGAACTAAACGAGGCTCAAGAAATTTAATTTCTTTAAAAGTAAATTATCTTTCGCACTTGTACAAATAAATATTTCTGTAGTAAGGTCACTGTAGTAAAGTGTTATCGCAATCATGATTTACCGAAATATACCTAATGATGTTTATGTAAATAAAGTAAGTTATGCGATTGTCCTAAAAGTTGTCACAAATTACTCCTAGTTACAGTAATTATGTCAGAACACTACAATTTTGGGTCTTTAATATTATTTATTCTGTGTTTTCGGTAAGTCTGTGGCAATTGAAAGATTGTTGATTTGTATATCCTAGCTTTTTTCTAATAATTTTGCTGTTTGAGTTTGTTGTCGGTATTCGGCAAGCTGACAAGTTTGTAAGAACAAGCACTGATTAGTTTACTTGAATAATAATTTTGGTTCAAGTGATATCTATTCAGAGGGCCTCGACTTTGTAAATAGTAAGACATAAAACGTGCCGGATGCCTTCAGGTGATTTGTAAAATCCTGAGATTAGGATAGCCAACTAGTCCATTACAAAAACAAGCAGTGACCCTTATTTGGAATAATTTATTCCTCGTGTTTTTGCTCTAGAAAACGAAAGAGTGTGTAGATGGTATCCCTAGCATGTGAAACGTTAATAATGGTTAATCAATCGGGCTGATTGTCGGTTTCACTGTACTGGGGCAGGCCGCAGACCGGTGCGGTGAGAGGCGTCGCGACGCGCCGCGTGCTGCGGTCCGACCTCGGCCTTGCTTATCTCAAGCAGATATTATTTATCCAGTTTAATATGCCCTCGCAGTTGCCTTCGCTGAAAGCCAGTTCAACGCTCAGTTAATTAATTTTTGGGAAAAGCAACGGAGTAGCTCGCTTCGCGTTTACTCTGGAACTATTTGAATAGCGCAGTTGTTTGCTACGACGCGGGTTGTTAGCGACAAGGTATTTTTGTTTTGGATGTGATTATGTGTCTGATTGTCATCCGCGATAAAAGTCTTCGACCCTTCGACCTTTCTCCGAGGAGTATAAAAACGTTTATGTTAACATTTATGTTAATATTAAGACTCTAACGCGATTACAAAACGATTAAAAAATAGAGAGCCAATGTGCAGGCTAATGGCAGGCTGCCTTGTTTTTAAATGGTAACGTTCGGGTATTTATGCATTTAAAATGAAAACCATAACAATAAAAACGTGATTGCAAAACTAAATCACAATGCACGCTTAATTGCAGTTCGAAAAGTTTTCAATACGAAATAAAACATTAATTATTTTATTGACTTGCAGTTTAATTGGAAATTTATTTCCTTATTGGATTTCATACGGTTCGAAGAAAATATGAACCGTTCTTTTTTAACCTTTGTTTCCGTGGGACGAGATCAAACGAACAAGGTCGCAATATCCACTGTAAAACCACTACCACGAGTCCACAACTCACAATTTCAGTGGTTTATATCTATGGTACAGTGGGGCGTGAGCGCAGCGCAAGCGCACCCACGCGCTCTCACAATCACATTGTTCATTGTTTACAATGGTATCCATTATCAAACACATGAATCTACTGTCAAAGTAAATTATGTTGTCAGCGTAAATCTTTAACGAACAATAATGAAATGTGCTTTTGTTTGATTACGGCAATTTTTATGCTAAAGTATGCTTGCGAGAGTACGTTTGGAAATTCATGAACCTAGATTTTAAGAAGGCATTGTTCTAAAATTTCTCTTTTTGCTTATGACATATTTGATACCTACCTAACCTACCAAATTAAATTCGTTATATACCCAAATCGAGGTTATTTTTTGTCCGTTTACGAAATCCTAAACGGATTACAAATTATAAAATTATTCTACTTCGTTTTTTGGAATAAACAAATGGCCGGAATTTTTAGGATGCCTTAGTTTGGAGTTTCATCATTTTCTTATCTGGTATTTAATTGACAGTAAATAATTAACATAAAAAAATTGGTAACAGTTCTTGCGTTTTTTATTTCATCACTTCAATTATGATTACGACAGATAGTAAACAACTGTCATTACATTAATCTAAATATATGCAAAGTTTATAATAAATTATAATTATAATAACCATTAATAATAGTAACAGAGTATTTTCTTTTCTATGAATGTGATGAATCACGTCAGAAACGTCGCGTAATTATACAGGCCTACGTACCGAAGTTGAATTGTCTTTGATTACAGTCTAGTGACGTTAGCCATACTTCAACTAGTTGTAGACTTAGAAAATCATTGTATTGGACTCCTACTTCTGAATAGCTGCTGTTGTGACAACTAATGACTGCAGACCACGGAAAGTAACTAACGGAAACACCCCCGCAGACCGTATCACAAGCGTCTTGTCACTCTTAACTTGTCATCTCATCTAGATACTTATGTTTAATAGCGTCTATTTATCTCTGACTAGTTATATAAACGGTATCCGAGTATCCGATATATAATTAAAGATATCTATAATGTTAACATTATTTTTAAAGGGGAATACATCTTGAGAGTTTGTAAAAAGAGAAAGCTTCTCAAAATTACCTTTTTCATGACGGTCTTTAATATTTGCACATTTTGCGGTGGAAGCAGTTCTAAAACGTTACTGTAGTATATATGGTTATTATGTCTATACACTAAAGCTAATTGAATAGAACACTAAATTGATCATATTTTGGTCGCGGCTGCGCCGCGTCTAAGTTAAAGATAGCTATGTACTCGATCAAATAGGTATAGGAACTATACAAATATAAGGAATCTACCTATATGTGATTGAAGAAGGTATATTGGTAAAACTATTACTCAACTTTCGCGATTCTATAATTTTCGACATCGACATTGGAAAAACGAGGATGATAAAAATTGGTTTTAAGCGAACCTGAATTTTCAGCGTGCTATTTCTTATCTAGATTATCTACCAACCAAACATTTAAAACTGTTCCGCAGTTGCTAAGATACGTAGTTACTATAAGGACCTACAGATTCACGCACTTATTTACTCGCACAAACTTTTGCGTTTATGCCACTGGAATAGAAATAACAGCTGCCGCCATTGGGAAGGGCGAATTTACCTTTAAATCAGTGATCAGATGCAGTTGATTACTTTGATGTTATAAAGTAATTATTTTTTTCATATAACGTGTTTACTCACCAAATAACTAAAAACAAGAATCATAATATAAACGTACACTAAACCGCTACATTAATCATTATTGTTGTTGTATATAATTGGATACCTTTATTCCTTACTAAGTTGATATATACCTATAAGTACGCCAATTATAAGTAATAACCGAGCATATAATTTTAAATTATCTCGCTGAAAAATTACTATTATAATGTTCTTAAACTCATCATGGTTAAACGATTCCTTCGCTTGTTATGTTTTTAATTGAAGCGCAAAAATTATTTACAGAATGTGTTTATAGTGATGGTAGATAACTGATACTTTACAGATCTTACAGTACTGAAACCTGGTATATAGGTACCTACTGATGGTACTCATTTTAAAATTACTCTGTGACTAAACGTAATAAACTGTAAATAATCGGTATCCATACATATATAAGCTGTATTTCATACTCGGGGTCTCTTCGAGAAAAGAGTTATGTCCTTGATATACTTTAGTCACTTGTTTTGATAAACCGGATAATAAACCGACTGGAACAGAAAACATATACCTAATACATATATTTAAAAGGTCTTTTCAAGTACAAACACTAAAAAATCTACTTTTTTACCTACATGTTATAGTTTTCTGACACAATTGTTTTGTACAGGAGAAGGAAAACGTTATGATTTTTCTTACGGGTAGTAGTCATACTAAAATTTGCCTACCTTCTATTTTAGCACATTTTGGCACAATTTCGAAATTTAAAATTAATATTTATATTTTAATCATCTTATGAAATGCCTTACGTGCAATTTTAAAACACAAACTATCTCTGTATATGTGTATATACAGACTGTCTCCAGTTTATCATTCAAGCTAGAGCATTTTTGAATAATGCAATGCTATAAGGTTCTTCTTACATACACACACATCTTGAGAATTAGATTTCTACAGGTATGTTTATCGCCGCACTTGTACGCTCTCCAAGAACATTTAGATTATGCACGCTCATTCATATGAAATGGTTAGTCAATTTATTAAATGTTTTATTCATCTACATGTTGTGTCTCCAATTGATCGGTCGAGTGGCTTGTTTTGGATGTTTCGGGTAAATAAACCGATGACGCGACCACTCAAAGCATGTCGATTTGAGTATTATATTCTTTTTTATTTATTTGTATTAAACCCATATTCATATGGCGTTTTATTTTATGCTAGATAGGCAAACATTTGACCGCTATATCACCTGATGGAAACTGACGTTGCGGCTAAAGATGGAACATGCTTACCTAGAAGGTACCTATTCACTCAAGACTTGCAGACACCCAGATTGTATCGTTCAGGGAACAAAGACGCAATCAATGAGTTGCTTTTATCGCAATAAAAATGCCACCCTGTTTGCTTGTGTCTTGTGCGTGATGCGTATACTTAACGTAGGAAACTAAAGAAAGAAACAGATAATACAAGTTAGAAGGTTAGAAGGAAAGATTTGGAAGATTTTGCGATCCGCCTGTGGGTACAAATTACTTGCTCTGCTAGCTTAGTTGCGACAAAAGTATGTGTAAGTACAGGCTAATGAGGACCTCGATAGTTTTTTAGATTTAGGAACTACTCGATGGCGCAGTTAGGTGAATATCTGCATTCTACACTGAGCGTTCGATTCCTCATGGGAACACTAAGTTTCTCCACCAAGGGAAATTTCGATTTCAGGTAGTATTAATGTGTGATGTGTACGTGTTTCCGGCATCCGCGATACAAATCTTCGAACTTAGTGAGGGGAAGTGAATGTGAATGGTTTTTTTTCCATATATGTATTGTTCTATTATTTATTTTATTAGATAGGCATAAATAACTTTTACAAATAGGTCAATAATGTAGACTTTACCAAATTTTAAAAAATGATGCAATCAACATCCGTATTGGAAAACTTCTACAAAAAAATTATTTACTCAACAATTTAATATAGGTATTCTTTAAGTTTGTAGTTAATACTACAATGAAATTTTAAAAAAAACCTCATTCAATTATGGATTTACACGTTAAACTTTAATTATGTGTCAGAGAATATCCGAACAATACGTCAATAATTGTTATATGCGTACGCTAAATCTGGATATTGACGATTTCCATATTCCCTGCCAGGTTTCCGAGAAGCCTATTACGGAAATGTCATCGCCTCCCTAACAAGGCTTAGTGTCGTACAAGCGAATCCCATAATTCTACATAATACATATATTTTATTATTTTTCTCAGCTGTCGCTTTCTACGGGCCAATTGCCTATATTTCCTAAAACTAAACTAAAACTATATTCAGCAAAGACCTAAGTTACCTACAAGACATTGAGCTTATAGGTAACTCAAGTGCTCAAGCTCACTACCAACAGGTAGCGTTCCCATCATGCTGGCGGCATTTCCTCTATGAATTGCAATACTAATACGTTGAGCCAAATAAGTACCAGCATTTTGATCATGCGTCGCCTCAATCAGGAGCTTAGACAGCTTTTTGAAAAAATAAAGAGCTTTCGGTCCCCACGGGCTCAGTGTCTCCGCACCAAACGGCTCAAGTATGTAACCACTGCCGAGGTTTCCATATTTTCGCCGTTAACGCTGCTCTGCCGAAGTTGCCGCGGCGCCAACCCCATTCTGTATTTCAGGAAGATGTGACGGAGCTAAAGTGTCGAAACAATTTCCATCCCCCACTAAAGGCCGTTCCATCTTTGATGGAATTAAAGTCATGTGGTCATGTGTCTTTTACCATCGTCACGCATCGGAGCATTATGTTCTAGAATGGCTGGAACAAGGGCGCAGTATAGGTTACACCAAATCTAAACACTACATACCTATATCAACAAACTGTTGCTATTTTAATATAATTTTGTACTATAATTTCTCACACAGTTTTCACAATACAATATTTTTGATTTTGATTTTTGATATTTCTTCACATTTTAAATAGATTAGTTCAAAGGTAACGGTTAAAGTTATTGGATTAAAAGCTTGGTATCATTTAGCTTTGAAGACCATTCTGCATTTTTAAATATTTAAGGAAAGGCTTTCATCTGGCAAATAAAATGTGGCGAAAATTAGGAATTCGTAGAATCTTTAAAGATGGCCAGACAATCAGAGGATACTGAGTGTTAATTGAGAAGTAAATTATCCTTCTTTCCATCTCGCTATGCGTATTCGTTTTTGTGCAAGGTGCTGTTGCCCATCGCTGTCGGTGTACATCGCTAATCAGCTTGGTCATCTCATCACGATCTCTAGTCTCGTGTTCCAAAAGTAGAATTATCTGCCCCACTTGTCTCAACGGTGCATATAGGATTTTACTAGCGTACATGTTTCTGCCATTTTCGAACCGAGTAGTCTGATGCGTGACAATGATCCCGACGGAATGATCTTATTAAAATTCCATATAGAAGATAGCATGGCTTTTAGTGTATGGTGCGACTTGTTTTGACACTTATTCACACCCGTCACATCTTCGTGAAACGCAGAATGGGGATGGGACACCGCGGCAACTTTGGCTACCAAAACCTCGGCAGTTGCCACTACTTATTGAAACATTGGGCCCGTATTTTAACAGCTAACGTCATTTAATTTTCAAAAATGTATTGGGATCGCCAATTTCAACGCTATCTGATTACTTGCATCGGTGCAAGGGTCCACGGGTAATGGGCTTGAGCACTTGAGTTATCTATGAGCTCAGTTTTGCCATTGATGTGAGCTCTTTTGCTGTTAATAAATGTATATAATTTTAGTTTGGTTTTACAAAATGTAGGCATTTAGCCCAGAGAACAGCTATTTCACTCTTCATAAACAATTAAAAACTATGTTTATTATTTACCTACTCATTATGATATAAGTAGGTGGTCGGCTCGAGGTGAAAAGCATTATTTTCTTCGTTAAATAAGTAGGTTAAATGTTGGAACACGCACTCAAGCTATCAACAAGCTCTTTGTGGTTACACCCGAGGCGCCTATTAAGAAGTCAGTGGGTGGATCGCACAAAAACTGGAAGAAGTTTCATTTGCAGAACCGGCTTACTGAACGGATTAAACTAGGCCAGTGATCGCCGCACGCGACTCACGACCTACCACTTGGCAAACTACAACAACTTTTACATACACATTTTAATCGCACAAAAAATCTCATACTCTGACGAGAGCTGTCTAAACATTTGTCATACTTTTTGTTCTCATTACTTAATGAGAACAAAAAATGTTTAACTAAATATTCACATGAACAGAAAAAAAGTTCTGTGATTTTAGAACAGTAGAGCCGCTGTCAGGCTACTTTTGTAATTTGAAGTGTTACATTTACACTTTAGCCGAAGCACCAGTAGCACTTGGCTGATGAGTGAAAGTAATGATTATTGTACACGACACCATATACAGTAAATTAACTTGTGAACTTTATAGACTGCTCTTATCACAACTTGTACCTAACTAAGTAAATAAACGTAGGTAATATAATAAAACAGGTGTGAGATTAATGAATGGAATATATTTAGATAAACATTTGTTTTGACACAAGAGTTACATAGTTTGTGTGAAGTAAATTTTTTACGCATTGAAAACATTTAAACATACGTACATACCTACATTGTATTTTGTAATCTTTACACGTTACTGTTATCTTTGTACGTTCGACTAGTCAATAATTAATTCTATATGTTCGTTCGTTAATGAGTACTTCTTTTTAATTATTGGATAAATTGTAGGTTAGTTATAAATAGGTAATATATTTTCATAAGCGTGGTGGTATTTGTAACTGGGTTATAAATACGTCAACACATTCATTTATTATTATATAGCTAGCAAAGAACTATACGTAAAGTATAATTGCTACTTCCTGTAAAGTTCCAATGTAACAGTGCGAGGAAAACCTGAAGCGGCTTGTGCATTTTGACATTAAAGTTTATTTACGTTGGGAAGGGGTCACGTGCAGGGTCCGATGTAAACAAACCGGTCGGTGCGCTCAACTCTCGCAAAACTGGCTGTGAGAGTAGACTTACCGTTTTCACAGGTGTATCCCCATTCGTGGTCTGCCATTATCACTGAAGGATGTTATCACTTAGTTCGCGGGATAACGTGTCGAAGTGTGGAGGGTGATGAGAAGTCGCGTGGAGACCGAGTGCACGAGCGTGGTCGGGCCGTGACTGCATGCGAGTGAGCGCGGCGCCTCCGCTTTATAACAAGGGCGGGCGGGTTGTCGCTTCGAGCGGGAGCGGTCGCGAGCGCGGGCGCGGCAGCGGACGCTCAACTGACACCGGCGCACGCGCGCGCTCCGCCAGGCCACTGCCGCGCGCTGCCATCGCCAACGCCACGCACACCTCGCGCCAGCCCCCCGATTGGCTTTCTACTCGCAATTCGTAATTACTACGTAATTATACAATTAACTCATCAGGTAGCTACACCGTATTGCTGTTTTGCTCCAACGTCGATGGTTTAGATCTAATATTATGATAAAAAAGGAAACGGCGCCGTATAGATATTATCAAAACGAAATATATTTTTTCAGAACAATTCATCTTGTTTTCCTTTTCTCAACGAGAGGGAACATTTTTTCATATTTATTTCCATTTCGCAACCCTGAAAATCTTTATATATGAACAATTCTTCTGTACGTCTGTATGTTTTTGTGTGTGTTCAGGTTGATTAGCAAATAATCCACCTGAATAATTTGATCCGATTTATAATTGTTTTGAATTTAAGCGGGCGTAGCCGCGGGGAACAACTAGTCTATATTATAAAAATATTTAGCACGATATTTTATGGACGGCCTCCTGTCTGAATTAAATCCTCGAGAATGCTTTCGGGATTCGGCTTAATTTGTTGATCGACTAAACACCATGTGCAGATCGGATCTGCTTGAACGGTTAGGTATTATATCATAGGTATTATAATATCATCTAATTAAATAATACATTTTAATATAATAGGACCAATGTATTTTCCCTAATATCTCGGAGAAATTTATTGTATGGAGGAGTTACATAATAATATACCTAAAAACCACATCAAATAGCTTCTAACTTATACGTCAGTCTACAACATTTTAATGATAGTTCTAAAAAACCAATGTCTACTCAGAAATTAGCGATTACTCTCTAGTTTCCAAAGATATTGCATATATGCTGTCGTAACATTAAATCTATGTCGTTAGCTTTCTCGTATCATGCCCACGTAATATTAATATCGATTTTACTCCGCAATTTACCAGATAAACGCTTGAGCTTATGACTTGCGCTGTACAAAATCCAACTTATTTATTGCCGAAGGAACAACAGCGCAGTTGCCGGTCCTGTGGATGGCTCCCACTTTTAAATTCTATCATGTGCTCAATACTATAGATTTAACGGTTTAATTTATATATAAATGCGTGTTCTTTACATATTTTTTCATCTAATTTATGTACATACTTACTATTTACTTAAAACGTATTTTTAACAATAGGCACTGTTTATTTCATAATACCTGCTTCATTCCTAAAATTTGTTAAAGTTCCAATAAAGAAACTAACGGACGTACACTAAATAAGTTAACTACATATAAGTTTTGTTACAAATAAAATACGAATACGAATAATACTTATCCTTATTTATAATGAAAATTAAAAATCCCTTTAAAATAAGTGCAATAGGTATATAGAAAAATAATATTTGAGGAACACGAAAATGTGCTATGCGTTGAATTCTTTTATTCGGTCTATAACTACCCGCGACGCAAATTGCGTCATAGTTGCAATAGGAAACTCATTCTACGTTTTAAGTTCTTAGCTTCATTACTATAATTTAATAACATATCGTAAATACAAAGCTATATTAAATTTTACTATAAATGTACAAATAGTTAATCCTTGAGTAATATTACTACGCATGAATATTTTGATTGTAGAACGATAGATGGCAGGTAGTACATTCCCTTACAACAGTTTAAGTGTTGATGTGGTCCAGCATATACCGCTAAGCCTGGAATATAGGAGCTGGCTCTCAAGCATAGCCTCTACTAGATTCTAGAGGCTATGCTTGAAAGCCAGCTCCTAGAGTCTAGAACATCGCTTGGTACTTATTGACAGATATTTCTGCTTGAGACTAGCTAATTTAACTACGACTGTATTGTTATGTTGTAAACTTAAGTTGTTGCAGAAATCTATATGCATCACCGTCTATATTTAAATAAAGTTTTTATTACTTTAGGTTGGGTTGTCTGGAAGCGATCGCTCTGAGCCATAATAACGCTCTTTGTATACATAGTTTTCGTTTTCTTTCTTATGTCTATATTGTAATTTGGTGATCAATAAAGTGTTATCTATCTAATGTTAAATTGTTGAGTAGTAGCTATAGCCAGGTGGCATTTATATAAATTGAACGGCAGGGTGCTACATTACATTACATGTAATATATGCACCAGTACCTTAGAGCAAGAATAGCAATTCTATAATACTTATTGTACTTCTTATCTGACTGTTCGTACCATCATGCACTCGGACCTAATTCGTTTCAGGACACGTGTGTGCTGTATAGTTAAGCATTTGCATAAAATTTAATGCATATTCGCCTCGGTTCCAATGGTGATAAAGATTAGTCCATGAGAAATGAGCATATATTCACTAGAATTTGACACGATCAAGTTATGTATAGGTATTTGCACAAATATAAATTGTTTGTCCACCGGACATCGGTCGTAATCAAAGAAAGAAATCAGGTGATGACAGGGAGAGAAAGAGAAAATACAGACAAGCAGTCAAAAGGACACAAGCAAGGAATTAGCAATTAATTATTAAGTAATTAATTATATATTGGTAAACGACATGTCTGCCTATGACAACCGCAGTTTAACCCTGAATTTTGAAAAACTGCATAGCTGCATAGCTCTACTTGCCCATATAAAGGGCAAGTAGAGCTATGCATTCGTACGAAGACATTTTATTATAAAATAAAATGTCTTCGGACGAAACTGCTGCATGGAAAGAAAAAATATAGGTATAGTCTATACTACAGAGGAATAGACTCCGGAACAAAATAGTGACTTTGGTGGCCTACTAAAGTGTTATTTTCCAACATAGCTTTTATTAAAACGGTTTCGTACTCTGCTTTTATAGCTCTTTTCAACGATACCACTCCCAGGTGAAAAATAAAAAAATACATTCTCAAAAAATACATATACATATTAAAAAAATACACATTCTCTGAGAATTTAAAATTATTCACTTGTATGGTTTAGAGGTTAAATCCCTGTGACAGATGGCAGGACAGAGGGACGTATGCCAGGAACCAAGTTAACTAAGAAATTTCGCTTCGCTCGATCAATAATTTATACCGGTGTGACTTATTTTAGTCGTAGTAAAATACATTTTTTTATTCTCGATTGGCAAGCATTTGACCACTAACTCACCTGATGGAAAGTGACGATGCTATTATGATAAATATATAAAATACTTACCATATTTTTATATATAATAATTCTACATCAAGACAGACTGAAATTGCTGTAACTATTTAAACAAAGTTATATATATACTACTAATAATATGTATTGTTTTTGAATTTAGCATTCATTGTTTGTACGTCTATCAATCAGTCAAGTTGTCAAGTCATTCAATAGCCAAATTGACCAACGGTCTGAAATGAATGGAGACGTTATTTTTAAATACGTATTGTTGTCATGAATTTTAAGTAGGAAGTTTGCTAAAACTTAAGCACTAGATTGATTTATATGTCGTTAGCTTTGTTATGTGAATTTATATACCTACGTGGTCAGAACTCTTCAATAGGATACAGCAAACAGATTTATTTGTTCACCTTCATGATCTCTATACTCCATTGCTATTGAAAGCATGTGCATAAAGGTACTTTAAAATAGTATGCGCATTCTCCAATGATCTTATTAAAAGAAAGATACGGTACGCTCTAACATCAAATAAATATATACTGGACCAGATGTAGATACTAATATTGGCGACGACCCAGTTGGCGCAGTGGACAGGTCTCCGCCCTCTGCGCCGTGGGTCCTGGGTTCGATTCCCGGCAGCAGCACAAATTCCTTCCCAAGGGATATTTGTGCTTCTGGTTCTGGGTGTAATGTGTGTGTGATGTGAATGTTTCCGGCACCCACGATACAAGTCTTTGAACTTAGTGTGGGGACGTGAGTGTGAATGCGTTTGTTTGTTAAAAAAAAAAAAAAAAAAGGTTCTCTAGTAGATACTAGGGAAAGACTTTCCATAAGTACGATACAATTTGTAATTCGTTCTTAAACTATTTATTTGTACATTTAATAAAAGCAGAGGATGACAGTTGCTGCATAATTACAAAAAAAAACCGCTAGTGAACCTATATAATATAATTTAATATATTATATTATATAATATATATATATAATTTTTTTTTACGTGCGACAGGAACTTTAGTCCGAGCGACTGAGGCAAATTGTGTGCGTTGCACCTAATTTGTAGTCCACGCCAATAAATAACAGTTTCACTAGACATTTCTTCCCCTTTTTAATGACATCATTGGTATTCTCAGGTGCATCTATGTTGTGGTGACTTTGTGGTCATCTCTTATTTATTTATTTATTTATTTATTGCACTATATTACATAATGGAATATAGACCCGGGTAGGGTATTGTAATGTAATATTGTATTAATAAAGATTGCGATATATCTCGATGGACGAACCACATGTCTCTGTAATGTAATGTAATGTACTTACTTAACAAATTAGTTGTATTTTTCTCTTTTGTTTTTTTTTTTTTTATGATATATAGGCAAGCATTTGACCACTATCTCACCTGATGGGAAGTGAAGATGCGGCCGAAGATGTGACATGCTTGCCTAGACTTGAAGACACCCAGATTGTACTGTTCGGGAAACAAAGACGCAGGCAATGAGTTCCACTCCCTCGCTGTACGGATAATAAACGTAGAAGCAAAACGCTTCGAGCGAACCGGAGGTACGTCAACCATATAAGGATGACGTTTGATAGTCTGTCTTGTTGTTAGATGGTAAAAAGGGCAAGAGGGAATTAAATCATGCAATTCCTGCGCACACTCTCCAAAATGCAAACGGTAGAATACCGATTTTTTATTTATAATTTCTAGAACAGTTTAAAGATAGGGTTCAAAGTATGCTATGCATTGTATGCTCGAACTATAAATATACAAGAATTTTGACCCGTCGATAACCTCTGTACTCCTTATGTACATCTCTACGTAAACTCAACGTTTACTGACTGACCGATTGTAGTTTAATTCCACCAATAAACCATTTAATTATATCAGTCCTTTAATTACTTATTTTATTAAAATATCATTTAATTGTCTCAGAATGAGGTCATGGCATTGTTTGTTTAACGATAAAGGGTCAGCTATCCCTATTAATTGTTTAATGTGTATGAGATAGCTGATGAGGTTAATAACAGTCGTTACTCATTCCTTATCTTCGTTATAATAAGTGGTTACATCCTTTGATCCATCAATATAAAAATATGTTTACTTGTTTTTGTTTTCGACTTTTCGGTAAAAAGTTATAAGTTAGGGTGTCATATAGCGAGAAACGCCTTACCTGATGCCTCAAAATAGGCAGTTCTTAATCTAGTATAATTCATTATATTGTTAACCTAGGGATGCATAAGTGTAAACCATCTATTATTACACGCGATATATTTACTATGATGTTTACATGAACGCACGAGAGAACGAAGCAAGCGGCGGCGGCGGCGCGGCGCTTACTCTGGTTGTGTAGGTATGTTTTATTTATTTAATCATTTACAATTTTTACTAAAGTTAAATTATACATAGCCCCAGAGGTTTATATCGGTACAGACAAAATGTGAGAAGGTATGTTTATAACGTAGCGCCCGTGGTCGACCACGGGCATAAGCAATTTGGGCAACGTAGCTCAAGCTATGATGTCCAACTGGACTGAAACGGACTTGATTTGAATAAAGTTTGGTTTGGTAGATAATGTAAAGAGTCTAGGCTCTGATATAATTTATCGTGCCGAAGCCGTGGGGCACAGGTAATAAGTTAGGTAAAGATACCTAACCTATATTTATTTTGATTATGATTTATCGCTATCCAAAGTCCATGTCTACCTCTCGTCTACCTATTAACACTGAAAATATTTTTCACGATTATATACCACTAAATCCACTGATCTGATCCTTAAGAAATTATGGAGACTACCTCAAAGATAATATATTTATGAACTTAATATCTATGTTACTTTTCTTCTTGGTCTACTTGGAAAAAGTCAGTGTTATGTAGAAATATATGTAGTCACCAAATTCCTCAAGTTGGCACCTGACGCCATTACAAAATACATAATTCGTCATAAATGGATGTCTTTCAGTGTCACTGAGGTACTGACATACTACCAAAACTACTTTAGGTAGCGCGTCGAACGAAGCTACAAATTACAACTATATGTCATTTATTACAATACCATAATATACACGTAAAAACCCAATAATACCTACATTGTCGCAATCACATACCAATGTGTTGTTTCATTATGACGTTACGAATAGCTACGTAGTACCTACTACTACGAAGTACCCTATTGAAATCACGGACCGGTAAACCATTCTGTTTGACGACACAGAGGAGTGGCCACGAGGGTTGGTCAGGGAAACCCAGATTGGGTAGCAAATTACTAATTAACACCTCGTGTTTGTTAGTTCCGAATTCACTAACAGCAGAGCTAGTTTCAACCAACAAAAGTAAATATAGATTTTGCCCTACTATGTCCCTTATTCCTTAGACCAACTTTTGTACGATAATTCAAAATAAAAAATCGTTTATTCACATGGGCCCCAAAGAGGCACTCGTGAAACTGACTCTACAGCCATAGTACCTATGAATATTTCTTAAAATAAAGATTATTTGTTGAAAGTGTATCATAAACTAGTACTTCGCCCCGAACTTGTCTAGTGGAACAAACATGCCGTTAATGCTTATAACCTTTTTCTAAATTATAACGGTTTACTTTTTAGATTCGATGTATATGACTTATATTATACGTATGTATTAACTTTTTAATTAATCCCAGGGCAAATTAGGTTCAAAAACAACATTTTTAGAAGGTATAAAACAACATTTTTAGGAGGTATGCAAACTCGAAAAAAACCGCTAGGTAGGTACACCTCATGATGCATGTATGGGCTTTCATATTTTTGATCGACCTAAAAAAAGGAGGAGGTTCTTAATTAGTCACGATTATTTTTATTTATGTTACTCGATTACTCGAAGACGGCTGAACCAATTTTGTATTTCTTTTTTTGAAAGGGTCAAAAGTCAAATTGGTCCCATATAAATAATCAAGATTTAATAGTCCCAAATAATAAATAAAAACCTTGTTTGCTTACAAATTAGAATTAACACATTTCGTTTTTAATACATTTAAAGTAAAATTTCAGTTTTTAATAGAAGTTTTAAGTCCCAATACATTTTGCTATCTTCTCTCCATCCAAAGGTTGTCTGGAAGAGATCGCTTTAAGCGGTAAGACCGCCCATTGTACTAGCCTAAGTTAGTTTTAATGTCTTTTATATATTTTCCTATATTTCTGGTGAACAATAAAGAGTTATCTATCTATCTATCTACATTTATTATAAGATTTCAGTTTTTAATACATTTAAAATAAGATAGGTGCATGAATGTGTTAATTAAAGATCCCTGAACCCCACACTAGGACGACCTGTGTCATGCGAATCATTTTCTCCGTAGGCTTAGAACTAATAAGAAATCGAATAAACTTAATTAATGTGTTAACAGAAAACTTATTATATTTTTTTGTTATTATTATAATATCTAATTACTATAAATATATATATATATATATACATATATTTATATATATATATATATATATATATATTTAAAATTAATTAAAATTATTTTCTCTATAAAATCGGGTAATATAATAAATAGGTCTTCTGCCAGAGACTTGTAGGTATCTTCCAAATCAAAAGTCATGTGTGACATATATATATATATAGGTGCATATATATAATAATAAGATAAAATTGACAAAATCAAGGTTTCCGGAGACTAAGTCGGTTTTTCAAAACCTTGCTTGCGTTCACATCGTCAATTCCATACATTTAGAGCCACACATGACTTTTGATTTGGAAGAAGAAGACCTATTTATTATATTACCCAATTTTAGAGAGATAATAAATATTTTTAATTTAATTTTGCTCGATTAATAAAATATAACTTATATTATTTTATTTATTAATTACTTCAGTGAATAACAGAGTAGAAATTAACATCTGCGTAGGCGATAAACGTATTGATGTTACGCATTCGTCAAATCTAAACTACGCAAAAACGCTTTTTTTTTACAGCGCAAATAGAAATTTTATACGGACATCATCAAACGCCTCATCTCTATTTCTTTTTAATGAAACATCCTCGTTTATAATGCGTTCTTGCCTACATTTTATTTAGTGTTTTGTTTTGAGCCGAAATCTATTATAATTTTTATGGCATACGTCGTAAAATAGTTTAGTGGGGCTGGCAAATAAAATGCATTTTGTAGAAAGATATTTTGATCACAAATATCGATTCGCAATCTAGACTGCTCGCATGAACACCTTTAGGTACATATCTTATTTATCTATGATGAACACGACACGTTCGGGTGCTGGTAACTAGCGGGCCATACATTTTGTAAAGTAAGCCATTGTTAAAAATACGGCGCGCCAAAAAGATAATGACGCAAAATTTGTGGCACCGTCTCTCAAGTAGTTTTCCTTGAGATTAAGATCCGTTAAGGGCCCATCCAATAAGTGCAATTGTAAAAATATTAAAAAACTTATAGGGAGTGCGGTGATTGTGCAATCACAATAATATTAAGTGCAGCGTTTTGCCATTTAAGTATAGCGTAGTTGATTTTTATATAATTTCCAATCATTTTTTTGAGTGTTAACGTCCAATAATGGCAGATTTGTGACCATTAATAGTTAGTGAATGTGTATAAGTGTAGGTCTGCCTACACTCATACACTAACTCATACAAAACAGAAACGTGATTTTCGTTTGCACTCCAAAACATTAATAGAATAAGTTTCTACCAATTTACTAGTGCATGACTTTATTATGACTGTACCCTTTTACTTCACAGGTGATTAGTTGAAATGACTACGTTGAAATACTATCTACACTTTAATTATTTTATTACTTGACACATTGCGGAACAGAGCAAAAAAAAAAAGTGCTGCTATCGGTTCCCAAAGCCGGTAGAGTATTATAAATGAAATCGGTTACACGATATTCATAAAAATTAAATGATATATTTTGAAAGTATAACCTAGACATTCAAAATAATTCGGCGAGCCATAGCCAATTTTAAAGCGAAAACGCTGTAAGATCACAAATCCAAAAGACCGAACACCTTGCAGAACAGAGGTTTCAAACTACTTGTCTTGAGATCACTTGACGCAATTGTATCTTGGTAAATCTATAAATAGATCCTGCGCAATAGAATCCATCTATATGAAAACCGGAAGTGCCCCGATACTGCATGCACTGCCCGATGCACTCGCTATTGGCTTTTTCGTGTGTGCAGCTTAGGAAGCTTAAGAAAGTCACATACCTTGTAGCGTTTGTTTGTAGTACCTAAATACTACAAACAAGTGCTACGAGAAAACGAATTTAGACTTTGGAGTAGTAAGTACAAAAAAATTGTGAGAGAGACAAATTAAGAGGAATACTACCTTCATATTTTGTCAAAAATGTTTATTAGATTATGCGATTGAATAATTGCTCACCAAAATCAACATGGTACTTATAACTGGTCGATAAAACACGCTGGTGATGTGAGGTTGGTTGAATATTAGCTCGCATCAGTTATTTATTTTCATTTTAATTTTTTTCATCTATTCTTAACATCAGGTGAGATGGTGGTCAAAAGTTTGCCTATCATGAATGAAATAATGAAACGCAAGCAAAGCTTAAAAAATACCGACTTTACCGCTTTATCTTCGGAACCTTGATCAGATTTAATGTATTGCACACGCATTATTGATGATAACTCAAAAACTAGAGATCAGATCTTGATAAAATTTCAACGGGTCCACATGAAACACACCAGCTTTCAAATAAAAAAAATCGGTTCACAACGAAAGAAGTTGTGAGGTAACTTTTGAAGTCGGTCAAAAACGAGAACATCGTCAATGTAGTCCACAGAATACGCATTATTGACGATATCTCAAGAACTACTGATCAGATCTTGATCAAATTTATATGGGACCAATTAGAAAGCAATATATTTCAAAAAAAATTTTTCAATCGTTTCACGTGGAAAGAATTTATGAGGTAACACACATAATTTTTTTTTATAATAAATGACTTGAGTACCTCCTGCTTTTATGGGAAGTCAAAATCTCTGAAGTAGGTAATTAAGGGTTCGAATCCATGATTTACGTGAAATTGTAACAATATTAATATATTTTATACGGGAATTAGCCCTCGGTAGAGTAACTCCTTTCCTAATTCAATTAAAAATATTATTTGAAGGTCATGAAACAATAGGTAATATAAAATTACAATGTCCAGAAAAATTTTTATTGTGATACAACTTTGTACCATTGTTAGTAACCGCACGATGAAACCATGATACTTGTATTCTATGATGTAGCTAATTAGGTACAATTATGTGTACCGATTACCTGTCATAAAAATATTTAATATTCATGCTTGTATTAGTATTATAAATGCGAAAGTTTGGAAGGGTACCTACCGAATTATAGCACTTTATTAATTCAATTAAATTTTAATGAAAGTATCTTCTTGCTTATTGCATACTAGCCGTGCCCCAGGGCTTCGCCCGGGTTTTACGTGTTTATCAATTTGAAAAGTCGCCTATATGGTAATCCTAGGTATAAGCTAAGTACAGTCCAAATTTTATCAAAATTTGCTCAGCCGTTACAGCGTGAAGAGAAAACCAACATACTTACTTTCGGATGCATAATATTAGTGTGATAAAACTACTTTTGTTTAGGTAGAGTAAGGATTCAGTGAAGTTGCAGGCACAGCTATTATTTAATACATTATTAAATTTTACGGAGATAAGGATAATATAAATTTATCTCAGGTATAAGTGCTACGAGTATATAAGCTCGTTGGTCTACTTGGCGATCGTTCGCCTTCTATGCAGGGGTATCGTTTTCGATTTCTGGCGGGATCACAAGTTTTCTCGTCAGGGAAAATTTGTGTTTCTAGTCCTTGTTGTGATTGTGTGCGTGATGTGAATATTCCGGGTAGTAAAGTATGGGGCTTTGAGTGTGCAAGCGTTTATGTTATAATAACGAACTGAAAATGTTAAGACTCAGCAATGAAGTTACTCGAAGCGTTTACTGGTGGTATTATAAAGTTCTAATACGGAAGTGGCGTGAGGCTACTAATCACAGGTTACCAACATCACCATGTATGAGGCAACTTTGGATTACCTAAGCTATTTGTTCTTGTTCATAGGCAATGAACAAACATATACGAAAATGACGGCGACTACCAGCTTTAACAGAAAGAAATTTCATCACACTTTTTTGTTCATGATAGTAGCCTCCATGTGTATAAAACGTCAATATATAAAACTAATGTAAAATCGTATTAACACATAGGAAGTCAAATCAGTTAAAAGTTGTGCAATCTTTATTAAGTACCAATTAATAACAACCTTAGAAATAAAAAATTAGGAGGTTATGTATTCAGTTTTTTTATCGCAATGAAACGTAGCCTATGTCGACACTCGAGAATAGTCTGACTATCTATTAGTGAAAGTATTTTCAGAATCGGATCAATAGTTCCAGAGATTACAAATAAACAAACTTTACTTCTTTACAATTATTGATGAGTTTCGGCTACTTTCTACTAGGCTACGCACCTTTCTGGTCAACATTTTAAATCAGCGACGTTGTATAAGTAGGTATAGTATTGGTAAAACTTGCATTGTTCTTGAACTTAGTACTTATATTAAGTAAGCATGCGCGGTAACCCTAAAATGTAATAATAAAGAATCGTTTCTTTATGAGGGCTTTCACCTTCTGTTATATTTAAAAAATATATTAGCATTGTCGTCTTGCATACCTATAATGACGCAAAACTCTCCAAAAAGGATACTTGAGGTGGATGTACTCGATTTTGGCAGGAAGCTAATAAAAATCCTTAATATAGACTTTTTTTGAACTGACTTACGGAATACAGACTTGGTCTTTGACTGTTCAAGAGAAATTCACACTCGGTGTTTATAAACGTGCCATGGAGCCACAGAAATCTATGGCCTTATTATTTAGATCTCTGTGCATGGAGCGCCGTGCATCCTTGGGGTCAAAAGAATACACCGTATCAGAAACACAATGTTTTGCTTCGAAATTACTTGGGTTTTAAACATTTCACGCATTTGATTCAGACACAGATAAGACGCACAGCTAAGGGACGTATGCCGCATGCCAGGCCATTATGGGCTAAAATCTACTATGATTGGGTTCTAGCCAGAGCAAAACGTCATCGCGGCCAGCCCTCAAGACTGGCGAGATGAAGTAGACGCTCACAATAAGGATAGGCCAAACACTGAAATAGACCAAAAAAGAGGAAAAAGAGGCCATTGCCCAGCAAAGGGACAACACATGCTCATCATAAAAAATGTCTTTTCATAAGTACCTTCATAATTAATTTGTTATTGTCTTATCAATGTTGAAAATATAATGACACAGTACTACCTATTTGTATAATTTGCCCATTGCTTTCGGAATAAATTTCCAATGCGCGTTGGCCTTTTAAGCAGCGGTATCGGGTTCAATTCCCGGTAGAAACATAAGTTTTCTCCCCAAGGGAATTTTATGTTTTTAGTTATTATGTGGGTTATGTGATTGTTTCCGGCATCCACTGCACAAGTCATCTAAGTGTGGGATGTGATAGTGAAAGCATTTTATAAGCTTTTTTTTATAACAAACAGTTTACGAAATGATGCCCTAAGATGTTGCCAAGGAAGTAACGAATTTGATCCGTCAATAAATATACCGCCTGTAACGTCTGTTCAATAAAGTGCTTACAAAACAACGACCATAGTATCTTGGGCTGAAAATAGTGTAAACTTTATGGCCTTCCTTTATCCAATAGTGGTTACGACACGTTTTACATTAGTTTTTATTTTATCCTACCTCCATAAAATGTATTTTAGTAGGTATTAAAGATCATAGTGCTTTGCAATAAGAAATAATATCTGGTCTCTAATAACTGTTTTGTATACATTTCAGGTCATAGGTAGTTAGGTACTACACAAAGACTTTGGTACCTATATACATATATTAAAAACTTAAATGTACTCATCTGCTTATTTAACTGTCTATAGATATATCTGTTCTCGTGATTTTAATGTGATTCTAATAAAAAGGCAATGCATGCATGCCTGTACCTGGGTTTTCCAAGAATCTAATTTAATTTAAAAGCACTTGCTAAACTGTTTATCATTTCTGTCTATCTCCAAGTACCTACCTAAAGTGGAAAATGTGACATCCGATTTGATAAAAAAATAACACAATTTCAACTTTTACACACCTTTTGTTGCTATTATATCGAGTATGTTCTATGGCTGTGGATTACTTTACAATATATTTTTTATAGCTTTATACATAAATAAATAATATATTATAGTCACTTATTTATGAGAACTACTCTCTATATCTTATATAAACAATAAATACATGAGTTTGGACACGAAGAACATGACAATAGGTGGGACTGTCTGGTCCTGCGCTCCACAGATTAACTTATTGCGGGAATAGTCTATGTACCCCCACTTAGCCAAGTTGTGTTTACAGCGGCCGACCTGAGTTCTCAATCTGTTTAGGGATTTCCATATTTGCCACTAAGGTCATGCACAGCAGAAGATGTAATAAATGCCTCCATGGAAGCTGTAACACTTGCGACTCTAAATGAGCAAAAAATATATATTTTTGTATGTTTGACTAGTGCTCGATAAATCGAAGAATATAATACATATGAAATAGGTAATAATTCAGTCTTTAAGTTTTATGGTAATAAAGTACTCGGCAACCATAAACGTGAAAGAGGTAAATCACCTTTTCTTTACGTGGCATTGCAACGCATACCGGGTCAGCCGGACAGCCGGACAGCTATTTCTCTATATTAATTATAGTTACACCCTGCATCAAAACAACAATGTAACTGAGTACAAGCTAGTCCATTAAAGCCCATAAATCAAATCAGTACTCTGTAACAGCTACATTATAACGTAGGTAGATATGACTATCTATTGCCAACTTTGTAAACAGTGTATGATTTTAAATTATAGGAAGAAAAAACCATGTAAGTGATATTTAGCATGCTTCGATGTACGTCTTACGTAAATCCAAGTCACTTCCTGTCATTAGCATGTGGGTAGTCGCTAAACCTTCGCTAAACATATAATCACGCATGCGCCTCACGGTGGATACATCGTAGCCAGAGATAATGTAATCACTACGTATGTTACGTCTCGTCAATCACAGTATAGTCAGCGGTTCTCAAACTCATGCTCTCGAGTATCGGACACTGCGCAGTAGAATATATTATACTCTGACAGCCCTTAATTTGTCAGCTTATGTCAGGTTCCATAATTTGGATGAACTCATGAAACTATCCTAGAAAGCGAGTAATTCTAAGCCTAGCGTGTTAACCATTCTCGACCACATTATCACTTACAATCAGAAAGGATAGTGATCAAACGTAACTAGACTATTAAAAAAAAAAACAATCTAATAAACCTTATTTATATTCGCATTTGTGCAATGCTCATTTTCATGCTTAGTAATTATTCTTCCTTATAAACGTACTTTACATATTTTATTGTGCATGCACGCAAAGAGCACAGCGAAATCCAAAGATAAACTCTGTACCTATTTTTGGGATTTCGTAGAAGCCCGTAGAATCCGTAGAGTTAGACCTACGATTGAAATACTACCTTCTTAGTTAGGTACTACGAAAGATTCCTGTAGGCTGTAGCAAGATATACAATTATTATAGTATTACTACTTGTAGTTATTGTACACTCTTGGCTTATTTAGCATCCTGACTAACAAGCTACAGCTTGTGAACGGTACTTACTTTCGAGTAGGATCACGTACCTACTTCAAAACTAAAAATACAGATTTCTATAGTAACGTAAAGGTTGGGATTCACTGATTCAAACAATTGAGATGCAAAGTGAGAAGCAATGATTTATCTACGAAATAATAAATTATGATAATTTATTGGCAGTTTTTGCAACAAACTGCTGAATATATGACTCCGTTAGTAGGTACCCGCCGTAATAAATAAACTCAAACGATTGTAGTTTGTAATCTTTATTCCAAAAATAATAAAACACTCTTATCTTACAAATTGGAAGACATTTTAACTTAAAAACAAATAGTATTAATGGAAAAATAAATAGGACTAGCATTCGAGGTGTCTGTGATACTAAATGTAAACGGAAAAGCTATTACTGTTATCCATTTCTATTCTAATAAGACAAAACACATACTATTGTTTGCTTTATCACTTGACAAGTCGTAAACGGCAGTACATTCCTTTATCAGCTGTGTTGACTGTTTGCCCTTGGCAATGTTTAGTAAAATATTTTTAATCTTTATTCCTAACATAAGTACATAATCATATTTAAATAATACTGTATTTAGTCTTAATTCTATTAAATGCATTAGCGTTAATTTACCTAATAGCACAATCTTTTGGCAAGATAACGTTTTACATCCACCCACTAAACAACATAAACACTATTGTAAAGAAGTTGAGACGCATAAAGCCATAATATAACTTTAATGATTATTTAGACTTCTTTGTCTTTTTCTAAACATACTCTCATCTATACTGTGGCAAAGAACCAATGTTTTGACGTTAGAGTACAGTTATAATAGAAATCCATGGACGTTTGTATCCTAACTCAGTGCAAAAAACTGATCCGAATGTAGTATTTTTCTTTCTGGCGATGACGGTAAGACATCTTATATATAGAAAACATAAAACTTGAAAACAACCATCGAACAGAATTGAAATAAACTACTGAAGTTAAGTACTTTTTATATGAACTACGTGCGTGAGAAATACGCAGCACGGTGAGATCGTACTCTAGTTTCGAAACGGTCTGCATTGTTCTTCGAAGGCAGCTCCACGTAGTCATCGACCTCCCAGTTGGTCTCCGGTTCCTCTGGCATCTGCGGTGGGAGTGCAGACCTCACAACGGGAACCCCCTCGTCGTCAAGAGACAAGTAGGCCCGGATGGCTGCCGCTGCAGTCTCGTCATCAGGAGTGATGAGCGCTCGCGCGTTGAAGGGGCCGTTGATGTCCTCGCTTGGAAGCTCCCAGATGTGTAACTGCGGCGTCATCTTAAAGTTCTACCAAAGAAAAAAGACTTCAAAAATATATAAAAGTACCGCATGTATGTTTTTGTATATGCACATGGCATAGAACAGAACATTTTTTTTTTGGTTTCTGTCTTTTAGGGTTTTACTCAGCGAGTATTTATATGAGGTTCCGTATATAGAAATCAATATCTACCTAATACTCGTATAGTTACATCGCAGGTGTTTTAACAGAAATCAATAAAAAAATATATTATTATATTTAATGCCAATTAAAATTCAAATAGTTGTAGTGCTACGAGTGGAATTTTTTAAGATTTTTTCCAAAAGTCCGCTCATATAGAGCACTCGTAGACTTCGTAGCATGGCCTGGGGTGATTTTTGGAAATTTACCTACAAATGTTATCCACGAGCGGCGATAAGAATATCAAATAACTTGGTACTATAAGCTTCGAGAGTATATTTAATGAAGGCTACAAGTGATGATTTTCGTAATACACATTTCCATAGCGCTACTATAATAAAGCTACGATTTATGGAAATGTGCAAAAGTAAAGCCCGAGTTTATTAAAAAAAACCGGCCTAAGTGCAAGTCGGACTAGCGCACGAAGGGAAAATGGCAAAAAAAAACATGTCTGTTATATGGGAATAAATATATATTTTATTTTAAATATTTATTTTATTTTAATTTAATTATTTATTTTAAAAGTGAATATATAACTTAATTTTCTGTGAATATTTCAAACGTCTACCGGTTGCTGTTATCAATATCGAGCAAAAACGAACAAAAAAATCACGTTTGTTGTATGGGAGCCCCCTTAAATATGTATTTTATTCTGTTTTTTAGTATTTGTTGTTATAGCGGCAACATAAATATATCATCAGCGAAAATGTCAACTGTCTAACTATCACGGTTATGAGGTAAAGCCTGGTGACAGATGGGCAGACAGACGGACGGACAACGGAGTCTTAGTAAAAAGTTCTTAAGAATCTTTTACCAGCTTGGATTTGTATGTAGTGGTTATTAAAACCAAAATACTATGCATACAAAGCTACCTTTAGTATGAGTATTTCGGTATGTTTCAGAATTTTATGAACGTCAACATGAAAGCATTTTTATAGCTCTAGCCAGATAATGGATATTTCCTTTAGCAATGAATATAACTAGGGCTTATGGCTAAACGCGATCCAAAATCAACAAAATTGAAGGCTACTCTACCGAGTTTAAATTAACGATACAAGAAGAACGTAAAATCATCACTACACGAATGCACGAGGAAGGCGGCCATCAGAGAAGAGTGGCGGCGTATTGTCAAGCTTGCCACCAACACCTGAAGTGATGACCACCACTCTGTCAAAAGTGATACCGACAAAGACGAAGAAGTAAAATTGATTCGATAGATTACAAAGATATTAATCTACCACCATTATATGCTCTGACAGATATCGGTGTTCATTATAATAGTAATAATTAACTAAACAAATATTCCACAACATGTATGGACTATTATTTTTGTTCCATAGACGACATATTGTCAGGTAATTTTAGTTTTTTGTCTGATGGAATGACGTAAACCTATTGCTTATACTTATACTTGGCTACATATAATAACCTACTACACACTATTCATGGTTCTTGAAAGAATTTTTTTGGGTCACACCACATACATATTTGTCTTCTATTCAATGATTACGTAAGAAATAATATTAACTCTGCTTAGACATTTATTTCTGTTTTGTGACCAAGCAACTTCGCTTAAGGTGTGGTAGCAGTGAGAATCGCGTAAGTTTTATTTAGGTACCAAGAAATCAAGGTCAAAATTAGAACAGCCGTTCGAGTACACGCAAATAGTTCATACTCTCTACTGCCTTTTAAATAACAATAAAATTCGGGACAAAATTATTTATATCAGGGTCGGGATGCCGCAAGTTATGTTCATGGATGCAGGTCGGTAAATTACTCCAATTAAAGCGTACGCGACTTTTACGACAATCGCTTCGTCCGAATAGCAAAAAATAGATAAATGTAAAAAAAAAATTGACATTAACTCTAAATAAATTATTGCATGATTTATGGATAAATAATTATATAATAATAATATATAAACGCTTTCACACTCACAGCTCCACACTAAGTGTAATGACTTTTGTCGTGGATGCCGGAAAAATCACATCATACACACAATCACATTCAGAACTAGAAACAAAAATACGCTTGCTTAAACAGGGAAGCGCACCTAACGCAGCCTAAGGTGATATATCAAAGAAGATTTTTTTTATGACAGATAGTTAAGCATTTGGCCGCTATCTCACCTGATGGAAAGTGACGATGCGGCCGAAGATGAAGCATGCTTACCTAGAAGATACCTATTCACTCTAGACTTGAAGAATTCCAGATTATACTGTTCGGGGAACAAGAATGCGGACAGTGAGTTCCACTCCTTCGCCGTAAGTTAAGTTAATCATTATTTTTATTAAAATTAATGGTCTTTGGCACCTTTTATCATCGAGTTAAGATATTGATTAATGTTTTATATTTTTTAAGCAGAATTTACTTTCATTTCAGTACCATACAGTCAGCAATTCGGACTTTAATTCGCTGGTTTAACTCAATCAACTAATTGGTAGGCGCAGCAAATAAGTATTATTACAACCTATTATTTGGCGGTTTCATGGTTTTTTATACCGCTATAACTTTCTTAACGCAAGAAAAACTTAAATATTAATTTTAAATATGAATATTACACATAGCCACAATCATTTCAATTGGATAATTAAATAAAGGAGCCGTTTTTAAATAATGTTAGTAAACTTCTCAAAAATCTAAATAGCATAACGAACACCTTAACAGATGTTTTACGTTACAGATAGTAAGATTTCTTTTCAAACCGATAATATGTTTACGTATCTTTTATATCATACAAGTATATAGAAAAGAATAGAATAGGTCTTATTCATACGCTACACAACACCAATTGTTATATTTGTACCTAGGTTAGCATAATTTTAATGAAAAGTAATAACAGGTGGCAAAACCAAAATTTTAAAAACACCCCCGACGTTCTATCTGGAAAACGGTTGCACAAATTTTTACCAAATATTACTAAAAACACTCGATTAAGTCACATTACAAACATAAAATAACTAAATGAAAATCGGCCTAGCCGTTTGGGAGTTCAGATGCCACAGACAGACACACAGAAACACCCAATTAACTTATAATACCGCTCTTCTTGAGTCGGGGGTTAATAATGACGTCCAGGCCATAAAGAAATGAGATATTATGTTAATTTGTAGACAAAAAATCTGAAAAAAGTCTCCTTTTAAATATTGGTAGTTCGGGCCGACATATAGTAAACATACAGGCCTAATTACATGACAAATAAGGAAAAAAAATTTTTTTTTATGTTCGCGGCCGATCTTTAAGTTCAAGGTCCACCGTTCCGGCTCAAAATCGACATCTGGGGACATTCGGCGATGCTAATTGCGAATTGGGGCCTCAAACCAGGCGCAAGAAGATCGATGTCCAAGAAAACCATCTACGTACGTAGTTATGTATATACAAAAAAGGTGGTAGAGTCAGATATTGACAATAATTAAATCTTGCTACGACCTTTATATTACAATGCCTAGAGTGCCTACCAGCCTCTTTAATAAAAGGGTAACCGGTGCCATAAGTCACGAGAGTACCTACTCCTTGACCTGCGTGAAGGCAACATGTCCTACTGAGAAATAAGCCTCGTTATTTTTAACTGTTCATATATCATGTTACTACTTCCCCTTTAGTAAATTGTGACGTGTGTCAGCATTGTTATGTCAGTCTCCTTTAATTAATTATTACTTAAGTATTGTTAGTTATGCAGGAGAGCAAATTTCAGGGCTTTATGGATGCTTTGTTACGCATTTATGCGTGAGGGTAGACCTGGCCCTCTATTACGTATATTTGTAGCGATCGCTTTCAATTCGTCATACAATGTACTAGCGGTCCCGTTAATTAAATTTTTTTTTTATTTGAACATTACTTATCAATAGAACATTATAACAATCAAATTGTGAATCTAAACCATTATTGAATCCATCTGAACACACAAAACATTTCATAAAATCTGTCCAGTCGTTTAGGAGGAGTTTTGTCACATACGCGCATACAAAAGATATATACAATATACATAAAGCTAATATATATTAACTTTCGGCTTTAAGGCGTCTGATTACAAGGCTTTAGGACTATTTTATTCAGTTGAAAATATCTAATAGAGCCTATATAATTCGGTCAGTCATTCAAATACTGACCGCGTACATTATGTTATATAGTATCTGGATGACCGAGCATTGCTCGTTAAAACGACGCTTTCTAAAAATGAAACCTAGCTAGATCGATTTATCGCCCCCGAAACTCCTACATACCAAATTTAATGAAAATCTTTGGAGCCGTTTCCGAGATTCTGATTATATATACGAGTATACACATATATTAAAGAATTGCTCGTTTAAATGTATTAGATTATATGATATTATATTGTTGGTTTATTATGTGAAAGGGTCGACTATATGAGGAAAGGTAGATGGACGAAGTTATAAATAAGCCAAGTAATAAGCCCCGCCCGCGCCCTCCTGACAACCAAAATTTATGAAAGGATTCCGTCCTCCGCAAAGAATAGTCTAAGGCAATCTTGTCACAGTACTAACAAATTGTAAACGTATACAATGCGCTCTTGTTCCGCAAAGCGTGCAATATACATACATTATATTGTATTTTATCCCCAATATGGTAGGCACCATTTTGAGTATAAGTACTACTGGATACTAAGGGCTCTACTTCTATCCTAAGAAAATCAGTATTCTATGCATCAACATACAATACCGATACAGTGTTTTGAAGCAAATTACTTAATTACTAATCACAACAGCACTGCTAAGTACTATACTGACACAAGACTTGATAGTAATATCAAGAACAATGCCCTTGTTAGCTTCCGTTTACAAGTGGGATTACTGTCTATTAATACATAGGTAGATAGTTAATACATAGATGCATTATGTGCCATGCATTATTGTTCCTAGTACTAGTTTAAGTCACTGGCTGTTTGTATATAAATAAATGCAACAAGTGCGAATTAGACTTGCGCTTTAAAGGTTCCGTAACTATTTGTACTTCTGTCCGATTTTTTCGTTAATATTTTTTACATTTTAACAACAAATGACCGATTTTCTGTTTTTTATTGCTTGTTCTTAGACCGATTTCATGATTCTAGGTCAATGGAGAGTACCCCTGTGGATTTTGATTTATTTGAGTACATCAGAAATGATAATTTTGTCGTATAAATATTTATTTTTTAAGTTGATATAGAAGCTTATTTTTTACACCTCTAAAGAACCATGGACCTTATTATTTGATATTAATTTTTAATTTGATATCTTCACCCGTACTTAAGAAAAAGACTTACAGACAGATAAACATCGAAGAAGACAACCTATAAGAGTTCCTTTTTTTCTTTTGATATACGGAATTCTATAAATGACAATTATTATAATTTTATCAAGGAATATACAAAACTGAATTCATAGAAAATAAGTTTTATAGTTGCGTCTCTCGTTTTCACTCGCGTTGACGATTGTAAAAAGTGTTGTTGAATGTTAACGTCAGTATCAAACTGGGTTAAAATTTCAGTAGTTTTGGCGTGATCAAGTAACGAACATTTACTTCTAAGCATCCGAAACATTCACATTTAAATTTTTCAAGAAATTAAATCGTTGTAGTGCACTCCGCTACTCTATGCAATAAATGACTTGAAAGAGATTGCGCTGTACAATTTTCCTTATTGCCACAATAATAGTCAATTTGCATTGAAGCTATAGTTAGGTGATGAAGCAGGTACCTATGTATTATCATGAATCATTGTTGAAAGATATTTACTGTGGAAACATAAATGAAACGTTCTAAGAAAGAATGGTCTATTATAGTCTTATATGAAAATTATCCTCTCCTACTTATTCCGATCTTTATATCAAAAAATCCGTCCAAATTAACCATTTGAACTGTCCACTCGCGCTTCCTGGCGTAGTTCATTGTGCTTCTGAATTCTAAGCAGCGGGTACTGGATTCGATTTCTGCTGAAACAAGTTTTCTCCCGAGACCATTTGTGTTTCTAGAGTAGGATTTATGTGTGTGATGTGGATGTTTTCGGGATCCACTTAGAGTAGGGCTGGGAGTGTGAAAGCATCAATCATCGTCGCTTACAATCAGGTGAGATAGTTGTCAAAAGTTTGCCTATCATGAATAAAAATATAAAAAAAAGGTATTTATTTTATGCATATGCGCAGATTTTGATTTTTAAAGAAATTTTGTGGAAGTTTAATTTTATTTACATAAATATGAAATAACTTTTTAACTAACAAAATATAAATGGAGTCTATCTTTATTATTATGTACTTATAGGTATGGCGTCTATTTATCTGTATTTCTGTAGTTTAATATCTAATATCTAAGGGTGATGAGCGCAGTGCTTTGCCGCGCAGACAGTTCGAATTATATTGGTAAGTTCAAAACTCTGGGTGACACTGAAATATAATGAGCAAGCGTGACGCTTACCATCAGAAGAGCAACTTGCTCGTCTCGTCTCTCAAAGACATAAAAACTAATGTGTAAGTAAGTACCTATAGTTAAATAAGTATACCATTATTGGAAGGCACAGAATACAGAGATTTTTCCGTATTTTGAAAGTCCTATTAGATGTTAATTATGACCGATCGACAAAATGTTGCTACATTATCTAAGAGCGGGCACGTACGTCAGATCTGGATTACGTCTAGATAAATTATGACAAATTACCCATTAATATACGGTAAATAAACAAAGTTACGCCAAGATTTGTGACGCATGGAAAGTACTTAATGAGCAATGTTTGACAGCCAAAGACTAAATATTATCTTTGTTGACAGCCAAACCGCATAAAAACTTTGTTAAGACAGAACTCGTGATGAGCTATTGTGACGGAGGTATTTTCTAAAACAAATAACTTAGCGACATGCGAGATAACGCCAAGTCGAGATAGTCGTCAACGTCTCCGGAAATAATCGGTTGGAAAACATCCATCCGTTACGCTTTGAACCTTATGGCCCCTTTTCAGTAGTGACATATTTTTTGTTCTTTGAGGTAAGTTCAGCCGATCGCTAATGTAAGCAGTTTCATTATTTAAAAAAGAAAATTTGTCACATAATAGTTGTTGGCTAGCGGTCTAGTAGGTAGTCGAGACGATCGCCAAGAACGCTTCGCTTGGAACTTAGGATTAACTAGGGGGCTGTTACAGTTTTAATAAGTAACTAGATGTTTTTGTGTCTATTCAAAGCGGGGCTCATAAAATATAGGTAGACCATTTTTGTATATATATTTCTTCTGTGCGTGTGTACCTTTATTTGTGTGTACGATTTTGATATCTTTTTGTGTGTGCTCAGGTGAATTCAATAATGGTTTAGATTGACAATTCAATCCGATAAGTTACGATGTTTTTATTGACGCGGGCGAAGCCGCGGGGACAACTAGTATTATATAATAATCTATAATTTTATTAACCTCGAGTAATAATAACTATGAATAATACTATACGGGCCAGTTGTCTATGTTTCCTAAAACTAAATAATTCTATACAACAAACACCTAGGTAAGTTACCTACAAGGCACCGAGCTTATCGCTAACTCAATTGCTTAAACCCACTCCCACGTTCCCATCATGCTGGCAGCATTGCCTCTCTGAATGCTATTACGTCGGGCCAAATAAATACCAGCATTTAAATGACGCGTCGTTTACTAAGTATAATAGAACCTAGTCCTGTGCCTATATTATCTTTATTGCATTTTTATCAACATAGTTTTCATTATATAAAGACCATGGCGTATAGTAGCACGCACGCAACTCTTAGTAAGTACTGGTTACACGCAACACCAATATGATGAATTCGTTATATACACAAAGGCAAGTAGGTACCTATACTATCATTTGATGTATTGTTTTATCACTTAATGAAGATCTATCATGCAGTCTTCCAACGGTTGTTGAGTCGCACGTTAGTGGGCCAGCACGTGATGATGCCACAGTGTTGACAAACAACGAGATTGAACTGCTTTGTCGATCGAATGTTATAAATACAAACAGGTAGTACAATATACCTTCAGACGGCCACGGTATTAATCACATGACCTTTGTTGTAAAGATAAATAGGACTTACCTATACAAATATTATGGTAACAACTCGCATAGCGACTGCAATGCTCTGTTAATATAGGGATTTAGCCGTTGGATATGTTATTTGATTTTCCGCATCGGGTTTACCAGGTTCAAGTTATGGCAGAAGCGCAATTTTGCTCCCCACTTGAAGATATGCTAGCCATATAGATATACTGCCAAAAGTTATGCATCCTTGTACCTAGCCCGTTCAGAGGCTTGGTTAGTGCGAGTTGAAACGCTCTAGCGCTTTCAGTCACAACCAAACAACACTCAATGCCCTCGATTCTGATGTCACACACTAAATTAAATTTAAACTATTCCTGTCTTTTACAAAATAGGAACACAAGACAGAGATAGCATACTGCTGTGCTGTCAAGTTAGTCAGAACTTAGATGTCTATGCAAGATTAGTCGAGTATGTGTTGTATTGGTGTTGACTAAAAACAAGCGCCTTTCTGCTTCTGCTGTTCATATTTTAATTGATAAACTAGCGTGACAGCACTAAAATTAATGCTATCTCTGTCTTGTGTTTTATTTTGTAAGAGACAGGGATAGTTTAAATTTAATTTAGTGAGTATACATTAGAATCGAGGCCAATATCTATCTATGTAATACCTTTAAACGAGCAATTCTTGTATATAAATACATGTGTAATCAGTATCTCGGAAACGGCTCCAACGATTTTTATGAAATGTTGTATGCAGTAGGTTTCGGGGGCGATAAATCGATCTAGCTAGGTTTCATTTTAAAAACGTCGTTTTATCCGTGTTTTCAGCCGAGCAAAGCTCGGTCATCCGGATACTATTATTTTGAAAAATAACGCTTTGAGAGAAGGTTGTAAAACACTCCGAGAATTCCCGGGAAAAGCTGTACGTAAAGTCAAACTAAAAATTGTTGGATAAAATTGACTGTTATATCATCTAATTAATAATACGAGCAATTCTTGTAGTGCTCTTAACGGCTCCAATTTTCATTAAATTTAGTAAGCAGGGGGTTTCGGGGCGATAAATCGATCTATCTAGGTTTCATTTTTAGAAAACTTCATTTAACAAAAAAAAAAACAACCGAGTCATTTAGGTACTATAGATTACTAACTATTAATTATTTGGTGCCATGTCGTTCGGAGCCTTGCGTGGATAAAAACTAATTGAACAACCGAAGTTATAGGCATTGAACGCAGCCCCGTATTTGTGTTGTGAGTATTGTTCGTATAAAGTGGTACCTCTGGCAGGCAGTGGTGCTGCAGGCAGTAGAAGTCCTGCGCGCCGTCGTGGTGGCACCACGTGCCGTCGGGCAGGTAAGGGTCGAGGCCGGCGTCGTTGAGCTCCACGCGCGGCGCGTAGAACCCGCCGCCCGCCGCGCGCCTGCAGAACACGGCGCACCCCATCCACATGCGCGCTAAAACATTCATTTAATTTTTAGTGCCAAGTAATAGATATTCTTCAAGTAAGTTGTGTATTACATAAAACCAGTCTTATATACACAGAGCATTGCTAGACACCAATCACGGTCAAAGTCATGTAAGAGAGTCGTAGTCCAGTCACAGTAAAGTCATGCCGTAGTAATGTGATAGAAACATTGCCAGAACTTCGTGTAGTCAGTGAACAAGTAAGTACCTACTCACTAGGATCGTGCGGCGTTCATTCGGCTCTTATTGTGTAGTTAGTGAACAAGTACTCACTAGGATTGTGCGGCGTTCATTCGGCTCTTATTGTGTTGTTTGTGAACAAGTACTCACTAGGATCGTGCGGCGCTCACTCGGCTCTTACTGTGTAGTGAATGAACAAGTACTCACTAGGATCATGCGGCGCTCACTCGGCTCTTACTGTGTAGTGAATGAACAAGTACTCACTAGGATCATGCGGCGCTCACTCGGCTCTTACTGTGTAGTGAATGAACAAGTACTCACTAGGATCATGCGGCGCCTGCAGCCCGCCGCCGCGCGGGTCGAGCTCGGGCAGCATGCTCGCGTACTGCGCACACTTCCGCGCCGCCAGCTCCGTGGCGCTCACTCGGCTCTTCTTGCCGCATACCTGGCGCTCGATAATTTAGTAAGTAGATAGATAAGTAAACATTACAGATGTATACATATACAAATGCTAGCATTTGTCTACTATGCTTGCGGTCCTTGTTGAAGATTTGTTTCTTTATTAGACTAACAAAAAGTTATATGTTTTTACGTATTATTGAAAGCTAAGAAAGCTAAATACAAACGAACAAACAAACAAACGCATTTACACTCACAGCCCCACAATAAGTTTAAAGCCTTGTATCGTGGGTGCCGGAAACATTCACATCACACACACACATTACACCCAGAACCAGAAGCACAAATATCCCTTGGGAAGGAATTTGTGCTCCTGCCGGGAATCGAACCCAGGACCCACGGCGCAGAGGGCGGACACCTGTCCACTGCACCAACTGGCATTACATTGTCAGATAAAAAAAACATTTATGAAAACTTTTAAAAAAAATCTAATGTTCGGGCGATTTTAAACGCAGCCTTTTTGACATTTATTTTTTGACGTCCACGACCAATGAATGGCTACCGTAAAGGAAAGTTGACCAATCAGTGACATAAAAAACTCAGTCCAGCCAATAGCGTGCGTATGCTAATTTGAATTTCCCATGCATTTTTATCACTTTCTATTCATTAAAATTCCTAATGAACAAAGCGTTTAAATAAGAAACTAATTTTAGCCGTGTAATTCTATAAGATTAATGAAAGAATTACCTACACTTCAATTTCATGCACATTCCTAATTGATTACTCAGTTTTTATTCACACTTACAGCAGGATAATCACATAATCACACCAAGAATCAGAAACAGTGTTTCCACCGGAATCGAATCCGATTTCTGCTTTAAAGGCGAACGCGCCCCCAACTAAGCCAACGGGCAGTGGCGGATCCAGGGTTGTCGTTTGGGAGGCGCTTGACCGGCTGAGGGTAGGTTTTGTAGCTGCGCCCCCTGGATCCACTACTGCTAACGGACAGTATAAAACTCAATTATTGCATGAATAGGTCCGTCCATTTATCGCCATTCTAACCTTGTTGTCGTCGCACAGGCGCACGTCGTACGCGGCGCCCGGGCACGCGGCGGCGGCGGCGGTGGCGGCGCAAGCGCGGCGTCTCTCGCGGAACCCGCGTCCGCGCGCCGTGCAGCCCGACTGGCACGTGCCTTCCTTCCACGGACTCCAGCCCTCTGCGCCGCCCGCGCCAATCGGAGGCTTGGGAGAGGAAGCGAGCTCCCGAGACGGCACACATTCCCCGCCTTGGCACCACTGGAATATTGACAAATTGTATGGGTTTCATCCAATTTCTTCTTCTTTCTTTCGCCCTGTGAGTGTAAAAGCGTTTGTTTTTTATAGGGCCGCGGAGACCCGTTCTGGGCCCGTTCGGTTCATTCTGGACCAAATGGAGTACGGACGTCGTTGAGTCACCAGGATCCTTCTTGGGCAACGTTATGGCGAGTTACTTAGACGGGTTGGGCATTCGGCCATTCTGCTCCAGGTTTCTGTCCCAAATTTTTGTTATAAATTGACATTTTGATATTATTGAGCAAGCAATACGGTACACCTTTACGGTAAAGTATTCTATCTTTACCGTAAAGGTGTTTCTTTTTCTCTTTTGGCTTTACAAAGTATGTGTCAAGAAATAACTGCTACGACTAGTACTATCTAACCTGTAAGTGATGATGTTGTTGAGGATGACAAACTGGCTATTAAAGATAATAGCCGGAATACCAATTAAAGCTTGGCGACCATCTACTTGAAGATAGTAAACTACAACTGTATTTGTTTACTATATTTTACTTTGTACCTTATCAATCAATCAATCAAAATAGTTTATTCCCATGGGCCCCAAAGAGGCACTCATGAAAGTTAATGATTCTACTGCTTAGGCGAGCTATATATCTCATTGCTATTATTACTGTTTTCTCATTAGGCACATCTACTTCTAAAAGCTACTTTGGGACGATCGATAACGGTTAGCGCTAATTTCTATATAGATCAGCAAGACGAGAGTTTTGCTAAGTGGTATTGGCCAGGCGGTTTTGATAGCAAAACCAGCCGTTGTTTGTCATTGAGGAGTGCCGGCAGCAAAATCATTGAGAGGTTAAGACTTCTACTACACCACGTGACAGTCAATAAGAAGTCAAGGTCCAGACCGCAGCTTCTTATTCTAATTCAAACTGGGAGGATAAGGCCACTTGGGGTGTATTGTGCATTTCCCCTCCCATCAATTAGCCCAGTTACCCCAACTCCTTTGTGTAGCGGAGTGTGGCATTGGTTGCTAAAGATGAGGTGTACATGTCGACTCCGTAACGTTGTAATGGACGAGTATGCCGATTTTGGCTTGTATTTCTTTCACAGCGTAACGTTTTCCGTTTCATAGGTCTTGGACTGATGATAATCCCGTTTACAGTAACCCGTGATATGGCCCACTATGAGGCAAAGACCTGACACCGTAGTCGAGTACAGTGTCCACTAAGTTATTTATAATTTTTCTGCTTAGGATCGGAAAAACTTTCTTAGACCACAGTAGCTTATAGAGTTACTAGACGGGTTCAATAAAATGTATATGATAGTGTGTGTACCATCCGTTGTCCACAGGTGGTGCCGGGCAGCGCCGGGCCCGCGTAGTAGAAGCCGGCGCGGTGCGGCGTGCGGCACGCGAGCTGCGTGCAGTGCTCGCCCGTCGGACCGCTCGGGGACGGAGCCGCGTCCGCGTCGCGGAGAAGGATCTACATAAACATAACATAGACATAAACACTTTCACACTCACAGCCCCATACTAAGTTCGATGACACAAGCCATCGAACTTGGTTACCGGCACCTACGGCACAAACCGTAGGAAACATTCACATCATACACACAATCACAACGCGAATCAGAAACACAAATTTTCCTTGGGGAGAAAACTTGTGTTTCAGCCGGAAATCGAACCCGATACCCCTGCTTAGAAGGTGAAGGCCACCCAACTAACCACAACAACATACTAAATACACCTTCGCGCGTCCGTCAGTTCATACTCGACACTAAAATTTGGCTACATCTAGCTGGCTGCGAGGCTTGTTTAATTTTTCCACAAAGGACATCAACAGTGGCTGGATTAATCTATTAATATTGTATTGTATTGACCATGGAACTAGGACCTTTCTGGTGATGCACCATAGACAGATAAAAAACACACATAACTGTATAGTTTTAAAAGAAAATATCATGAGCCGAACCCCATGCACGCGAAGCAAGATGAGGGCAGGTAAATAATGAGTTGTTGTTATAATAAATATACTACCACCATCAAGTTGAAAGTCTGCCGCCAAGCCAAATACGGTGTTCCGGCAGTTATCCTTGAGAGCCTGCGTATTCCAGGTCTAGTGTGTTTACCAGCTTCGATCACATCGTCACTTACAAACACTAGCCTGTCACAAATAAAAAAAAAAAAAAAAACTTAATACTTTACTTGGTGCATAAGTACTGCATGAGTAATGCAAGCATGCTAGTAAACTAAATGCTAGGATATAATTTGTGTACATCCTCAGTTATTCTAGTTTCACCTCACACTGCCTCTTGGCGGTCCAAAGCTGGCCGGGCGCGCTGTCGAACTTCTCGTGCTGCAGCTCGGGCGGCGTGTCAAGGCCGTCGTCGCCGTCCAGCAGACAAGATGCCCATCTGAGAATAAAGAGAAACACCTAGCTAACAACCTTGAGTTGACTAAAAGCTGATAGGATGCAGAAGGGCTATTTCGTCAGCGGGGTAGGTTATTACGTTATGTGAATTTAATGAAACCGTTAACCTAAACATTAAGAAAAATATACATATATCTCCGACCAAGTTTCGGACATACACAATGCCCTTCTTCTGGTCGATGGTAGGGTCGGTCTTCTTTGACAATACCTGAGTGAGTGCCGGTTTAGATAATAATAATGAATAAGACCCACGACATTTTTATACTAAAATAGCATATTCTAAGCACAGAATCGCTGACGCAGCTACCTAAATTTATTTAGGTTGACAAGCACGTTGCTATGGATGTACTCCGTGGATGTATGTACAGACCAGACAAAAATGCTTCGCAGAACGTTCCATTCGAAATTGCATTTTAGTCGGCATTCCTGTTGATGAGAAGACCCGTAGATAGGCATCTGAACCTCAAGTCTCCAGACTGCAGACACTTCGTTTAGGATACCAACCACCAATCACTCTAAATGTCTATATAACACAAAATACAGAGATATAGTATAGATTGGTTTCACTCAATGCAAGTGACTTCAGCGTTATGACAAGTGTGATTTCAGCGTTATGGACGGTGATATAGAAAAACTATCACAATGTTTTAATTTTGTCAAAATTAGCCTTGAGCTCACAAGCCCAGTTAAAGGTTTATAATTGATGTACGATAATAAAGTAGGTAGAATTAGTGAGTTGTACCCACTGCAGGTCAGCGGCGACCCTGGCGCTGCACGTAGACCACGAGGCCTCGCCGTTGGTGCCTCGCGAGGGAGACATTATGAAACCGTCGCGCGCGCAGCTGTTGCCCGTGCCGTCGTGGTGCATGCCCAGGCTATAAAATAGTAAATATAACTATTTAAATATAAGCAAAGCTTAAAAAACCGTCTTTACCGCTTTATCTTCGGAACCCTTGATCTTGATTAAATTTATAATATAAGCATTATTGAGGATAACTCAAAAAGGTCAGATCTTGATCAAATTTGAATGGGACAGAAAAGGAAGCACCAGCTTTAAAAAAATCAGTTCACCTAGATAAAAGTTCTGAGGTGACACACTATAACTATATATTTTTTATTATAAATAATTAGTGTTCAGTTTCGGTATATTAATGAGCCTTGAAATAAATATGACCTATCAGATTCGATAGACTCCTGCCACGCGATAGCCTCCATACTAAAAAGATATTTCTTAAAAACCAAAAATCGAGGTTTTTTTATGTCTGATAGAAAAGCATTTGACCACCATCTCAACTGATGGAAAGTGACGATGAGGCCGAAGATGTAAAATCCTTGTTTAAAATATACCTATTCACTCTAGACTTGAAGACTCACAGTTTACACCGTTCGGGGGACAAAGACGCGGGTCACGCGTGCAATGAGTTCCACTCCTTCGCGGTACGGTCACCGCTAATGTTTTTAGGTTCGGAACATTTCCGTACGATAGGTACCACTTCCGGTACATCTTGATTTCTTTATAATGAAACTAAGTAATGCCTGTAGTTATCCTGATTTATATTGCTTCTGAGAGTTGAGGCAAACAATTAAGTTGCTCGCCTAGCGGATATTTTCATGCTCTCCCGTTTAATACCAGATTACCCTTCACCTGATCTATAGGTACATATTTTATTATAAGTAGTAACTTATAAATCCAGCATTGCATAAAAAATTGCGTTAGGTACTCGTATTTAGTTGAACTGAGATCTTCCTATTTTGGCAAGTTGGTAAATAATCTATTGGTTTCTTAAAAGTTTGAGACAACTAATAAACTATAATAATGAATAATGAAAGATAAAAATGTAAAAAGTTTTAAAACCTAAAAACCGTGCCTGAGCATTTTTTGCTGCGATTTAAATTGCTCATTATAGATACAGTATAGACAACGAAGAAACTCTAATTTAATTTATGCTATTTGTACTAATAAATTATTGGTAACAATAACAAAAATAATAATCTTCTTATTCTCTTGCTTTAAACTAGAATGAACAGTTACACCATATTTCTCTTTTTGAACTTCTAGAACTACTCGTTGGCTTAGTTTGGTGGCGTTCTCCTCCTTAGCAGGGGTATCGGGTTCGATACCCGGCTGAAACACAAGTTTTCTCCCAAGGAAAATTTGTGTTTCTGGTTTTGGTTTTGTTTGTGTGTGAATTGTGAATGTTTCTGGCACCTACGACACAAGTCATTGAACCTAGTGTGGGGCTGTGAGTGTGAAAGCGTTTATGTTTTGAGTATTACGTTTTTTCTGAATGTCGGTATCGAACGCACCCGCATTTAAGATGTTTGGTTTCATTCGACAAACTCATCGTGAATTGCAAGATGGTAAAAAACAACTATCAGGTAAGGAAGTTTTATTCAATCCATTCGTTAGCGTGATTTCAAGTGGTGAGAATGTGCAAAATTTTGTAGGTCACATAGCTGTATAGTGTATAGATATATTCAGTTAAACGCTACTGCAATGCAACAAGATACTCGTACTTTTTATAGGTCAAACGCAGGCCTATCGAAAAAAAAACTAACGTTCAAATTGTCGGACTTCTCTTTTGAGTGCAAGTTCAAAATGTTTTAAAATTGTAATTTACGGCCAACTAAAAATGTCAACATGTTTTGTTGCAATGTATACAATATGAACAATAATTCCAATCATGGCTAGGTTAGGTATTTAATTTATTGTGTTTATTGTTACACCTGCTACTAGAACTTAGGTATATCAAAGGACCTAGCCTAAATGAGTATATCTATGTTGTTGTTATTTTGATTTTGTATGTCGCCAAACTTAGACATCCTACTAATATTATAAATCCGAAAGTTTGTGTGTAAATGTGTAAGTATGTTTCTTCCCTCTTCACGCTTTAACGGCTAAACTGTTTTCGATGAAATTTTGAATGTACATAGCTTATACCTAGGGTTAACAAATAGGCTACTTTTTAACTGCCCGCCCTCTGTCAGGTCTCTATTTGATTCTCTTAACTAATATTTGGTATGTATTTCGTCAATAAACGTTTTAAAAGTTAGTGTAATTAGTGGTAAATCATGACCGACTTGTGCCCGATCTCGTGCGCCAGGATGTAGACGGAGGTGAAGCCCGCCGAAGGATAGGGGCGGCCCAGCAGGTCCGTGACTCCAAACTCGGAGACCACGCAGGCGTGAGCAGGGAGACACACGCCGCCCACTGGAGCCAGGCCCATCGTCACGCCGTTGCGGTGCCCGCCCTCGTCGGAATAAAAGTCCAGCCTGAAAACATAGAGCATAGTCACAGATTAGATAGAGCAAAGACACCTTCATATACTTATTGACTGTCTTAAAATGGGGACAAACTGCATATTTACATTGAACTGAGAGTCCGTAGGTTCACATCACGTCATTGCGCATAATCAGGCTGGTCACTAGGCAATTGGATATAGTTCTATGCGCTAGACGTTAATATTGCAATGCTGGCTGATAGAATTGTTTTCGCGAACCGCTTTTTTTTTAATTTATTACTTCAACATTAGATGAACCTGAATCCTTGGTTCGTATAGGCGTATGGTGCGTATAGGCGCAGGTTTGTATAGGCGTATGTCCTCTTAAATATTACTTGCACATTGTATGTGCATTGGAACTATTGGAAGTACTCGCGTAGCGTAGTTGCGACTTCTGTATCACAGATTAAATAACAGTTTTTTAATTTAAGATCGAAGTTTTACTACGTTATAAAATTAAATTCATACCCAGACAACAGGAGTGCCATATCCCAGTGTTGTGGATCCTCATCATCTTCGACGTTTAGCGAACGTTGGTACTCGCAGAACGAGTCGAGGAGACGTCCGCGCTCTGCTATAGTCGTTAGCTTGGCAGGCTGGCTGCGGAGTAACGTCAGCCGCACCAGAGACAGCTGAATGTGCGTCCCCAAGGAAGAGTGCTGATACAGAGCCTGGACCTGGAAGACATATCGAAAAAGACAAACGTCACATCTTGTTTAGCAAGTCGACAAACACATTTGTGTTGTCAAAATATTTCTTTGGTCCGCTTCGCGCTTATTTGCCAACTTAAGTAGATGTACTTATCTGAGTATTTATTGTTTGTAGCGCATGTTTGCGTTCGTGTCTTACTTTAGCAAAGCATTGAGAAGTAAAATACCTATCTAATTTAAATGAAAATTGATGACAAACAATTAAAAGGTAAACATGCCAACTTACACCGTTTATGTATGCCAAAAGCATGTCACGTAAGTCCGCTTCATTGTAGTTTAGAAAGGGGTAGAATGTTTTGTATGCGGCTTCGTCAAGGAACAGGGCTATTTCTATTGTGTAAGCTGCAGGTCCAGGGTTCATTCGGGGCTGTAGCTTGGATCGTGGTCTTCGAAAACGAGGTCTGAGTAGTCGAGCATCATCAACGGGTGGCGAGGGAGGGGGTGCTCGGCGAATGACATGGGCTGTGCGTCCATTGTCATTTTCGGCACGAGCTGCCCCCACCGGCAAGGGACGGACCTCGTATGTTGAGTTGTCTACAACGATCAGCCCATGCTGGAATAGATTACAGCGATTTGAGGCATATTTAAGCAAATTTATGTATAAATGTAAATTAGAGACAAAAGAAATGAAAAGAGATTATGTGGATATGCTATTTTTATTCGTTTAGTAAAAAAATATATGACCTATGTAGAGTATGGTAGATGTAGTAGAATATATCAGATATAGTAGCTTGCATAGAATAGAATATACTGGTAGCATATATCACATTATATAAGTGATTGTATTGTATAGGTAATAGATTATTGTTCTCAAAAATAATTTAAAGGCCGTACTCGTGTAATCAAAACGTAAGTATACTCCACAATAACAAGCCGAGAGGCTCCGTAGCTAGGTACTTACAAGTGCATGATCTCTACATGCGGAGAAAGCTGCTACCGTGGTAGGGCCTGAGTGAAGAAAATGGCAGGAAGTGTCAACAGCAGACAGTGCCTCCTCCCCCTCCACAGCCTCCTGCCCCTGATCTGACCACACTCGGAACTGTGGAGATAGCAGGCGCCGATTTGGTACTAACTGCAGCTTGAAGTTTCTGGAAAATGTGGGTGAGTGAAACAGCCTGACGGTTACAAGATTCCGGCGGTTAGAGATTCAAGTTTTGACTTTCAGTGCGAGGCTGTGAGAGTGAATATGTTTATTTTGTTAAACAAAGTATATGCAAAAACCCTAATAAACCGAATATAATAAATCTTTTAGAAACATAACTTGGCGCCCAACGTGGTATATAAGCACCCCGACAGGAACCTACAAGATACTGATCAAGTATTAAGTAGCTACTATTACATAGGTACGTATGACATATTTCCAATATAGTAGGTACCTCTCTTTACTTACTATTTTGTGTCCAAAACACGCAAATGTCCTTGTCAGAGGTTTAGGTTTAGGTTAGGTAATAAAGATTTCCTGAACGAATATTCATACCGTCCAAAAGCATCAAAGGTGTACGGTACAGGAACGTCATCATAGGGGTGATCAGCGGCCAGTTGTGCTTCTCTCGGCAGCAGAGCCGGCAGGTAGACCACTTGTACATCCTCAGCGGAGGCGTCCTGCGCTTCGCTCCACCATCCATGTAGGGGAAGAAGCTCCTGCGAAAGCAGAAAATATATCTCCATATACAGGAGAATGGAAGAATTGGAGTTAGATGAGTTAATCATCTTATATATTATAAGGTATGCTAGATTCAAGGTATGATTTCTATATCGTAACAAAAAATCCTTTTTTTAGTTAATAAATAATATGGACTTAAATATACGTAAGTATCTACAAACAAAAGGTAAAGTTACGTGTTGATATGGTTACGGCATACTTAAAGTAAGATCAATGGAATTTTATCATACTTCCAAACCTCATAAATTGTCGCATAACATTAACTATAAACCACAAGCGGATTCGTTTGCATGACATCACCGATCATTTAAAAATAATGTCAATAGTGTTGGTTTTTTGTTATGCCGTTTTGGCACTGTTAACCGACTTTTCTAGTTCAAGTACCTTGGTTTTAAGTTCAAACTCTAGATACATAGGTGGAGCATAGTTTGCTTAAAATCAAAATTGGTAGCTTTATAATTGCGTTTAACTTCGATAAAATATTGGAAAAACAATCTTTGGCATTTTGCCGAATATTTCAGCTATTCATTGCGGTTCTCCGCAGCCAACTACTGGAACAAGAATCAATTTCATTTACAGGATAGCGGTGGAAAGATAAATGATAATAAATTCTGCAATAATCTAGGTCAAGTAATTTGAGGACGAGGAGGGGCCTCGACCAGACAGTCGTGGACTGTTGTTTGTTTCGCACCAATTGTCTGTAGCGATATTACTTGTCAGTCGCATCCGGCAACATGTTATGTCATTTAGCTTCATCAACTACTGCAAGTTTCATAAACACATGTTTTAGTCAGCCAATTAGTTTGCTCAATACATTCATTGCTTGTTGTCATTCATACAATTCGTAATAAGAAGAGACGATGAACATTAACTTGGAAGATTCATTTCAAAATTGTCTGTACATGAGAGATATAGAGATAGATAGATAACGCTTTATTGTCACACTTAACATAAATCACTTAAAATAATTTTAACACTTAAACTACAACTTACAAATTGAATCATATTATGTAATATAAGTAGCAGTATGACACAGAAAAGTTATTGGGAGAGATATATTTTTTAACTTCAATTCTAAATGGATGAACAGTCTGAGCACGTCTTATTGTAATTTTGCGAATCTGGCAGTAGAATTTTATGAGTGCCTCTTTGGGCCCCATGTGAATAAACGATTTTGATTGAACAGGAAAGGAGTTCCACAAGCGAATAGTCTGTACTGTAAAGGAATAGTCGTAAAAAGTAGTACAGTGTGAAGGCATTTTAAGGGAGAGATTTTCTGATGACCATTGCTAGGCCATAGTTGAGGAACGAAGAACGCTCCCTGAGATTGCGCGGGGACGAAGGATTAAATAGAATATGTAAAGTAGGGATAGTATACAAGGGAGTTTAATATTTATGTCACCCTAATGGTTAAAAAACCATTCACGCCTAGTTTCCTAAGCTGTTGATCAAAATGCATTAAATTAGATGCCTAGGGAATTTATCAACTTATAATACCAGGATGTCACACATAAATAGCTTATAGCTTGAGCTTTGTCCTCCTCCAGTGACGCCTCTTAGCGTTGTACCGAATTGTGTTTCCTGTGCGCTTTCTAAGTTTCTTTTCGCTTTCTAAGGAATAAGTCGGCTTTGTTTCAGCTTTTTAGATAGCTTCCGCTTGATAATAAGGTCTTGTACGCCGACATTTTACCTTCACTGAGCTGTCAAAAACAGGCGCTAAAAATAACTTTTTTTGAATCGGTTCGACAACATGATTGAATGAATGAAATATGTTTATTTAGCACTATAAATAACATAAATAAAAAAAACATAACATAAATTGACACAGCAAAAGATAATCAAACAAAATAAAAACCGCCAAAACATTTTTGTGTAACACTAGGCGCTAGAAATCCGGGACCGGGTGTTTGGTTATTGTTATTGTTTCTGGCGCTTTCCTGGCCATTGCACGTTCGTATTGCTTGCATGTCAGTGTGCGATGTGTGTTCTCAACCTATCTGCTCCTCCTCGCTATTCGCTCTTAAATAACTACATTTGACTAAATCTTTTAACTGTTTGTATGAATGCCGCCAATTGATTAATACCCTAGTCAGAAATCCCACAGTGCGGCTGATTTAACCAATGGGCTGCGACATAAACAACAAATAAAAATGAGGCTGTTATGCAATCACACCTACCTACACAGATCTATAGCTAATTACCTATTACTGTTGTTACACAGATAAGTTTAAGTAATTGGTACTATAATAGAACTAGAACAAAAATTGCGTCACATCGCCATTAGAATATAATGGTAAAAATTAGGGGCATTGTAGAGGTTAAGCAGGTACTTACTCATGAAGTGTATAATTTTGCGAAGATTGATGATGCTCGGCTAACAACCTGCCATTCTGCTAAAGTTGTTTGTCTCATTGTATAAATCTAATGTAAGTAAGTTTCGGCAAGTCAGTCAAACTGATGGAGGTGAAACCGAAATCAACACCACGTGAGTCAGCTAAGTGTAGGCTCTACATTAGCGGATGCGAGCGAAGTAAAGGGGAAAGTTAAACTATTTGTTTTTCCTTTTCTTGGATGCGAGACAATGGAGGCGTGATTGTTCGTCCGGTAGAACGTAACATAGTTATCAGACGATCCGGTAATTGATATTCAATTGCAAGTGTTACGTCGGTATGTGGCGGATGATGAAAGTCTGGCGTCTGGTGGCGAGCATCGATCTCCAGTAACGGAGGCTGCGAGCACGTCGCGTCGTTTCGGGCGTCGCCGCGCGTCACTGCACCACCCATACCAGGCCAAACGCGACGCTCGTTTGACAACGGTATACGGTTTGTGAATCACCGCCTCAATGATGTCTATAGAAAAACTACACCGACCACGTTTTGCTCTTGTGTAACGAGCTACGTGATCCAGTACGGGAAAGACATAAAGCCGCATCTTATGTAATGTAATTGCCAAAATAAAAATTATACCTAAATATCAGGTAGATGCTATTGATTTGGACGCTGCAATTTGGTGAAAGTTTAGTAGGTAAGAACCTATTTTCGATTACGAAATACTGCGTAAGTAGGTATCTATAACGAATGACTCAAACGGATAATATATCTCAGAAACACGTATGAATGAGGTCAAAATTACTTTAATTTGAAACTGAGCAAATTAATAACTTAATGGTCAATGGACATACGAGTATCGAGTTGTTTTTTGCTTATGCTTACCAATTCCTGATCTACGTACTATCTACGTATATATTATACGGCTGTAATTTTGCGAATCTGGCAGTAGAGTCATTAACTTTCATGAGTGCCTCTTTGGGGTCCATGTGAATAAACGATTTTGATTTATATTGAATTAATTATATACAATTGATCAAAGCTACCTTTAAATACGCATAAAAAAGTAATTAGCATGAAAGATCGTTATAGGTATAAGCTGCCTATACCGTTGCGTAATTTAACACATGTTGCGGCACACGGTAGAGACGCTAATAAAAGAAACTTTTGGAAACATAACAATAACAGGGTTTGTTTTATGTAAGAAATGCCTATTTACCTGAGTCGAACTTTATACTTATTTGACCCTAATTTGTAGAGAGTGATATTAGGTATATTATACCAGGTACGATAAAAATAATTGAAGCGGCTAATAAACGCACAATGTACCGTGTAGCACTCCGTGAGGCCTATATTATCCCGCTATGGAATATAGATCTAACTCTGTAGTAACGTAATTTTAGGGTAATCAGTTACGGAAGTTGAAGCTCGTATAATCAGATGTTGCCTACCGAGCTAAAAAGTGAGTGAGTGCTGATACCGGCACTACAAAACACTTTGATAATGACAACAAAATGTACCTTACACTACCCTAATTAAGTCTAACGAAATTAAAGTTTACAAGCAATTATATACCTTATCCCATTAAATTCTGATCGTTGCTATATTAGAATACTGATAGGTTATATATTTGCCTACTTTATTAAGTTAATTGTGATTATAAATACAAAAAGAATACTTACATAGGTACGTTTAATGCGTCAAATTTAAGTAAAAAAATAAGTACTGTAAAAATTTTACCACTGCTGGATTTACTAATATTGAGCACAAGTAAAATTGAATACTATTTTATCATACAAATATAAGCACTTAATAAATTGAAGTACTTATCGGCATCACTTGAAACGTCAGCCTATATTGGATTTAAAAATCCTATATAAGCATCTAAACAGTCTTATAATCTAGTAGTAGTCTGAATTTATATATAATAATAAATAAAAATGCATCAAAAAGCACACGCGACCTACGTAAGCAAGGTTGGGCGCCGCCCGCCCTAGCATTGAGTTGAAGCTTACTCACGGGAAATCGCGCAGGCGCACCGGCTCGTAGCACAAACAACAACGCCACAACCACTTGAGTTCTGAGCGGCATGACTGCCTCACATCGCACTCCACTGTTTCAGAGACGAATCGCTTCCTCACCACCTTCACTGTGCTTATAAGCGCGCAAGCCGGAAACTAGATGCAGGTGCTTTGAATATCTGCGCGCGATGCACTCGCCCCGAGACGAGGGTATGTATCGGTGATTGTTCCGCGATTAGCGCGCGTACACTTATGAGGCGCCGGCTACCGAATAAGCGATGCGAGCCCCCGAATGTAATGAACACCTTTCGCACCTCCGAGAGAAAGTCAAAGGAAAGCGCAGATTTTGGCTGACAAGGCGACGACGCCTACACGCTTCCCCGGAGGAGCATTGCATTGTCACAAGTCATCCATCACTCGACCTAGCAACATCGGCTATCGCTAATCAAAACAAATGAACAATATCAACGAGCACACACGCGAGCCACGCCCGCGCCCGCTCGATTGTCAACTAACAAACATGTTCAGCGAAACAGAAACTAGTTACCTACTAATCGCGATGATAAAGTCGCGGCCGAGGTTCATGGCCCGAATTGCAATACATTGAAAAAAAATAGTAATTTGTTTGGTAACAAAGGTTTTCTCTATCATATTCCCGATGTAAGCAAGGTCACACGTAGCTGCCCAAGACGACCTCACCTGCCCGAGGTGCACCTTCTGATTAAGTAACGAGGCCATGTTGCATCACAAAATCTTCCTTAAAGAGGGTTAACGTAATAAGGCAGGCTGCCAATTAATAAATCAAACAAACAAACGCATTCACACTCACAGCCCCACACTAAGTTCAAAGACTTCTTGTATCGTAGGTGCCGGAAACATTTACTTATCACACACACAATCACACCCAGAGCCAGAAGCACCTTGGTAAGGAAAAGTGTGCTCCTGCCGGGAATCGAACCCAGGACCCACGGCGCAAATGACAGACACTTGCTCACCGCGCCAACTGGGTCGACTGTCAGCTAACCAATTGAAAAATCTTTTAATTCCTGGTATTTATTTAACCACGACGAAAAAAAGGGGTGTTAAAAGTGTATATAAGTGCATCTGTGTGTATGTGTATAACATCGTATCTCCCAAAGGGCTGTGCCGGTTTTGATTTAGTTTTTTTTGTTTTCTTAGCTATGTTTGGTGAAAATCGGTGTAGTCGTTTAAACAGTTTTAACTAGATGCCACTTGTTCAGGTGAGTTAATATTGTGCCGACCCCACTTTGTACAAGATAATCATAAATAAATAATAAATAATTATAAATAATAATAACACACGTTGGTATAGAATTATGTACTGGCCTAAATTATTTAACTTTCTGTACTTACCTATAATTAAATTCTTGTAAAAAGCAAACTCTCACCCGCATCCTTGTTATCAAGGGCTACAGGTATGACTCATGAAAACGAGGAAAACGCCCTCGGCAACGAAATTACAAATAATACAACAAAGAAAAGAAAGATATCCTCGGCTACCTACTTTTTGCTCAGAGGTTGCGGTCAAATTAAACTTTATTAGCATTCAATTAATATTCAACAAAGATGTTGAATACCGTTACTTTCCAATAAGCACGTCCTTACTCCTTACAAGTTATGCACATTGTTTTTTACCCGCAATGCGATTTTCAGCCAGGCCTTTCTTTTGGTAGAGATAATGGGAATTATTCATTATATGACTGCGCAAGGATGTGCTCACTGGATTCAGGCTTTATGTATATACGTTAGTACATACCTCTGTTCAGGTAGGTACAAACGTAGCTTATTATAATAGCTATGTCCAGTGTTAGGTAATATATTTAGAATAATGCATTTTTGTTCTTGAGGAAAGAAGATGATTAAGATGATTAAGAAGGCCTACTTTGATTTCCTCTGTGGAATGGTCACGTTCGTTTCATTTACATACCCAAAACTTCCTTAGCATTCCAACAACATGAATTGCAGATTAATATAAACAAACTCTTTCACACTCATAGCTCCTCACTAAGATCGATGATTGGGTCGCGAGTGTCGGAAACACAAACATCACACACTTGTTACACAAACAATCACACCCAGAATCAGAAACACAAATTTCCCTTGGGGAGAAAACTTGCGTTCCCACTTGGAATCGAACCGGACACCCGCAGCGTACCTAACTAACTACGCCAGCGAACAATAAGCTCTAGGTTAGTAAGGATATTCCTACACAAAAACAGATACAAGTGAAAAATGCAATTTTAGGAGAAATTTTCTTTACTAAATCATAACCAAATTCTAAACGAATTGTATATAAGGTTTTTACAGTATAACGACAATGGCAGCAATAACACGAAAGGATGAAGGCACTAAATAACCGCTAAAGAAGTTTGAAAGGAGTAGTATCTGATTTCAGATTTAGATTGACTGAGCTTGAGCGGTGCGAGATCTTTGTTTGGTGGCCTAGTAATTTAAATAGACCATGATGTACGTCATCCGTCTGAAGCTAACTTTTAAACCATTAAACCAGAACCTATTTTAAATCCTTACAAAATATGTAAAAAGTTGCCCAAAAACTGAAGAGAAACAAAATATTGGGAATGAGCCAATTTATCTATCATTATCATTATTGTTTCTGTCTTCACTTATACTTACTGTTAGACATGTAATTGGTGTCTAGCGTCGAAAAGAGCTTTTGTACGTTTTCTTGATATAAAGTAATATGTTTAGGGTTCCGTACCCAAAGTATCCAAACCGGACCGTCTGTCAGGGTTCTATATCCTGAACCGTATCAGGTAGACGGCAAAAAAATCACAGGAAAGGTACCTATGTAGGTATATTATAGTTATCCGCCATAACAGCGGCGGATAACTATAATATTTAAAAAACTAAATGTTAAAACTTAAAAGCTGTTTCATACAAGAAAAATGTGTTTTTCCACCTTTTTTTTTGTAACTATTTGCTTGATAGTAAAATCTGTAAAAAATAGTCTGTAAAATAGGTAATATATGTACAACCTTCAGACTTGGAATGATTTTACTCTAACCTAAAACGTTCTCTGCAATGTGTATGCGGCATTCACAGGGGAACTTAAAAAAAAACGTCAAAAAGCTGGATTGACAGGATTCCTACGACAGGAAACGAAGCAAATTTTATTTCTACCTACGTAACCACAACATTTTAAGTGAAGACAACTTGCGAAAAAACCGTAAGATACAGGACCATAAAATGTGGACGGAGCGGACGCCCCGGTAGTTTGTAACAAACATAGAATATAAATGAGCACAAACACTCGTTGCTAATGCCAGCCCTTCGTGAAACAGTATTATTTGCACATTCAACGTCGCCGATTCGAGGCGTGTAATGCAAGCGCTTAGCGCATCGCGCATGTGGCGGTGCACGCTAATGCACGCTCGCTTACATACAAAGTATTATTAGGGTTCGTAGGGGTTCGCTAACTTACAAATGAGATATACTTAGCTGGGAAGTAAACATACAAACCTACGGCTGTAGCTTCGGTTACCGTTTTCACGTTCCCTCGTGCGTCGCACATGTATGTTCGTACGGTGATTCACCATAAAGGAAAAAAAGTGTTGGAGGGACGGCGGCGGAGAACGCGGGTGACGCAGTGTCCGAGTCATTGATCCCGAGAGTCCCGTCCGGCGCGGGGGCCAGTCGCCGCCATGCCGGAGCCGGCGGAGCCCGCGGCCCCGCTCGTGCCCCCGCTGGCGCTCGCCGCGTACGTCGCCGCACTGGCCGGCGCCGGCGCCCTCGCTAACTGCTCGCTCCTAGCCGCGCTGCTCAAGTCCTCCGCAACCGGTAATAACCACCATGCCATTTATCTAAATACCTATATAAAACCGGCGCGGTGTATTGCTGTTTTTATGATCGAGCGAAGCGAAATCTCTAAGTTGACTTGGGTGATTCGGCACTTTATCCGTCCGTCCGTCTGTCAGAGGTATCTAGCGTATAAACCATATAAGTGAATAACTTCAAATTCTCAGAGAATATGTAAAGCTTTGGCCTAAAGCCAGAAATGACAATTAAAATTATATAAATTAAAATATTAAGGAGCACTCATACACGAAAGTGGGGAACAAAATAATTTTAACTTTTTTATATAGGTACCCTTTTGTATCAATTAAAATAGCTATGCAATGTGTGCACGATAAAAATCATGCACTACATCTTCACCTCTGAAACAATTGTGCCAGCGACCCAAAGCCACACTCCGATATATATAGGAGTTGGGGTGGCTGGGCTAACTGCTTGCAGGAGGAAATGCACAAGAGACACCTAGCGGGACGTCAGCGCAGGCCTTCTCGCCTCCAGTTAGAATTAGAGCTCTGCAAGTAGATTTTGTAAGCCACCAAAGTCAGTTTTTAGACCTATTTTATCCCGAGGTCTATCTCAATAACGGCTTCACATTTAAATCTGAAACCTACGTATAATATCTGTTTACGTGTACTTGAACTACACATACAGCAATCACCTATAATAATAATATAAAGAAAAAAGTTATAAGCAATTAACCTCAAAAGTATTTCTCTATGGGCAAAATATAGGCGCGAGAACTCATTTCGGGGCGAACGACTAGTTATACAATTGAGGGACAAGACGAGCAGGTCAGTCGCCTGATGGTAAGCCTCATGCAATTACAGTTTACAGTACACCCAGAATATTGAACGAATTCTGCACGGGAATGGCTTGCCAACTCTGCAAAAGTACCTACCACTATAGACTTACTGACAATCAACGCACAGCTTAAGGTGGCGATACCAGAATTTCAACTAAAATGCGTGTTTTTGTAACCGTTTTACTCGGCGCTCATAATAAATCTAAATAAATAGAAATATTTTTCGTAATTTGTGTGATATGATAAATGATGCCTTCTTCTTTGAATATTCATAAAGTTTATAAATATAAAAGAAGAAAATATCAAATCTCAATCAAATAACATGAATTTGTATTTTTGTAACCATTTCGTTCCGCCATTTTATATCAAAACACTGTGAAAGTTATTTTATATACGTATATTTACTAGACAAATGATGTCTTCAGCTTATTTTTTTTTATTTGTGGCGCATTTTCACGAAATTTGAATAAAACCATTAAAAATCAAAGATCGCCATGCGCGACCTAGCGTAACCGCCACGATGTAATTCACGCAATATACACCTTTACGTGCAAAAGTGTAAGGGGGATAATTGGCTGTGGTTAAAAAAGGTGCTCGCATTGACGTATACCAGCCCCTTAAACCAGAGGTTAAAGATACTAGAGTACAGAGGTCCTTTTGGGGAGCATTAAGCATTAATATGGAATTTTAGTAGTTTGCTCATCGCGTTAATACGAATTATTCGCCGTAGCCATAACTCATCGCGATAATACGAATTATTCGCCGTAGCCCGCTTATATATTCCCAGCAATAGAAATGAGCGCCACATTAGGGCACAAGTGAATAAACGATTTTTTAATTTGAAATTAAATATTACTTACTTTAGGTCTGTGATCCCTCTTTAGATAACAATTCATTTTTGATTTTTTGACTCGAGAGTTCTTGTGTCCTCACTTGACTTGAGAGTAATTTCTGGAAAAGTTCGACTTGTCCTAAAATCACGAACTTACTCAAAAACTACTTTCTTTTGCGACATCGGCTGTTCGTTGGTATCGGGTTTTTCGAGTTTAAAACTAAAGAAGACTCCTACATAACACGTCAAAAGTTTAAACTAAAACCAAGTACAATATATACGTACTACTAAATGGCTTAGGTATTGAATATTTTAAAATTCGCATATTTTTAAAGCTATTTGTTTAGCTAAGTACCCATTTGGATGGAATATATAAATAGATAATAATTATGTATGGTATTGTTTTATAGTGCCTTCAAACTCAAAGAACGAAATTTTTTTTTTATGTCATCCTACCTTTTATTTTATACTAGCCGTGCCCCGCGGCTTCGCCCGCTATTATCAAGTTAAAAAGTAGCCTATGTGTTAATCCTAGGTATAATCTATGTACATTCCAAATTTCATCCAAATCCGTTCACCCGTTAAAGCGTGAAGAGGGAACAAACATACTTACACACTTACACACAAACTTTCGGATTTATAATATTAGTAGGACTAGCCGTGCCTCGTAGTGTCGCCCGCTATATCAAGTTAAAAAGTAGCTTATGCGTTAATCCCAGGTAAAAGCTATTTACATTGGAAATTTCATCAAAATCTGTACAGCCGTTAAAGCGAGCAGAGGGAACAAATATACTTGCACACTTACACACACTTTCAGTTTTATAATATAAGTAGGATGTTGCATGCACTTGGTCTATTTATTCAAGAGTTTAGTGAGGAAATAGACAAACATACGCTCCTCATATCCTGCTAATTAGTCTTAAGTTCGCCGATCATAACTGTCCTTTTTATTTGGCATTACCTACTCAGATCAATATGTAAGCTGTGCAAGTAAATGTTTTTGCTTGTGCAAAGCTACTAATGTAGAGTCAATGTTTTCTTGAAATTTTGTATCGTTCAGTATCGTTAGTGAGTACTAAATGCTTCCAAAATGTATTTTAAGCATTTTTTGTTTTATTTTCAGGTTTGTTCGCCATATTGTTGCAACTAGCCATATCAGATATTGCTTTAGGTGCATCGATAAGCACTGAAATATGGTCATACAATATGAAGAATTGGACCCTGGGTAGCTGCACCTGCATCGCTTACCGAGGTCTTAGCGTTTTCGCATCGACTGCATCTGCGTATCTCGTCGCCACTGTGGCTCTACACACACTGGCTACTGCCAATTTAGAAGAGAAATTACTGGCCAAGAGGATAAGGAGGAACAATCAGGACGAAGACGAGGAAATAAGATCATCGCGACACAGTCTCGTCGCAAGCAGCGACTCTTCGACCCCGCCGCGCACAATGAATGTAGACTACAGAATCAGCGCATCAAGAGTTCCGATCACGCAACCAACGGTGTTCGTGTGGGTTCTAGCCCTATCATTGAGCGTTCCAGACTTCGCTCTGGCCACCACTGTGGATCTGGATTATAACACTGTCGCATGCGCTATCGTAGACTCGAGTCAAAGGCTTCATTTGTATTACATACTGGCTCTTTTGAATTTATTTCTACCAGCGATGATAATGTGCACGGCTGGTGCTTTAGTGACTATAAAATTGAAATCGAAAAGATTGATATTAAGACAAATCGAAGGATGTGAATCGATAGCAGCGTTAAAATTATCGCTGAGTTTGATCGTAGTTTACTTTGTGTTATGTGGTCCTCGCTCGATTTTCACTACATACAATGTTTACTTAACGTCGATGAAAGGTAATGCAACAACTTTAATTGGATCGATAAACCATGACTCTACTTCGAGTTTATTAAGCTTGACATTTAGTTGTATTTATCTAAGTTCGATATTGGTACGCCCCCTTCTGTGCATTATTTTGCTGCCGAGTGTGAGGAAAGCTTTCTCTTACGGTCACGGAGACACAGATAACGTGTAAGATGGTGAATGTTATTGTATCAGAACATGGAGTATCTAACATCTATGTATCGGAAGATATTATTTTATAGCTTTTAAGCCACGAATGCTGCGGAATACTTAATGTTAGGCGTAGAGGTTGGTTGAAATGTAAGTGTAGCCCATCATATAGATGTGTTAGTACTTATAAGGTTACATATACGCATTCAAAGGTGTAATAAGATGTGTTTGTAAGAGTTAAAGAAATTGCTGACCAAAGATAAAAAAAAGTAATTTTTCAACTCTGATAGGCGTTCTTCTAATTATTTAACCAATTGAACATGACTTGAAGATTAAATTCCTGTGAACAAAATACGGCGGAAAGTAACGATGGTTGAGTACTTCCAAACTAAACTGAACTTTCTTACACCAGAATTTTATAAGTATTTGACAATATTGATAATATTGAATTACCTCTTTACGTGAAATTGATCTCTATTAAAACTCTTTTCATTACCTAGTAACTATGCCATTGACTGTGACAGACTGGAACGAGTGGCTGACTAAATCATGTCACAAGTAAACAGTTGTGCTCAAAACGTAAAACGTTTGCCTTATTAATATAAGACTATTTTTATAACTCGTGTGTATAAAATGCGTATACGTTGAAGTGGTTGAAAACTTATATATTTTTCAAATAAATTTTGTGTATGACAGTTATGGTTTTGACTTTAGTGAACCTACAATTACTTAATATGAAAAATAATTACTTAATGAATACTGCACAGATACTTAAAATAACATACATGACATATATTTTAATTATGGAAAAAATAAAGGTTTACTGTCGGCAGCCTGCCAAACCTTGGGTATATATCTTATTTATCTCTGAATGCTTGTTGCTGGAAAAATGCTGCCAATGACAACAGTTTTGTCACCTTCAGAAAACCCGGTTTTTTTTTAAAGTGAAACTTATTGGAGGGCTTTGAAATTCTGATCCGCAACCTTTTTGTGGGCGTAAAAACTGTGATGAATAATTAAAATCATTATCTGTAATAGGTACCTACAAAAGTTTCACTTCCATCGCATCGTGTGTCTTTGCGCGACACTCTGTTTTTTTTTTGAGTCGAATCTCATGTCCAGTGTCCAGCCAATCCAGTCTTAGGTTTTTCTTCAAGTATTAAACTATTAAGAAACTAAGGTTAGATTGTGATAAGCTATATTACTTAATTATCAGTAATAGGGCATTAGCTCCACTAAGAAAAGTAACATTATAATTTAAATGCTCCTTATATGTGTATGCCATATCATGCCTTATGCCAAGCCATATTAATATCATAATTCTATATTTCTTTTGAGACGCAAACATGTCTATTTTTTTAATAAGTAAGAGATATTATATACAAAAAAGTTTAAATTTATTTGTTTAATAACACGTCTATATTATGTGTAATTTATTTAATATTTATATACATTTATGAATTTTTAATATTTACATATAATATATCTTATTATAAATAACTAATTATTTTTTATTTCTGCCCTCTACGGGTTTACGTACGGGGACTGAAAACCAGCGCTAAATTCTGAGTCACCTGTTCAACACTAAAATAATATTAAAGCTACTTTTGTGACTACTTTTTTTTATACTCTTTCTTTTTTTATAATTATTAGTAAATAATATTTGTTAAGTTATTAGTAGTAGATTGTAACATATTTTTCTATAGATATTCTATTCTATCGGGCAATTATAAATTCCGAAAAACAAAATCTATAAAATGCTTCCAAATAGAACAATATTTTCTTAAAGACATTGGTACTTACCTACTTACTGAATAAAATCTATGCCAAAGTCGTAACAAACATAGATGAGACGACGAGCGAAATGTGTTTGGGTAGCGGTAGGTAGTAGTACTGATAGAATTAACTATCGGAAGTATGGTGTTTCTTTCGAAACCTCTAAACAGCTCATGTCAACAATATAAGCTGCAAAGAGAATTAAGGCAAAAAATAAAAAGTTAGATTAGTAGGCTATAAAACCTACTTATTGCATGCTTTACGAATTAATAACGGTGAATAAGCCATTATTGAAGTGGGATTGTGCTGAACATATCTGCCGCATGCCGGATGTGCTATGGACCAAAATATTTTTCAGAATCAGAATCGGAAAATATTTTATTAACAGAATGGGTCCCACAAAAGAAGACACAGCGTCGCGGCCAACGCGGCAGACCTAGGAGATGGCGGGATGACTTTGATTCTCGCACGAAAGGATGGTCAACCATAGCCCAGGATTGCAAGTGGAAAAAGGAAAGGGAGGCCTTTGCCATAGTAGAAATATATACTATGGCAAAGGCCTCCCTTTATATTTCTAATATGCCTTTGCCCTGCAGTGGGACACCGTAGGCTAGTAATAATAAATAATCCACCATTAACACTAGAAGAATGACAAGTTTGTAAAGTCATACAAAATCGACAACGCATTTTTTTTTCAATTTTGCGGCAGAACTCCAGATAATATTTCAATAATTTTCGCGAACTAAATTACATATTTTTAATTCTGTACAGAAACAAATTCCCAACCGCCCGCCATCTAGTGGTCGCTTATGGAACAAAGAACTAACATTAGTTCCATATTTCTACGCGGAGGTACTGTAAATGTTTCGTTTCGCTCTTCGCTAACTGTTTAGTTTAAAAACCCGCAGTTATGCAAGCAAACTAATGCCATAGTAGAAACAGGGTCTTTCTGAACAGAGAACTCTGTTTCTACTATGCCAATACATAGTTTCATTATCCGCAGAATTTTGTAAATTCAAAATAGTAAGATCTCATAATTATGTGTTTTATCCATTACAGCCTACATTATCTTTTTATTATATGTTCCGTTCGAACTCGAATGTAGATAGTTCGTACATTGCAAAAATCCAGTTTGCACGTTTTCTTCGTATATACCAAGTCGCACCCAGGTGGCATTTGGGAAAAAAAAACCGTTGCCGCCGGGTGGGTAGTTATTGCCCCCACTTCAAATCTCTGTACACTGCAGCGTGGATACGGTCAAGAGAAGTAAAACTCACTTTTGCTCATAATAATATGTACTTCGCATAAGAGCGATGTGCTTAGACATCTTTATATCTATACAAATAAATAAGAGACCGCTGACCGCTAAAGTTATGAGATATCCCTCACCTATTGTGATATTATTTTATTGTTCTTAGACAATTTATTTCCAAAAAAACCCTTGTCAAATTTGTAGTGACACGCGACACCATGAACACCGGAAACTTTATGGCAGTACTTTCTCACCCGATAGAAAGTGATGATGCGGCCGAAGATGTAGCATGCTTGCCTAGAAGATACCTATTCACTCTTGACTAAGGATTATACCATTCGGGGAACAAAGACGAGGGCAATGAGTTCCACTCCTTCGCAGGTACGCAACTCACTTCTTTTTTTGAAGGATTTTTTAACGATCGGATTATTTTTCATTTGTTATGCTACGAGAGCTTGCTTCTTGCCAGACTTTAATGATTTAAGGTCAAACAAGTTTTATTCGAATTACTACTTGCGTGTCAGAAAAATGCAGCATAGGCATACCAATTTTTATTGTCAGTGAAGTAAACAATGAGCGAATTTGTTTCAGCGGTAGGTACCTAACGTATTACCTACGAACAAACGTACTTACGCACTAGTACGCACCCTGCTATAGAAGTAATTTCCACTCGCCATAACTGTGATCTCTCACAGTTAACTTAAGTTTAAGTTCGCGAAGACCAGTTTCTTTTCCAATTAATTTCCAAGAATTTTGAAAAGAAATAGGTATTTGAGAACATGAGTCATACACTTGGCCAGCGTAGTGGATTAGCTCTCGCCCAGTGAGAGAAGGCTCCTTCTCAAAGTAGAGCGAACGTAATAGACTGATGAAAATCCGAAAATTATCGTCAATTATATACGTGAAAAAGGAAAATTCTTTAAATCCGTTTCCTGATGATGACCTACAAGACTATACTTAACCCGCGGGACGCGAGTTTTACTCGCATTTGTAACAGTTTGTAAGTTCCGAAAGATTTTTTGGCCTTGTCCAGTCTTTTCCTGTAGGTAAGTCCCGATATTTGGACTAAAGGATGGAACGGAACAGCAATACTTATTAAAGATAGATATAAAAGATTTCACTCACACAGACTCTTGATCTTCTTGATCAAGAGGGTAGAATATATTCTTTTCTCTGATCAAGAGCCTTTCAATAAATAAATCGAACTAAACCAATAAAGAAAAAAAATGCATCATCATTTTTGCAAAATAATTAAACGCAAGCATAGCTTAAAAACACCCGACTTCACCGCTTTATCTTCGGAACCTTGATTAGATTTCATGTATTGCTAACGCATTATTGACGATACAAAAACTAGAAACCAGATCTTGATCAAATTTAAATGCGACCACATGAAAAGCACCAGCTTTCAAATAAAAAAATAATCATCAAAATCGGTTCACAACGAAAGAAGTTATGAGGTAACTTTTGAAGTCGGTCTAAAACGAGAACATCGTCAATGTAGTCCACAGAATACGCATTATCCTATAATATCCTACTAATATTATAAATCCGAAAGTTTGTGTGTAAGTATGTTTGTTCCCTCTTCACGCTTTAACGGCTATACGGATTTGGATGAAATTTGGAATGTACATAGATCATACCTAGGATTAACACATAGGCTACTTTTTAACTTGATAATAGCGGGCGAAGCCGCGGGGCACGGCTAGTTGACGATATTTCAAGAACTACTGGATGGGACCTATTGGAAAGCAACATCGTTCAAACAAAAAAAATCGAAATCGGTTCACGTGGAAAGTTATGAGGTAACCCACATTGTATTGACTTAAGTACCTCCACCTCTTTTGGGAAGTTGGTAAAAACTATAAAGCACCTTTCAACCTAAACGCGTGGTATACCTTCAGTCTCATTGTGAGTAAAACAACTTTCGGTGTAATACCTACCTACCTGTCTTTCCTACTAATTTTAAAGTGCCTAAGGAGTCGATTATTACTTACCTTCCTAGGCTCGAGTCTATAGCAAAGATTTCGAGTCGGATCAGAACCTCACTATATGAATAAACCGAAATTTTCTCAAAAATTAAATCCCGTACTAAGAGTAGTTAACTGCCTCCGCCTTGTGCCTAGCATTACTTTATTGCCTAGCATAACTCGGATAAATACAGCTATTCAAGGATCTAAGGGTACGTTTCTTTCATTGGAGCAGAACACTCGTCAGCAATCCACCAGCCATCATCCAGGTGGCAACCTTACAATTATAGGTATGCGAATTACACGATTCTCCAACGAAGTCTCTATTACCGAACAACACAGACCAATAGTCACATTTGCTAATTTGTACTGCAGTATTTTTCTTGTTAAGCTATAACTATATTTCGTAGATTAGGTTTGCTTAATTGAAAGGTCACACTATTAAAATTTCAATTTTAAAAACATTTTTGTAGGGTTAATAGGTGGCGGTTTATTTAAATATTGATTCTAAAACTAAAAATTGTATTTAATACAAAAGTTTATTGGTGAAAACATGAAAAATATAATAGATTAATTAATGGCTGATAAAATGCAGCAGAAATGTTACAATATTGGCCATCACAAAACTATCTTGCTAATAAATGCCTGAAAATTCAGAATGCTATTTAATAAAGTCAGTGATGGGCACAACAAAATGGTTAATGTCAACAACATAAGATTTTTTGGTAATATTAAAGATTTTTACAGGACATCACAAAACCACATACAGACACTAACAAGTTTTTTGTGCCCTACTTCGATACAGCCATTACAGAGTGGATTTATAGAATTTTACCAGGTATTCGGGCGTAATTTAACAAAGTTATAACTAATCGCATAATTATATCGAAACAATATTCACCATCATGATCTCCCATTTCACTGCGGACATGCGGCGAAAGGAATGTTACTTTGGGGCCGACCGGCCATTCTGTTCTCTGATACGAAAGGAAAACACTTTTAACTTAAGAAACCGTAATTTTAATAACTTAAGTTATAAATATTTATATTCATCAGGTCAGCTCGATATCTGTAATCCAGTGTAAATACAGAAATACAAAACCGTCAAAGATGACACATAACATTTAATTTTAGACGGAACGTGAAGGTCCGCTGCGAACGACTTTTTTAACATTTTTTACAAGCGACGGCTCGCATCGGCGACCGGAGAGCCGCACCGCGCGCCGTTCTCGAATGTTACTCGTTTTCTTATAAAACACCAATGAGAACAAATGCGTGTGCTGGGGTGAGGCGGCTCGGGATTAGTTGTCGCCGCCCTCGGCCGGCTCGTCGCCGTCGCCCTGCGTGTCCGACGTCCACAGCGTCAGGTTGTCTCGCAGCAGCTGCATGATCAGCGTCGAGTCCTTGTACGAGTCCTCGTTCAGAGTGTCCAGCTCGGCGATCGCGTCGTCGAATGCCTGCAACACGCGCGCTCGTTACTGGCTGTGCCGACCGTCTCACACAACAGATACAATAACGTTAACGGCACTCTGATGCTGGCTGGATCGAGGATTAACGGGTTAGTTGCCACAATCATGCCCATTTACTCCTAGATGCGTTTGGTATAGTTGTTAACACATAGGCTGTTGAGCTTTCTTAACTGACTCTCCCTTTGAATGGAAATTTTACACACCACGAGTGGCAGCGTAATCCTATCGCGATTGAAAAAACACAAGTGTGCGTTTACAGCAGTAAATGTGTTAGGATTGTGTTTGATGGTATATAACTAACTACGCGCATGCATTCGGTATAAGTTGACGATGCAGTGTTTCGTAACTTGCGACGGTTAGTAATGTTATGTTGCATTCTACCATCAGTCGGAACACTCTCAACCATTATGCGAAATAAACCTGTTTAGCTAAGTGGCACGCTCGCGCAGGGGAGTTGATTATCTCGTAATAAAATACGGAAAAGTTGAGCGCGAGACCGAGCCTGATGGGATGGGTTGGTTGCATTTTGGCTTTAGCGATGTCGAACGCTTCTTGGTAGGCCTTCTGCGAGTCGTCCACCACGGCTGGGGACAAGCAAGCACGTTAATACGCGTAGCCTACTCTCGTGCCAGCCAGCACAGAGCCTATGCATAACTGACACAAATATTGACCTGTTTGGCGAGCTGACACGCCTTGTCTGGTGAATTTAATATCTCATAATAGAACACGGAGAAATTTAACGCCAAACCCAGCCTGATTGGGTGTGTGGGCTGCATTTTCGCCTTGCTGATTTCAAAAGCATCCTGGTATGCTTTCTGTGAATCCTCTACAACAGCTGTAAGGTAAACCAACGTTAGCTACATTTCAAAATGGGTAACTATTATATGAATAAAATATTATGAAAGTGTATATCTTGCAATAGTTTCTGTTTCGATTAAATAAAAACTTACAAGTTCTGGTTTCCCCTGTGGCCACTTCTGCGAGGTACCTGTAGTAATCTCCCTTCATTTTAAGGTAAAATACTTTACTTTCTGGATTACTAGCTTTAGGAATAAGGTGTTTGTCGAGTAAACCCTGAAACAATACAAAAGTCATATTTAAACGGTAAATGTCTCCGTTTGATTTTCATCAAAAAAATTAACAAAGGTGAACCTTTGCACACTATGCAGTCGAGTGTGCAATTCAATTGGTAGGTGAAGTAATAGGTGAGGACAGACGGGGCAACGAACGAAAGCGGGATAGCAGCGCGCGCAATGACGCGGCGCAATACGTCACCCGCCCGCCCTGTGGCCCGCCGCACCCCGCCCAGCACGATCCACGTGCCGACTCGCATATAACGCCCATTACTAACAAAAACGATCGGGAGGAAATGATCACGGCTGCTGGCGCTTGCATCACGCCTCGAAATGGAGGCCCGCATACTATGACGTCATCCGTGTATCGTCGTCATCCGCGACTCATCTCGCTGAATACTTCTTATTTGTAACGAAATTGGCTAAATAAAACATACAATTTATACATCAATCAATACTTACCAAAACGTCGTAGCAGATTTCTCTGAGTTCTTTTTCTACTTTAACCCTATATTCTTTTGCCATCTGTTGTTTTCTTTCCGAACCTTCGGTTTTCTGTTCGATGGAGGAGATGACGCGCCATGACGACCGCCGGGCGCCGACGACATTTTTGTAGGCAACTGAGAGCAGATTTCTTTCCTCGTTGCTGAGTTCGACGCCGGTTTCCGTGACTTCCTTCATCGCGGCCGCCATGTCGTCATACCGTTCGGCCTGCTCTGCGAGCTTGGCGCGTTGCACCAGTTCCTCCTTGTCGACGGACATGGTGGACGATGGGAGAGGACTATTTCACTGATGCCCCTGCAACCAAGGATAAATCACAATTCAAAACGCGGTTGGAACGATTCGCGTTACCTAATTGTAACAAAATTTCATCAGAAAGACTAATCGTTGGGCGTCACTTTCACCGAAGCGAATCGCTATATTGGGTATTTGTCATCATGAGAAAAGCACCTTGAATAAGAGGCTCGCGGGCGCACTAGCGCAAAGTGAAATTTCTAAATGGCTCAAAGAGCGTCTTTCACTCCAATCGCGACATCGACCCGACGTCCACTCGGTTTGACAGCATCTCACAGACTCGAGGCCCTAGTGGCTGCGAGGCGCGCGCCGTGTCGCCGCGCCGCCGCTCGGACACCGCCACTGCGCCACCGGTATTGATCCGCCGACGCGGGATAAACACTCCAGACGAAATACGACTACCTACGACTAGCGCGACGATTGCACACACCCCTCCGCCCTCTCGCCACCCCGTGTGCACCGCGCCCGTCGTCGGCCCGGCGGCGGCGGGCGGGCGCCTACCTCACTCCAACCCCATCCACCATATCTACCTACCCCAGCTAAGTGCCTATATTGCTCAATACTCTTGTTGCCAGGCTATGCACTAACGATTTTTTTAAAGACTGAAGATTGAAGGTTTAGATGAAGTAAATTTTAATAAATAATAACCACTCCTCAATGACTCCGAATGAATGAATATTTATTTAACAAAAGAGAAAACACATCGTACAATAATCCTACTATCCTACTATAATATTATAAATCCGAAAGTTTGTGTGTAAGTATGTTTGTTCCCTCTTCACGCTTTAACGGCTGAACGGATCTGGATGAAATTTTGAATGTACATAGCTTATACCTAAAATTAACACATAGGCTGCTTTTTAACTTGATAATAGCGGGCGAAGCCGCGGGGCACGGCTAGTAGTTTCATATTATTTATGACTTTACCACAGATATACATAAAAAAATCATCAATAAATGATGACCACTTCTATGATTACCGTAAATCATTATATGATTACTAAGTCCCTAAAGGAAGGGGTATCTATAAAGATTTGGTAAGTAAACAGTGATCACAGACCACACTCATTTACGAATTTGATAAAAACGACTTTCCGAAAACCACGTGGCCTAAATGTAGTACTCCTGTAGGTGTCTGGGAGAAGGGGGAAGAAGGGCGGTGGGTTTTTTATACTGGTACATAATTTAACTATTGTGATTATGTTATGATTATGAGACTTGATGTCAGGTTTGTGAAAATATGAATCTCTTCTGGATCACGCTTTTGTAGCTAATGGCGTCGCAACCAAATGAGGATAATAGTAAATATGTAGGAAGGTTGGCATCTCAATTACGTAATCATGGAGATCGTGCCACATAATAAGACGTCATGAGTGTAAGAAGAGTTTAAGATTGTACTTCAGGCAGTTTGGTCAAGAATTATAAATTTTGCATTTTTACCTAGATAATAGATATGTGAAGAAATTGCGTGCATGAATTGTCAAGTACGAAATAGCAGGCTTGTAATAGGTATATATCGAAACATTTATATAAATCTAGCTTATTCATGTTGATACAGTCTTACTAATTTCAACATCATCAACATAAATAAGGATACACACTAGCTAATTTGAATAAGACATAGGAATTAACTATTTCACTGAACTATCTACCACAATCGAGGAAGTCTGCTACGGTACATGAAAATAAGTAAATTTCAACAGTAACCATTGATTGTTTGGGGTTTTATAGTGATAATGCGCTAAAATGACGCACATGGAGATGGTAGCATAACAAATAAAGTTTTAGTAGGGTCAACGAAAAGCTAAGATCCAGATTTAATCTTCACCTGAGTGATTGCGCTTTATGAATTCCGTATTTTACAATCTCTGGATATCACAAGTTTCAATATAAAAACGACCTTACGATTTAATGACCTATGTATCAAACTATCCCGAACCTGATTGCATAAAAAAACTTTTGACGTATCTGGCAGATACAAATTCTATTGCATTTTTAATTTATCTGGTATATAGTGAGTTTATCACTTACGGAGAGATGAGACAGTTAACACTAGCTTATCAAAGTCACTAGCTGTAATGAAGAGTAAATGTAAAAGTGAATAGCAGATTTATATTAACCTAAACTTGGACGACGTTTGTCTTGTTATATGTTGATAGAACATATACGGGTATATCTGTTCTATCTGGTATATTGTCTTTGAATAAAGGAAATCCTTTAAAGTTGTTATTAATTTTAATTAATTTTTTTTATGAACATAGTGTAAGAATCTAGTGAACAAATTTGCATTTGCACATGCCTAGCTGATTATTATTTAGATAGTTTTACATAACTCTGTATTATATAACAAGTACTTTAACTAATATGGAGTACCAACATAATAACTTACATTTTTTAGTAGTAACATAGCTATGAAATTGATTAGAAAAACTCGTAGAGTTCAATTAATAAAGAATGACCATGGCCTAGTTGCCTCTTGCACCCTTCACTACACATAGGTACCTATGTATTATTGTATAGGTACATCATGATTATCAACTTGAAATTTCACTCGTTGTATAATACCCATCTACAGCAAAGCAAAAAGGTGGGTAAAATTTCAGCACCTCCTATATTATTTACCAAAAACTAGCAATCCACCCAGGCCAATGGCCAATTCCTGTGGATTAAAAAAATTTTACATACAAACCTTGGCCTGACAATTACAAACACTACAAAACAAGAATCAGTGAAATTGGTTCTTTTTTCGAATTTTTGATAGAATGATGCAGACCAATTGATTTTTACATATAGATAAGTGTATGTCCAGTAGTTCACTCACAGTGTCCGCACTAACGAACAATTGCAGAATGAAGGGAATCATTAACTAGTAGGCTAGATTTAAAAAATAATAATACTGTCAGTGGTACATTACAAACTGGGAAATCAAAAATTTTAATATCAAGATAGGTACTTACAACACTGTCACATCAATTTGTACCTAGCATTAATACAAATTGTAGCAAAGAGTGAAAAAACTTAAAAAATTAGAGAAATATGGTAATAAATTGAACTGCCCATTAGCACGATTGCTTACGCGTCTGCTTAAGCAGCAGGTTCAAGTCCCCGTGGGAGCCCATGATATGGAGAGAAATTTGTGTTTTTAATTCTGGGGGTGATGCAATCCAGCACCCAAGGCATAAGTCAGGTTGTTGTGGGGCCAAACGTGACTGTTTAAATGAGCTTCTTGATACACATTCTACACTACTTTCGCATATATCATCACCAACATCTAAAACACCTACATTAGAACAGCTTAGTTGGCAACCCAGAGCCATCATATGCTTCATAAAGAATCTGGGATGGCTTGGGCAGTTGCATTTAGGGAGAAATGCACAATACACCCCAAGCAGGACATCAGAGGAGGCCATATCACCCCTACCACAAATTAGAATTAGAGCTTCTTGAAACCAAAGCTGATCATAAAAAACTATCATTCCCTAAAAATATACTTTTCATAGAAATTACCATAGCATTAACCATGACATACATTTAGCAACATGAATGACAAAGATATGCGTACTTACATGTCTTTTGCTTAGAAACTTTAAAATATTGTGCAGATAAAATGTGTTATTTAAAAACACCATTAAAATTAGATATATCAAATGTTTAAAAGTATTTAATTTACTAAACAAGTCACTGCATTCTGCTATCATGATCAAGACTGATGTGACAGTGTAATAAATCAGGTATTTTTGTCACGATAATCTGTGATGACAGATTACAATTGAGCTCATTATCTTAACCTACCTAATTTTCTAAATCTCCATTCTTTTCATCAGACATCCATCAATATTCATAGAAGTTCAAACAAAAATCTCCAGTTCAGTGACCTTTTGCTGACTTTAATACATTCTGCAGTTCATAACTAAATAGTAACTAACAATTATACAACAAAAAACTTACCTACATACAGCTTTCATTTTTTGGATATAATATGTAAGTTACTCACTCAAATGACATTATGACCCACCAGATGACACATGATTTCCTTAACTACATTATTTTTTTCCAATATGATGACATGCATGACTAAATATATCTGCCATCTACATTTGACTGATGATTCCTACTCCTCACATCTATGACTCATACATAACCAAGAAAGTAAGCTTCACTGGCAATGCATACTTGATAGAATCATAAATGATTCATTGTAATAGTCAATTCAGGTTTGCTGTGTAGAAGTAAAATAATTAATGAGAACCTTGAGAAGGGTATGCTAGCAACAAACTGCAATATAGGATAGTCATAATGACAAATTCATTTGTAAAGGACGACAATAAACAAATCCTAATTGAATGAAGGAACCATCTACCAACCCAATACATAGTTAATTTGCTGTTCTAATCGGGCGTACCTACGCAGTGTCCCCGACTCAATGTCACGCACGTGCCCATCTCGTTCAAAGGCGTCGCGAGAGAAGTGTCATGCCAATGATAACCGAGTGGTTTGTAGTTTACGGATTATAGACGTAAATAGGTTAGGTACTCGACTGAGTACAATACAAAAATCGTGATAAACGACAATTGGACATAATGAAAAGAATGTTTCCTCATCTCATTTACAATCATCTTTCAAGAAACATAATCACAGGTGTATGGTTTTTTACACTATGTAAAACTCTGGTACGATATTTCGTTATCGAATAGACCAAGATAACGGCATGACTACGCACGGATAAATTACGACGCACTAGTAGCATGCCTGGTACAAACTAGGTACCTCTCTGAAACCGACAACGAACGGAACGTAGACATGCCCACGCACTTTTCTAAAGTCACAAGCGGATACTCATTAGGGATAAACACATAACCTTTGTGTTAAAAGAATGTTTTTCAACAGTAATTCACGTTAGTAATTGTCCAAAAATTTTAATAGAAGGCACATTGACGTGACGATTTCAACAGTAGTAAAGGAGATAAATTAACTTACAGATCGACTTGTGTGGTTAGGAGTCACGAAATGATGTTACAAGGCTACTCCATTAACGTTAACATAACTTTGAGGAGTGGTTCGGATCCATTAATAGCAGAGTTGACGTGAATTTGAAGCAATAGCTAACCGCACCGCAATATCGTGTCGCCGGTTGAGGCAAAATGGCTGCTTTGGGGCACTCCTTCAATGCGTCACATTCACAGATCCATGGGAAGAGAATTTTTGCAGACCACTGAATCTTAAACACTTAAAAATACATTCACTCGACATTATTCATATAGCACTTACTTGTTAGAAGGGGAAAAAAGTTATTAAACCAGCAAATTACACCACAATATCAGTTTTTCTCTTGCTGTGAACGATATACTACACTGACGGCGGCGGGGCCAGAGGGGAAACAAAAACGGAAGAGGGTTCACATTCGTTGGCGGCCATGTTGAATTACTATTGGCGAATGTTAACTACCAAGTTTCGAAGAATATGGGCATTGATCACAAGTAACATCATTCGTACTCTGTCTAGCAACACAAGCTAGAAAAGGATAGCAAATTTTTCTAAACGATATTTGTGAACAATATTATTTCATGGTACGAGAAAACGGAAATTACGTTCTCGCGCGCAATATTTGAATGCCGTTTCACGCCAAGATTTTAGAATTCCGCATAAACTCCGACGTTTCACGCAAATGGCCGCAATTCTGTCTATCACCCTCTATCTTAAAATTAAATTATTTCGCCGAATTTGCTTTGAAGTTCTTTAAATTTAACTATTATTTGGCAGGTATAATTATTTCGTGGTCCTAATGCGTTTATTTGGATTCCATTGAGACAAAACCGTAATCGCTTATTTTGTTCCAAGGTATAATTTTTATTCTGTGGTTTGATATTTCAAAAGAAGACCATAGAGTTTTGCCGCGAAACTCGCGAAAGTAAAAAAATGCGTTTTGATTTTCCGTTAGGTACATATTATTTGTTATTACTTTCAAAAACTTGTGATTCTTCAAGTGGTGTAATAGTTGTGTATTATTAACCGTTAATACTTAGTGAACTTAGTGGCGCGGCGGTTGTGCGTGAGCGTGACAGCTACGCTTTACGTATTTTTTTCTTTTAATTTTGGCTCCGCAGTCTAGTGCATTTGGCCAGTGCTAACGTTTTTGACGTGATAACGTCTTATAAATCGATAACACCGGCTGCACGCACGAAAAAGAGTCACGTTCCGCCTGAGCCTAACCGTGCAAGTGAGAGCGCGGAACAAGCGATAGAGAGGCATGATCGGCCTAAGCGTTCGTCTTATGACGTTATCACGTAATACTATCGACAACCCAGTTGGCGCAGTGGACAAGTGTCTGCCCTCTGCGCCGTGGGTCCTGGGCTCGATGCCCGGTAGGAGCACAGATTCCTTCCCAAGGGAAATTTGTGCTTCTGGTTCTGGGTGTAATGTGTGTGTAAAGTGAATGCAAAAATATCATCCGTAAACCGACTTTACAGACAACCACTTTTTTTCGTTTTAATTTTGGCTTTGCATTCTTGTGCATTTAGCCAACGTCAAGTATTTCAAGTGTATTTTATATTATAACATAAACACACGAAGAACCACAGGCTTTGTAACTTATAGACTATTGTTAAATTCGTCTCATTTCTACGGATATCATAGTCTACGTATATTTAATAAAAAAACGAAATGAAGTATGTCGTACTCAGTATAAAGTTGTGACAAAAATTATATAATACCATCATCATGGGTATAAATTAAAAGAGCTCCTAAATACATTTAAACATATTACAAGTATTGTAATAAATTGTAACTGATCATTTTTTGGATTATAGGAAGCTATTAAGTATGCAGTCGCGTTTTTGTTTTTAAATGTTTATTCGTCTTGTTCACTAAAATGATCGCATCAAATTACAAATTTTAAGCTTGGTTAAGTTAGCTCCGCTATCACTGCAACCGCGTTTCCACCATGTGTTTGTGTGTTATCAACCGTAGGTTTGTTTCCTATCTCGATGGTGTTATCATCCCCCCGATTACCTATCTCAATTTCAGATGGGTTTCATTAACAAGTTTCCAAAAATGGCCGTTTTGGTATTACGTAACCCCGCTTTCTATGCCTCAGTTTCGAAACGAGCTCGATAGCAATTTCGGCCATTTTTGACAACTAAAATTCTATCGACTCTGAAGAATTCGTATGAGACAGCGATCACGTAACTCACTTTCAATAAATTTATGATCACGTGACTTGAGCAATATCATTAGGGTTCGGAAACATCCAGGACCTCGTTTCTGAAGATAGAAATTCTAAACCAACGAGTATAAAATCGAAGATTGACCATTTTAATTGGCATAAATTAACAGGCTGGTAGTATAACAATAGTATTCTATGGTATTTATTTTCCACGTTTTTTTTTAAATGAATTTAATTCTGATAAAGATAAAGTTCTTTATCAAGAGCGAATAGGTATCGTATAGGCAAGCGTGCTACAACTTCGGCCGCATCTTCACTCTCCATCAGATGAGACAGTGGTCAAATGCTTGCCTATCGAGGATAAAATAAGAAAAATCAATTTTAACTATTATATCATTGAATATACCGTTCAGCTAATTCGTGCTTTTGGACAAATGACTAACTACTCAAAGAACATTGTTGTTTTGTGATTTTCTGCTTGGAAGTATCCAATAGAACATCCAGAAGGCCATATTACTATTGAACTGTCCATTGGCTCGGTTGGATGCGCTTTCGCCGTCTAAGCAGGGGTATCGGGTTCCATTTGCAGCGGGAAAAACAGTTTTCTTTCCAAGGAATATTTGTGTTTCTGGTTCTATTTGTGTGTGAGATGTGAATGTTTCCAGCACCCACGACACAAGTCATAGAACTTAGTGTTTGGCTGTGAGTGTAAAAGCGTTTATTATTACTTAGCTCCAAACATATATAGTCTTGCTATTTATTATAAGTGTCAGTACCCAGTACTCTCACTTGAATAATATAAATTATATAAGCGAGTCGATAAGAAATAAATGATAGAATAGGTATCTTCTAAGCAAGCATGCTTCATTTTCTACCCCATCTTCATCTTCCGTCAGATGAGGACAACTTCTCACATTACTTGACACAAATCGTTCAATATTATTTTGCCGATATCAGTCACCAATAGTGATTACGAAACGCTAGGCGAGGTGTGCTTGTTAAATAACAAGAATAAATGAAAATAAAGTATTTATTGGTAAATAACATAACATTATCGGTGACATTACAGTTGCTTTTACATTTGCCTAAGGTTATTAGTTTCTTATCATCAATTATACATCAACTAATTTGAATGTATACTAGGTAAAATAAGACTACTAAGCTAGGCGTTAGCTGCCCATACTTAACGCTAAAAATATCTTGTAAACTTGACACAAAATGCTTCCGACTGTTTCAAACAACTTCCGACTGGATTAGAATAAAATTTGGTACATATTATATAACATTATGGCCTGAAATAGGATAATAATATGACGACCCAGTGGCGCAGTGGGCAGGTCTCTGCTCTCTCTTCGCCTTGGGTCCTGGGTATGAATCCCTGCAGGAGTACAATTTTTCTTCCCAAGGGACATTTGTACCTGTTATCAGTTGGGTGTGATGAGATGTGAATGTTTCGGTTTACTCCCGTGTGAATTTATGCGTTAGTTCCTACATCTATGTAATGTTTTCTTCATTACAACACGTGCATGACTGAAAGTATGACTGAGGTAACAAAACCAAAGTGCATAGCACATACCAAGTATTTTAATTGTTACTTTTTGTATGCATGTTTTTAATAATTCAAGCAATATTGATTACAATAAACTTCTTTAAACACACATACAAATTTTGACATTACACTTATAATAAACACGAAACTTTGTGTCTTTGTGAATATTACTATGTTTGAAACGAGGTACATCTGTAATGACTGGATGTAAGATTTGTTATATAAGCCCATGTAACTCAGGGTCTAGACTATCTAGTCTAGACCCTGAGTTACACGGGCTTAATCAAAATCCAATATGCCATTCTAGAGATACTTTGTTGTAAACATACCTAATTATAAATACAACCTTTCTGATCGATTGTATTAATATATGTTAATTATTTAAGAAAAACATAATGGCAGGCTACCGCTGCCTTAATTTGGTGAATTTGTTGCTGGCGTCATAATTATCCAGGGTGCTGAATGGTACTCGATGATGGGCCTCTTTTCCAACTTCGGTCCACAGCTAATCTAAAAAATAAACGTTTTTTAACAAAAAGAAATGAGTGATTATATATATCACATACAGAACCAGAAACACGAATTTTCCTTGAGGTGAAAACTTCACGTATTTTGAAACTTGTTCCCACCGAGAATCGAACCCGATACCTCAATTAAAAGGTATCTAACCAACGAGCAGTTAATATGGACGCAGAATACAAAAGAACTAGTCTCAACGATATTTATGATACCTGTTGTATAGATCTATTCATTCTTAAATCAGGGCACCCAGCGTGCCCTTCCCCAAGTAATTCTACCTGTCATAGAGCATTACTAGTAAAAAACTTCTATATAGCTAGCTATTACTTAACCGATAAAACAGAGGTAATGTACCATATAGAGAACTCTCTTGATACATCAAGAGGCGGAATGTAATGAGCTATTTTTCATTATAATTAACTTCAGCGAGACTGGAGCTTAGTATTTTAAATTATTCTAATCAAACTTATATTATAACTAACTACATTCGAGTAAAACAACAAAACAAACTTGCAAACGTCGTCCATATATTATGGTTGACATACCTCCAGTTCGCTTGAAGCGTTTCGTTTCTACGTTTATCATCCTTACTGCGAAGAAGTGGAACTCATTGCCCTCGTCTTTATTCCCCGAATGGTATAATCTGGGAGTCTTCAAATCAAAGTGAATAGGTACCTTCTAGGCTACAATTGGTGGTCTTTATAAAAAGTATTATATTCTTGTAAATGAGAATGACGTTGAGGGGCACAATTATTTGAAAATCCGTAAAACAAAAAACTTACCTGTTTCATAAAGTAGAATAGGAAAATATTTATAATGTATGTAATAGGAAGATATTTTAGCAGGATCTTCCATTGTAGACCGATCTAACTCAGCATGCATCTGGAAAAGAAACAATAAAAAAAATTAATATGCTTATAATCATAATGTTTGTATACTATCTCACCTACAGATTTTATTAATATTAGCCGTTCCCCGCAGCATCGCCCGCATTTATTAAGTTAAATATGTACTAATCCTAGGTATAAGCTATGTACAATCAATCTTATACAAATCTGTTCAGCCGTTACCGTGTGAAGAGAAAACAAACATACTCAAACACTTAAACACAAACTTTCGGATTTATAATATTAGTGTGATGAAATATAATAATTAACCCAGCGCATTTATTATTTTGTACAATCAGCAAAGCCAAAAAATACTATACGCAATAATTTATTTGTACATTTACTTTAGAACCATAAATAGCACAAGTTTATCTTGTTGTTTGTTTGAAGTTAAAAAGGGCATGGTATAAAAGAAATGTTTAAAACAGAATACCAACAGGCCGGCAACCTAACCTTGATGACCCAAACTTAACAATTTGGACTCGACCAGCTTATTATAGCCAATGGGTCTTTTGGCTATATTATGCCAAGCCTACACATTCATTAATTCACCTTATCACAGTATGAACTAAAATAATTATAAGACTTGGAAATAATGAAATTAAATGAATATAATATATGTATAGATATAAATAAATGTAATAAAATATAGAATGTAATATTAGGTATCTGTAAGTTATATTACGTTATATTATGTCAATAAATTGATTTGATTTGATTTCAAACATTTTGGATTTACGGATGAGGTATCCTTACTTATTTATAGTTCTAATGATACAACATTTCATTTAAAAGCACACATAGACATTTACAAAAAAAACAAATAATTAAAGTGTTACTTACTTCTCAATGCAAAAACTGGTTTACCGCAGCAGATCTTCAATTGAATGTTATGTCTTTTCAGCTGCAATGTGATGCTTGATCTCCAATGTCAATGCTGTAACATAATTTTAAGTTTATGAGTTTTCTACACATTTACATACATATTTTTATTGTTTGTGAGACTCGCAGACAGTAACAATATTTTTGATAATATTAATGGGTAATTTATGTTTACCCATTTATATTAAAGAAAAATAAGTGCTAATGCTAGGTTTAAGCTATGAATATTCCAAATTTGATCTAAATCCGTTCAGACATCACAGTGTGAAGAGAAAACATACTTACTAACACACTTTCTCACAAAATTTCAAATTTAGTGTGATTGGGAGGGTGGCAATAACATATAATATTAATAGTTTCTATTGTTGTTAGTTCGAAGTAAAAAAAGGCATGTAATGTAGTTACTCATGTAATTATTGCACACAGTTCCAACTTAATATACCAAAATATGTTTACAATTTTATTTTAAGCCGAGAGGCCTTGTTTTGATGACTCAGTCTTAGCAATTTGGACTCAACCAGCTTATTATCTTATAGCTAACGAGTGTTTTGGCTATACATATAAGCCTACACATTTATCAAAATATTTTGGAATTACGGATGAGGTATACATATTTGTTTATAGTTGTAATGATACATTTCATTTAAAAGCACACTTAAGACTATTACAAAAAACACAAAATTAAATTGTTACTTACTTCATGAAAACATTCACCACAGCATATCTTCAATTTAGTGTTATGTCCATTCATCTTCAATGGGACGTTTGATCTCCAAAGTCAATGCTGTAACATATTTTTATTTTATGTTTTAATGAAATTATTAGCTATCAACATGTGCATAAATTCACATGTTTATTGTTTGTGACACTAACAAACAAAAAAATGTGTATGTACTGAGTTCAGAAGTTTTAAGTCTGGGGTATTTTTGATACTATTAATTTATTGTATTCAGAGCTAGGTATACATAAGTTGACACTAGTTTAACCCTTCAATTTGACATAGGATCATAACTGTATCACAACTTAAAATATTATTTTTCTATTAGCTTTACCCGTGTTAATCAAGATCTAAAAGTAGGTATGTCCTGTTCTATGTCTTGTACATATAGATGCCAATTTTCATCTAAATCAATGAGTATTTACCTATTTATGCCAATACAGAGATATAAACCTCATCTTTTACTAATACATATATTGTGTTATGTATTAGTAAAGATTGTATGCAAGTTGACAAAATAATTTTAAGAACGTGCCTCTCAGTACTTGTTAAGTTCTGCGAGGCACTGCACAGGGCTCTACATGAGACTTATAGTCTCCAAATGCTAACAGCATTTGAAGTAAGTAGCTAGTGCAAACATAAAAAATTATGTAGTTGATTTTTAGGTTATATTGACAAGAAATAGGTACTTACTCGCTTACATTCGTATTTCGTAATACGGAAAGGCTTCCGATTGCTGGCCTTTTGCTCTTTAAATCCATTAATGTCGTGGCACTCTTGGTGAAACATTTTCTTTGTTATTTCTTCGAGTTAAATACCTAATAAAATAATGATAGATTTATGGTGGACGACGCGGCGTACGAGTATATATAGAAGACATACATACTTTAATATTTACCTAGGTATTTGCAAACTGTTTGTTTACTATAATGAAATAAGATTTAAATAGTAAAAACTATAAATAATAACAATACTTGTGACCCACGTATTTAAAAAGAAATATTTATCTATGGCATTCGGTTTCCAAATAGACAAAACAATATAGAGCCGTATTAACCAGCTTTTTTAAGATGTAATACCCCTTTCTTAGGCGATACAGAGCACAAACATTTGTGCAACGACTCCGCAAATTGGTAGGATTATCTTCGTTTTCACATCTCGAATTGTCGAAAATTGTCGATGAAACTACAACGAAACATGAACCCGAAGAGATACGTAATACCAAAACTCCTTCAGAAATTAAGAGGAAGTGGAAGCTCTTTCAAACCATTAGATATCTGAAACAGATATAGGTAATCGCAGTGCATTTCCATTTGATACATTTTTGACAGTCGGAGATTGTGTCAATTTTCAGTGTGTCGGTGACATTCTCGTCAGTAGTAAATTCTTCTCTGTGTAGCCAATCAACTCCAAAACGTCAAAAACTTAATGGAAACACGTGAATTTGTTGGTTATTATTCGTGTTTAAAAATTTGATGGTACAAAATATAAATTTAATAACACATCTATTCTGTATACAAGGCAATACGTGAATATTTAACATGCCGAAATCGAAAAGAGATAAAAAAGGTAAGTGTGTTCCGTGTGGAACCCATCTACAAAAAAAAGTTATGGATAAATACTAGAACCTAAAATAAATCAATGGATCCAGCTGCATATATGATTATTATGATTATATACTGATGAACTGGGTTGGATTAGAATTGTAATACAGTTGATATATATATATTACAAAGTTCAGGTTATAAAAAGGTGAGTGTGCTCTGTGTGGTACCCGTCTACATAAAAATTGTTATCGATAAATACTAGAACCTAATAAATCGGCGGATCCAGCTGCATATATAGTGATGAAGTGGGTTGGATTACAATTGAATTACAGTAGGCATATATTTTGTAAAGTTCAGGTTATTGTACAGAGGATTTTGTTAGTGTCCTTGTGTGAATTTAACAGGTGGTTAATTTAATATGTAATTCCATATTATCTAAATGATTTGACTTATATCAGATATATAAAGAAAATCATAACCAAATTAAACCAGACAAATGAGAACTGACTTGCAGATTAGTGGTGTCTGTAGTCTGTCCAGACACCTCAGTTTATGATAATTTTATTGTTTTTCTGTTTCCTACTCTGGAGACATACCATGGTCTGACCAAACTTCTGACAGTTTAGCTATGAAAAGGTAACAAATTTAGGATCTACATAATATTAGTATGATTAAGAATTTGTATCATGCAATGTCCAGCAATGTGACCATTGATCGGTATAATATTAAATAAATATTGTTTTTAAAAATAATCAAGAAAACCGCTTGACTCACAATTTTAGGGTGACCCTTGTAACTTAAGTTACTAGGATGTCCAATCCTTAGCATCAGGTGAGTTTACGACGGACATCTTAAGTCATAAGTCGCACTATTTCAATAATATTCATATACTATTTCAACTGCCCGTTGGCTTAGTTGGGTGGCGTACGCCTTCTAAGCAGGGGGTATCGGGTTCGATTCCCAGCGGGAACACAAGTTTTCTTCCCATAGAAAATTTGTGTTTCTGGTTCTGGTTGTGATTGTGTGTGTGATGTGAATGTTTCCGTCACCCACGACACAAGTCATCAAACTTAGTGTGGGGCTGTGAGTATGAAACCGTTTATTATTATATTGTTTATTTAATAATTTATAATGTTTCATACTCATGACAACTTTAATAATAACATTTGTATGTTTGTTTCAGTCTCACTCACCAAAACAGACAAGAAGGGACTATTACTAAAGCAAAAAACAATTGAAGAGATACGAAAATCTTTGTCAAAATATGAACACATATTTCTCTTCACAGTTGATAATATGAGAAATACAACATTGAAAGTTTTACGCAATGATTGGAAAGATTCGAGATTCTTTTTTGGTAAAAACAAAGTGATGGCTATAGCTCTTGGAAAAACTAAAAGTGATGAAGTAGAAGACCAGTTGTGTCTAGTGAGTACTATACAAAAATTTTTTCAATGACATTCCAATTATGGTCTTACACGAATTGAATTGGGTACAGCCCATCAGATCTTAGTATCAGTATCAGATTTTCACATTAACCGATCATAGTGACTGCTAACACGACCCTATCTTGCCCCACCTCGGCGAGGGACTGCTCACGGCGGGGTTTTTAGTGGGTTTGAGCCCCACATACCCCTTTCCTTCACTTCTGGGAAGGAAGAGAAGTGCAAGACATTTTCCAATCCAAAAAAAAAAAAAATGGTCCCATCTGATCTCAAGATCAGACAAACGTACCATTACCAACCTGCATGCATGTTATAATAATATGATGTGTATGTAAACACATGTTTTGACAAATAAAATGATCTTTATCTGTATCTTTATTACTCTAAAATTTGCTATTTATACTGAGTAAAATAAGCATTTTTTTGTATGATTAATAGGCAAGCATTTAACCACTATCTCAGTTTTAACAGTGCTGGCTGTTTTTTATTGATGGAATTCTATTTTCCATTTCGTGACTTGAACTTGGTAGAGTTTATTACTAACGCGCCAGACATTAATCCACACTTCACTTCTTAGCCCCTGTGATGACATTTGTAACCTATTAATGTTTTTATTTGCATAATTTCTTTAGCGAGCATATTTTTTTATGTATTGACAATCGTCGTGTCGTTGGTTTGGACACATTCACATCACATACATAATCACGACCAGTACCAGAAACAAATTGTCCTTGGGGAGAACTTGTGTTCCTGCCGAAAATTTAACCTGATACCCCTGCTTATAAGGACATTAATCTTCTGGTGCTGCTGCATCTATTGATGTGTATAGCATGTTTTTATATGAACTGTGTAGAATGATAATTAAACGCAAGCAAAGCTTAAAAAAACCGATTTCACCGCTTTATTATTGAAACCTTAATCCACCAGCTTTCAAATAAAAAAAGAATCATCAAAATCGGCTCACACGAAAGAAGTTGTGAGGTAACTTTTGAAGTCGGGTAAACCAGAACATCGTCAAAAAACTCATTTTTCGTTACAAAATAGACATTATTGATGATATTTCAAGAACTACTAATCAGATCTTGATCAAATTTAAATGGGACCAATTAGAAAGCAACATCTTTTCAAACTAAAAAAAAAATTTAAATTATGAGGTAACACATTAAAAAAAAAATACAATCGACTTGAGTACCTCTTCCTTTTTTGGGAAGTCGGTAAAAATAGCAACCTTTAACGTTGCAATTAGAAAATTGAGAATTAAAAAAATTTTACCTTAATTTATTGCATTCAATGCTCATGCTGGTTAAGTACAAGACCAGTCACAAAGAGGCAATGATCGGACGATTTAACTTGAGCTTGATGGTTGTGTCCAATCAGGGTGATACCAATTATTTGGTTCAGTTCAATGCATTCAAAACACAGTTGTGTCTCTTCTCCGCGACACCTTTACTTCTGCCTCCAACCTTCAATGATGTGCCAATACATATTAGCTAACAAACTTGAACCTCTTGGCTGAAAAACTTTAATAATGGTGGATTATTAACCATTAATAATTAATTAAAGTGCATGAGTGAAAGTTGAAGAACGTTAATTTTGCTTTAGTTCCCAAACTCCAATAGAAGCTGTAGTAAACTTTCTACCACTTTATAATGACATGATTTTACTGTCTGGACCTTGATTCTTGACTTTGACTGTGACTTTTGAGTAGGACTTCTATTGTAAAATATGAATTACACTTAAAATATTTTATTACTTGACACTGGCTAAATGCAGAGCCAAAATAAAAATAAAGAACTTTTCTTCGACAGTTGGCTAAAATTTGTTCAGCTATTCCATTGAATACTGGCAGTTCATGAACAGCATAGCTGTTCAATCAAGTGGGTGCTTTAATCATTTAACTCTAACATAAATGTATTAACAGTTAAGAGATAATGCATTGTCTTTTCATTGCAGTTATCAAAAAAGTTAAAAGGCCAGTGCGGCTTGCTAATGACAAACAGAGATGTACCAGAGGTACTACAATGGTTCAAAAACTACAGTGAAGATGAATACGCTAGATCAGGATTCGTAGCTACTAGAGATGTCATACTCCCCAAAGGTCCTCTTGAAGATTTCTCTCATTCAATAGAGCCACATCTGAGGCGTCTCGGTCTTCCTACTTCGTTGGAGAGAGGTGTCATACATCTCATAAAAGAGTATCAGGTAAAGTATAAGCTATCGTAAAAAATATTTTCCATGTCTGCAGATACATACAAAATCAAAAAAGTATGTGTAACATTAAGCACATCTTCTGAAATAATCAAACGCAAGCAAAGCTTAAAAAAAATCAACTTCATTGCTTTATCTTCGGAACTTTGATCAGATTAGTTGTACTAAACACGCATTATTGACTATATTTCAAAATCTACTGATCAGATCTTGATCAAATTTAAATGGGACCAATTGGAAAGCAACATTGTTCAAACAAAAAAAATTTCAAAATCTGTTCAGGTGGAACGAAGCTATGAGGTAATTAACACACATTAAAAAAAAATACAGTCGACTTGAGTACCTCCTCCTTTTTGTGAAGTCTGTAAAAAATATATACCTCTTGCACATTATATTAAAATTTTATTTTATAACCCTGACGCAAAAGGATGAGTGTTGAGTTTGACATGTGTCTCGATGTCTGTCGATTTGTGTGTCTGTCATAGGGCAGAAATAAGTTTTATAAATGCGAAAGTAACTCTTGTCTGTCTGGCTGTCTGTCGCGCTTTCACGCCAAAACTACTGAACTGATTTAAATGAAATTTGGTACACAGATAGTCTAGAGCTTCGGAAAGAACATAGGCTTCTTTTTATCCCGGAATTTCGCGGGTCCGGAACTTACGCGGGTATAACCGCGGGGCACAGCTAGTTTAATATAAAATTGTGTCCTGCCTGTATAGTTAATTGTAACACATTATTCCTGAAATAAAGTTTTATTGTATTGCCTACAGGTCTGCAAAAAGGGAAGCTCCTTAACTCCAGAACAAGCTAGTATATTAAAACTGTTGGGCATACAATTGGCCGAATTCAAAGTTCTGGTAAAATGTCATTGGACAAAAGGAAAAGGATTCCAAAAAAATCTTGATGTTCCTAGTGATGATGAAAATGATGAAGGTGATGACGAAAATGTTCTAGAGGATGAAGCAATGGAGGAAGGAGATACGTGAAAATGATTCCTTAATATGTACATTTGTAATGTATTTTAATAAATATATTTCTTAAGCTTAATCCTATGTATGTATAATTTATATTTCATACCCTTTCTAACACACTAGATCTATTTTTAAGGCGCTTTAGCTACGAATAAATTAATTCGTAGCGCTCTTATTCCGCAATGCAAGAACGTCCACGTGCTTGCGCTTGGTTGCGTGACCTGAATAATTTTTTTTATAGGTTTTCCTAAATATTTAGCGAATAGTAAGTAATAATCCGCAAGGCAGTCTTGGGGGCTTTATAGTAATATACTTATTTATTTTATTAGGTACACAATACAGATAACAGAAATGAACAATAATAACAACAGTGGTAATACTACTAGTTATATGGGTACCTAATACAATAAAAATCGATTCTGCAATCCTACAATTTGTGTACACAGCATGCTAAACAGATGATAGTACAATAAAAGAAAATATGTCAACATTCTATTAAATATTTAAACATTTTAAATACAAAATGTGTGCAAAAAAAATCATAATATGCCATTGAATAGAATATTATATCAACATTGATAATCTTTGGCATTATATTTCTGATTTTACAAATTACTTGATATTTTCTTTTATAATTATTGTCAGTACTTACGCGCATAATATTCAAGTATACGGATATACTTGAAGCTTTTTACATGTAGTTTTTATGCTTGATAGACCTGATGGAAAGTGATGATGCAGCCGAGTAGCATGCACGCCAAGAAGATACCTATTTACTCTTGTAATTCCCAAATTATAGTATTCGGGGATCAAAGACTGTTTGTATTTTTTATTGCATCGTCACTTACCACCACGTGAGTTTGCAGTCAAATGTTTGTCTATCCCGCATAGATATAATATACCTTTATTTCTCAATTATAATTGCAAAGGCCACAAGCTAATTTAAGTTTTTATGCTCTAAAGAAAGGAGATGCTACAAAAATGAGCGTCTTATTGATGCCTGATGGTAAGTGTCACGCCAGCTTAGTCGTAGTTGACTACCCGCAAGTAGAGAAAAATCAGTAGCTTGAGAGCCAGTTATACAAGGCCTAGCGTGTTTACCATCCACGACTATATCACCACATACTATCAGGTGAAATAGTGGTGCATATTAGAGATTTTAAAAAAGTGCCGTGTGGCACTGCAACGCGATCCTCCGCGTGACTAGAAATGTGGTCTCATTATGCCCAGTGAATACTATTGCAGTTCGTTCTTTCAGCCAGAACCAGACCCGCTTCTGCAAAGGGGTGGTACAGTGGTACCGCCACAAATAGACTCCCAATAAATCTTATCATATATATTTTTAAGGATGTATTTTATTTTCTTTCCTAGTTTTACTTCATAATGGGCGTTACCTTATATACCTACCTATAGATTAGCTATGTTGCCGGAGTCTTCGTAATTATTGTTTTGGCACATTAACGTTTGCAAAATTAATACATGTCAAATATCAACATTATTTTAATTTCATGCTACCTAGATTAAAGAGCGCATTATAGCGCATTATGACGTCAACGTTCGCTATCGCTATACAAATACTCTTTTTGCAGGACAGAGCATCTTTACTATTCCTGTCAAAAACTTTCCCACCATCATGAGATATATAGTCAGACTTTTCTTTGTATCCAACTGTAGGTGTCCAGTAAAAAAGTCAAGTTACAGTGTGTTAACGTTATAGCCACCCGGCGACTTGAAGATCATCCTTTCCATTTTCCGGTGCTCCTACAGGAAAAAGTCGGAAAAAAATCTATATTTTACTTACTTGTGAACCAATGTCAATAAGATTTGGCATAACTGCATTACCTGGATGCCTGCTCTACTCCAGCCCTACTTGGGAATACTTGTATGTCGTTGGACTTGTGGACCACTTGGTGGAGCTTCGTTCGTTGATAGCGGCACCAAGTGCAGATAAGGTCGTCTTGCGTGGCTGTTTTATACCCCCATATGTATTTTTTGAGCATAATTATAATAAAACACATACTACATTTCTAGAAAATGTTTATTACAACAATCACAGAAACAAATAAGTTATTTTACAAAATATACCAAAATCAGACAAAACCAGCAATCTGTTTCATATAAACTTAATCCAATACAATAATTACAAAGAAATAACTATTTCACTAATTAGTAATGTCTAAAATTCAGTGTAATATTGCAAATTAAATTAATTAAAAATACCTAGCAGAAGCCAAGCCTCTGGATCAATTATTGATAATGTCTTAAAACAAACGTGTTTAGAATGAACTTAGTACATACAAATATTTAATCACAGTAAAAAATAAAGCATTTTTTTATCAGTCGACATCACAGCTTACGCAATCGGCAAAACCAAAACTAAGCCCACAGACTTGTTTATATCTGGACTAGCGTCTGACGACTCTGTCATCTGCTGGTAAGTGATGCGTTCGAGGGTGGTAAGCCCGCTAGGCCTACAATGGAAACTCGCCGTCGTAGACAGCTGCCGGAACACCGACTTTCATTCATTTGACCTCGATATGCTTCATATAAAACGTTATTGCGACTATGGAACATACAGTCTTTGCAATAAACGTATCTAATAATAATATACAAAATACATACCTGTAAACAACTAAAGACACTTACCTGTATCAAAAGTAAGAATATCTGAAAATATATTTTGCTAAATAAATTAGAACTGCACATTATATTGTAAACTATGATAATATGCGACATGGCAATCAGTGTGCATAAATTTTCTAGCATATTACTTGTGAAGTGCTAAATATATCTCCTAAATAGCCATTGCAATAAAATCACGTATTTATCTCTAAGGAGCTGTGGAACCTGAGATCAGTTACATATCACAGGCTACTTTAACACCAGGTCGATTATCTGTGAAACTATTGCTAATATTTTTGGTAATAGATATGGTATGTTTCAAGATTTTTTATTGTTACGAAAATTGACTTATAATTATTGTTTATGGCAATATTACACAACATTCACAATCACAGTTCTACTAAGTATAGACATGTCACAATATTCTGCTTAATTTAATTAAAATATAAATATTCAACGAAAATAAAAAGTGATTGATAAGACCGAGTGACTTAAATTTAGTGTAAAATTGCCATGTATTAATAAAGAAATCAATTTTCGCATTTAAAACCTTTTTGGTGGGTTCTTGTTGAAATTCAGTTAATATGTCATGTCTTTTCCTACTATTACAAATACACCCATCTAGAATTAAACTCACACATGAAATGACATAGAATAACTTCTAATACTACCTTGCATGTTTCAAGCCGTGCTTTCACTACCTTCGCTAATACAAATTATGATAAGTATAGTTAATTTTGTGATAAGTATCACATTTGAGCATAGATAAATTCTAATATCTTTATCTCAATACTGAATGAAGACGATCACAAAACACACTCGATGAGTTAAGAATCAAATATGTATTTACGTATGTGACACTTGCAAATGTCCGAAATTAATTTGGAGCGAATTAAATTATAATTTGAATTGTGACCAGTCTTCACCCCCGAATCATATTTTGGCATACATTGACCACTTCAGCACATCACGTGAAAAAGACGAAAAGCTTGTGAAGTAATTCTCAAATATCACATCAGCGAACCGTAAAAATTGTCACGTATATATCTTTGAACTTGCCACTAAAATAAATAGAAACGCCAAATCAACTTCTAAAGTGGACCTGTTTCTACTGATACGATAGAATCCTGTTATAGCGGCCGACGTGTTACTTTTTTTTTATAAAGTTCGGCGCGCATGGCGTCTTTGTTTTATTTATTCAGTAAACATTTCAATGTATGTCATTTTTATTACTTTGTAAGTAATAGAATTATAGTATAATAAATATTAATTAAAAACCTTGATGAACTATTCGAAACACAAAAGTCAATTAAATATGCAGTTTTCAAAACTTCCACTTGGCGAAACTAGAAAAAATATATAATAAATTTGTTTGTCGGACACAGTTTTCACATAAACTTCAACATAGTCTGAAATCTTATTAACTGGTTTCGATACAGCAAAGCACGGGAGGGATCTTCCTGAGTTCAGTAAGATACTTTAAGTTCCTCCAAATAATCTTTATCTTGGGGCGTAAGGTTGCTCTTTGTTCAATGTTTGGGTTTGGTCGGGGGCGGGAGAGCCACGGGTGGTAATTCCACGGTAGGAAGTGGGTCGCGCCAGAACACCGTCTGAGAGAACTCGTCGCTAGGTTCGCATTGCGCAGGAGGGAACACCTGATCTACCAGCACCGACATGTGAGAGTACCTGAGGAACAAAACGGTATTGTTACGTCGGGGTTCTAAACATTCGACGGTGTTACGTGTAGGAAAGCAGTTTTCTGGTAGCAAATATTGGCGCTAAAGTCTCGTCAATATACTCAGCGCAAGTAGATACCTATGTATGAGACACTAGCAGTATTTGAGGCTTCGTTTGTGTTGATCGGGAGTAACGCGAATTAAAATGAAAAAAATGTCCTATGGGGGTCTAGACCTATACACACTTTGATAACATTAGTGTGGCTATCAAATCATTATAAACTAGTTTAGTGAACGTTAATTCAGATGAAATGTGTGTAGCAACGTCCTTTTATATTCCAGGGTCTCGACTAATTACATACACAATTCCTACCGAATCCGGCGAAACGTTACATAGATCCGCGTCACAAACATACAGTTTTATACACACAAACTTTCGCCATAAGAAGAATATTGTAGTGTTTTTCTTTTTATCCAAATCCTTGATGGCAATTACATGGACTCGTTTGGAACATACACTGATTTATATGTGTTATAAATGTAAAATTGCATTAATAACGCATATTGATATAATACATTTCTGTAGCTACTAAAAGGATTTGGGTGAAATTTAGTATGTAAACAGTCTAGACCTTGGAATGAGGCTACGGACATTTTTTTTATATCTTAAGGGCAAAGCCACAGGACACAGCTACTTTATAATGTATATATCGCATCTTCACTTTGCATCAAGTGAGATGGTGGTCAAATGCTTGCTTATCAAGGAAGAAAATAGTTTAATTGTAGAAATTATTAGAAGATGTAAAATATCACAAGAAAGTCGTTATATGACATAATGGAAGTTTGAAGTCGGCATGGTTTAGAAAACAATCGATAGTCATGTATCATACAGCACAAATGGTTGAGATAAGTTTTCTGAAATCATTATTTCTACACACAACACGCTGACAGCATAGCCTGTACCAAGAAAACCAAGCGCAGACCAACACCGATATGTTTTGGTATTGCGAAGACAACCACAAATGGTCAAGCCAAAGTTTTATCGAAGTATAATGACAAGTCGATGATTGCCAATTGTTATTTTGTAAGTAATCATGGGCGTAGCGATATGGTTAAAATGTTTTTGGTAGATGGATGAGTGCGGGCCGAAACACGGCCAAAATATCATGCCATTCGGCTTACCGGCAGAAACGCGTTCCCGCTCAATTCACTAACTACACAATTTAACTAACGCCTAAGCCTCGAGCTAGCCGAAAGCCAGTTCGGTTTTATCATTACTATCACTTTTTGCTCGTGGGAAGAAATCATCGACCATGTCACTTTGCACGTTGTAACTGAAATGGAAATATTTCACTGATTACTCGGTGTGTGTATCCTGTATTAGTTAGTGGCTCGGTCAGCGTTAGGCACATTAATTTGAAGCCAAATAAAGCTCGCTGTTAAACTTCAGTTGAGTGATTCATTGTTATACTTACGTGGATTGGAATGTCTGTGTGAGTTCGTGTTTGAGCTCGCCCTTGTAATTGATTGTGAAAATTCTCACGATCGGAATGCCAACGGCCTGGTATGCGCATACATCCTGCGAACAAAAGCCTCCTGTTACCATTGGAATGAATACTATCGTGGGATATTTAGGACTACCTCCAAATAAATGCCATACAAGAAAAACGATGTAATATACATACTTCCAAATATCTACTTTTGACGCTTGAGGGCTTGTCATAGCAGTCCCAAATGTATGTATCAAATGATGTAAATGTTTTCCTTCACCCAAAATACAAGTCTTTGAACTTAGTGTAGGGCTGTGAGTGAGAATGAATGCTTTTTTATTATTGCACCTAATTATCAGTTAAACTGCTTTGTGGAGTTGTAGGCAAAGATTCCCGATGGGAGCACAAATGTTCTTACCAAGGGGATATAATATGTCAATTATGTTTCTGGTTCTGGGTGTAATAGTGATAGCACGTTCTTTAACCTAACTAGTGCAAGTGAGACGATAGACAAAGAAAGCATTGAAGGTTCTAAGGCTCACTTTAAAACGGCCCGATTGTAGTTACGTAATTAACATTAAAACGGGAATTAACGTGACTTGCGCGCGATGTCTGGATCGGCAATTGTTTCGGCTTCATTCGGAGGCCTTTTTTAGGATGTGTGCGGAGCGCTCGACGTCGCATTCTCTTTTTTATTTTAATATAAAAGGTCAAAATGTGCGTTAGTTTGTATATGTAGTAACGTACGTTAACTCTGTTCCCGTATCCCGCATAGAAGGGGTTGGAGCCGTGCGGGAACAGTGCCTTGATGTCAGCGAGGCAAGATATCTTGAACTCCTCGGGCTTCTTCTCGATGACCTCGCGGTGGAAGGCGCGAAGCAGCGAGGTGGGGTTGAGGAGTAGCGGCCCGTCGGGGAGACTCAGCTCGCCTTGCTTGATGGAGCGAAGGTATTCACGCGTCACCTGGATATAACCACTCATATTATGTCCACCAAATATTATAAATGCGAAAGTTTGTCGTGTAAATGTGTACGTTAATTTTCTCTTCACGCTGTATCGGCATAACGAATGAAATTTAGAATGTACATAACCAAGGTTTAACACAGGCTACTTTTTAACACTGACGAAGTCGCAGGTATCTGCTAGTATATAATTATAGTGTATAGATACATACCTATACTATAGCTATGCCCGCAGCTTCGCCCGCATTAACAGAGTTTATAAATTATGTAGCCTATGTTATTCCATTATTGACGATATTTCAAAAACTACGGTCAAATCTTGATCAAATTTAAAAGGGGCCAATTCGAAAGCAACATTTCTCAAACAAAAAAAAAATCAAAATCTGTTCAAGTGGAACGAAGTTGAGGTAACACTATAAAAAAAATTAAAATACTGTCGACTTGAGTACCTACCTCCTTCTTTTTTGTGAAGTCGGTAAAAAACAGTAGTTTCGACAAGACCGACCACCGACGACACATGTCATCGAACTCAGTGTAAAAGCGTTTACATAACTCCCTGGATACGACCGTGTAAAATGATCAAATCTACTTAAAATGAGTAAACTACAGAAGTATCAGTTCGTTAAACTTACGCGAGCTTGTCCGATAGCTCGAGCGGAAAGGTAGAGCAGTTGATAGCCATTGTTCTTGATCTTAGTGAAGAGCTGCGCCACGCCCGACTGCGCCCAGTCCTTGCCCACCAGTGGGAATATGTGCCCGAGGACGTCGGACCTGGAGAAAAATCACCTCATGTTATATTATCAGCATCATTAAGCAGGAGATATTTTTTAACGTAAATAGGTGCCTATGGGTGTTAAAGTGAAATACATAAAAAGAGTGAATATAATAAATAGGTATTTACTTAAGCAATGTGCCTGCGATTGCTTCATCACTTTCGTCATGTGAGACTATGATCAAAAGGTTGCTCTATCTAGTGTTAAAAAATATGGGTCCAAATAAAGGTACAAGAATTTAATTTTGCAATTGCTAGGTTAAATTCAATTCTTGTAGCTAGACAGTGGACGCATAATGAATGAAACTTAAAACTTATCTCATTAACGAACAGAGGCTCCATGGAATCATCAACGTCGACAAGTCCTTTATTTAATTTTATATTTTATCCATCATCACTTACCAACAATTGAGATAGTAATCAAAATTTTAGTTTGTCAAATATCGTAGCCTTACTATTACCCCCCCGTATATTCATTAGCTTAAATGTAATGTTTACCTCTTATTATTTTTTTTTTTATTTTATTTTTTTTTACTATTTATTTTAATTATGTTGTCTATTGTATGTATATATGTATTTTTGTTAGTATAAAAATATGTATTACTATTATATACGTATATTATAATATATTATATCGTAGCGTATATTATTGAAATTATTTTGATTTACCTTTCATTTTGTTAATAATGTTTTAAACTACCCGCAAGGTTTAACTGAAAACCAGCGTCGAGTTCTAACTCGACATAATTGCTGAGTTAAACCTTTTTGGCATAATTATAGTTTATTTTTTTGTTTATAATATTAAGTTATTTTTGTCAAATAAATGTTTTTTCTTTCTTTCTTTCTTTTCTTTCTTTAATGATGATTTGATTGATTTACACATTGACTCCTCGGTGCGGGTGCGGCGGTGTGCATAGAGTACATACTTGGTGATGGTGCCGTCGATGTCCGAGATGACGATCTTGTCGTCGTACCGCCAGCGGAACACGTTACACTTGCAGCGCGTGGTGCCCTGGTACGCTGTTGTCACGCTGAACACCATCTCGTTCATTCCCTCGCGCAGGTTCAGGTTTTTCTGCAACAATTGTTGTGTATAGTTTAACAATGTTTTTTCGATTATAAAGGAATATCGATAAGTAGGTATGATTAATCACTACGGTATCATTTTTTCTATTCCAGATATGTCCTATGTCCATTTTATTGGACAGCCAAGTGGTCTTTCAAGCTCCCTTGCATTCAGCGAAATGGAATTCTGGCTTATAATTTGTCACCAATAAATTTAAACAAAATACGTATTCACACTACATTTAATGACTTGTATCACGGGTGCCGGCAACATTTACATCAGACAGAAACTCACACCCAGAGTCTCTTAGGATAGAAAATTGTGCTCCTGCTGGGAATCGAACCCAGGGCCTACTGTGTCTAGAGCAAAGACTCGCCCACTGCACCAACTAGTTCGTCAAATATATAAATACCTATAACGATCCTACAATATCATCATCAGCGAATGCCTGTGTCATAGTTGTAGTCATAGTTTAGTCAATTATGACAATCGCCTATAGATTACCATATATAATATAAATGATAATCGTACCGTATCGACTAAAATTTGTATTTGTCACCTAAAAACTTCAACAGATTAACTACGAAGACTCATCAATCTAAAAATGCTTGGTTTTACTAATTTTTTAGTTTACGAGGCGATCAAAAGCAAAAAAGTCTCTTCATTCACACGTACAGTTTTATTTCCGTATCCTTATCCTAAATCGTTTAATTAATGTGATTAAACCTAACATAAACGTTTTTCTTTCACACTGACAGCCCCACACAAATGTTGATGACTTGCGTCGTGGGTGCCGGAAACATTCACATCTCACACATGCACACAATCATACCCAGAATCAAAAACACAAATTTCCCTCGGGAGAAAATTTTAGAACCTGTGTGAAACCTGGAATCAAACCCAATACCTGCTTATAAGGCGAACGCATACTCAACTAAACCAACAGCAGTCTGAATATAAGTCGAAAAGTGGCGTTGTCACTAGACAGCCTATTAGATAAGCCCATTCACTAGAATGGGCTTATTAAATTATCTTGAACTCAACTTTCACATACGGCTATAATCAATTATACATACTAACAGAAATAAAGCAAACAAATTACATAAACACCGGTTGAGTAAAGCATTACTTCCATACAGCGTAAATGCCAAATTGCTCAGTGACACAATAATAGCGTGAAGCCGATGGAATCGCTAGATGCCTTTCCATTTATGTCTGTTGATGACGTAATCTAGCGAGTGGGTGCGAGTGACGGGGAAATTCCTAAGAAGACGTTACTTATCTTCTCGCTATAAATAACCAGTTTATATTCCCACAATATTGTTATAGTTCGCAAAGGATTTAAATAAATGAGACGTGGGAAATGATTCGATTCTCTTTGGACCATATTCATTGGATTCAAGTTTTATGTGCATATTTGACAAAATCTAATGATCTAAGCCGAGTTAATTTTATGATAATTTATACAAATACCAAAAAAGGTTTATAGAAGAGAATAAACAAGCCATAGAGGCTTTACTTTTGATCACGATTAACGCGGGAAAGCCCAGCTAGTAGTAGTAACATCTATCTAGGTTACACTTACAATTTGATCGGAAGAGAGGCGAAGAGTTTTGCGGAATGAAGAGTATCGTCGCGTCGGCCGTCCGGTTTCCTGGTCCGACTCCGATGAACTGTTGTCTTGGCGGTCTGAAATAAACAAACACTTTCACACTCACAGCCCCGCACAATGATCGTACGCCCTTGCCTAACAGCCGAATAGCAAACTGCGCTACCAGCGCGGCGCTGGACTGAAGGAGCGAGATGTCAGTGTAAAATTTAGGCATATGAGACGTAACTGAATTGTCTAATAGAAAAAAGCTTATGTACTACTCGAAACTAATTTATTCAACGAAACCCGTCACGCGCTACTGATAGCAAGTAATGCAATAAAAAATGATAAAAAGGTATTTTATTATTACGTAAAAAAACACATTAAAACTAGAAAAATGCTGAGTACGGAGCCACCTACCGAAATATAAAACTGTGTCGCAGTCCGCAGATGGCAACGCCCACCTCCGGTAACATTGATCAGTTAACTTATTATGTTAATACAAAAAAGTGTTTATTTTTTATATTTACTTTTTATATTTATAACGAGGATTTTATTCTTTACTCCTAGTTATCCTCCAAGTATAAAGAGTACTTGTTTTGCCGACTCCACTTGTTGGAAGAAGGTAAAAGAGATGCTGGTAGGTACAGGAAGACAACTGAGACTGCATTATGCTACATTTAATATGCTAGGCAGAGCACTGCATAGCTATATCGATAATAAATGAAATAAGTACAGCTTAAAATATACAAGGTCAAAGTCCGGAGTAGTCCAGAAGCACTTGCCAAATCATAAGTACGCGCTCCTAAGCTTGCCGCAGTAGGTATTTTTATATTATCTATCAATCGAGTAAAGATCTGGCACAATGCCCATTTCCGAAGAAAAGTCTCCTCTAGTACTACCGCATTGCTGTCATCTCAGAAGAAAAATTGGTGCTCTCTTTTAGTTTCGGGGACGCTGAAGATATAAATGGCGAATAAATTTCCATTAGACGTATGTCAAGGAGATGCGAGCGATGTGTACTACATCAGACATGTAGAGAAGGGAGATTTTCATTAAATGTTGATAATAATAGTATAATAATATGCAGCTTTAACATTGCAATTGTTGTATGGCGTACATGTGTATAATTATTTTGTGTGTTATCTGACGTTTCATCTTGGCTTCGATCCTCCTCATTCATCTATATGTATAGTAAAATTATAGCACAGGTAAAATCGAACGTCGTCGATAATTTCAGACTGTACTTGCTCATTGATTGTATTTAGGGACACATAACTTTGTTAAATTAACGTGTCGAATGATATGAATAACTACTTCACTACGTAGTATTTAGTAGCAGAGACATTTCTGAATGGGAGCAAAAATATCAACTGGTATTTTTTCAGCTTCATAGTTCTATAGTAGTTGAATATTTTAGTGGTAAAGGGCGTCGTGCGTCTCTTACATATTTTTCTGAGTAGGTGTGTACTCTACAATTATCTTCATGATTTTCGCCTTTCAATGCCCTAGGCGCGTCTAGGTCATTTTCAAACAACGATGTCATCCTAATCATCGACTGGGGCTATCTGTTCAGACAAGCTTGATTGGTTTGCATGGTGTGAAACTTGAAACTACGTCGGTCTTTAAGAAGCACATCGCAGAATGGGTTTTTGTTAGTTGCTTTTATCTTACCTTGTTCCTGAGTAGGCGAGTTCTCCACCATGATCTCCGGCGGTTGTTCTCCCACCAGTTCCTTAGGTGCGTCCAGGTCATCTTCAAACACGTTATCGTCCTTATCATCGATCGTCTGTTCTGTCGTGGGGGTTATGGCGGTCGGCTCAGACGGCGCCGCGTGTACTTCCACCGCTGTCTCCGTGGGGGGAACGTCGAGAGACTGGCTTTTTGGTTGGGTTTCTGATCTGTAAATGGATAAAACTTAAGTGTGTAATTGTGAACCATATGTTTGACGACCCAGTTGGCGGAAAGTGGCAAGTCTCTGCCCTCTGCACCGTGGATACTGGGTTCAATTCCAGGCAGGAGCTCTATTTTCCTTCCCAAGGGACTTTTGTGCTTCTGGTTCTAAGTGTAATTGTGAGTGTTGAGTGTGTGTGAGTGAATTGAAAATCTAACCGGCACTCACGATACAAGTATTTGAACATAGTGTGTGACTGTGCGAGTGTAATTTGAAGAATATGAAAACCTTATTTCCTTTATCTACAAAAATGACTACTGCTGCCTACTTAGAGACTCAATATCGATTAGATACAAGTAATCCTTGAAATAACTCTTGCAACAGAACAAGTGTTAAAATTACTTTAGATTAAGATACGATATGACGTCATATGAAGAATATACAACACACGCTTTATATATGAAGGTATTATTCGACACCGGATATTGTCCATCAACCCGAGAGCCAGAAACCGAAACATAAATATTAGCTTCCTTTCCTGAGCGATTGTTGCCAGCTACCAAACAGGATACCTCTTCTCAAGTAAAAGTAGGTAAATGTTATATGGAAGCTGCCAAAATATTCCTCATCACTCTCAAGGAGACATGAATTTTACTAATATCAATATAGCGAGCTAAAGCAGTATCTATATTTTTTACTAGCATAGGACCACTATCTCACCAGATGGGAAGTAAAGATGCGGCCAAAGATGTAACATGCTTGCCTAGAAGATGCTAATGCACTTTATGAAGACACCCGGATTGTACCGTTCGGGGAACAAAGTCGCAAGCAATGAGTTCCACTACTTTGCTGTCCAGATGATTAACGTATAAGGGAAACGTTTCGAGTGAACCAGAAGGTATGTCAACCATAAACACAACATAACTCAATCATAAGACAGTTAATCTCGTTGTTAGATGATGTAAAGGGTAGAGGGAAATTAACTCATGTAACGTCATATTTTTACTACTTTTTATTTTTAATACATGTCGTTAAGTCAGTACAGACGTTATTACACTTTTAGTACCTTCTTTGGGCAATAAAGAGTTCAATTATAACATTGTGTTTTTGGTATACCGTTGATTAAAAGCAAGCGGAGTCGCGTAACAAAGCCTATTTCTTAATAAAGAAAACGAACGTCATCTTGAAAATTGTCACGCGTCACAGAATTATTTGGGGCATAGCATTCCTTAACAAAACGGACGTCACACACGCACATAAATGCTTGTAATTTACATTGCGCACGCTTTCCACATTGTATATGCTTGTGGAGTGATATATTTTACTCTCGTTTTGTGCGAAATGCAGACGCTTTTTGTAAAATGTTTTGTGAATGAGGGATATACCTAATTATCGAAGCAAAGGACGTCAAATTGGCCAACTTTGGTGTAATATTGATAACTGTAATGTAGGATAATCTTAGGATTTATATATAAAAGATGTAGGTCAGCTCTTCGTCAAGCAGTGATGTCCAGAGAGAATAAACGTGCTCTTAGTTGAGTTTGGTGTTTAATTCGAGTACAAATCCTCTGTATTCTTCAATAACGAAGTGCTCGTAGGCTGTTGTAAGGTACAAGCGGTAACAAGAGCTGCTAGTTGGCATAGTAGCTGGTTAGATCTGCCTGTTAAATTAGTTGGATGCGTGTTCTCCATTTAAAGGGTATCGGGTTCGACTCCCGGAACACAAGTTTATGTTTCTGGTTGTGGTTGTGTATTAGATAGAAGTCTATACTAATGCAGCTGGGTCTTCAGTTCCCTGGCATTGCCAGTGGATTATCAAGTTACCTCTTGCTAGCCTCTGCGTTGGAACGTCGCCAGCCCCACCAAGAGTATCCGCGCGACTTGGCTCCGCTTTCGGTGCGTTGTTGTGCCTGTGAACCATCCTTTTCACCACCCTTCTCGAGATCTTCTAGCACTCGCTGCAGACAAAACGTTGCTGTTTTATATGATGTTTTGAATTTTTCATTATGAAAGGTATTTTTAAATATGCTCGTTTATTTAGTTAATTCAAGTGCATTGAACTTGTCATCTTGATACTCTATTTTAACGGCAATTTTCTTTGCAGTATCAGATTTAGATTTAAATTAAAATTTTATGTTTCATGCTTCAATAGTGTATACGAGTAGGTAAATATCTACAGAAATATTATACATAATTACTAGCAATGGATAATGGATACACCAGTACCCTTCAGGCCTTCTCTCTTGCAAGAGATAAACGACCCGCCAGTGTCTGAGTTTTTCAGTTCCATCGGTGAAAAAAATATTTACGGGGCTAATAATTCCTTCACTTTACTACATCACGTACATACGATAGCGTGAGTTAATCAGTATTAATAATAGTGATCGTTAATTATGTTATATCCAAAGGTTAGGTGAGCGCTGCGCCTCGCGAGCAGCCCTGTCATCTCAGCGTTGAACAAAGATTTCAGCAAGTAACGTTAGCTTTTATACTGAGTAACCAGCGACAGGCCAATAGCGGTAGCAGCAGCCGTCGCAGCGCCACAATCTCTTTAATCCCTGTAATTTCACTGGAAACATTGCCCTTCAATCCGAAATACAGTAATGTTTGCACGCTACTGCTTGGCGGTTGAATGTCTGGCAATGGTGTGGTACTGCCCCAGGCGGACTCAGCAAAAGACTTCTACCACTATGAGATAAAGGTAAGGTATATATATTTTATCTAAGGTCAAAGTTGGAGCTGCTCGCCCCAACGCTGACGTCGTCCCAAGTCATTTTATCAGTGATATACGGAGCAGGTACCGTCAGCACTTACGTTGGGCAGGCGGCGGCGGTAGGCCAGTAGCGACAGCAGCAGCGGGCCGGCGCTGCGCCACGACATCCAGCGGTCCCCGAGGCGCACCACGAGCCTGCCGTCCTGCGCCAGCGCAGCGCCGCGCGAGCAGAACTCTTCAAATGGCACTGCGCGAGTCACCATCTCTTCGCGCATGTATACGCCCACTTGGCCCCTAAACAACACAAATGGCCACATTACATAAACATAAACGGTTTCACTCTCACAGCCCCACACTAAGACCGATGACTTGTTGCGCATTCGCCTTCTCGGGGTATCGGGTTCGATTACCGGCGGAAACACAAGGAACATTTTTGGTTGTGATTGATTGTGTGTGAGATGTGGATGTTTCCGGAACCACGACACGAGTCATTGAACTTAGTGTGGGGCCGCGAGGGTGAAAGCGTTTATGTTAATATAATCATGACCTTGAGCCTCCAGTGAAGGTAACATCGTGATGAAATACGAAAAACATATATTATATCTCAATAGATCAATACATAAAAACTGCTAAATGTTTAATGGACCAAACAATCCTATGATACTAAATGATACTGTAAGTCTGCGAATACAATTATACTATTCTATGTATGTATATGTACTGTTTGTTGATACATGAAAAATACGTAGCCTATACTTCAAAGGTAAATCAAAAACGGAAACGAAACATAGTCTTTCATCGATTTGATCGATATCGGACTGATAACGAGTTTTAAGCAAGTACGGAAATATAAGTACATATTTTCTTTTCCAAAACATAGTTTAGTATGTGTATTCATTTAGGAATAACATAATTTTCGTACAATAGTCATGACTGCGCAATTTTTAAAATCAAAGCGTAATCAACACAAACATGAAGACTAAACTGCGGGCTTTCCCTTACCATTCAAATACAAGTACGAGTAGGTATGTACATCTGCTTGCTCTAATGAGCTTAGAATTATTACCTGAACTTTTTGCTGTATCAGTGCAACGTAAGAGTTAGGCACATAATTATAAAACATAAATATGTTACGTCATCAAGGATAAATATTATTGCGAAATTTTACAAGGCGCAGTCTAGTGAAGACGTATAAAGTTGGCGCCGTAAAAAACATATTTAGACGATCTGTTCTAACTGTTTACGGCACATAGGCCTTTTGAACTGCTCGTTGGCTAAGTTGGTTTTTGGACTAATACAACCCCGAGTCGGAAATTTCTGTTTCTGGCGCGATAAGTTATATATAATACTAGCTGCTCCCCGTGGTTTTACACGCGTAAGTCCCAAACCCGCGGGAATTCCGAAATAAAAATGTAACCTATGTAATCTAGGGTATCAGCTACCTCCAGATTTCATCAAATTTGGTTAAGTCGTTTCGAGCGTGAAAAAGTAAAAAACATACAAACACACACAAATTTTCGCCTCTATAATATTAGTGTGACTTTGGTACTTACTTGGCGAGTATTTTTTCATCATCGTCGGAGTCTATCTGCGGTTCCAGCGAGGTGGGTGACTGCGGCAACGAAGGCCCGTTGCCAGATTCATACTCTTCCTCTGTCGGGCCGGAGGTCACATTGATATTGGTGGAAGGACCTAAAGAAAAGTACACGAATCAAATTGTTGTTTACATTCATGATTTTGTCTGAATTTTTTGGTTTATAAGTCTTTCAGGATCCTTCATAAATATACTATCGTGTTTATGATGAATCAAGAGTAATGGCAAAATAAAACATTTGAAAACACTCCATCCACAAACACAAAACCCGCCTTTCAAACAAAAAATCAAAATCGGTCCAGCCGTTTGAAAGTTACGATGCCACAGACTGACACGACATACAGATTACACCTGTTAAACTTTTTACGTCTGGGGTTAGTAAAAAATATTCTTTGTCCATCTCCATTATTTGTACTATCGTCATCATCATCTCAGCCACAAGAAGTCCAGTGCTGGACATAGGCCTACCCAAAGATATCCAAAAATAACGGTTGTTAGCGACCTGCATCCAGCGTCTTGCTGCGACCTATTCACAACATGGACGTTCGACATAATCTCCGTCTTGTCCAGGTTCATGTTAAGGCCCACCCGTTGGGAAACTCGGTCGAAGCATTGTGGTGAGGTCTCCCATCGATTCTACCATGACCACAATATCGTCGGCAAATCGAAGGTGAGTAATGTACTCTTTCCACTCCAAAAGTTAGAAGGCATCTTCCAATGCGGCAGTAAACAGTTTTCGTTTTTGAACTATCTCCCTACAAAATTTCATCACGATCGGTCCAGTAGCTTAACCGACAAAAGGTAGAAAACCGTCAGAAGAACAGAGGGACAGTTACTTTCGTAGTTCAATAATCCTGTGAAGTTATATAATCCCGTCACATAGCAATAAAAAAATGTTTATAATTATTTTTATACCAACTACTTTTTTGGCGAATTGTGTTACCAAATATGTACCTACCTACGGTATTAAAAACTGTTCGATTTGTTAGGTATTCATATTCAAATTAAAAATCATGATTCATTGTGATAAAGAGAAATTTTCAATCGCTTTTATTAGTAGGTAAGGCCCTGATAAGTGCATATTATAAAAGTTTGCAATGCTTTCATTTCATAATTTCAATAACAATATTTTTTTCAGTCATGCAGCTCATCTTATCTATAAGTCATAATGTCAACTGTTTACTTCAAAGACTTTGTACTTATACAATTTGTTGTCATGCAAAAAAAAATTAAGTATGTTCGCACGAGCGAATACTTTTTAAATGATAAAAAGTTGAAAGATCTTGAGTAAGTTTTCGTTTTTTTCCGATATTCATTTGTAAAAAATGTACTTGTGCCAACTTTTTACTCACGCGAGGCAAATGGCCGCAGCTTTACACGTGGACGTTATCGTGTTCAATAACCATTTAAAAATTTCAATGTAACGATGATTGTCATTGAACCCATTTTAATTAAGTCGGCTTACTCTGATATCTTCATGATTGGTGCCTATGTATGTCTATCACTTTTTTATAGTATGGATAGATACGGGTGTGCCAGAAGCCTGTTTGTTTATCTATCTTGTGCTAAATGCATTAGACTGTCTGCCTTCATTTCGGTGTCGTTCACCTAAAAAAACACGCAACTCAGGTGTGATATAAAGTAGATTTATAAATAGTTGATCATCAATACACGAGTACTGATTTAACAAGACTGGCTCAATTTAGAGGGTAATGAAATGTCATTACCCAGTCGTAATGACGTCTACAAGTACAAATTGTGGTGTCGCTTCCCTATCCAAGCATTCCGCCCAGTGAGGAAACATTGTTTTTGAAAAGGAAAAGGTGAAATGTGCCTATACAACTGTATTACAAGTTTGTTACCAGTCCGATATCTGCGCGTGGTAATTTAGGATGACAATTGGATTAGAGTCAACCGCCCCCTTGTTTATTTTTTTTATTGTTTTTAGTGGTAGGCATACTTTTTTTTTTGCTGGGTAGACAAGCATTTGACCACTATCTCACCTGATGGAAACTGACGATGCGGCCGAAGATAGGAAATGCACGCCTATTCACTCTTAGACTTCAATACACCCAGATTGTACCGTTCAGCGTACAAAGACGCAGGCAATGAGTTCCAATTCTTCGCTGTACGGAGTATCTATATATGACCAATATCTCAACTCCATCAGTTGAGATAGGCGACAATTATATGTTTTTATACGATTTCATTAAGAAAACGCTCTACTCGCACTCTATCCTTGAAATGAACCAATTTTACCAACCAAAAATAAGTTTCATACCAATCCGACATCTCTCCGTATATATATCTCCGTACGTGGATAGAGGTTGGGATCAACCGCCCCTTTGACCAGTTCAACCAGACCTCCTATTACCTATTTCTTTTGCGAGCAGTTTCTATTACAATTTATGAAAAATGAACCTTATATCTCAGTAGTTTAGACGTTTTCGAATTGTAACCGTCCGCAACAGAGATAGGTAAAAGGAAGTCAGGCTACACCCTGCATGTGCACTATTCTAGAAAATGAGCTAAAACATGCCTACACCAATAAAATAAGCTTACCAGTCCGATATCTCTCCGTGTGGTACGTGGACAGGTAGAGGTTTGGGTCGACTGCTCCCTTGTCCAGATCGTCTAAATAGATGCCTTGCGCGGGCACGCTGTCTTTGGAGATGAGTCGGAACATGCCGCTGAGCACGCTGCGGCCGCTGGGGCGCTCCTCGTCCGAGCTGAGAGGCTCAGTCGGGGACGCGGGCTCCGCTGGTGACGCGGGCTGGGGAGACTGTTGGCAAGTCACAGAATTTTACCAAACAATTGCATTTCGCTTATTAGATAATGTAGTTCTTTCATTAAAAGCATGGTCTCCGCGCAATAACAACTTCGTTCATGGACACCTTTTTTTCCTTGATTAGCCAGCATATGACCACAATTTAATGTGATGATAAGGGATATTGGGGTCGACAGTGGTAAACATGCTAGGACTAGAACGACTGTTTCCTGTTTTGTATACGAATAACAGTGACAATAAACGTCGGGTCAATATACCATTTTTTTTTTCCTCCTCGTGGACTTCTTTAGAAATTAGTGCAGTGTTGGTTAATTTACATGTAATGCATTAGTCATGTGTCAGGATATCTTTCTTTTTAAAAAATTAAAAGTAAAAAAAGAGTTTACTTGCGTCACAAATCACAAAAAATAACCCCAGAGCATGAACCCCATACAAAGATTTTAAACTGCCGTCACTAAAACGTTTACTTTCGGATAGGAACGGGCTAATTGTGGTCAAAATCTGAAAAATAGGGAATGATCAACGTTTTAAGATTCATAAACCCTATCGCCATATCTGTAACAAGAAATATACGTTTCTTAAACAGTCTTGATTGGACAGGTGTTTCGTCATACAATAGCTTACCTCTAGAGGCGACGTAGGGTCAGCAGACGCGGGCGATTCTGCCCCCCTCACAGGCGGCTCGGGCAGCTCGCCCCATCGCCACGACTGTGAGGACTTGTCTCCGGCTGCGGTGCGCGCTAGTTCCACTTCCGTGTCTGACTGTACCGGAGTTCCCCCGCGCGATCCCGTTGTTACGTACATTGAGCTGCAAACATAGATACGTTTAAATTGCGCATCTAACACAACAAACAAATAAATACATATATATTTATTTTTACATAACTAGCCTGATTACTCAGATCCGCCTTGTAAATATTTTAAGCTGATAATTCGAGCCGCGGCTTATTACATATTCTAAAAGTCCTTTGTTAGTATTTTCCTACACTACCAAAGTATGTACCTTTAGTAGGTATGGCACGTCTATAATAATACTGCCTCTGAGTCAGGCTTTGTCTTTTTATTAATTCGTATTTTCGTGTGTTTCTATGCCTATTTCTTGCCGTATGCAGAGTTGTATCGGCCGGGATCACGAAAGACTTCAATTCAATAAGACTCGATTTTTTTTAAAACATGTACTATGATCGTCAGTTAGGCGATCAGTAACACGGCGATTTTATGTTTATGTGAGAAAACCGGGTCTTTTCGCCGGTTTTCTCACATAAACATGATTGAAGTTCGCGAAAGTTTAAAAAATTCTACGGCGATTTTATATTTATTTTCTAACAAATAAATACATTAAGTATATTAAACCTCAATTTACAACCTAATTATGTCTATACAGTCCGTAACAGTTCACCTTATTTCACTTCAACATTACTTAATCAATATAATATGGGATTCTTCAAGTCGAGAATAAATTCTAGACTTGAATACTTCAAGACTTGAAGGTACTATGCAAGTACGTGTAGCATACCTCGGGTGCATCATCGCTATCAGGTGGTGGTTAAATACAGTACATAAAAATATTTTAACTTCTATAGTACCTATCTGTATTCTGATTGAGGCTCTGAGTTATATGAAAGATGAGCCCTGGGTAAAAAGATTTCCAACTACGTTGTTTTGATAAGTGCGGGTTGGTAATTCCCCTTTTTCATACGTTTTGCTAAGGATAGCGATCGTTTCATGTTATTCGTGCCATGCACTTGTTTGTACGAATTGCAAATAGCTATTAATAGGCTCACGTCGTGTATACGATTGCATTGTACTATTAGAAAGATAATCATATTACACTAATATTATAAATGTGGAAAAATTGTGTGTAAGTATGTTCGTTTTATCTATACGGTATAGTGGCGGAACGAATTTGTTCGAAATTTTAAATGTATACTTATACCCGGGATTAACACATACTACTTTTTAACATGATTTACAAAGCAACCACAGGTCACAGCTAGTAATATGCATATAAGGTAAATGTTTAGTACAGATAATCTAATAATTATCATGATTAAATGCATTATTATTATTTATATGAGGTACCAATAAAACTATCAAATTTAACTACCTCTAGGATGTTCAGCCGCAGTAAATAATAATCTTAAATCAATAAATAAATAATCTACGCATCTGTTCTTAGCACTATGTAGGCCAGCATCAGGAACATGTATATTGAAAGTTGCAACATCTATTCAACGTTCAATGCGTTATTATGTGTACAGATGTAGATCATTCAATTGGCGGCGTACGGCTGCTGATTAATAATAAACAAGGCGAATGTTTCAACGAACTCGCATTTGGGTCAGGAGTCAGGAAATATGATAAACGGCTGACTCACGCTTGACCACAACAAAAGGGGCCAATTAGCTTCGACGGAGTTTTGTTTGTCAATAACATGGAAACTAAGACTCGAAACAAAGTAATTGGTTGCACACAGAAATGTATAGAAACAACTTTTATCTCAGTGATTTACTTGAGTTTTCATTTGCGCCTGATTAGGTTCTACGATAAATGAAAGTCCGGAGTGGTTTCTAAAACAGACCGTTTATTCAAAGGCATTAAGCAAATGGTTTAATAGCCGTCTCTTTGTATTTTCAGCAAAATAAGAGACAATCAATTATTTTTTCTGGGCATCTATGCTGATAATTGTTTGATTGAATCTTTCGTAAGTATTGCTCATATTTAGGATGTATCAATTTCACTGTTGGTTTCTCGCATTGTTGTGAGACTAGTTTCGGAGTAGTCGGCAGTGAGCAAGATGGAGAAGTACACGATATTAAATGTTTCTATATATTTTATCACATACTGCAGAGCAAGTTTCTTTAAAAAAAGATGTGACCAGTAAAGCTGGCTTCAACCTGCCAATTCAATCTAGCCCTAATTTCACATTGAAAAAATAAACATAACAAACGTCTTGTTTGCCGATATTTGTTTTTGTTGTACAGTGCAACCACGTTATTGTTGTATAAGATCTCTATCTTTAACGACCACACTTCGTATATTACTGTACATCATAACAAGTTAATAGCTTTGCCACTATGATTAGCAAAGCAAACAATTACCTGTACTCTACCTGTTTATTCTACACAAGTATTATTTTACATTTTAACGTAATGTATGTGTTTAATGCGATAAGCTGCCAGTAATCTACCATAGAATATTAGTTAATGTGAACGTTCACACCGAGTTAGCCAATTCAATACTGCTAAGTACGAATCTAATTACATTGATTACTAGCCGCTACATGACAATATAATAACAAACGGATACGAATCAAGCGCTATAGGTTAACTGCGTGTTTATAAAGATCATTATATTACTCAAATCTGGTGTTATAATTAGTTACTGCTATATCGTGTGAACTAAAAGCGAGCTTGTGGGATGAATTAGGTATGTATTGAGGTATTTACGCGTTTCTGGCGATGCCGCCAGCGTGCACCTCGAATGCGGTGTCGGAGAGAGCGAGAGGGATGCGGTTGTCTCCCTTCAGGTTCATGTTCGACATCTCTTCGCTGCAACCAATGCACTCGCTCAAACACACCGTCAATAGTATCAACTCATCATTTCTAACTAATCCTAAAGATAGCGGCCATGCTGCATGCCAATATTAAAACCTATACAGAAAGGTAAGGATAAATTCGTGCTTCGTCAGTTTCAGCTGTTTAGTAATACAACAGTCGATATCGCACTTCACTGAGCCGGTCTAAAAAATGTAATTTTAAAACCTAAAGATAAATGAAAGTTCAACACTAACACAGTATGGCACCCATTCGCTACGATACCCCTTATGATCGTTTTTAAAAGAGAATGATGAGTTCGTCCTTCGGGCGATTCAACGAGTCGTCGGTTACGACTATTAGTAGTATTAGGTAAGTCGGTCGTTAATCCATTTCGGATGCACGCGGTTCAGAAAGAACAAATTTATAGTTCTCTCGGCCTGTGCAGGTCAATGCGCAGATCGCTTTCTCGATGTGTGGCAATGTCCCGTGGTTTTAATACCACCACGCGTGCGATAGTTGTCCTTTAAACGACCAACCGATTACCGTAAACTGCTTTAAATCACCGAGATAACACCTAATTCAGCAAGTGATTAGTAAATTAAACGATCGATTAGTTAACGATGCGCAGTTTTGCTCACCTGAGTGTGGCGGCGTTGACCTCGCTGTCGCTAAAGAAGTTAAGGTCGGTTGCATTAGGAATGGATGCGGTCTGCGGGCGTTGCTCGGAGCCGGCACGATCTGATTGGCTGGATATGGAACTTGTTGAAGACTTCCTTTGATGCTTCTTCTTAGAACTAACTTTCCTAGTCTTCTTTTTCTTCTTCCCGTTGCCGTTGAGTTTGGTTTCTTCTTGATTGGCTGGCGCGGCGTCGATAGGTCTGAAGTCGTTGTTCGCGCTGATTTTCTGCACTGCTTGATTGGCTTCGCTGCCGGCTTCGCCTAGTTGTGTAGCTGCGAAAGTCTTTGGTCTTCCATCGGTCCAGTCGGGAGCGCCTTCATCTAGACCCTCCATTTCGAACAACGCATCGTTGTCATTGTTAGCGTGTTCGTCATTAGTACTCTTCTTTGTCAATTTACTCAAGTCAGGTTTCTGCATAGACTGTCCGTCAGCTGTGTATCTGTAAAGGGAATACTCAATTATCATTCTAGCCACGAATCTCTCGCTTTTGTATAGTTTCGTATATCTAAAAAGGAAATAAACTAAACTCTTACAGGACAAGCTTCAAGCTTCTAAGTCAAGGCAATAAAAAGACGCGGCAATTTACGTCACATATTTTATACTCGCAACAAGCTCATCCAAACCTATAGGGTATTTCTCGTTGACCTAGAGTCAAGTTTGGCAAGAAGAAAGGTCTCACAAAAAATACCTGACAATGCTTTATTTGAAAAGAAACAAAGGATTTTTTACTCGTTAACGGGTGGTAGATTACAATTAAGTTCATACGGAACTCTCAGGGCACAAGTCCTAAATAAACTTGCCAGGTATCATTATTGTTTATGTTGTTGATATAGGAAATCATTTATGAATAATGCAGTACACGTGCGAGTACCGCTTTGCTTTCAAATACACGCAAATGCAAATTGCCTGCGATATAAATCTAACTATCGCTTTCATCGTATTTAGAATATATTTTTATATATAAGCAGTGTTTGAACAGATCACATGTTACCTAAAATCGGAACCCTATCGTTGGTTACATCACAAAAATAAGTGCATATGTACAAGTATGTATACTTCTTCATATTACATTTGCAATTCACAAGTCATCTTACGCTAGCCGCTAGCGATTCAATACGAGATAAGTGCCGTCCACCTTTGACTGGTGTATCAGTTACGTACACTCATAGTTATTTATTTTTATTGTACAATATCTATCATTTGAGTACCTGCATAAAATCAATGATATCTAAGTTCCAAGCAATGTTCTAAGTGGTTGTCGAGGTGCAGTTCACAACAATTTCTCAGAATTAGAACGTAAATTTTAATTAAAAATATTTTAGCTATTAGCCTGAAGGTAAAAGTAAATCTTACCTGCGTTTGGTATAATCTGACGCTTGCCCATGGTCTGGTTCAACGACAGACAGAGAGTTCCTCCGCCTAGGCTCGTACAGATCCTCAAACCTTGCGGCGGGAATGGGTGAGGTGGCCAGGTGAGCGGAACATTCAGCCTCATCTTCCCCAACCTCTTCTACGAAGAATGCCTCTCCGGACTCTCCGAGTTTCATGTGGATTGACAATGGTTCGCCATTTAATTCCAGGTCAACCTGGAATAAAGGATGGTTACAGATTTCTTTTTTACTGCAAATACAAATTAATAGTGGACAGACAATTCGCGGCCTCATCTAATATGTGCATAATGTATTTTTTTATAAATATAATTATTACTTAATCTTGCGAGTGAACACTATTCGAGTATATAATTCTTCCTCTATGTTATTACAGGTAATAATTCAGTTAGAAACAGTTTAGTATTATGAAACGTACAGATAAGATGGATTGTGTAAAATATTACAAGAGTAAGAAAGGATAGTGTGGAGATGATAGTTATCAGAAAATCGGAAGAAGTAACATGTATGCGGACCCTTCATGAAGTGGGATGAAGCCAGGGTAATATCGATGAAAGAAATTATGTGAATGCTAATTTTCAAATGAGTTTAGACAACTACACGGCATAATAAACATTTTTTTTATAATAATTTACAGGCGAGAATGTTAGGGCTACAACATAATGTAGAGTGCTTAGATAATATATACTCAGTCCCATATATTCATAACTTGTCAAAACAAAGTATATTAATAACAATTTAACGCCCTTAGAAACCGCAAAAATTAAAATAGAATGCTTTCAACGATAAGCCGAGACTTACTACTCCACGCACATTAAAGTATTTGTTTTGGTAGAGTAGGTATCAATCAAGTTGTTATCTATTCTATGATAGGCACGACAGGCTGTGGCTGGAATTACGCAAACTGCTATATATTCTGTAGACAAACTCTACCTTCAGACTAGTATTTCACCATCGAATACGTAATGAGTGTTCCAATGGCAAAAACCCCCCACATCTCGTAACTTACGTAATGTGTTAACATATATCATTTAATTTCAATATTCTTTGATGGACGTGGCCTTTTAGTTGAGGTGGCATGTCAGATAGGTTTTTAGGCACATACATGGCTAAATATATCAATGTTTTAGTCTTAATCTCTCTTCTACTAACTAAAATGTTATTCTAAATGCAAAAAAAAACATGTTTGTTCGCATTGAAAAACAAAACCTGATATCCATCAAACTGGTATAGGTACATGGTTGTTACGAAGATGCTTAACAATAATTTTCCACAAAAACAAATAGTTTTCTACAATAACAAGATACAATCGCGCAGAGTTTCGCTATAAGATCTAATAATGCGAAGGGATAAAACAAAACCTTTTCTCACAAGAATAAAGAATACCAGGTGGCCGGATGAAACAAAATATTTGTGCCAAATGTTTAAAAATTCATGTGTAGAATTGTATCCGAATTTGGCAATAGTCCAATTTTTACCCGTCGTGTGAATCAGGCACAGAATTGTCTCATTTTGGCAATGCATGCTTTCTATCCCTACTTTTCACGATGATCTATGTAGGTGTGAATTGCTACTAATTGCACATAACATGCGCATCTATTTACTTATAGGGGGGTATATATTATATCATTGATGTTTTCACTCAAGTGCACATTGACTATGTGTTGCTGCACAAATATACGAGGTAGCTATTCCGATAGTAATCTCATTGTTATAACTGATCAAACTCACTAAATAAAATAAAGCGATTAATTCAATACCTAAACAATCAGTGAGTATAGCAGCTGTATCCTACTTATACGTTTTGTTTAACAACTGCTTATTATCACTGGTACTTGATGCTTTGTGTTCAAAGCGAGCATGAATGGGATATTGAAACAGAAGAGCCAGATAATAAGAAAATAACATTCGATAGGTAGGTACCATCTGGTACTCGTAACAATATTTCGACGGTTTATACCTAAAAACGTATTCCGCGGGGTTAAGTCAAAACAGGCCGAAGAAAACCAGGACATCATGAGCAGAACAAGCATGGAGGCGAGTTGGTAGGACTATTCCTGGTCATTTTCTTATGCTGGCCTGTCTAGTTACACCTAGCTACCATTGAAGGAAGAAGAACGCAAACGCTTACAAACGCTTTCACACTCACAGTCTCACACTAAGTTCGATGACTTGTAACGTGGGTGCCGGAAACATTCACATCACACACACAATCACAACCAGAACCAGAAACACAAATTTTCCTTGGGGAGAAAACTTGTGTTCCCGCCGCATCGTACCCGATACCCCTGCTTAGAAGGCCAACAACTTAGCCAACGGGCAGTTTAAAGTTTCATTAGTACCAATTTTCTAGTAGGTGTACAGTCTTAGTGTACAACCTTGAAGGAGAAATTCTGGCGCCACTGTGGGTTGGCGCCAGAATTTCTGTCTCATACTAAGTTTAGTATCACTTAAAGGTAAAATAGTAATCTAAAGCTAGCTTCAGACGAAATAGTATTCTGTGATCACGTGTTCGGTCCTTATCATGTGTTTAAGAAGTGTCATATAGGTACAAGCTGTGTGTTTGTTTTGCCTACAATTTAATTGAGATGTCCGAACAATCTAGAGTTCTAGAATGACCAGTAGATAATGCCGAGTTCCTACATTCTAGATGCTGTAATATTAGCGAGCCCCACCACGTGGGAGAGAAACGCCTAAACTTCATCGAGAATGTGTGTTGTCTACATTCCTAGATATTATTATACTTTCGTCCACGCGGTTTAATTCGCAAACGTGTGGCATCGCCGGCCTACATATCGGACGCGAGAATATTTTTCTACCCAACTGTGACTCACAAACCAACAATCTTATATACAAATTCATTACAATGGATAGTCAATAATGTTGATTTATTTGAGCTTAACACAGAAATATACAAAGTGATCGAGATAATATATATTTTATCATTTTAGATGATTCTAGCAAAGTGCCATACTTATTATGATTCGTCTTATTATGAGTGGTAATTAAATTTTGTCTTTATTATCTGTCTCTATACCGGTGTCATGTTAGATTCGAGGAACAATATATTTGTAAATTTATTTACTAAGTTTAGTCAATTCAAAGAACGATGTATATGAATATAAAGTTTTGCTGAATATTTGCCAACAAAAACAAGTTTATATACATAGAAACCTGATTTTTAATTTGTTCTAGAGTTCTGTATGGTAAGGCCGTTCGAGATTTTATTGGTTTTCTTGTCATGTGTAAAGGTCATCTAACGACTATTTATAGGAAAGAATGTCCTCAATAACGCATACGGATACGGAAACAGACAAATAATTTAAAAAACATTATTATCACACTAATAAGGCAAAAGTTTGTGAGTGTTTTTGTATGTTAGTTACTTCTTCACGCTCAAAAGGCTCGACCAATTTTTATGAAATTTGTTATGGAGGTAGCTGACATCCTGGAACATTTTTATCCTGGGATTCCCGCGGGTCCGAAACATACGCGGATGAAACCGCGGAGCGCAGCTAGTAATACATACCTATAATGCATTATAAAGTATTCTGTAATCTGTACTATAGGTACCTCACTGACTTTCTGACTACTTCACACACCATGTGGGCTGCACTGTTTAAAATCTAAATGTTTGTTCAGAAACTTACGTAAATGCAAATGTGAATAGAATCAATAGAGACTTATAAATTAGTTACGATAGAAGTCGATACCACGAAACACCAATCGAGCGTACGAGGTGTGGCAATTTACCAGCTGTTGTAAATAGCAGGCAAACTACAGAATGGCAATACATATTTACTTTGGTGATATGCTCGGAAGGTCGTCGCAAAACTTTACAAATACTAGTTTTAAAATTCAAGGTTCAAAAGATGATTTTAACAATAAGTTACTAGATTTTTATTGTTTACTAACCGGCTGAGACTCGCGGGGTGGTTTTTGTCAGATTTACTAGTAGGTAAAACCGACGAAAACTCGTGATAGTTTTCAAACTCAAGTTACTATGTGTTAAAAACTTAAATCGCCAATTCGCTAATATTTCACCGATAAATATCACCTATAACAAATGTACTGACATTTGTTTATTATTTAAGCTTACGTTTAGTAAATAATTTCGGGATTGCCTCTACGAATAAAAGAAAATAATAATGAAAGTTCTAAAAGATATAAGTATATATATATATATCGGGTCAGAAATCTCCAACTATTTTTTTAAGCATAAGCAAGCATTTGACCACTATCTCCCATGACAGAAAGTGAAGATCGGTAAAGTTATCGGTGTTCATACATTTCTACGACGGACGGGGAATAACAAACGCCAACGCATTCACACTCACAACCCCACACTAAGTTCAAAGGCTGGTATCGTGGGAGCCGGGAATATTTACATAATAGGTTCAAGCACACCCAGAACCAGAAGTGCTTGTCCCTTGGGAAGGAAAATTGTGCTTCTGCCGAGAATCGAACCCAAGACCCACTACGCAGAGGGCAGACTTGCCCACTGCGCCTACTGGGTCGTCAAACCCATGTGAACTGTAAAGACAATAGACATAATGACATGCTAAACTTGTTATAAGATCCACCCATAAAAACCGTGTCGCATCGCATTGGACACATGATGCCACTACGTTTATTATGTGTTGATTGAAAAAACATACATACTATGTATATGTTAGTGATTAAGTTACAAGAATCACCCAGCCGCAACGGGCACATAAAACTATTGAGACATAGTAGAGTCGCGTGACCTGCAAAATGTTAGAGTTCGTGCGCTTTGGTCTTACAGTGCAACTGTAGATCAAGTTAACAATACGTTGGTTTATTCCGATTAGGACCCACTAATAGGCTATATACATGCAATTGAGTAATTGCAGCAACTCACCACTTTAAAGTTGGAACGCAGCACGCCGAGCTTCCCAAAGCGAACGTGGAAAGGAGAACACGTGAAGCTACCATCAGGCTGCTCCACCACCACAACGTCTATGGCCCCTGTCAACGTCGCCCCGTTGATCTCATTATAAAACTCACGGAAGTTCTTTATGAACCTATCGATATAGTGCATAGAATACATGGTCACTTGTTTGTCACTTCACTTTTTCAGTAAAAATTTGCAATCGCAAAGTCTTATCTTTATTCACTGTTCACAAATTTCTTCATCAATTTACCCCATATTGAAAGGAGTCAACGAAGCAGGAATTTGAATCTGAAACAAAAAAATAGAATCCTTAATCAGTTTCTAGAAAATTGTGTTATAAGTATACAAACAAACAAACAAAACAAACGCATTCACAGTCACAGCCCCACACTAAGTTCAAAGACTTGTATCGTGGGTGCCGGAAACATTCACATCACACACACATTACACCCAGAACCAGAAGCACAAATATCCCTTGGGAAGGAATTAGTGCTCCTGCCGGGAATCGAACCCAGGAGCCACGGTGCAGAGGGCGGACACCTGTCCACTGCGCCAACTGGGTGGACAATACAAATCAATACAAATCTAATAATAATGTTGAGTAGGTAGTCTACTTCAATATCACGAATTTAACATTGCATTTTAATGCAATGTGGTTATTTTAGAGTAGAAGTTGCCAAGGAAAACGATCCTCCGGAACTAGACGAGGTAAATGTCCTTTGCAATCAGTTCGCTTCTTGTTTTGTCAGTATATCATTAGTATTCATGGCTTGATTGTATGTTTATGGTAATGCGTTTCTGATAGAGGATAGTAATTCGCAATACGATTAAATTGAACTGTCATTACCACTTCCTGTTTTGTCTTTTTAGTTTGCCTATATTATTTGTTTAACATCGTCGTTAAAAATTGGGTATGTAAAGTAATCCTAATCCATTAATTATTACTCATGCCACTTATTAATCAATGTGGTATTTACAGATGCCTTCAACTGTACGATAAGCTTATCAAATGATCTTTGGGTAATCGCTACGGCTTAAAGACAAACGTATCAGCAATCTCCTTATCTTCAAAATTGTATCATACCATACAGTTATAAAAATTATTGGTTTGATGCCTAAATATAGTCCGATTGAAATAGTCCATACGATTTAATTAAGCCATATGTTGCGTTAGTGATATCATTTGAGTTATTGGGTTGATGCACTGCGAACTAGGCATGCAGCATGCACTCACAGGAAGTTGCACCACATTACATGGTCGAATAAAATACAACAAGTACACACATGGTTATAGTATCTACATATATCATTTATAAAGTCAAGCGCACTTGGCAAATTGAGGTCACTGACTGACACGCTAGATGAAACTAATTGGAAAGCAATAAAAGTAGGACTTTTGAAATCTTAATGGCAGAAGGCAAATTAAAATGCCAGTAAATTAGCTTAAGAATTCGTTGTATATTATAGTGTTGAACGTTAAAATGAGATTTAGCGATGTGATTTGCAAACACGCGATCGAGGCATGCTCGACACGCTGCCGCCGTGGTGTCACCGACAGGGACTCTGCCCCCGACCACTTACATGTAATGACTAATTTTGCAAGAATAGCCAAAACCATTCCTCATATTTTATAATATATCTATATAATGTAGAGTTTGGCACGGCATTTCTTGTGATAGGTGAAGTACCTATGATTACTAAGATCATAGACGGTTGCTTGTAGTGACAGGAATAGCTGGATGACTCATGTTGTTTAATATGTGAATAAAATGTGTTACATCAAGTATTTTTGTGAGGATACGAGGGTTCTCTGATTTGGCACGGTTTAGAGCAAGTATTTTGAAAAGTATCAGATAAAGAATACAATACTGAAATACTAAACATCAGTACGCGGGCAGGTACTGATAGCATTCTAAAATCTCAATGAAATCCAAAACATTTTTTAGATATACATGCTGCGAACGAGACACATACTCAATGGCAGGTGTCCAAGGAAACCCGAGTGACAACCGGCTGTAGCCACTATTTATTTTAGAACCAAGGGCATTAAGTTCAATGGCTATTCATTATACGTACTGATCACTATCACCAAAGCTTTTCTTAACGATAGTAGGTAGTTAGATATCACGTTTTGCGAATGTTTCATAAAAGGTCGTTGGCTACCTTTCAAGAGAGTATAAACATTTGGAAACTCATCCATAATTAAATACAATATGGACAGTTAAGCTAATTGAGGTAAAATTGCAAAAATGCCAACGAGGAAAATTAAACTCACAATATTTTAAGAGAAGCGGACGCGTCCTGAATTTGTTTAATTGCGGCAGTTTACCGTTATCACAGTTTGTGTTAATAAGCTCATTAGTAATCATTTGTGAGAGACTTGTATATTTAATTAAATAAATAAATCTGGAACTTTACAACAAATACTCTAGCATCGTCCTAGAGTACCTAGAGCATAGTAGCAAGGTCACAAGTTTTCTGTCTTAGGATACAGTTCGACAAATGTGCCGCTAAATTGCTTGATCTAACTCCCCCATCCCCTTTCTACCGGACATCCAGACTTACAGCAATGCGACACCGATTTATCATAGATATTCCAGCAGTGCGCACGAAGCGTTTTGCTTCCACATTCATTATGCGAACCGCATGAATTGGAGAACTCCTTGCACAAGTCTATGTTTCCCAATATTAAGTAAAATATCTTTTAGTCGGGCGTCTTTAAGTTACGAGAGTACAGATATCTACTAGGGAAACGTGCTCCATCGTCAACCACATCTTTACTTTTCATGGGGTGAGATAATGGTCAAACTTTTGATTATCGCGAATAAAAAAAAAACTTTAATGTGGTACACTATCTAAGTACTTGATGTTCTTCGAGTCGCTGGATTAAAATATTAAGACAGTTGCTCAAAAGATGGCTATATTATTTTAGCAATTTCGTTTATGTAAGATAAAATCGCACTAATATTATAAATCCAAAAGTTCGTGAGTAAATGTGTAAGTGTACAAACATTTATTTAGGTGTTTGTTTTTTCTTCACGCTGCACGCTGTAACGGATGAACGGATTTGGATACAATTTGGAATGTAATTGTACATAGCTTATATATCTAGGATTAACATATGGGCTGCTTTTAACATGATAAACGCGGACAAAGTCGCGTGTCACGGCTAGTAAAGTATAAAAGTTGCTAAGTAGTAGTACGATAGACAGCTTAGCCTGTATTGAAACCTTATCTATCCGTCCTTCGCTTATGCCACAAGCGTGGCCAGCGATCTTCACGTGTCTTCGCACGACTCTGTCATGTTCATAATAGCCAGACATACATTTTTGCATGTGTGTATTGATAGTCTGACACGATATACTTTTATAGCGTTACGATATCTTTAATATCAATCTAGAGCACATCACATTTTGAATAACTACTTATAGAAATTGTCGAACTGTTGTTATTTTTGCAAATACCAAACTTGTAAGTAGGCGTTTATAAAATTAAGCATAAAAGATGACTAATACGTTTGGATTCTCAATTATGTATTCAGCATGAAATATTGTATTCATCAAGAGACGAGCTGCCCCCCTGTTTCAGAAATTTTCGGTAACTTACCGAATCGATACGATTGGATAAGTTTCTCCTTAAATATACATTTATCGAACGATAACGGAGTTATCTTTTTTTATATCTTTATTTTGAGGCTATTAAACTTTCAGTTTATGTTAGCCTCATCGTAGCCTTAACAATATATTACATACATATACAGCATTTGTACACATAATTAAACAATAAAAATTAAAGGCTAGAACAATTCACGAACCAAAACAAGGAGTTAGTAGCTCATAAACGGAGTTATCTTATGGTTCTGAATCAGGGGGTTGGTTGGTATAATAATCTAAATAATATATCTAATACTAAATTGAGTCAGCTTGAACTACATAAAACATACGATTTTCTTTTTGTAGCTTTAGCTATGCTAAGCAGAACTATATTGATACATTTAGAAAGAAAAAAATATCACCCGTAAGACGTTAATAATAAGGAAAGGATAATTTCGTCGCTTCAGGCAGAGTATGAGTAGCTCAGCGGTTAGAGCAATAGGGCATGACGACCCTATGGCCGCGGATTCAAACCCCGCCTCAATCGATAATTTTTCCTTTCTAAATTTATCAATATAAAACATACGAATTTATGCAAAAATAATTGGTTATAGATGATATTAATATACTTCCTATATATTCATATACTTCCTAGTTAAAGGTCTGGTTTCAATGATTCACGTAAACAATTCAATCGAAAACGAAATACTTACTCGAATCTACATACCTACATAAACATGTGCCTTTCCCTTGCCTTATTAGCATACTTTACATGCGGCAATGTACGTAGGCATCACGACTTACTAATAATGATAACTCAATAAAGTATAATATTATGATAACTTAGATATTGACTTCATTATCAAACTAACGTCACGTTTCATATTTTCGCATTTGCCCGGTGAATTACGTAACATGTTGATATATGTTATTATAATAATATATATTTGTGGAAGTAATAGCAAGTAACTTCACCAATAAAAGCGTATAAATATAAATAACCCTGTGGAATCATAGCTTCAATTAAGGATATTGATAGTATTGTTGACCATTTTTTTTTTCGCTCTCTCTCTTTAGAAGAAAGCCAAAATAGTTGTCCTGGGTATGACGAGTCTGGTAGATTGTTGTAATAAACAGACCAATTATATTCCATAGCTATGTGTAAAAAAGGTTTGATTTACGAATAGTCTACAGGGATCTATTGGAATCGGTACAACATTTTTTCTTCTTCACTGTCTTCTGTTAGTCATTATCTGCACATTCGCTTGTTTCTTACTTATCACCTTTTAACTAGTAAGATTTTACACCGTCCGTTCATCTTTTCTTCGGTCTCTTTTTAATACTATATTATATACTATATATATTCGTAATTATTATACACATTCATACCTCACATTGTTTTCGTCATATGCGCTACTTCCATACTTTGATGACTCATTCCACATGTTGTTCAATTTTGACTTCACACAACGTCTGTATTTACTTCCTCTATGTCCTCACATCTATCTCAAGATTGAGATTTTCCCTGATTATACTCTTTTCTCATCCGTCCCAAAAGTAGCCCACCACTTAATTATATAAATATACAGGCGTCATGATCAAATTTTCCTGTTTCTCGGAAATTTTAGCAAACAAATTTAAGGTGCATGTTTAAGTCTAATCCCTGCAATAGGACAATCTACGATTAATAAAACATGTGAATCTTCGGGTCGCAGCCAGATTGCAGATAAATTCGGTTAGGTAATGTATAACAATTCCAATAATTAATCCCGGAATGCAATGAAAATGCTACAGGTAAGAATGATGACGAGGGCAAAAGTCGCGATATCGATTTCAAGATCAAGGAAACTGGTTTCAATGCCTGTGTTCAATAAAGGTAAAGACCTATTTGTTCATTGTTCTGTGCAATGATACCGCACATAGTAAAGCTATTACGAAGACAAACTACGGTATAACTGGTAAGCAGAAGGCAACTAACTACATTATATTATTACGTAAATAACTTCACTATGTATTGTAACTTAATGACTCAGATTAATTGCAGTTTTTCTCCATATGCGATGCCATTCCGAGAAGAATAAATTCCATTACCTGTTCCAACAACAGTTATATAATTCATCATTAAGTACTTGTGTACCCATCTTGTTTTGTTTCGTTGCAACATTAATCTCTGGTTGATCTTTGTAAACAAGTGTACCGACATTGACTAGACACTTCTTGAAATGTTTACAACCGACATCAGAATTACGACTAACAATGACGTTCTTTGATCAATACGACTTAAATTTTATTTTAAAATGTTTAAATAATGTAACGTAATCAAATGAGGCAGTCTACTGAATCAGAAAGCGAGAACAATTACAATATAATTTATAAAAAGATTAGAGAGTTGCGCTAGCACCGTGAATCGAAATAATGTGTTTTTATGGAAACATTTTATTACCTCCAAACACCCTGTTTCGGTGCATCAATAAATAACTTATGTCTTGAAAATACATAATTGATTACCTATAACTAGGTTCCTATTAAGTCCATTAAGTAGTATTAACTTATGTCTAAAGAAATAAAAGAAATACTTAGGTATAACAGAAGCGATGACATATATTCTAGAAAAATAGATGTCAGGTTAGGTCATAAAGTAAATGATTAAATTAAGGATTACTTTGTTCTCAGATCAGTATATTTTTTTTATATTAGAGTTCACATGTTACATCCTTAGCAGCAGCATCGTCATTGCATATCAAGTGAAATTTAATAGTTGTCAAAAGGAATGACTCTACTGAAAAAAAGACGTTAATATCTTTTTTTACTGTTGAAACAAAGTGTAAGCTAATTATGTGAATGTAAGGTTATATAGTAAGCAGCATTACAGCTAATCTAATATCAGAAACAAAAGTTAGCAAAAAAGACCAAAATAAGTCCACTCAATTACCTTGGCAAATAACTCGGCCACAAATATATTAGCGATTGTTTTCGACGATAGCACCTGACAGTCTGTAAGACACAAATATTATTGTTTGGATCCTACTTTGTCAACAACTCGCGAACAATCGCACGCTCGAGGAACTAAAGGTGAGACTTCGACACGTGGAGTTCGTGTCGACTCTACCAACAAACTGTGACTACTGCGAGTAGTTGTGAGTGGCTGGTGGCAGTGGGCCGATACGGTGATGCTATGGGCTGACGTTGCGTGACGTAGCCCTCGACCGACTATACTTTTAAACCGATATACGAACCTACTAGCCATACAGAATCGGTGCGAACGACGAGCTCTCCCTTCCGAGAACGAGTATCGGCAGTCGAACGTGGTTATGTATAAGACAGTCGGTGGGGTACGATCGCGCGTTATGGCGTGATAAGTATCGTACCACTTCATTGCGAAAGTTTACAAATATCGGCGTGGCGCTATACTAATAAGGCAATTATTAATTACAACGGTCTATATTGCGTTTATAATATGACTGAGATAGTGAGAGATGTGGACCTTTCCTACAATACTCCTACATTATTTTCTTTTCTATTTAATGAAGCATATACGATTGCAGCATGATCAATTATGTGCAAGTATATAATTATGAGAAAAGACAAATATTTACCTATATCTTATAGGTATAATATACCTATATAAGATATAGGTATTTTTTATTTGTTTTTTTTTAATTTTATGACCCAAAACAGAAATGGCAATTAAAATAATATAAATGAAACTATCAAGGGGGTATCCATTCACGTAAGTGGGGTGCTGATATAAATATTTTTCTTTTTCTGCTCGTGTTGGAAATTAATTTGGTAGGCTACGAAAGTCTCTTTTTTTTACCGACTTCCCAAAAAAGGAGGAGGTACTCAAGTTGACTGTATTTTTTTTTATGTTTAACTTCCCTCCACGTGTGTCGGTTTCGAAAATTTTTTTTAGTTTGAAAGATGTTTCTTTCTAATTGGTCCCATTTAAATTTGACCAAGATCTTTTCTTTTTATTTTTTTTATATTTAAGATATGCAAACGTTTGACCGCCATCTCATCTGATGGTAAGTGACGATGCGGGCGACGATGGAGCACGTTTGCCCAGAAGATGCCTATTCACTCGTGACTAAAGACTCCCATATATTTATCAGGGAACACAGACTCAGGTAAGGAATTCCATTCTTTTGCAGTTCGCATAATGAATGTGGAGGCAAAACGCTTCGTCCGCATTTGTGGAATATCTACCATATAGCGGTGTCGCTTAAGAGTCTGTCTCGATGTCCGATAATAAAATGGGGATGGGGGAATTAGATTGTGTAATTCCGTTGCACACTCTCCGAAATGTATCCGATAAAATACCGAGAAACTCGCCACCATGCGACGATGCCCTAAGCTCTGAAGTTTTGCATCAGTCAACTGGTCGCTGTTAATAAGTCTCTTGGCTCTTCGCTCTGATCAGTAGTTCTTGAAATATCGTCAATAATGTCTATTTTGTGACGAATAATGCGTACTTTGACGATGTTCTCGTTTACCCGACTTCAAAAGTTACCTCATAACTTCTTTCGTTGTGAGCCGATTTTAATGATTCTTTTATTTGAAAGCTGGTGCTTTTTATGTAGTCCCATTGAAATTTGATCAAGGTCTGATCTCTAGTTTTTGAGTTATACTCAATAATGCGTGTTTATACATTAAGTCTGATCAAGGTTCCGATGATAAAGCGGTGAAGTCGGTTTTTTTAAGCTTTGCTTGCGTTTAATTATTTATGGCCTATTTTGTACCGGGAGTCTAGTTCAAAAACTGCTACACGTTTAAAGCTGAAACGCATAATATCAGTAATATTTGTACTTCAACACCAAATACAAAAATAAAACATTTACGATTAAGTAAAATAATTATACGCAATTTACCTCCTTTATAATAGGAGTACCTATATTATCTTTGTATTTTTATACCAAAAAACTAGGTTCGTGCACAGGGCCTCATCGAGAGCGAAAATGAAATAATACGAGGTGGAGTGCTGTATTACATGGACTATATTTAGACCGCTGTTGGTATTAATGATGTGGTCGAGGGTGGTAAACACTTAGAGAGATTACTACCAAATATAACTGAAAGAACACAATTTAGAGCTTGGCTAGAGATATTTCTATATGAGAGGTGGTAAGCACAGGCTAGTCAGGCGAGCCCGAGAAAATGCCCTACCACCGTGGATTTCATCACAATTGGTGTATTCATTTATGAAAAACGGTAACATAGACACGAGGATAATATCGTGAGATTTATCACGGGCGCGGGCGTGACATGTTCGTATGTTTCCAATGTATGCTTTGAGGGAATGATAGGCTGGTTTAAGATGAAATATTAATTGGAGATATATATATATATATATTACGAAGTCTAGGGATATAATAGATCGCGTGGCAATCGAACTAGCAGGAAAAATGTACACGTGGTCTTATCGATCGAACAAAGCTCTTGAACTGTGGCCATTGGTGGCCAGAATCGTAATATAGTACATAGTATAGGTATCCTTTGGTGGATTTAGTTAGATTAGGAGATTACCAAGTTAATTCAGCATAGGTTGGTAAGGTTTTTAAATGACAAAGTGTCCAGAAATTTAAATAGCAAATAGGAGTCTAAAGCGAGCTACTCGTAGCTTGTCGTCTATTATCTCTTGAGGAACATCGTTGACAGAATAGGTACATAGGCTGAAGAAAAGCAAGAAAGACAAACATGAGCAGGACACCCGATGGAGTGTATGTATGTGTTGCGATGTGTAAAATGGTTATTCAATGTTCTCTGTCAAGTACAGTTTGAATGTATGTTCTAGAAGCTAAGGTCAGGTGAACATGTTCTCCTTGGTTAAGTATTTTGAGCGTTATTTTTAACTTCGCATGACCGGTCCAGTATATATACTATTACATATTCTGTGGCTCGACACACCCACAAATTTGAACCTTCCGACGTAACAATATACAGCATCCTTATTAGTCTAGGAATGGGTGTGTCATGACGTGTGTTTACGACAAACAGCGACGCCGGTGGCGCGATGCCTGTTGCGCATTATTTAAGCCCGGCACAAGGCCGTACTCTTAGCTCAGAATTTGAAAAACATCATATAGCTGGTGATTTATTTTCAACCGTACACCTATTTCAATAAAATCTATAATACTGTTTGCACAATGAAATTGAAAGCGTGCACGCATAGAATATTATCGGTCGGATGGCCTTCTAACCTAATGCGCATGCCTATGATAGAGCTCGTCAGTAAAACAATAACATGTTTTTCAAAACTTATCAGTTAACACATACCTACAACACTGTTGTGGAATACCCGGTTTCTTTATCAAACTTATGTAATTTGATGCGAAAATAATCGACCTTTATTTTGGTCTAATCAATTAACTAAATTATGACAACTTATACTACTACCTAACCCCTGAAACTGGAACAAAAATTATGTTCGAAGCTCCATTTTGTCACATAGTTACATTTAAAATCCGGATTATAATAATTTAATTATATTTTTATTTATTACACAACGTAAAGTGGCCAGCCTATTTTTTTTTAAATCAAATCAAAGTCGTTTATTCCCATGGGCCCCAAAGAGGCAGACTCGTGAAAGTTAATGACTATACTGCTAGATTCGCAAAATTACAGCCAAAAAAAAATACTTCAGGGATAAACAAACATTTGACCACTATCTCACTTGATGTGAAGATGAAACCTATTTACTCTTGACTTGAAGACTCCAAGACCCAAGATCGTACTTATCACAGATTCTGGCAAGGATTCCACTTCTTTGTGGTGCGCATTATTAACGTAGATGCATAGCGCTTTGTGCGCATTTGAGGAATAACGACCAAAAAGCGGTGTCATAATGCTGACTGCAGATCGTCTGACGGTCCCATAATAGTTTTTATTTATGCTGGATAGGCTAGCATTTGATCGATGTCTCACCTGATGGAAAGTGACGCTGCGGCCGAAGATGGGACTTGCTTGCCTATTCACTCTAGACTTGTATTCACCTAGATTGTACCGTTCAGGGAACAAAGACTTAGGCAATGAGTTCCAATCCTTCGCTGTACGGATGATAAACGAAGAAGCGACACGCTTCGAGCGAACTGAAGGTGTGTCAACCATAAATGCATGATGTTTGACAGTTTCAATTGTCTTGTTGTTAGATGGTAAAAAGGGCATGTAGGAATTCTATCATGTAATTCCTGAGCAATTTCCTGAGTGATATCGACTGTATACCCAAAGATACCGGGCATAAGCAGATTGTTTATGTGGAAGAAAAAGAGCATTGCCAAAAGAACCCTTGAGGTACCCCGGCGTTAGTTTCCATTAGATCGAACGAGCAGCCATGACTGACAACTCGATGAATGACAACTCGAATCGACCGTTCCCTCAAGAAATTCGAAATTCAAGGCCTTGCCAATATAGCTATCGTGCCATACCCTGGCGAAGTCCTTGGAAATATTAAGCGTAACCGCAACCGCTTCGCCGTGTTTTTTCAAGGCCTCGCTCTATGTGTGAATGGCATACGCAAGAAGGTGGAGAGTTGAGCGATTCTAGCGAAATCATAATTTTCATCAAGGTAGCCCAGGAGCTTCTTGTTCAGTACACGTTCCATTGTCTGACAGATAATGGACGTGACTGAAATGGGTCTATAGTTGGCAGAGTCAGCACGACGTCCTTGTTGAATTTTGTTTTTTTTAAAGATTGTGGATGGAGGAATTGTATCGCGTAATTACATGGCAGTCTTACCGAAATATACCAATAAAATACCGAGAGACTCATCTCTCGCAGTTTACGACGATTACCTAGGCTTCGGAGCCTTGAATCAGTCAGCTGGTCATTAATAATTACCTAAATAAATACTTGGTTTTTATTTTATTATTTTTAGACATCGACAAACAATAGCTCCCATTGCACTGTACGCCTTTTTTCTATGGTTACTCCTTATACTCGTATATACTATATGATACATACATACTTCCATAATGGAGCTTGAGTAAAAGGAACCAACCATGTCGTGTCCTGTCGTCAATTAATATCGATATTTTAAAAGAATATCCAGAAGATCACTCTAACTGATGCACTGAGCCATAATAAGGCATTTGAAAGAGGTCAGATGTTCTATTTCCTAACTCAGCTGTGATCACTTTCTAATTTTTTTATTTTTTTTTTTGTTTTATTTTTTTATGACACACCAATTTCATTTGGTACACCATTAGAAATAAGATCTAGCGTTAAGACTAGTAAGTAATTTAATATTGCCCTAAACTGCTCTAAGTAGATATTTTACATGTTCAGTGTAAAGCTGTGTTAGAGATAGACCCGAGACAAAATAGATCTAAAAACATTTACTTTGGTGGCCTATCAAATCGTTATTTTCCAACATAGAAGTTTTTTTTAAACTGGTTTCGTACTCTACTTGTCAAGCCCTTTTCAACGATACCCCACCAGGATAGATAAATAATTGAAACACAAGCATAGCTTAAAAAAACCGACTTCATCGCTTATATTTCGGTTTTGGCTTGACCAATTTCGATAAAATTTATATGGGACCACTTCTGAAGTATACTCTACCAAACAAAAAAACAATCATCAAAAAGCATAGTCCTTTTTTTAAAGTCGGTTGATATATAAACAATATTTTGCTCCCCACTTACCTTGACATGTATGGGAGCCCATTAATATTTTATTAATTTATAACATTTTAAATGTCATTTCTAGCTTTGGGCCGTAGTTTTACATATTCTATGGGAATCTGAAGTCATTTGCCTATATGGTTTAAACGCTAGATGCCTCTGACATACTGACGGATGGACAAAGTGCTGAATGACCTAAGTCAGGTTAAAGATCTTGCTTCGCTCAATCAATTACACCTCATAACATTAATCTTTTATTTAAATAATTTTAGTAGTTTTAGTAAAAAAGTGATAACAAAGCATGCAATAACATACTAAATATACATATATTATGAATTTCTTCATAATGTATGTATATTTAGTATGTTATTGTTTTGATAAGTTCTAGTAATTTTTATTTTTCCTTGACTAGTGTACAACACATTACCTTCTTACATATTCCAGTAACATTTATGTCCATACTAAAACTGTCTGGAAGAATTGCTATATGTGATAATACCGCCTTGAAAGCAAAGATTGTATTACCATTAAAAAATCTATAATTTCTAAAACTGTTCAGTTCTACACTTTGTAAACTGGTTATACAATAAAGAGTTTTGTATTACATTGTAATAGCAAAATGCACACTATTGGCTAAACTGATTTGTGAAATCAGTTCAAACATTTTTAATGTCAATCGGTGGTCAGCTTTCTTTTACGATAGTGGTGATTCGATTGTGTATGTTACAGAAAGAATGTCAAAATGACTATGCTTTCAAATTGCCCTTACCTTTGCTCACATTTTCAAATACTTTTTAATATGAAATGTAATGTTTTTATAAATTTAATTTTATATGTATTAAAATCAAAAATGAATTAAAAGTATAAAAAATATATATTCATGTTCCTAATTGCCTTTTACATTTCCTGTATATATATGTTCTATAAAAAGTTTTTATATTCAATACAAGAAGGTTGATTAATGTTACTTTAATAATATTTAACAACCAATGGCATTAGTTGGATCATAACATTATTTATTAGTATTCAGTATTCAGTATTTTATTGTTTGCACTAAATAATATACACTCTTGACATCATTATTTCTCTTACTAATATCAACAGGCCAATTGCCTATATTTTCTAAAACTAAACTAAAACTATATACATCAAACACTTAAGTTACCTACAAGACATCGAGCTTATAGGTAAGTCAAGTGCTCAACCCCACTACTAGTGGGTAGCGTTCCCATCATGTTGGCTGAGTTGCCTCTCTGAATTGCAATGCTATGTAATATTTGTTTCCATCATGCTGGCACTGAATGAATAATCATTCACAAACATATTATTATGAAATATAAGTAAAACATGTATATTTAGTGGTATTATTTAAATGGTGTGGCTTGTAAACACAAAGCTGATTTCGTTCATGCAAAGGCACTAGGTTATTCCTATGCTTTATTTAGTACATCAACTTCAAGTTTAACTTAATTTACCAAACTTATGTTTACTGCTACTGGCTAGTATGTGGCTAGTTAACTAATACAGAAAAACGATCGATATTTGTAACAAAATTACATGTTACCCTGATTGCTTTCAAATGCAGGCGGAACCATCGGTTTATTAGAAGGAGTAATAGGTGTGAGAAATACCTGCTTATTGCTGTAGGAAATTAATCTAATAATAAGATTACTTACTGTAGCTCGTAGATTAACGACGACACAGCAGGATGATCACGATTATCACTTTTTGCCAGAATAAAATTCAGACATCGATCTATGTGATATTTCACAAACAAAGGAATCAGCTGGTCGGTTATGTCAATTTGTCAATTGTCATTTCATTCCACCGTTTCGCTTGCACGTCACAATGACATTTGTAATTTGTCTAATTTATCTGCTGTCAAGAAGACATGCCATAAATCTGACGTTTGAACTTGATAGTTTTTTTACTGTTTGTCTTTCTCTTCATAGGCGGACGATGGCGGACCATGCTGCAGCCCCATGAAGATGAATAAGAGAAGTATACCAATTAGCTATTATAGTTGACACTTGGTCCAAGATTGACCACGATTTTCTAGTACCCCGAAACCGACAAAACTCGAAAGGGAGGGGAACCCTTTTAACAAAACGGCAAAAAAAATAGGTTTTTTTTTTTTTATTCTCGATAGGCAAGCATTTGACCACATCGTCGCTTTCCATCAGGTGAGCTGATGGAAAGCGACGATGTGGTCGAAGATGAAGCATGCTTGCCTAGAAGATACCTGTTCACTCGAGATTTAGAGACTCCTAGATTGTACTTAACGGAAAACACAGACTCGGGCAAAGAATTCCATTCCTTAGCAGTACGTATAATAAATGTGGAAGCAAAACGCTTGTAAACCTGTTGCCGTTATGAATATCGAGCAAATAATCACGTTTGTTGTATGGGAGCCCCTGATATTTATTTTATTCTGGTTTTTAGTATTTGTTGTTATAGCGGCAACAAAATACATCATCTGTAAAAATTTCAACTGTCTAACTATCACGGTTCATGAGATACAGCCTGGTGACAGACGGACAGCGGAGACTTAGCAATAGGGTCCCGTTTTACCCTTTGGCTACGGAACCCTAAAATCGTAAAGTAGTTAAAAGTAGTAGATCCGAGACTCGCCAGAAAGGTGGAGTCCCCCGATTAAAAGACAAACTAATTTATCAATCAATCAGTGTCAAATAAAAGTGATGTTAAGGGAAATGTCATTTGTCAAATATGAACAAATACAATCATCGAAGGAACTTCACGAACAGGATTTCTCTGCGCAATGTTTTAAAAATGTTATGAGCAGTTTTCGCCATTAAATAGTCTTGAAATAAATAATTAATAGATACGTTTCTGTAGACACATTAAAATGGTAAGCACGGTCAATTATATTGTCAAATTTATTGCATTTCAACTTGTTAACGACTTCTAAACTTGATCCCTTTGTTATTCAAGAGCTATCAGGACGATCCTAATTGCTACGTGGGATCTTTCCCTAAAGACTTCAGCTACGGGCCCTTTGAACAGAATGGTGATGGAGACAGTACATCACTACAGGAAGATCACAAACCTCGAATATTATTAATGGGTTTGAGAAGGTACTAAACATTTCTCAAATATCAGCATCCAATGAATTAATTTAGGTCATTTTATAATAGAATGATTAATCGTTTTACACGCTACCCATGATTCAATATATATGGTACCTAAAACGGTTTTAAATTTTCTTTTTTCAGATCTGGAAAATCATCTATACAGAAAGTTGTCTTCCACAAAATGTCGCCAAATGAGACATTATTCCTAGAATCTACAAATAAGATAGTAAAGGATGATATAAATAATAGCAGCTTTGTACAGTTTCAAATTTGGGATTTCCCAGGCCAAATAGATTTCTTTGATCCTACATTTGATTCAGACACTATTTTTGGAGGATGTGGAGCACTTGTGTTTGTTATTGATGCACAGGTGAGAACAGGAAAAATAAACACTTTGAAATTAATTAAAAATATTCAACATTTAGACATAAGTATTATTTAGGGAATTAAATCTGTCTAGAAAAGGATGTAAGCTATGAACCCTAAATTGCCATTTTATAGGATAAAGGAGAGGTAAGTATATCACTTCACACAATATTAGAGAAATGTGTATATAAGAACCCCCTAAGATTTATTATTTTTGAAACTTTGTGTTATAGAATTGGTGTCTGATATGTGTTGAAATTGTCACTAGCTGATGGGTACAAATGCTTGCATACTCACAATAAAAATAATTACAATTTGGAAAAGCAAATTCAAAAGATGTACCTGTTGCATATGCAAATTTATTATGTACCAATTTAGACTCATTTCATTCAGGCAGTGTATGGGTGATGAGGGCACTCTTTTCAGACTAGCTATAAAATATATGTCCCATATGCTAAGTTATTTTCCTGATAAAGGAAAGAAGTTCTTGGGAATGGGAATCCGTCTAGACTGCATAGCGCTGTTGTGTTAGTGTACTGGTAAAGAGATGGGTATACTGTACAATGTCATGGTACTATTCTTTGTGAACTCTAAGAGTTCTGCTGTCTTGTAGGGTGTTAATATGTAACACACACTGGAAAGATATTTTTTCCTCAATTCAATAGGCTAGATGCCTGAATTCATATTTAGTTCATAATTTACATTATCAAAAAATATTTGACATATATTTTTTCTTTTGATAGTTAAACAAAAAATTACAAAAATATAGTGCATTGAAATTCTGTGTGACGTCACACCCTAATACACTTTTTACCAATTGTCATAAGCCTCCACTTCCTAACTTTGACACTCTATTTTTGTCAATTTCTATTGATTTGTTAAATAAAATGCTAGCAAAGCTTAAACAAGCCATATTTTATATTTTTTTAAAAATCAAGCTTTTTCAAGTTGTAATTAAAGAGGACTAAAAGTTATATAACCAGAGAATTTGTCAAGACGAATCAAACGAGCCGAATCTTGATGGGGTTGCGTCGTTTCATTATAGAGTTCCTACGACCACCTTCCAGCTCCATCATCAGATCAGCACCATGTCATCATAATATTGCATTGTCATGCGATTTACACATGTATGCAAAATTTCAGCTCAATCGGTAACCGGGAAGTGGATCAAATTTAATTTGTAAGATTCAATGACAAACATCGGGACATGTGAAACTAAATAAAAGTTTGTAAAAACCGATTTAACCGATTGAACCACTTACATTTTTTCGATTTGATTTTTGAGTTTTTGTTAATTTTCTCCAAAAGCGCTTAATAGTCCCATATAAAATTTACTGAAGTATGATCTACCAAACAAAAAAAAACTTCAAAATCGATTCATAATTGGCAGAATTATTGGGTATAATACATACTAAAAAAGCTTATAGTCGAAATGAGAACCTTCTTTTTTGAAGTTGGTTGAAAATTACATAGCATATCCCTGTTAGATATGGAATGATTATTGATTTCATTTAATTTATTAATAACATATTATTTGTATTCCAGGATGACTACCAAGATGCATTAGATAAACTGAATGTCACTGTTACAAAAGCATATAAGGTCAACAGCAACATTAAGTTCGAAGTATTTATTCACAAAGTAAGTACACTTAGCTCGACACATTTATGTAGGTATAAGTATGTTGATCATGATATGAATATTATTAGAATGCGGTCAAGTTAGTGAATAACATGTTTACATTTTAATTGTGTGATCTAGTTATAAATTTAAGCCTATCGATAAATTAATCAATTTCTGATTAATTTATGTTTTCTGATGTACTATCTGTTACCATATGCAGTCTTCTATCGGAAGGATTTTTCTTTTATGGCAATAGTTAAGAATGATCATCCAATGTATGCCTCTATGATGTCTTTAAATACCAGGACTACTCTGGACTATCTACCTACATATTAAATTGAATTAACATTCATCAAGCTGTCACAAAATACTTTATTTTATACATTAATATTTACATTTGAAAGTGTGTTTATGTTGTGCCGACCCGTTGGAGAACAATGATATAATATTCCTAATACTGGCAAAGCATGCCTAGAATAGTCAAGAATCACTGTTGTTACACATTGTTACTTTGTTGCTCTGACAGATAGCTGAACTGTATCAACATTAATAAATTAAAGTTATCACCAAATGGCAAGATAACTTGACATGATTCATCTTTCAATTAAAATATATTTGTTCATTTTTTAACAATGAATTAGGTATCATCATGATAAGGAGCTCTAGAGGAGAACAAGCTTCACGCAGGTAATAAATTTCGCAAATATCCTGGACATTACATAGTTTATTTTTTATTTTTTTTATTTGTGACAGGCTTGTGTTTGACCACTATCTTACCTGATGGTAAGTGACGATGTGATCGAAGCTGGTAAACACACTAGACCTGGAATACGCAGGCTCTCATAGGCATAGTACATTTCTAGATGCTGAAAACTCCATAGAATGACTCCATATAACTCCATGAATCATGCAGTTATCACTAATACTGCGACATGATCATGGTGCTTGACCAAATCCATATATATAAAAAATCGAATTGAAAAATTATCCTAAAGATGATTTACAAACTCCTGTTGAATTCCCCACACCACAGTTGATCGACTTTAATTTTTTAATTATTCACAAATAAAACAAATCGATTGAAACAGGAAATATCAAAATCGGCCTACGCGTTTGGTTTCTAGAACACCACAAAGGAAGAAACGTACATATATAAACTGACAATCACATTTCCCTACCTTGCTTCATGCAGTCGGATATAAAAACTGAAATACTTGCTGGTGGGTGTTTCGAACAGACAGAAAAATAAAAAATACACGGTCAATATCCCGTTTTGAACAAGAATTTTAAGAACGATTTCATTCGTCTGCTTTTGGCTGATGATGAACACGGAATTAAAAAAAGAAGATATCTTATTTATTTATATAAAACCAAATGCCATATATATGAAAAACCATCACTGGGAGGCCCAACTGATTTAGAGGATTTTTGTGTGTGTTGTGTATGAAAAAATAAATTGGCAAATCCACCGGAAATTAAAATCGCGAAGCCGTGGCAGGTCACTACTTTAAAAAAATATATAAACATAAACGCTTTCACACTCACAGCCCCACACTAAGTTCGATGACTTGTGACGTAGGTGCCGGAAACATTCTAATCACACACATAATCACAACCAGAACCAGAAACACAAATTTTCCATGAGGAGAAAACTTGAGTTCCCGCCGGGAATCGAACCCTATACCCCTGCTTAGAAGGCGAACGCCACCCAACTGATAAATAGATTGTGTAAGTCGTTTTAATAGCTAAACAGCAATATTCACATCCCCGTGACATCTTCATCTTCAGCAATTACTGTACAAACAGACGTCGGTGCTAGTGTACAAATCCAGTTTATATCCCTCGAGACTGCACGACTAGTGCTTATTAACAGCTCGAGCTCAGGTTTAGCAAACTATTGGCTAAACTGCGAAGATTGTATGTCATAATGGATTTACCTTAACTTGTGTGTAGCTTAGAATTCTGTTTATTTACCGACTTCCCAAAAAAGGAGGAGGTACTCAAGTCGACTGTATTTTTTTTAAGTTTAGTTTGTAAGATGTTGCTTTCTAATTGGTCCCATTTAAATTTGATCAAGATGTAGTTCTTGAAATATCGTCAATAATGTCTATTTTGTGACGATAAAACGTATATTGACGATGTTCTCGTTTACCCGACTTCAAAAGTTACCTCATAACTTCTTTCGTTGTGAGCCGATTTTGATGATTCTTTTTTTTATTTGAAAGCTGGTGCTTTTCATGTGGTCTCATTGAAATTTGATCAAGGCATGATCTCTAGTTTTTGAGAATTAGTCAATAATGCGTGTTTATACATCAAATCTGATCAAGGTTCCGATGATAAAGCTGTGAAGTCGGTTTTTTTAAGCTTGCGTTTATTTATTAAATTAATCAATATGAAATTCCGTTTTATTACTATTTATTACACTGTGGCACATTTTCCTAAAACCTTCTGCGACGTCATTTCCAACGCGCAATTGTTCTTTCCAAGGTAAAATCACAATGAAAGTAAAGTAAAATAGTAAGGACTGTTTGTTGTGTTTGAACGCCAAAGCTTTTGTCTCCGAGAGCTTATAACAAGAGATATATATGAGGTAACACACATAAAAAAAAAATACAGTCGACTTGAGTACCTCCTCCTTTTTTGGGAAGTCGGTAAAAAATAACTTCATAAACAGTAATTTCAGTCACATATTAGAGATTCAGTTTAGATTAGTAAATCGTCAATAATGCGTGTGAAATACATTTAATCTGATCAAGTCGGTTTTTTTAAGCTTTGCCTGCGTTTAATTAATTATATTTAGCCCAGACTTATGAATCCTTTCTCATTTACTCAATGATAATTGAGAAATTTAAAAATTCGCCATTATCGAGTTTGTAAATATTGTGAAAGTGTTATTATAATATATCAGTATATCTTCAAAGTATCTCGTAGTACCCCAATAACGAGGAACACAACGCCACCGCGAGCTAACTCGTCTAGTAACGCCATCTTGTGGTCGTTTTTGTAACTATAATTAAGCAACTTAAAAGGCCTTGGAAGCATGAAGTACTACTGTAATAACGGGACGAGGGAGACTGTTGAAAGCTATGTAGCTATTTGGAAGATAAAAGGTAATAAAGTAATTTACATTCATGCAAGATACGCACAAAAAAACATAACCCTTCCTAGGCTGTCGGGTAGTAAATGATAGTGGGATCACAATCGTTACATATTAATTATATTACATCCATATTAGGATATGAATCTTCAACAACTTTCTACTGGTTTCCGTTTCTTGTTGGACTAACGGAAAAAATCGATTTCGAAGAGAGCTCAATTCGATGTCAATTCGATTGTAAGTACTCGTTAGTGGATATCGAGTCGGAGCATCATACGGACCGAATTAGGATTAAACTTGTATATGGCGGATGTTACAGTTAATATGAAATATATTTATATATCATATAAATATTTAGTTTTAGTTTAATTTTGGGAAATGTAGGCAATTAGCTCGTAAATAAAAAAAAACCGTGTAAAAGTGTCTAACTTCTGGCTTTTAGTCATTTTAACCGACTTCAAAAAGGAGGTTCTATGTTCGACAGTTTGTATTTTTTTTATATATGTTCACCGATTTCTCCCCCATTTGTGAACCGATTCCCAATTTTTTTTTTTTGATAGCTTATACTTCAGAGGTGTTTCCACATACATTTTATTGAATTATCGGTTTTTTTTATTTTAAATGCGAATGTTTGTGTGTGTGTGTGTGTGTGAATGTTTGTTACCTACCACGTATCTCCGTAACGAATAAACCGATTGTGATGAAATTTAGAATGTAGATAGTTTAGGTTCCGGAATAACACGTAGGCTACTTTTTAACTTAAAAACGCGGGCGAAGCCGCGAGGCACGGCTAGTGTGATATAAATAGAACAGTAACAACAATATGTCTAAAATGAATTGCTAATATGGCATGGTATCATTGTCCATGTATGAATCATGTTATGAATAAATTGTTGTACCTACACAAAAGATAGCAATGGCAATAACTCACTGATTGATTCGTCATCGTCATGAAGCTTTGTGATCTCTCTGTGAATAGATAGGCCTAAGTATAATGTCTCTATAACAATTTAATTTTTATAGATAAAAAACCGTATAAGTGTTACACGCAACCAAGGGTTCTGTACAAACGAAACTTAAGAATGTAGCCTGGTCCTTTTCATAATTTTTGTACCCACATGGGAACGATAAGTCGGTCCGCCTATACTACTATTGCAGTGCCTATTTTTGTTGTATTTTTGAAATAATTCAAATTGAAACCTTGATTTTTTACAGTTGCACTGGATCGTATTTCTACTTTATATATTAACTTGATTATAATAACCATTAACTGTCCCGTGGTTTTACCCGCGTATGCCCCGGACCCGCGGGAATTCCAGGATAAAAAGCAGTCTGTGTTAATCCAGGGTGTCAGCTACCTCTATACCAAATTTCACCGAATTTGGTCCAGCCGTTTGAGAGTGAAGAAGTAATAAACATACAAACACACTCACAAACTTTCGCCTTTATAACATTAGTAGGATAGGTTCACGCGTTTCTGAGATAATTGAAACGCAAGCATAGCTTAAAAAACCGACTTCATCGCTTATATTTCGGTTTTGGCTTGACCGATTTCGGCAAAATTTATATGGGAACACCTCTGAAGTATACTCTACCAAACAAAAAAAAACATCAAAATCGATTCATAAATGGCGGAGATATCGCGTAACATAAATACAAAAATTAAAAAACATACAGTCGAATTGAGGACCTCCTTTTTTGAAGTCGGTTGATAAACAGTTTTAACAAAGACACCCAGAGCCCCACACTAGGTTTGAAGATATATAGCGTGAGTGCCAGAAACATTCAAGAAACCTGGTTCCATTTTTCCTTTTGAGGAACCCTAAAGATTAAAATTGAAGTTATTATAAACACAGTTAGCCAGTTTTCTTGTTTCATTATTCCAGGTGGATGGTCTTAACGACGATTACAAGATGGAGTCGCAGCGGGACATCCACCAACGAGCCACCGAGGATCTGGCGGAGGGCGGCTTAGACCACGTACACTTGTCATTCCACCTCACTTCCATCTACGACCATTCTATATTCGAGGCCTTCAGCAAAGTTGTGCAGAAACTTATTCCTCAGCTGCCGACGCTAGAAAACTTGCTGAATATACTCATATCTGTAAGTAGTACGATTGCTCTAGTTTCATAATGAAAATTTATTTTTAACATATTTCAATAAAAATAATTAAACTCAAGCAAAGCTTAAAAAAACCGACTTCACCGCATTATCATCGGAACCTTGATCAGATTTAATGTATTAACACGCATTATTGACTATAACTAAAAAACAAGAGATCTTACCTGGATCAAATTTCAATGGGACCACATAAAAAGCACCAACTTTCAAATAAAAAAAGAATCATCAAAATCGGCTCACAACGAAAGAAGTTATGAGGTAACTTTTAAAGTCGGGTAAACGAGAACATCGTCAAAGTACGCATTATTCGTCACAAAATAGGCCTTATTGACGATATTTCAAGAACTACTGATCAGATCTTGATCAAATTTAAATGGGACCAATTAGAAAGCAACATCTTTCAAACTAAAAAAAATGTTCGAATCTTGATTATTTTTGTGGAACCAACTAGATATCCCCGGAACTTTTATTGAAACGCAAGCAAAGCTTAAAATAAACCGACTTTATCGCTTGTATTTCGATATTGGCTTGACTGATTTCGATGAAAATTATATGGGACCACCTTTGAAGTATCTATACTCTAACAAACAAAAGAAAATCATCATAATGGATTCATAATTGGGGCAGATATAGCGTAACATACATACAAAAACATACAGTCGAATTGTGAACCTCCTTTTTTGAAGTCGGTTGAAAAAAAAAAAAAATGTCTTCGCATTATAGTATTCATTAGAATAATATAAGCGTAACATACATACAAAAAACATACAGTCGAATTGAGAACCTCCTTTTTTGAAGTCGGTTGAAAATAAAATAACTAAAAAAAAAAATTTTAGTTTTTATTTACGGCAGTAATAGACGCGTTTTTAACACGTTACGTGTATGTTTGAAACGCGTCCAATGAGTGACGTTTGTTTGACATTGCAAAAACTTAATTTTGTTTCGTTTCACTCCTTACATTAGCGAGAGTAAATATACGGAACTTTAGTACTAGACCCCCTAAATAAACTACTAAGGTTTCTAACACAAATCGTGTGGCGTTGCTGTGTTTTTTCATATGACTACAAAATAAGACTAGCGCAAAAATTATTATATTTTACAATGATGTCCCGAGTTGATCAGCAAAGGTTGGCATTGTTATTCAATTGCAGAATGTACTTATTTGAAGTTCAAAACACAGTCTAGATTATTGTTATATAATTGATCGTAATTTGTTTTATAAATCTATATAAATAATATCTTATCAAAAATTATATATTAAAATAACTACTTTAATATATAATTTTTAGACTTTTTTTATTACTCCCGGTTAGCCAATTTCGCGATTAAAAGAGTTTCACTCGGTAGAATGTTTCCTCGAAAATTATGCCTTCTTGAGCTTATTTTGGAATTTTCGTTTAATTCGCCTTAAGTCGTAAATTAAAACTAACAGGTCGAAAACACAGTAACCAACAGTTAGATATAACTCTTACTTTTCGATAATATTACGAATACCTTAAAAATCTAAGTATGGCACGTAACTTGTAACATCTTTATTTTTACTCCGCAAAACATGCTACGGCATACGCTCTATAATCGCCTGTGATGAGAATCGTGCTCGAACCAAAGCGCAGCTCTTGAAGTCGTACAAATTAATAAATACCATTTTATCTTTCAGAATTCCGGCATAGAGAAAGCATTCCTATTCGATGTGGTGTCCAAGATCTACATCGCGACAGACAGTTCTCCGGTGGACATGCAGAGTTACGAGCTCTGCTGCGACATGATAGATGTCGTCATAGACATATCCTGTATTTATGGGTATGTGTTCTGTGGACCTTACGTTATTATATACTAGCCGTGCCCCGCGGCTTCGCCCGCTATTATGAAGTTAAAAAGTAGCCTATGTGTTAATCCTAGGTATAATCTATGTACATTCCAAATTTCATCCAAATCCGTTCAGCCGTTAAAGCGTGAAGAGGGAACAAACATACTTACACACTTACACACAAACTTTCGGATTTATAATATTAGTAGGATTCTACTAGCTGCGCCCTGCGGTTTTGCCCGCGTAAGTCCCGGACCCGCAGGAATTCCGAGATAAAAAATTGCCTATGTATCCTAAGCTCTAGTCTATCTCTGTACCAAATTTCATTAAAACCCGTTCAGTGGTTGAGGCGTGAAAGCGTTATAATTGGTGAAAGATTTCTCGATAGAATTATTCTACGAATTGGGTTTTTAAAACACGTATCGTTCATTTTCCGACATAAAAAAAAAAGTCAGAAAACACAGTAACCAAAATTTTTTGTCTTACCTCTCGAGAATTAATAGGCAGGCATGCTATATCTTCGGCCGCATCATAGCTTTGCATCAGGTGAGATTGTGATCAAACGCTTACCTATAGAACATAAAAAAAAAATCTTACGTCTTGAGATAATTAAATTACCTACCTAAGTAAATGGGAAATATTTTTAGTTTCAATGTGATTCTCACGCTAAACGAGATGTTATCTTTTACCGCTATATTAAGCGTCATGGCTTTGAGCTATATATCTTTCTCTTTCTACATGATATTACTTATTATGTAAGCCTCGGCACACGGCCCTCTTTAGTATCAACACACCTTTACTCAGGCGAACTAAATTGATGGATCATGTTAAAGCCTTATATTACTAGCCGTGCCCCTCGGCTTTGCCCGCTATTATCAAGTTAAAAAGTCTATGTGATAATCCTAGGTATAAGCTATGTACATTCCAAATTTCATCCAAATCCGTTCAGCCGTTAAAGCGTGAAGAGGGAACAAACATACTTACACGCAAACTTTCGGATTTATAATATTAGTAGAATTAAACTGCCCGTTGGCTTAGGTTCGCGATCGCCTCTAAGCAGCGGGTGTCGGGGTCGATTCCCGATGGAACCACACGTTTTCTCCGCAAGGGAAATTTGTATTTCTAGTTTTGGGTGTGATTGTGTGTGTGATATTAATGTTTTCGGCACCCACGACACAAGTAAAACTTAGTGCAACTATGACTGTGAAAGCGTCTATTAGGTTCTTTCCAAAATGAATTATCTTTCTTTTTTTTTCACTCAATGTGTTTGTTTGTTACAGCATGGTGGATGAAACCGAAGTGAACACGTTCAACAACCAGAGCTCGAGTCTTATCAAACTGAACAATGGAACAGTTTTGTATCTGAGGGAAGTAAACAAGTTTCTTGCGCTTGTTTGTATATTACGAGAAGAGAATTTTCAAAAGCAAGGTAACATTGCAATATTATACAATTTGCATTACAGAATCGGTCGGACTTTAAATTATCCTACTAATATTATAAATCCGAAAGTTTGTGTGCAAGTATGATTGTTCCATCTTCACACTTTAACGGCTGAACGAATTTGGATGAAACAGTTTTTTACATCGGTCATGGCGTAATAGATGGCGCTGATAGTTTCTTAAACCCGGTTTTTCAAATGCAGTTTGGGAACCAAGCATTTCTCGGACCTGGAACTTTGATAAATTGATTCATTGGGCCGAAAAACCCCTAATCTGTAACTTTCATGAAAATCGTTGGAGCCGTTTCCGAGATCCTAATTACACATATATATATATATATATAAATTATAATTATTGCTTGTTTAAAGATATTAGATACCTAGGATTAACACATAGGCTACTTTTTAACTTGATAATAGCGGGCGAAGGCGCGGGGTACGACTTGTTATTAATAAAACTGCTCGCTGGGTGCGCCATCCCCTTCTTAGTAGAGGGTATCTGGTTAGATTTTTTTTTTTTTTTATTAGTGACAGGCTAGTGTTTGACCACTATCTCACCTGATGGTAAGTGAAGATGTGATCGAAGCTGGTAAACACACTAGACCTGGAATACGCAGGCTCTCAAGGATAACTGCCAGAACACCGGAACACACAAGTTTTCTCGCAAAGGGAAATTTGTGTTTCCGGTTCTGGGTTTGATTGTGAGTGTGTGATGTGAATGTTTACCGCGCAAACTACATAAGTCATTGAGCTGGTGTTCTCAATTACTTGTGTAGTGTTGTTTCTTGTGTTGTTAATTAATTTTAGAAGAATACAAGTCTAGAGTGAATACCTTCTAGGCAAGCTTGTTCCACCTTCGGCCGCATCGTCATTTTCCATCAGGTGAGATAGTGGTCAAATGCCTGCCAATCGAGCATATCGACGATGGAGCACTTTTGCTAAAAAGATGCCTATTCACTCGCGACTTACACTGGCATATTGTATTTATCAGGAAACACACACTCCACACGTATGTGGAGTTCCATTCTTTTGCGGTTCGCATAATGAACGAGGAAGCAAAACGCTGCGTCCGCATTTGTGGAATGTCTAACATATAGCAATGTCACTTAGGAGTCTGTCTCGATGTCTCGATGGGGGAATTAGATTGTGTAATTCCGTTGCACACTCTCCGAAATGAATTTCTTCATTTCTGTGGCATCTTCGTTGTCAATAAATAACATTCGTGTTTCATCATATCATGGAGTACAATAAAATATAATTGTATCCGTAAGCTATTTAGGGTAAAAAAAACAGGGTTTGTCGTAGACACACGATAGAAGTGACACTTTTCTACCGACTTCACAAAAAAGGAGAAGGTACTCAAGTCGACTATATTTTTTTTTCTGTGTGTTACCTCATAACTTCTTTCTACGTGGACCGATATTGATTTTTTTTTTGTTTGAATGATGTTGGTTTCCAATTGGTCAGTAGTTCTTGAAATATCTTCAATAATGCGTGCTTAGTACATCTTATCTGATGAAAGTTCCGAAGATAAAGCGGTGAAGTCAGTTTTTTTAAGCTTTGCTTGCGTTAAATTATGAATTACAGGGCAATATTTTAATTATTCATCACATTTACACACTTTTCTACACACAAAAAAGGTTGCGAATCAGAATTTCAAAGCCCTCCCATAAAAAGTTTAACTCAAAATCGTTTGTCTATTCCCAGGTGTGATAGACTACAATTTTCTGTGCTTCCGCGACGCCATCACACAAGTGTTCGAACTACGGAATAAGTGCCAGAATGCAGCCGAGGCAGAACGGACAAGATCCGGCACGCCAGAGCCTATTCCTAACGGAGCCGCGGACTCTACTGAAAGCACGTCCGACCGCTCGCCGCCGCAGTTACCATAGCAACACAGATCACTCTACAACTTCGCAAGCTTTATATCAAACTATGTAGGTAGAGATCTTCTACGGCTATTCTACGGCTAAACATTTCCAATGTAGAAAAATATTTATATTTTATTTGATGTACCCGGTATTCGTTGCAATGCCACGTAAAGAAAAAGTGTGACACCTCTTTCACGTTTATGGTTGCCTTGTACTTTCATACCATTCTGAAAAGATTTTGCGATATTATTCATAGAAAAATACTAAAATCGCAATAAAAAATGGGAGGTGGGTGAAAAATACTTTACGATCTATTATCATACTTAGCAAATATACAAAAAAATTACATTAAAATCGGTCGAGCAGTTACGGAGGAGTGCGACCGCAAACACCGTGATATGTATATATTAGATTATCCAAATTACGAATTTGTTTATTTTTTTATGCTGAATAGGCAAGCATTTCACCACATTATATTGCTCTTAACGACTGCTGTCTTATGGCTAACAACCGGTACCGGAAGCAACGATAACACATTTCGCGCCATAGAAAAGTCTCGCCTGTGGGTGCTTCATAAATATACACCCTTGCCCCATCATAAAGTGCACAAACGAAATAGCGTTCAAAGCTCAGAAGTATAGTTTCGTATAAATCTATGAAAAAAAAAATGTTTTTATGTTTATATGCGTGATGTGATTGTATCGTTTCCCATAACACAAGTCTACGAATTTGTGGGCTATCAGTGTGAAAGCGATACGTTTATATTTATTGGCGATTGCTAATTGAAAGATATGCGTTACATAATATAACTTCCACGATTCCATGAAGTGCCATGTTATATGTTTCTGTATATATAGGAAAATGTAATACATACTATATATATTTTGTTGTTGTTTTTCATATCGGGTTTGGGCCGATTTGTTCTCCATTGCGGTCTGAGTGATTTGACTCATTAGAAAAAGTTCTTGGGCGATTCGCCCCACGGTGCGAGAAGCCCCTTTCGTAAAGAGCACATGCGATTCGCACCGCGGTCCGAACCAATCATAACCAATTATAGTACAAAACGACTTAATACGAGTTAACTCGCGTTTGTTTGTGCACTTCAGATTTAGAAACCTTAGTTTTCTCTAAACGAAGTGGCCTAGAGCGAGGCGCCGTATGGCTGGCGATGGCGCTCCATTCCATTGTAAGATATTACACATAGTTTCCTTAAACCAAAATAAACCCTTTTTGAAATAAATCGTTACAAAAAATAGTGACTGAACGCGCCATCCGCCTAGGTCCCGGCCACTCACACTTTCGCGCATCTGAATCATCCTGAGAAAGGACAACTTATTTCTTCTGAGATAGTGGTCAAATGCTTGCCTATTCAGAATAGAAAAAAAAAACAAAATAATTTAAACTCTTATTATCATAAAACAAAGTTTTTCATTGATTTTAATTTCGATTTTGATTGCAAAATCTGGATAGCATGGATTAGCCGTGTACATTTAGTTTTTTTTTAATTCACTACTCTACTACGTGTACCTAATTAATTTAACTTTTAGTCACTAGTGAAAAAATAATTTAAGGGTCTCACATCAACACTAAAAATACGCTGGCTGTTATCTTACATACGTCCCTCCTATGTCATGTGAATAAATTATATTAAATATTCTTTGTTTTGTTTACTCTGGCTATGTAATCGTAGGAGATCTCTAACTATCATAGCACAAGAATTCGTTAATATATTGTGAATATTAAAATAATTATTGAAATATTAAATATTTCTATTACACGACGAAGTTTCATTTTATACATGATCCTTATGAAGTACTAGCTGTAGTCAGCTGCTCCCGCGTTGCGTGGCTGATAATGGTAACAAATGAGGGTTAAAATTACCTAACCTTTCTCCATTTTCTTATTCAGGTGATAGAATGTTAAGAATTTGAGGTATACGTATGTAGAATTAAGCTTTTTCTTATGTGCGGGAGGGTGTGCGCGCCGCGAACAATTCACATTCAGCGTACCCTCCCGCTTCGCTCCACTAACGCAGGAATCACTCAGTTATGCGCCAACCGTTTAGTTTCTGTGATCAGTGGCGCCATCGCGCCAACCATAGTAGCGCACTTGGGCTTATACACAAAACTGCGAAGCGAAGTCGCTTCGCAATATTGTGTACAAGCCCTTAGGGGCGCTAGGTTTCCAAACCGGCTCCCGGACTTCATGAGAAACAAACCGAAGTCATCGTCAAGATTTAGTATCGTTTGGAAAATCAACAACGCCATTTTTTAATTTGCAAAACTCCAGTGATAAAAAATATATTTTAGTTTTTTTTTGCTTTTTGAGTGTATAGTGGTGGATTATTAACCGTGATTTTCGCCCTCGCTCCTAAACTCCAATAGAAGTTCTAGTAAAGTTTCTACAACTTTACTAGGGCATGACTTGACTATGACTGGACCTTGACTCTTACTTGACTTTGACTTGTGACTAGGACTTTTAATACAAAATACACTTGAAATATATTATTACTTGACACTGGCTAAATGTACAAGATTGCGAAGCCAAAATTAAAAGAAAAAAATATATATTTGCTTATAACGCACTCACCCACGCACGCACCGACACACCCGACATCCACACCCCTACACATTCATTAATTATATTATTATTGTCCTATTGTTTTGTTCTATGATCTGTGTTATTTTGGCAATAAATACTATTTTGCTTTTGAATTAGATTTAATTTAAATAATATGGAGTCTGTTAGCAATATAAATTAATATTAAATGTATGTAAGTAGGTACTAAAAACTAAAAAATCATCGCAAATATTAATTATAAAAAACTCCCTGTCCATCCTAGAGATCTAGGAAAGACGGGCGTTATAATAGACGTTTAAAGATGGCTTCCTTATACACTTGCAGTAATCTGAGGTACGAGTAACTGCGGAAATGGGAGACGGTACAGTTTGGAGCGGGAATCGCATCGTACGAGTGGTGGCAGCTGTCAGCATGTCTGCACTAACGCCGGGAACCGGCTGCCGCAGCTTGCGTTCGCGTTCTGTTCGATTCCTTTCGTAACGCTGTGCATATGTAATACTCTTCTGCAATGCCTCAAGGCTACTCGTACGAGCTGGCAATTTTTCAACATTATTAGAAACTTCTCCTAGTTCTACAGTATCAGTATCGACGATTTCTTTGTGGTCCAGAATCATGCCAATGTTCATCTTTAGACTAGTCTTTCCGTCTCGATAAATCAGGTAAACTGTAGCCTGATCTAGAACTTTTAATGAAAAATGTTCATTGATTTTTAACGCTTTCATTTTAATCTGGGACGGCCGAAATGACTGCTTAAGCTTTTTGTTTTTCTCCTTGATAAGGTTATCAAATTCTATGGCTAACATCTGTTCGTCTTCAAGGCGAGGCCTAAACATTTTACTTTCCTCTCCTCCAAGCTTGAGTATGGTAGGATCGTTTGGCATTTGAGTATCGATCATGACTTGTTGAAGTACTGGTGGGTCGTTCAATGTGTGCCATTTCCAATGGGATACTGGTCCAATATTTTTATCAAGAACGACACCTTCAGTTTGATTGTATTTTAGCCTGTGAACAGAAATATATCAAGCGCGGGCGACTGAATTTCATTTTTTTTTGGAGGAGATATGCAATATGAATATGACTACGACGGTAGATGTTCTAAATAGTAATCTTAGCAACTCACTGATTTTCATTACAGAAATATTACCTTATTTTCCCGCTGTGATCAAACACGATACCGTTCCCGAGATAGTCGAAGGTAGCTAATACGGTGTACGGGCGAGGACGACCTCGCTCATCTGGTTCGCCGTTGCTGAAGATGACGAATCGCTGTTGCGCATTTGTTTCTAAAAATATAAGATATCGATGCTCTATGCCATAATACAAATACATAAAGTATTGATATTCAAAAAAACAGGATTTTGAATGATTTCTATAAACCTTCAGCATCATAATACTCGAGCGCCAAGCGTCCATTCTTGTAGAACCAGCGTCCCCGGCCGTTGTCGTCGAAGTCTGCTAGTTTATCGCCAGAATCGTACCACATCTCGCCTTTACTCTTGTTGTGCGCAAACCAGTCGAACTCAGGACGAGATGGATGCATGCGGTACACGTTCATCTGCAATACGGTATTAAATCAGTGGAGCTTGTTTCTTAATTCAGCAGTACATAACTAAATTTAATTATATACTCATTATTGGTATGGTCATTATTGGTAATTGAAAGCCCTGTTGTGAAGCAGACCCTGTTGTAAGTTGAATCTCGTTAGGAAAAATAGCCATAATAATTTTATTAATGTCAAATTAACTGGACAAATACGACTCGCGCATCATAAGGCTTCTCTACAAACCATTGCAAAGTATAAGAGTATTTGTGCTTCGAGACTTGGTTTCCTACCAGTTAAGAGACTGATAGTATTTAAAATGTAAGTATTCATATCTTACTTGACTTTTACACGTTTCTAGAGAAATAGTCATGACAATAGTGATAAATTTAGAAAGGAAAAATTATCGCTTGAGGCGGGATTTGAACCCGCGGCCATAGGGTATCACTATAGTTCTGCCTAGCATGGCTAATGCTATATAAATAAAATCAATAGTCATGACAGACAGACAAGTAATCCTAGGAAAAAATTTAAAGGATTTTTTCCTTTTAAGGTATACATTATAATGAAAACAAATTTAATTCTCAGTCCAGTACGAAATCTTCTGCTCAAATTAACCTACTCTTACTTAATACTTTAAAAGCTCGTTAAGAATTTACGTAGGTACCATGATAATTTGATAAATAATTAAAACTTACTTTTCTGACTACTTTTTCAATTGGTAAAATTGTCCAGCCTTTCTCAATAAAACTGCGATCGGACAAAGCGAATTTAATAATGCCTTTAGGAGGTGGTGATTCAGCCTGAAATATACAATAAATGTAAGTAAGTATTGCATTCCATACAATTGATTTGAACTACTGTTGTCTCTAAAACTAATGTTTTTTTCAAACGCTTTGCGCGCCGCGGTTATTCTTCCGATTATTCCAGTAAACTACGAATTTTCAATACAAACATTAATAACACACCAGTTATCTGGAATCACAAGATACTATATTTCGGAATTCACCAACATTTTACAAAGGAAAGCCAAAAATATAAAACAAAAAATATGATTATTTGCACATAAAAATATCATAGCATTAAATTATGTTTAAAATGCGTGTGAATGAACATTACCTAAATGCTTCATTAGTTACCTAACTCGTATATGATTTTATTTGTTTTTTTTTATATTAACATCCGGAATTCCCCCGATCAATCGCAATGAGTTTAATAATATTTTTGTTTATTAATTTGGTCATAACGAGACATTATTTTAATAGTGTTATATTTTTAACACTTTTTATTTTTGATGCATGCCTACTGCTTCCGCTCTTACAACCATGAGTAGTTGACTGGTAGAAAATGCCTTTAGCTTTAGGTCGAACCTTTGTAAATTTTTTGCCAATAAAGATTTAAATAATATACACTTATACACTATATCGCGTAAACCTATTAAAGTAGCTAAGTACAAAACTGCTAAGATCATCTCGGAGATATACGCCAATGTTGGCTAAAAACCTGCGCCAATATAGAGCAAAAATACTAATCTAATAATAGAGGATGAAAACCTATACTTATCGTAAATGCAATACCATTTATTTATACAACTAACAATTATTTAAAGAAGCAAACAATTCCACATATTTATTACCTGGTCAAAATACAACGGCAGAATAAATTGTAAGAACACACTTACTTGTATATCGGTAAAACTCGTCTTAGACATTCTTTAAAAAAAGAAATAATAAAAATAAATCACAAATGTATTAAATATTGATTTAAAATTATTTTGAAATAAATACGGACATAGGTCGTTCAAAATTGTCAAATTATTGACAGATAAAAAATATCAGATACTTTTGAAATTAACAAAATTCTTAAAAAACCCACCAAACAGGTTTATATAATAAAGATCGTTTACGGAGAAAATCCATTTATTAAAAATTATTAAGTCTATGGTATTCAATATGTATTTTCGATTTTGTAACTGTGCCTGGGGAGTTTTGCCGCGAAAGTGAAAAAATGGCGTTGTTGATTTTGTATAATTTTCCAAAACCTGTGGATCTTCGAGAGTTAATGTTTAATATGGTGGATTATTAACCGTTCAAAAGTATGACGTTTACAAAGTAGTAAACGTGCTTAAGAATAGGCAAATCCTTCAGTCGAAAAACGTGATTTTTGCTTTCGTTCCAAAACTCCATTAGAAGTTCTAATAAAATTTTTACCACTTTACGTGGGGCCGTAATCATCCAAGATTCACACAACATTCACAACATACTCAAAACCGGGAACACAAATTTACCGTAGGGAGAAATCTTCTATGTAAATTGCCACTGGGAATCAAATCCGCTGCTTTGAAGGCGAACGCGCACCCATCTACGCCAGCGAGTAGTTCAATGATCAAAAACGACCCGCCCGGCGCCGCCGGCCGGTTAAAAAATATACACATATACACTTCCAGGAACACAAATTTCCCGGGGGAGAAATCTTCTAGGTAAATTTACACCAGGAATCGAACCCGCGCACCCATCTACGCCAGCGAGTAGTTCAAAGATCAAAAACGGCTCGCCCGGCGCCAGCCGGATAGAAAATAATAAAAAAACATACCAATAAACGCTTTAACATTCACAGCCCCACACCAAGTTTAATGACTTGTATCTTATCTTATGAATTTCCCGTGGGTAAAAAACCTGTGTTCCCACCGGGAGTCAAACCCTACCTATATAAGCCAGCGGGCAGTTCAAAGTTCAACGATAAGTTATAACCGACTAAACAAAAAAAAAACAGTCAAACTTATATTCTCCTTCTTATGTAAGTCGGTTCAAAACCTGCGTACAAGTATGCCGGAATACGTAGTAACTGTTATTCATACTGGGACTCACCGTTTTCGCCCCCAAAAAAAATTTACAATTTCTCCTAGACTATAGGTCCAAATTACATGCAGTAAGTGGCAAATTGTATCTACGTGAACTACGTAAGACGATGAAATAAATTATTTTGATAAGGATTAATATTGAATGCCAACAAAATAGAAGTCGCTATTTTTGCAGATCTTTAACAAAGAAAAGTATTTTTTCTGAGCTAAATATCAATGACATATAAGATATGTTTAGTTGCGGATTTTTTGTAAAACTGATTAAGGCCAACAGTTTTGCCATACATTATATTCACCTATGTCTAACTGTTTAGTCAGCGTACGCCGATAAAGCGTATAGTTAGCAAATTTTTCTCCGACTTGTCTTAAGAATATAACTATAATAACGAAAACTAACTTTTATCCCAACAAAACATAGCCTATGACGCTCAGGGATAGTGTAGCTATCTCTTAGTAAAAGGATTTTCAGAATCAAATCAATAGTTTCAGAGATTACCTTTTACATACAAACAAACAAACAAATTTTACCTCATTATAATATTAGTAGATAATAGATTAGTATAGATAACTGAAATCTAAAGAATACATTGTTTAACGTTTCACGTTTTATGATAAAAAATTATTCCTAGAGCAATTAAGGTTTAATTAGGGGAACTAAGGACAAGGGTAAAATTCTGCATGAAGTATAAAGGTCGTACGAAGAGTACATTCATAATTAAATAATTAAGTATCACACCGCTGCATAGTGCTTTTATTCATATTTTGTTATTTAATTTCGTATATTGTATAACGATTTTACTTAAAAATTTAGTAAATTCAAGTATATTAAATCTGATCCCTTTAAATTTCGTATTTACATAATTCCATAACGCAATTTCGAAAAAAGCATGTATATAAAAGGTTGGGTATTTAAATTATTATAATAAAATATATACAGTCGAACATAGAACCTCCTCCTTTTGTGAAGTCGGTTAAAATGATATAATTTTGATAAATGTGTGCGCGAATAAGTCTCGTTATATTGAAACAACTCGAATTTAGTTTGCGAAAGTTAAAATAGTGCAATAGTGAAATTAAGGGCAACTAAAGTTTTTTACACTTAGTTTCTTAAACTCACTATAGAACTTTTACAAAGCAACTGCTTTACAACTGCACATTCGGTGGAGGTGGTTAGGCAGGGTTATTTTCGTAGTTTACCAAGGCGCTCGCTCTTAAAGGTTTTTAAAGTTTAATTTACTTTTGGTGTACAGCTGTCGGCTATTAATAGTGCGTAGAATGCCCTCAACGTGCGCCCAATGTGTTAAGGCACTGTAATACTAACCTTTGTCTTATTAGATTTTGGCTGACTGATCATTTGGTTATCGATTTCAATTGAGTCGTTTTCTGATTCGATTATAGGTGCAACTTCTGGCTCCTGTACTGCAATGAATGGGACATATTCAATTGGCTTACTGAAAGTAATGATTTTCTGGCCTTTGATCATTTCGGATATCTCTAAAACTTTATTTCCGTGTGTATTTTCAAAACCCATTTTTATACCATACTCGAAACTGCTATGTTGTTTCAAACTATCATCTTCTTGCGTTAATTTTACTAAATCAAAAATCAGGGAAGGTTGTAACATTTTAATTGGAATATTGTCTTTCTTATCGGATTTCTTATTTTTTGTTATTTGTTCTTGTCTTTTTATTTCCATTTCTTCTTGTCTTTCTTTTACCATTTCTTCTTTTGCTTTTTTGAGCATATCAGATTTAAAATCATGGTGGTCTTCTTTTTGTTGTTTTGTTGAAATTTTTTTCTTACCATGCTCATCTGTCTCTGCTCCAGTTTTATTTTTAATTTCATCTACACTACCTTTCAAAGATTTTTGTTTCTTTTTTGTCTCTTCAGCAGTCTCATCAAAACCATCTTTCAAAGATTTTTGTTTCATTTTTGTATCTGCTACACTCTCATCTACACCATCTTTTAAAGATTTTTGTTTCTTTTTTGTCCCTGCAACAGTCTCATCAACACCATCTTTCAAAGATTTTTGCTTTATTTTTGACTCTGCAACAGTATCATCTACACCATCGTTCAAAGATATTTGTTTCTTTTTTGTCTCTGCAACAGTCTCATCTACACCATCTTTCAGAGATTTTTGTTTCTTTTTTGTCGCTTCAACAGTCTCATCAACACCATCTTTCAAATATTTTTGCTTTATTTTTGACTCAGCAACAGTCTCACCCACACCATTTTTCAAAGATTTTTGTTTCTTTTTTGCTTCTTCGACAGTCTCCGTTTCCGCTTTGTTTTTATTCCTATCAATACTATCTTCCATAGCTGCTTGTTTCTTTTTTTGCTTAGTTCCTTTATCAGATGTCGCTGCATGTTCTATTTGTAAATCTCTTCGTTTCTTATCTATTTTGCTTAATTCTGTCTGGCGTTTTAATTGTTCTTCTTTCTCTCGGTTTTCTTTTTCCGTCTTAATTGCATTTTCTTTATCTGGTTTGTCTAGCTTTGCATTTTTGTCGGATTTTTTGCCAAATTTTGATTCCTTAGCGGCATCAGATGATGTTTCCAATTTTCGCTCTTTATGCTTCAAGCTAGATTGATTTGCTGCAGCTTTAGAATCTTTTGATGTAGACTTGATTTCTTTTGATTCTTTCGGCACTTGTTTGTCATGTTCTGATTTAGTAAATTTTTGCTGAGATTTAGATTGTTGCCCTATTTTAGGCTGTTTTTGTCCGAAAGCCTCTTTAAAAGCTTGTTTAGACTCTCTTAATTTCTCATCAAGTCTTTTTGATTCTGATTTAGATAATTTCATCCCTAATTTAGGCTTTTTTGAGTCATATTTAGATTCAAATTGTCCCTCTTCAAGTTCAAGTTTCTGTTTGGATTTCTTTGTTTTATCATCTTCTACACTTTTTTTTGTTTTACTCATTCTACTTTTACTTCGGTCATCTCCTTCATCTTGTCCTAACAATAGTCGTTCTTTTTTATCGTTACTCTCTTTATTAAGTCGCATCTTTTCTTTTTTAGTTCGTAACTCTTTGTCTTGAGTATCTTTAATAAGCTCTGAAGAACTTTTATGTGTTTTTGGTTTTTCGTGATGTCTTTTTTTAGGAAAATAATAATGAAATTGTTTTTTTTGAGCATCAGTTTTGACTCCAGTGGAAACCAAAAGAGCTTCATCAGAGGCATATTTTTTTAATTCATCAGATAGGTTAGGCGATCTGTCAGTTAATAATTTACGATTCTTTTTTGCAGTTAAATCAATTTCTACCATTGACTGACCAAACTGTTTCTCCGCCAGCCTAGTTATTTCTGCCGCTATAGGCGTTTTTGAGTAGTCTTGTTCTTTTTCTGTAACATGTGGATATTGTCTCGAATAACTAGTTGGTGAAACATGATCGTGATCTAATTCACTTCTTTGTGTTTTTCTTCGTGATGACACCGATGGAATATCCGTTAAAGATGTATGTCTCTCTTTAACTCTTCTAGTGTCTGAAGGAATTATGGATTTCATAATATTGTCGTCAAAATGTAAGCGGTCTTCATCTAATGGGACGTTTGATCGTCCACCTTTATAATAAACAGCTGACTTAGATTTCCTTACAAACAATTGTTTGCCATCAACTGCCTCAAATTTTAGTTGATCAAGCTCAGAAAAAAAATGCTTTCTACTTCTTTCAGAAATTTTAATTTCTTTTGCTTCTGGGTTTTCAGATTCTTCGAATAGTTCTTTAATATCTATTACCCGGTTACGTTTCAACGACTCCCGGGGCCATATTTGATTTATGCTCATTTCAGGCTGGGTTTTCTTTTGGTTTTGACTTGTTTCATTAACATCTAATAATGAATCTTTAAGCATTTCTTTCACCTTGGACAACCACTCTCTAACTTTTTCTTTTGGTTTTTCTTTATCTTTATTCAGATTGAAATTATGTATCGTCTCTTCACATATATGACATGGTCGGTACTTTGATTTGCAGTGATCACATATGCCCATGATTTCGTTTTTGTTAATGGCTGGTATATTTTTTAATAGTTTATAAGCATGCGACATTATTTGGCGACATCTATCGCATGGTATATTCCTATTTTCTGTAAATTTAAATTAATATTTCAGTTACATCTGTATAACTGCATAATGAAATGAACCTACTGAAAAAGCATTTGGTTATTCACACCTTCTACAGATATTTCATGCTTAGTTGTAATGAGCAAATAAATGTCATCTAGTGCGTGTAACTAGTAGAAGTGTAAGCAAGCACAGGTACAGCCACGATTAAACGCATGTAATGTATAACGCCATTTATATTTTTTTAATTATCTATCTGATTTTTTTTATGCTAGATAGACAAGCATTTTACCACTATCTCACATGCCAGAAACAACATTATAAGTGATGACTTGCAAATGTTTATTTTCTATTTATTATAAAGTTTAATTTGATTATGATTATGAGAATATTAAGATGAAAGTACCTACTAAAAGTTGTAACTAGTGATTTATTTCACGTTAAAATTCCCACAGAAAACTCGAGTATATTCTCTTAACTCCACAGGTAGAGACTAAACACTAGACAGTAGGTACTAGATCTATCAGGGACTTCCTAAATAACTGTGAGTGTGAATGCGTTTGTTTCAACTAAATAGGCATAATTGCATTACATTGCATAGCGCACGCTGATAAACATGTTTAAGTAATTTAAAAACAAACCCATTTCTGACAAATAATCTTTTGATGGTATATCAGCATTTTTTGTGTTATACAAGATAAACACATCTTCTGTCGTATTTGTAGTATTCTCTACATTTCCAGTGACTTTATTTATCTGCAAAACGAGAAAGCAGTCCTAAAATGTCGTAACGCACCAACTTCTGCTTCCTGAGCAGTGTTCAACAGAGTGTTAACTTAGTTTACTTCGAGCTTCGGCCGAAGATTACTTATTACCATTAAGGTATTTTAGTAAAGTAATTAAATGATTAAAATAAAATGATCATGTTACGGTTATGTTGTAGAACTAACATTTGTAGTGTTTATTGAATGACGATATATTACAAGGCCAGCACTTGTCAAGTCCACCACTTTAGTAAATTCTGTCGGATTCGTCTTGCATGCCGTACAGCAAGGGCTCGAATTCCTGCAAAAAGAAATAATTGTACCTAGATTAAAATAATATGTACTTAGGTTTACCTACGTTAAATTTAGGACTAAAACGATAAGTTATCAGAAAATAAATTACATCTAAACTTACCCTTCATCAGTCTTCATAACTGGTTCGATATTTGTATTAAAATAACATTTATTAATATGTGTACAATATTAAAAATTGTAAATATCTAGCGATAATATGGCTATAATCCGTAGATAAATAAGATATATACCAGAGATAAATAAGATATATACCCAAGGATATATACCTAAGGCACACATTAATAAACACAGAATACTATTACCACAGAATATATGTATCCTTTGACTCCCCGCCGGGAGTAAATAAACCATGTACCCATCATGTACCCTATTACACAAACCTTAGGTTTGTTTCCTATCTCGATGGATAAGGTCAAGTATTTTGTAGCACAAACCTTAGGTTTGTTTCCTTTCTCGATGCGTAAAAGTAAAATATAATTAAACGCAAGCAAAGCTTAAAAAACCGACTTCACCACTTTATTTTCGGAACTTTGATCAGATTAGATGTACTAAACAGGCATTATTAAAGATATTTCAAGAACTACTGATCAGATCTTAATCAAATTTAAATGGGACCATTTGGAAAGCAACATCTTTCAAACAAAAAAATATATATTTAAAATTTATATTATATTAAAAATTCTAAATCGGTTCACGTGGAATGAAGTTATGAGGTAACACACATAAAAAAAAATACAGTCGACTTGAGTACCTCCTCATTTTTTGTGTAGTCGGTAGAAAAGTACAGTGCGACAATGATCTCTTGGCAGTCGGTGCCAGTCGGAACTAAATTAAGTTGAAGACCATTTACGGATTTTTAATTAAAGTCGAAATTGCGCATGTTTCATAACTATATGATTATAGTTAATGGCTCTTCTTAAGTTTAAGATATGTTTATTTTGTAATGATAGCTGTAAGCCACCCAAATACAATAAAATAAAAATAAAATAAAATATAGCTTCTTAGAAACTACTATATTTAAAAAAAATCTTTAACCCCATTCATTCTTGTAAAATAATTAATGTATATCTTACTAGCTGTCGCCCGGGTAAAAAATACATATAAATGGTTTCAAACTCACAGCCCCACACCAAAAGTACTATGACTTGTGTCGTGGGTCCGTAAGCATTCACATAACACACACAACTTTCACACCAAACCCTGAATCAGAAACACTTATGTTCCCACTGGGAACTGAACCCGGTGCTTTAAAGGCAAAGGCGCACCTAACTACGCCAGCGGGCAGTTCAAAGTTCAAAGATAAGTTATAACCGGCAAAAACTACTCGTATAGAGGGAGCTTTTATTATCTGGCGATCCTTAAGAAACAACCTCTTTGTATGAGGATAAAACCTCTTTGTATGAGGATAAAACCTCTTTATCTGAGGCAACACAGCGGCCCCCTGCAAATGTCAGTCAAGTGCCACAAGATTTTTGTCGCCATCGAGATAGGAAACAAACCTACGGCTTATTACTTGGATGACGTTTGACAGTTTGTCTTGCAAAGATAATGTAATCACTGGTTAGATTAAACGGAGTGATTACAATATCTTTGGGTTAGATGGTAAAACTTCGGGTAGAATATATCCTTTCTATAGGTAAAACGGACAAGGTGGAATTAACTCGTGTAATTCCTGCGCACACTCCAAAATGTAAACGATAGAATGCCGAACTTAGAGTATAGAACAAACGATAATTATTCGTCTATTCGTACGGTTGTTCTATATTCTATGAATGGGTATATATTAAACTAGCTGACCCGCCCGGCGTCGCCCGGGTAAACAAAAGCTTACACATAAACGCTTTCACACTCACAGCCCCACTCTAAAAGTACTATAAGTTGTGTCGTGGGGCCGTAAACAATTAACACCACACACACTACATTCACGTCATACCCAGAACCAGAAACATAAACTTCCCGTGGGGAAAAAACTTTTGTTATTGTGTTCTCACCGAGATTCCGCTGCTTTGAAGACGAACGCGCACTCATCTACCCAGTGGGTAGTTCAAAGTTCAAAGATTCCCCACCCTGCGTCGCCCGATTAAAAAATCTACACATAAACACTTCCACGTTCACAGCCCCACACTAAGTTCAGTGACTTGTAGCGTGGGGCCGTAAACATCCAAATTTCCCGTAGGGAGAAAACTTCTGTTACCACCGCGAATCAATCCCGCTGCTTTGAAGGCAAACGCGCACCCATTTACGCGAGTAGATAGTTCAAAGTTCAAAAGATGACCCGCCCGGCGTCGCCCGGTTAAAAAATATACAAATAAACACTTCCACATTCACAGCCCCACACTAAGTTCAATGACTTGTATCGGGGGGCCGTAAACATCCAAGATTCACAAAGCATTCACAACATACTCAAAACCAAGAACACAAATTTCCCGTGGAGAGAAATCTTCTAGGTAAATTACCACCGGGAATCGAACCCGCTGCTTTGAAGACGAACGCGCACCCATCTACGCCAGTGAGCAGTTCAAAGTTCAGGAACGACCCGCCCGGCGTCGGCCGGGTAGTAAATATTAAAAAACATACCCATAAACGCTTTCACATTCATAACCCCACACTAAGTTCAATGACTTGTATCGTGGGGCTGTAAACATCCAAGATTCACACAACATTGACAACATACTCAAAACCAGAAACACAAATTCCCGTGGAAAAACACCTGTGTTCCCACCGGGCATCAAACCCGGTGCTTTAAAGGCAAATGCCCACCTAACTACGCCAGCGGGCAGTTCAAAGTTCAATGATAAGTTATAACCGACTAAACAAAAAAAACAGTCGAATTTATATCCTCCTTCTTATGTAAGTCGGTTCAAAACATAGAAGTATGCCGGATTACGCAGTAACTGTTACATTCTGTGATCCACCGTTTTCACCCTCAAATAAACTTAACGATATCTCCTAGACTATAGGTCCAAATTATATGCAGTGAAGAGCAAATTGCATCTACGTTAACTACGTCAGCCGATGAAATAGGTTTTTTTGATAAGGATTAATATTAAATACTTAAAAAAAGGTAACGAAATAGAAGCCGCTATTTTTATGTGCAGGAATACGTAGTACGTGTCGATAAATTTCTGACCCGTCCCGTTCACGGGAGGTCTCCCGTGAAACTAATTTCACGATTTCTCATAGACTATTTATCCAAATCACATGCAGTAAAAAGCAAATTGTATCTACATGAACTACGTAAGACGATGAAATAGTTTATTTTGATAAGGATTAATACTGAATGTCTCAAAAAGCCAACTATACATAGGCCGCTTTTTTTTCAGATTTTAACAAAGAAAAGTATTTTTTCTGAGCTATACATACATGTTAGATATATGCTGTCGCGGACTTTTTTGTAATACTCATAAAGGCCAACATTTTTGCTGTACATTGTATTCACCTTTGTCTAACTGTTTAGTCAGCGTACGCCGATAAAGCGGAAAGTTAGCAAATTTTTCTCCGACTCGTCTTACGAATATTATTATTTCTAACTGATAACTAACTTCTATCCCAACAAAACATAGCCTATGACACTCACTGATAGTGTAGCTATGTATTAGTGAAAGAATTTTTGGAATCGGATCAGTAGTTTCAGAGATTACCTTTTACATACAGACAAACAAACAAACTTTACCTCTTTATAATATTAGTATAGATAGGTGAGGTCGATCATCATTTTTCTGCTTATATTTTTCAAGTTCTGTGTAGTAGTATCTCAGCGAATAGTTGATGGTGCAATTCCAGACAGGGCGTAGATGTTTTACAAGGCAGGAGCTAAGACACTTTCCTGGGGCTAGCCATATTTTTTCATGGTTAAGATAAGATGTAGGATGTAAGTCTTCTAGGCAGGCATGTTACATTTTCGGCCATATCTTAACTTTCCATCACTTGAGATAGCGGGCACATGCTAGCCTGTCTAGCATAAAAAATATAGGTACTTGAAAGCGTCTGTAACAACAGCAGTCTGAGCAGCAAGTCTGTAAGTATTTTAACAAAACATTTGTCTTTCAACAGTCGAGTCAATACTCGAACTATTGTTGAGAGCCTTTTCATATTCACTGTATTATAAGCTGCCGACAAAAACCACTCCGTGATTTTTTTACCTTCTGACCAGCTTCTGAGCCTCAAGATTTAACCTGCACATGACTTACCGGGTCTGAACTCTGAATACAGCCTGTTCCGGCATAAGTTTGGAATCAATATGAGGCTGCAGGCGGTTTAACAGAGTACAAAAAAATATATTGTTACGCAAAATGCATTAAATGTAGGCGTGAGATATCAGTTCGGCGCTAACGACTAGTTTATTTAATATTCGTTATGTCCACAAGTGTAAAATTTTGCAAGATGATATTGTTGATGAGTCGGTAAGCAGAGGGGACAGCGCAAAAATTAAAAATATACCTCACTAAGTTCTGCCGCTCCCGCTAAATTTTACCGCCCTAGGCCCGAGCCTACTTGGCCTGAGTTAGCGTACCGCTGATCAGTTTCCTTACTCGTCAATTTCACAAATTCACCAGTTTCGGTAGGACAAATTCCATAGTTAAGCATTTTCATGATTCTTCAGTTTCCTCCTTCGCTAGTTTTGCTATATAGGATGTCAGTTTTGTGAAATTGCCAGTATTGCGATCCGCTAGTTTCGTTATTTGTCAGCTTCGGTAATCGATCGGTCTACCTATTCGTCTGAGCGTATCACGAATATAGTCAATGATTTCATTTCATTCAAAAAGTCAAATATATGGTCATGTTTAGGAAATGATCAACGTAACAAGACGAACAGACAAACGTATTAATTAAATTAGCCATAACTATTATTTTTATGTTCAACCATTTTTTATTTCTGTTAAGAAAAATAATAATAAGTAGTTTCCTGAGTTTCTACTAATTTATATAGAATGGCTAAGCACATATTATGTTTATTAAGTAAATAAAATGTTAGAAATCAAAATTAATTTGATTTTATTAAAAAAATATATATTTAGTCTTATTGGTACAGTCAGTGACAAAAACACTAAAACAATTAAAGGGGCCAAGGAAGTATAAAATATCAAACGTATCATTGTTAAAAATTGAGATGAAGGTATTCAACTGATATTATTATCAAACCGTTATCATATCAGATTGAGGTTAAGTCAACTTTCCACAAGAAGTTTTTGAAATAACAGCTTGTGTGGTGTGCAAGTTTTTTTTTCATTCATTTTAGCTCAATGACAGAAATATATTTTCAATACTTCTAATTTTTTTTTTTTTTTATTCATCTTTTTTTTGGGACTTTTACCTAATTTGGTATGCCAGCCCCAACTTCTAAACTTACACGACATACCTACTGTATTCTTAAGACCTTATGTACAACGTAAAGCAATAAATTAATATGACTATGACTACGACATATCGTCGGTGATAGTCCAATACCGCGTAAACAACAGTGGCTGATACCGCGAAAGTATGGAGTGCGAAGTTTTCAGGAGAGCAAAAAAACTGAATATCTTTATAATAAGTCATGTTAGACTTGACTGAACTAAAGACAACCCACCAAATATTATTACGCACTTATTATAAGCCTCCTTTAGTAATTATTCCTACTAATTCCTTAGAAAATGCACTTACGCGGTATTTTTTTTATTGAATAAATTTTCTTACTACAATTAAAGTATTTACGCGGAGTTTTTAAACAAATGAAACAAGTTATATATTAAAGAAATGTAATAATTTTATAGAAAACAGTGAGCAACTACACTGGTTAAAAAGTTTAGGCCTGTAATTATGAACCATAGTAAAAAAACGTTATAAAACTCACATCTTACTCAAGAATGTATTAAAACTTACATACAACTTGAAAGTCTTTTTATAGGTGTAGATATTCTATATAACATTTCTTAGTTAGATTATTAAAATCAAATAAAATAGTACTGTAGTATTATAAAACTTAACATCTATGAACTTTTAATTATTTGGACATTTCTTTGTTAATATTATATCACAATCAATTAAGTAATGTAGTATTCTAATATAAGTTAATTATCTCAATCATAAGTTCTGTCTGAATAACATTTAACATTAACAGAACTCTACATTACCTACTAATAGGCGGAGGTATTTAAGTATTTCTTAGGTCAAACAGTATCACAATCAAAAAGGTAGATAATTTAGTACCTACACTAATAATTTTGATTTTAAAAGTTACATTATCACAATCTAAAGTATTGAAGCATTTTAGCATGTTAGAACTATGCATATATGCACCTACTTATAGACAGAATTTAATATCGCAAACTATTTAATATTTATTCATCAATAGACAGATAAAACTTATTTTTTCTTATACGGTAAATTATTGTAGTACGAATGACAATCCGCAGGCATCACAGATTTCAACTATTGTAAGTGGTCATATTTACTCTCATGTATGTATGTATGATAATTGTTGACATTGTAATCTTTGAAGAATGTGTAATCGGGTTGCACGACTTTATATGGAAATGGTTTTTTCCTGGCTTCTTTTGTCAATGACCCATACTGAGAAGGTAAAAAAATCTCGACGTTTTTTCCATGTTCGTTATCTCTGGAATTAAAGTTACTACTATTGAATGTTTTTGATGGTATCAAGTATAAATCTAGTAATAAAAAAATAAAAATAAATTATTATAACAATTCTTCCGATAGCAGTTCAAGAATTGCCAACTGCTTACATAGTAGGTACTTAAAAAGTAATAATTGTACGTTTTGGTACGAAATTCAAATCTTATATAAAATTCAAACAATAAAATCGAATTATGGACTTAACATAGGCTAAGTTTATAAAAAATCAGAAACTGTAACTAAAAAAAGATAAAGGTAAACATTAAGTAGGTGTATGTAGATATTTTGGACTACATACTACTAAAAATGTATGTCCTACTCAAATAATTCCTACTGTATGTACATACTTATGATGTTAGAAATTGGTAATTTTTGCTCTCTTATAGGATTAGATGGAAAATTAAATAAAGATTCTATATCTAAACTCTCTGTTTGGTCAGGAAGTTTTTGCCGTGTAAGTATGTTATTTCTATGCGTTCTGTCAAAAAATTGCTTTTTTTGAAGTAAAAGTTTTTGCCTCCGCTGTTGAAGATCTTGTAAAGTGACAACATTACTATTAATATCAGTATCTTTAATTTTTTATTAGTTTTTTTCTCATCCTCCTCTTATTCCATGATTGTTGTCCCTGAAATAATTGAAGATTAAACTTAGAACTTAAAATACAAACATTTATGTTTTAGGTTGTAAGTACTCGTACATAAAACGGTTTATATAACGATACTACATTTTTAACGCCTACATAAACGATTTTTTAAATAAGTATTTTTTGCGGGTACTTTGATATTTTTAATCCAAAGCAATAAGAAAGCAATTCCGCGAATGAGGCGAAAATAATTAAAAACTGCGTAACTATAATCTAAAAGGTTTAAGTAATTTAACTTGTTTATTCAGTTAATACAATAAAACAAATTACTTGTGAAAATACTAGGAAAGCTAACAATCAAATAACAATAATTACTTACCGTTTATAACACTATTATTGTTAACAACAACAGTTTTCCGGGACACCAACAAAACTCAACCGGACGACACAGGCGCAACTAGGAACTTACGCGGTATTAGCAAAACTAAATGACCAACCCTCGTTCTCGCGGTATTGACATGTTGTAGTTTTGAGGATTTCTGATTGGCTATTGTAACGGCTGTTAGCGTGACTACACGCCAATCAGCGCAATTCGTCCAAAACCGTGAAATCTCAAATTTGCTACTTTTGTACTTCCGCGGTATTAACCACTGTTGGTTACGCGGTATTGGACTATCACCAACGATATATAATGTCAAATATTAAATTCAACAATATATATTTTTCCGTCAAGCAAAATTATAATGTAAAAGAAAATAACAAAGTATTTATGTACAAAATTTCAAGTCACCAGAAAATACTTGCTCCATGTATAAGCATTCAACCTCCTTGTTAACACCTTTAAGTGATAAAAACAAACGCTGAAATTAGTTTTCTATACTTATGTAATCTGGTAATAACTGAATAAGAAATGTCGTAGGTATTTTACATTTCTATATGACATGACACGATGGAGTAGTAAAACACAATCTAAACTAACTGACGAACAAGAAAAGTAACTTAATAGGGAAATTGGCAACTTAGTCAAACTGGCAAATAAGGAAATTGGCGAATTCATAAACTGTGAATGAGTAAACTGATTAGTGCAATTGACGAGTAAGGAAACTGACCAGTGGTACGCAAGCTCCTTGGCCTATATGGAAATCCGCCGGTTAAGTACTCTATATAGTCTAGTAAAAATAAACAATCCATCTTTACATACAAAATATAAATTTATCTTTATTTAATAATTAAAAATCAATATATCTCTATTTAGAAATAAATAATAAATATATCTATAATTCAAAATCTAAAATAACATAAGTACCTTACAAACGAAAAGAAAATAATACATCTAATTTTAGTAGGTACTTAAACTTACATGAAATGTGTATTAACAGTAAACAAAACTTAAGTACCTACCAACTTGTCTACCAAATCGTAACTAATATATAATTAGATCAATAAAATATAATAAAAATAAAATAGATTTAATATAACTTCCTCGACCTATATATACGAGTAACTAGGTAGAGTTTACACGTAAGATGTCGTATAGTGGTTTTAGTAACAGCAGTCGGCTGTTTCTGTTGCAGTGACACACGAACGGACCGTGCGCAGAGGATATTGTATCGGACGAGAGGTGGCAGCAGTAAGTTTGTCTGCGCTCATGCTAGGTGACGCAATAAAAAGCTTTTTGTCCCGCTTCTTTCGATTTCTCTCAAAGCGTCGCGCGTTTTCCACATGTTTCTGAATCTGCAAGATACTATCTGTACGAGCGGGTAAAATCTCCACATTGTTGGAAACTTCCTCAACTTCAGCTGTCATGTCAATGTCAACAATTTCTTTGTTATCCAGAATCATGCCAATATTCAACTTTAAATTAGTCGTCCCGTCTCTGAAGATCAAATAAACTGTAGCTTGGTCTAACACTTTCAATGAAAATTGTTCGTTGATCTTTAATGCTTTCATTCTAATCTGGAAAGGTTTATAAGTCTGCGTTCGTTTCACGGTTTTCTCTTTTAACAAATTATTTAACTCAATTTCTAGAATCATCTCATCATCAACTCGCTCTACATTGAGATAATTTTGTGACATTGCTTCTATTCTCGGGTCTTTATTTATTACAGTGTCTTGAACGACCTTACGAAATTCAGGCGGATCGTTCAGCATGTGCCACTTCCAGCGTGAAAAAGGACCTATGTTTTTGTCAAGAACAACTCCTTCAGTTTGATTATATTTTAACCTGTGAATTAAAAAACAAAACTTAAAAAAAATCCCCAAATGTATCTTTCAACTTAAGTAGAATAAAGTACGTCGCGTCAGTACGGTCGGATTTTGACCAATGATTACCTCTTTTTAACGACAATTTTTCGACTTCATTAATTTTGTTACTCTTTCGTGAATGTGTTCAGTAACAGCAGTAGATGACGCTGTTTTTTTATTTTGGTAATTAACAATAAACAACCAACAAACTAGTGGTGTATAAACTGTAAACCATATCGCACTAACATAAAGGCATATATATTTCTACTATGATAAAAGTGTGTATGACAATATCGATTATAATGGAAACTAACGGCTAGCCCGTTAGTATGTATATATAGGTATCTTTGTCCAACATATTTGTTTGCGAGACACACAGGTAATCAGGGGCTTACCAAGAAATAATAAAAGAACTGCCCTGCAAATAGGCACCTTAAAAATCCCAAATTATTTAATAATGATGAGGTATATATATATATAAATCCTTAACCTTAACTAACCTTAATGCCAGGACATAATATATATGGGAGGTTACTAGTAGTATGGAGGTCCAATTGATGTACAATGTACCCACTACCTCACCTTGTTTAATCAATGCGTGGTTAATAAACCTGTAGATACAAGTACTTAGCTAAACCCCGCAGGTACACCCGCGTTAGTCAAGATAATTAGTAACTATGCGTGGCTCCCAGGAGCTGATTCGGAACATTGTGATTTGTGAACATAGAAAAAACAAATAAAGCGAAATAAGTCCAAAAGCTTATAAGCATTCTCGAGCTGTATATTTAAGCTGTCTTACAAACAGATATAAATTCCTACTTTCTGTGTGTCATAACATTCATTCACAGGTTCTACTCATATTATTTTTGAGCCAGTTGCACATCTTAATGTATGGCGGCCATTAGCGGCTTTAGCCATGGCAGAAATAGAATAGGCACTGAACATAATACTGAGCACAAAGCCATCGTACATTTTACGTGTCGCTTACTGTCGATATTTATTCTGTTGCGATCGCTTTCAATTTGAAATCGATAATACTCCTTAGAGCTAGGGTTAATTTAAGCTTCATTCAATAGAGATACTATATGTTTTTTTTTTATTTTTTTATTCTAGATAGGCAAACGTTTGACCGCTATCTCACCTGATGGTAAGTGACAATTGAATTATAATTAGTATGTATATAGGTATAAATTATTTTAATAATTTTGAGGGCACTCTACCTTATTTTACCACTGTGATCAAACACAATTCCGTTACCGAGATAGTCGAAGGTAGCTAATACAGTGTACGGGCGAGGACGACCGCGCTCATCCGGTTCACCGTTGCTGAAGATGACGAATCGCTGATTCGCATTTAGTTCTATAAATATAAATGCATAAGTCAAGAGTACAACAAATATAACATTAGGTAAGCAGAAAATCCAAAGATTGATGCATAAAAACCTTCAGCATCATAATAATCGAGCGCCAAGCGTCCGTTCTTGTAAAACCAGCGCCCCCGGCCTTTGTCGTCAAATTCAGCTAGTTTTTCACCGGAATTGTACAGCATCGGACCCTTACTCTTGTTCTGTTCAAACCAGTTATACTCAGGCTGAGCTGGATGCATGCGGTACACCTTTAGCTATGACAAAGTTTGATTAATCGAATTAGTCAAACAGTAAAGAGCAAGTTCGGTTCTAGTTTTTTTTTTTTTTTTTTTTTTAATTATTTCATGACCATGGATGCATAGTCCTTCAGTCGAAATATTACAGATAAACAAATATTAACAATTTCTATTTTTCCATAATAAAAGTCTTAGTCACAAGTCACAGTCAAAGTCAAGTAGTCAGTCATAGTCAAGTCATGCCCTAGTAAAGTGGTAGAAACTTTACTAGAACTTCTATTGGAGTTTTGGAGCGAAGGCGAAAATCACGTTTTTCAACTTTGTATGACTTGCCTACACTTATGCACAATTACTAAGTATTAACGGTTAATAATCCACCATTATTACACATTAACACTCGAAGAATCACAGGTTTTGGAAAATTATACAAAATCAACAACGTCATTTTTCACTTTCGCGGCAAAACTCCTTCGGTTCTAGTCATTTGAATATGTTGCAATTGCAACACATTCCTACCTACTGGTAAGTAAACTGTAGCGCAGACAGTTTAATAGAAACTGTCAAGTAAATTATGGCAACTCCATGAGTATAAGTGAGAGTATAAGTAAGGAAAAGAAAAAAAATAATTATAAATACACCGATTTAAAGTTGGTTAGCAACCATAAGTACATTTTTAATTATTTTTATAAAACCTGTGATAAAGTTCATAATCGCATAATAGGTATTTGCGAAAAAGTGTAAACAATAAATACTTACTTATAAATACACTTATTACGCAATCGGGATTTTTAAATTTTAACGTCGCGTCGTAAGTTTAACGTAAAAGCTTTTACCTGACTGCCAAGGAAGGTTTAAGGTGTTTGGAAAATATAAAAACAAAATGGCGGATTTGTGACGTGATATCCTGTTTGAGCGTATCTACATACAACAATAATTAAACGCAAGCAAAGCTTAAAAAGACCGACTTCGCCGCTTTATCTTCGGAACCTTGATCAGATTTAATGTATTAAACACGCATTACTGATTGATTACTCAAAAACTAGAGATCAGATCTTGATCAAATTTCAAAGGGACCACAAGAAAAGCACCAGCTTTCAAATAAAAAAATAATCATTAAAGCGGCTCACAACGAAAGAAGTTATGACGTAACTTTTGAAGTCGGTTAAAAAAGAGAACATTGTCAATGTAATCCACAGAAAACGCATTATTGACGATATTTCAAGAACTACTGATCAGATCTTGATCAAATTTAAATGAGACCTACTCGAAGCAACATCTTTCAAACTAAAAACAAAATTCGAAATCGATTCACGTGGAAAAATATCGCTACGTATACATAACCTCTTCCATTTTTAAAGTAGGTGAAGAACACTTACTTTTCTCACGATTTTTTCAGTAGGTAATACAGTCCAACCGTTATCAATAAATGAACGATTGGACAAAGCGTAACGGACGACGCCTGAAGTTTGAGTCTGGAAACAATATTTGCAATATTTTTAACTACATACCTCTTTTGGGAAGTAAGTATCATAGATGTAATAATGTCGATAATATACCTACTAATAAGCACACTATACCGCACTATACTATTACGAATGTCCAACATTTTATTTGATACCTACATTTTGAGATAAGTACCTGCTTTACCAATTAGGTACTTTAGTTGTTTATAGTCACAGTTGGTTTAAGGGAAGATATTTATCGGTTATTGTTATTTAAATGCTATAAATTGTGTATAATAATACATCGAAAGTAAGTATGCTGAAAAGTTTAATCAATCGTTTTCATTGCGATTTTTTTGATGAGCCCAAAATTAAGTCACCAATGTTTAGTGTTTAATTGCTCGAAATCAATGATTTGTTAGTTAAACCGTTCTCGAATTGAACCCTTCAATTATAATATATTTGTTTTTTGGGTTCAAACCTAACCTTACTTAGGGTTGGATCATTCACTAAGCTAACCTAAAATTGGTGCCATATTTTAAATAAGAGTCATTCTACACTATTTTACTTGCAAAACCAACTTCATACACTGAAATTTTAAAGTTATAAAACATTTAAATAATATTAATATAAAATGAACCGTGTGTATGATGTCACGTTGTAAAATGTAAATTTGTCAAATGATGATTTTAATAGATGCACCACTTGCAAAATTTTTTTTTGGAAAATATTTATTTTTTTATTAATATTTTTAGTAAACGTGTCGTGAAGCGAAAATTTGTAAATTAAGTGTCAATGAAATGACAGGATACCACTTTAAATTCCTAAGGTCTCTACAAGTAACCACGTGCTCCTCTACAACCACTGTTTTCCATATATAGTGATGGATGGGCGGGACCCGAGATGACAAACTATTATGCTTTAGCATTCAAATTATCATCAAACTATTTATAGCGCAATCATAACTAACCAACGGCACAGGTGTAGTTTCATCGGGCAAAACATTTATTTTCTCATTATACGGCGAAGTAAATCCTGTAAAGTTGTTTTCAAATAAAATAGGCTTCACGTCTTTATCAACTTCCAAACTTTCGTCATTAAATGCAGACTTGCGCCTTGCGAGTTTTTCCCCCACGATAATTTCATGAATAGTAGTAGTCTTTGTCGATGCATCAGAAATAGAATCAATGTCTGTTAATTTCAGCGGCATTTTATCTTCTAAGCTGCACCTTATGCAGTAAACACAATAAGGATCTCTCCAAGTTCTGTGCCACTTTGAGTGATTGATGAATTTCGAGTCCATGGTAAGATCTGGTATTATGTTCAATGGATTTTCTATTGTATCAGGGCTATTGATGTTAATATTACTTAAAACTACTACGTTATCCTGTGAGTTCTTCAACATTTTTATTTTACTTATACTTATTTCATCTTTCTTTTCTGCTATATCTTGGAGTGTTTTTTTTTTTGAAATAATATTTTCTCTCTGGGCTTCCAACATCATTTTTTTGTTAATGACTGTACTTTCAGATTTGCCTAGTTTCAATTTACGTTTCTGATTTTTATTAACATTTTCATCGGTCAGTTTACTAGCGATTTGCTTTGTTTTAAGTTCTCGCCCCTGCTTCTCATCCTTTTCATGTTTATTTTTATCGGTTAGTTTTACTTCCTTTGTACTTTATATTTTTTCGCTAATTTTACCATCTTTCTTTTTTATCTCTTTCTTGTCCGTTTCTTTATTATCTTTGGTATATTTCGTTTTGGATGTTAATGTTTTATCTGCTACAGCCATATGTTTTTCAGTTTTAGTATTCGGGGATTTAGTGTTAAAATCTTTGTTTGCTTCAGAACTGTATTTTTTTTTTACTGTCTTGGGAGACACTGTTTCTTTTTGTTCTTTGATAATTCGATTAGTTTTACCATTTGTTTTAATTCCGGAAGAGTACTTGGATTTCCCTACTTCGTCGTCTTGATGAAGTTTCTTACCTTTATGAGACACTTTAAAACGATCAGCATCCTTAAAAGTACTCAAAGATCCCTGCTCAAGTTCTTGTCGATTAGTTTTACTATGTGTTTTAAATCCAGAAGGGTACATGGATTTCAATACTTCGTCATCTTGATGATTTATATCACCTTTAGGAGATATTTTAAAACGATCAGCATCCTTAAAAGTATTCAAAGATCCCTGCTCAAGTTCTTGTCGATTAGTTTTACTATCTGTTTTAAATCCAGAAGGGTACATGGATTTCAAAACTTCGTCATCTTGATGATTTATATCACCTTTAGGATATATTTTAAAACGATCAGCATCCTTTAAAATATTTGAAGATCCCAGTTCAAGTTCTTGTTTAGTGTAATCCTGATATCTGGATTGATCTATGCGTGGATGTGATGCAGGTTTTTCTCGTAGAAAAGTTGTATGTGCATATGTATGCTCTTTATTTATTTCAGTTTCCAATCCGTCTAGTAGTTCGTTATTCCATTTGTTTAAATCATATTTTCTAATGAAGCACTTTATTAATTCTTTGCAATCGCAACGTGACTGAGCCTGGGCTTTCAACTTGCAATGCTTACACACACCGGTGATGGTATTTTTTTGTGCTGCCGTGACATTTTGTATATGTTTCAGTGATTGATCCATAAATTGTCGACAACGGGGACACGATATGTGTTCTGTAAATAAACAATGTAATAGTAGGTAGTACCTACCTACCTACGGCGTTTACTCGCCTGTTCGCACAGAAAAGCTAGCGAGAGATACGTAATACTACGACATATAGGTAGACTATTATTACGCAGCTTTATGGTAACATAGAAAATTATTGATAATAGACAGGACCGGTAAATATATCAATCTCTTTAAATTGCTTTAGTTTTCTTTTTAAGTTTGACTCCGCAGACTATGTACATTTGGCCAGTATATAGATTACTTGATACTGGCCAATTGGAAAGCAACATCTTTCAAACAAAAAAACATTTATAAAAAAGAGGTAACACGCATAAAAAATACAGTTGACTTGAGTACGTCCTTTTTTTGTGAAGTCGGTAGAACATTTTTCAGTCGTAAATTCGTAATCAATAGTATTGTAATATGCCTGTTAGAGTTTCGGAGCTAAATCAAAAAATCACGTTTTAGAACTTTGTATGAATTGTTACACTCATGCACGTTCACGAACTATAAACGGTTAATAATGATTATTATACATATTCATTATTATTATAACCAACAACGCCACTTTTGCAACTGCAGTTACATATAAAGTGCTGGAGAGTTTTGCCGCGAAAGAGATAAAATGGCGTTGTTGATTTTGTATAACTTTCCAAAACCTGTGATTCTTTAGTGTTAATCCTACTAATATTATAAATCCGAAAGTTTGTTTGTAAGTGTGTAAGTATGTTTGTTCTCTCTTCACGCTTTAACGGCTTAACGGATTTGGATGAAATTTGGAATGTACATAGATTATACCTAGGATTAACACATAGGCTACTTTTTAACTTGATAATAGCGGGTGAAGCCATGGGGCACGGCTAGTGTATAATAAAGATGGGTTGTTAACCGTTAATACTTAGTAAACGTGAATATGTGTTGGCAAGTCATACAAAGTTAAAAAATGTTTTTCGCCTTCGATCCAAAGCTCCAATAGAAGTTCTAGTAAAGTTTCTACCACTTTACTAGGGCATAAGTTGACTATAACTGACTCTTTTACTTGACTTTGACTGTGACTTGTAACTAGTACTTTTAATATGAAATACACTTGAAATACATAATCACTTGACACTGGCTAAATGTACAAGATTATGAAGCCAAAATCAATAAAAAAAAATAAGTACTGCGCTTAAGTAGAATTTGTATATAATATATTTGAATTGGTACGAACCTGTATTTGGTATGAAGTTTTCTGAATTTACATCAGTATCTTTGGTACTAAGTATAACGTACATTTCGTCGTCAACTTTTACAGAATTCAGTGTTACACCAATATCTTTCTGCATCTGTGAGAAATAACTACAGTAAATTATGTCTAATATGATCATTATCTAGTGATATTATGGCTGCAACACGCTGTTCGAACGAAACGTTGCGTTATATAAAAAGGAATTTCTGCCACGACACAGGCTGGATACCCTGACACATCAAAATCATAGTATTTTGATACTAGCTGACCCGGGCGGGTCATGCTTTTTTTTACCCGAGCGACGCCGGGCGGCGTCGTTCGGGTAAAAAAAAGCATACACATAAACACATACACACTCACAGCCCCACACTAAAAGAACTATGACTTGAGTCGTGAGGCCGTAAACACCATACACAACATTCACATCATACCCAGAACCAGAAATACAAACTTAACCTGGGGAGAAATCCCACCGGGATTCCAACCCACTGCTTCGAAGACGAACGCGCACCCAACTACGTCAGCGATCAGTTCAAAGATAAGTTAGAGCCGGCTAAAAACAAAAAAACCGTCAAATTTTGATCCTCCTTCTTATGTAAGTCGGTTCAAAACATAGAAGATCTTACACACATAATGTGAAAACATAAAAATTATACATAAACGTTTTCAGACTCACAGCCCTACACTATTAAGTTCAATTATTTGTGTCGAGGATCCGTAAACATTCCAACTAACCAACTACGCCAGCGTGCAGTTCAAAGATCAAAGTTAAGTTATAACCGGCTAAACAAAAAAAAAAACAGTCGAATTTAGATTCTTCTTCTTTAAGTTTGGTTCAAAACATAGACAAAATGTTTAAGCGTAATGTGCAGGATTACGCAGTAACTGTTGAATCCGTGACCCGTCGTCCTGCCGTACAACTAATCTAACGATTTCTCCGGCTAAACAAAAAAAAACTGTCGAATTTAGATTCTTCTTCTTTAAGTTTGGTTCAAAACATAGACGAAATTTTTAAGCGTAATGTGCAGGATTACGCAGTAACTGTTAAATCTGTGACCCGTCGTCCTGCCGTAAAACTAATCTAACGATTTCTCCTGAACCTTTATCCAAATTATATGCAGTAGACGGCAAATTGTATCTACATAAACTAATTAAGACGATGAAATAGTTTCTTTTGATAAGAATTAGTACTGAATGTCTCAAAAAGCCAACCAAACACAGGCCGCTATTTTTCAGAATGTTAACAAAGAAAAGTATTTTTTCTGGGCTAATTATACATTCTAGATATATGTTATCGCGGACTATTTTGTAATACTCATGAAAGCCAAAATTTTTGCTATACATTCAAATCAAATCAAAATTGTTTATTCACATGGGCCCCAAAGAGGCACTCATGAAAGTTAATGAGTCTACTTCCAGATTCGCAAAATTACAGCCATCTTGAGAAGAACCTGGCAAGAAACTCGGCGGCGCATTTTTTTCCTTATTTTTTTTAAAATCATTCTTAAACCGTAACAAATAATTATATTGATCTAGGTGTATCTATATTATTATTATGTCGTCTCTAGAAAGCGCTTGTGCTGTTTGCCTCCATGCCGCCCTGTCATTCATATATTCAATCGTTTTATAATTAGCTTTCTTTATTAATTTTATAACTGATTTGAGCTTTCCCAGTGGTAAGTCAGTTACAATTTTAGGAATTTACTGTAAAATCTAACCCCATTTGCCATTAAAGATTCATGCTAAATCTAATCATTGTATCCATTTATTGAAAAAATGGCAGAGAGCTCGCTGTAGAAGGATATGCTTTATTTTACTTATATCCTGTACCCTAAGTACACTACAAAATTAAAAAGATTCTGCAGCAAACAATAGGCTAATCTCGATACAAAATGATGACGCCAGTACATGAATTAAACTTACATCTTTAGCTTTTTTTGTATATTTATAAACCACAAAACCGATGTCTTCCAAGTTTATTACTCTGATAAAGTCTCGTGTACATGCTTTGCACCGGGGACATGCGTTTTTATCGCATCTACAAAAGGAAACACAATTTTAGAAAATTTTGCTAAGTATACCATATAAACTATGGGGGCTGAGTCACCCACGTCCGTAGGAGGATACCCCTTAAGTCTGACTCCCTACACGTGAGGTGGTAGAGCATTTTGTGAGTTGCTCGCCTGGCTTGCTACCAAAGTAGCTTACCACCATCAAGTTGAAAGTCTGCCGCCAAACCAAATACGGTGTTACGGCAGTTATCCTTGAGAGCCTGCGTATTCCAGGTCTAGTGTGTTTACCAGCTTCGATCACATCGTCACTTACCATCAGGTGAGATAGTGGTCAAACACTAGCCTGTCACAAATAAAAAAAAATAAAAAAATTTTTTTTTTCCTGGTTAGGTAGTAAAATATATTTCACCCATATACTACTAAAACTCACTAAAAGCATCAACTAAAGAACTTCACCGGGATATACCTACGACAAGCGAATATGTTGTTTATCTACCCGAGAGCCTAGTACTTTAAAAATATATTTACTTATCCATGATTCGTATCCTCAGTTATCAGAAGTCCTCAGTTATCCTCAGTTACCATTAACTAATTACTGCAAAAGTAAATATTTATTGTAATAAAATTTCAAAAACGACTCGCCCGGCGTCGGCCGGGTAGAAAATATTAAATAACATACCCATAAACGCTTTCATATTCACAGCCTCACACTTAGTTCAATGACTTGTATTGTGGGGCCGTAAACATTCAAGATTCACACAACATTCACGACATACTCAAAACCAGGAAAAACAATTTTTTTTTCCTGGTTAGGTAGTAAAATATATTTCACCCATATACTACTAAAACTCACTAAAAGCATCAACTAAAGAACTTCACCGGGATATACCTACGACAAGCGAATATGTTGTTTATCTACCCGAGAGCCTAGTACTTTAAAAATATATTTACTTATCCATGATTCGTATCCTCAGTTATCAGAAGTCCTCAGTTATCCTCAGTTACCATTAACTAATTACTGCAAAAGTAAATATTTATTGTAATAAAATTTTAATATTCAAGTTTGTAAGTTACTCTACGATTGTCACAGACACAGAGTACCACAGATAATGTAATCACCAGATTACTTCTTTTTTTATGCAGAATACTATCGTGATTACTTACACACTACCAAAAACGTAGGTTTGTTTCCTATCTCGATGCACCCTATCGGAAGATAGTTGTAGTCAAAGATAATTACTGCGTTTTGTCATAGCTTTAATCATGAACCTACATCAGACTAAATAAGAAGTCTAATTTAGTCTGAGGAACTTATTACCTAAAGTAGTAGGTTCATTAGGCCAGTGAATATCGAAACAAAAACAACAAACATCGAAAACGCGTATGTAACTATTTTTTTATGTTGTTAGGTCTCGTGAGAGTAGTTGACACAGGGTGCTCGAAAAACCGCGAAATTCTGGCACTTGTTTCAGTTTTTTCAAACAAACTACCTTTATGAATCGTTTTACAGGCATGTTGCTATTATACTTTTGTAAAGCAAACTTAATATGCTACAATTTGAGCTCGACCCTAGGTCCATTGGTTACTCAGGTACTCAAAGATGGGATTTTTTTCCAAAAAAAGTTAAAAAAAAATGTGTGCAATGTGTGCGCAGAGTATGCCCCTCAGACCATGCTAAAAATGGTGGCTTGCAAACGCAAAAAAGGGTGCTAAGGGTCGAACTTTTGCAGAAATGCAGGGCGCAAGTGCTCTATCGTATGCCCAGAATGCGAAGGGCGAAATTGCAGCAAGGTCACCCCTATTGTTCTTGACGAGGATGCAGACGCCCCAACACCATATGACGACCCGTCTCCACCTCTATAAAACGTTGTCCCTTCTTCCCTTCAGTAATCCAGAGGAGACCTGGCAAACCCTTCTAAAAGGGTAAAAGTCTAAAGTGTGGTTGTGCTTGTCCGTCTAATTTGATATTGCTTACGTTATTTATTTTATGTTTAAGTTAAAGTGTAGTAAGTGTGTTTTTTTTAGTCGGTTATAACATATTATAACCGACTAAACAAAAAAACAGTCGAATTTATATCCTTCTTATATGTATAAGTCAGTTCAAAACGTAGAAGTATGCCGGATTATGCAGTAACTGTTACTCATTATGTGACCCATCATTTTCACCCTCATATACTGAATAATGATAGTAGTACGTCTAATTTCTCAAAAAAAGAATGCAAGAATATGATCTTGACATTTTAGATGTACATTTGGCATCGAGATAGGAAACAAACCTACGGTTCTTTAGCTACAACATCCTTGACATTTGGCTTTAAATAAAAATACAATAAACCAAAGAGCATATAACTAGTACACTAAACAAATAAACTTAAACATAAAATAAATAACGTAAGCAATATCAAATTAGACGGTCAAGCAAAAATTAAGTGAACTTTGCCCGCTAGCGTAGTTAGGTGGACTTTTGCTTTTATAGCACCGGGTTTCCAGTGGGAACACAGGATTTTCCCCACGGGAAATTTGTGTTTCTGGTTTTGAGTATGTCGTGAATGTTGTGTGAATCTTGAATGTTTACGGCCCCACAATACAAGTCATTGAACTAAGTGTGAGGCTGTGAATATGAAAGCGTTTATGGGTATGTTATTTAATATTTTCTACCCGGCCGACGCATGGCGAGTCGTTTTTGAAGTTTGAACTGCTCGCTGGCATAGATGGGTACGCCTTCAAAGCAGCGGGTTTGATTCCCGGTGGTAACAGAAGTTTGCTCCCCACGGGAAATTTCTGTTCCTGGTTTCGAGTATGTTGTGAATGTGTGAATTTTGGATGTGGATGCGCTGGAGGACACGCAAGAGAGTTGAGGTTGACGCCCAATCTGACCCGCTCCAGCGCAGACGTACGGGGAGGAGGCGGAAGAGACAGTTCGCCCACCTCCTCTCTCCTCCTCTGTAGAGGAATCACTGGTGGAGAGCCAGGGGGCTCTCTACCGGCTTGCACGGCCCCACACATCTGGGTGATGGTGCAAGCGCGACCTTATCTTGCCTTACCTCGGCGAGGGACAGCTCACGGGGGGTTTTTAGTGGGTTCGAGCCCCACACACCCCTTTCCTTCTCCCCTGGGAAGGAAGAGAAGTGCATAGGCAATTTCCCCCCACAAAATAAAAAAAGGTAATTCAGGTGCAAAGATAATATGACTGTATTGATCCTTTGTGGTTGCGGAGAGCCAAAAACTTTGAGGAAGCCTTTGGTAGTAATTATGTTGAATGAAAGTAAGAGAGCTGACCTGATGTGCTGCACCGGCGTACCTGGCAAGTCCTAAGGGCTACCAGCATAAGTCTTCTCGTGACACTTTAACTCCACTGCAGTCGCGAGAGTCCTGATCAGGGTCCGTTTCGTGCACACACACAGATTTCTTGATTTTAGTCCGTTGAGACGCGAAAGTGTCGTAGTAATATGAGAAAACTAGACACAAATTTTGACAATAATGATGAATAAAAGCGGCGGGTGAATATTGCGGTGGTCTAAGCTTGACTGACTGGCTGGCCGTTAAATCAGACCAACCAGAGGCGATGCAGCAGAAAAAAATATAAAAAATTAGAGGGTAGAAATAGCCATTTATTGGCGCGAACATTGCCCCCGGCCTAAAAACCATCGGTTTTTTAAATTGCATATAAGAGGCACGGGGGGCAGTAATGAAGTTACTGCAAGGGTAAAGGGCAAAGACGTACGACTGGTCGTTTATAGATACCAGTCGTAGTTTTTACCGAAGCCACTCTTGTGACGCCATCATCACCAGGATATACAGCGACAACAACGCCGAGCGGCCAATGCAGCGGTGGTGCGTTGTCCGTTAATATGATGACGACAGTTCCTACCTTGATTGGGTTTGTTTGAAATTAACTTTTTAATTTCGTCAGCAAAATAAGACGCTTGAAGCGCTTTTATAAGTTGAACTTCAGCGAAGTTTAGGTCTTCTGCGGTTATATATTTATTTAGAGAACGCGGTAATTTATTTGTAAAGCGGTAAATGTAAACAATCGTGCGTAACAGTTTACTCCATGTGGAAACTCTTAACGATAGCGCTATTAGCGGGTGAGGCTCGAGGTTGTCAGAAACTCCTGCTAATGACAATACCTTTGATTCGGGTAAGTCAGCTGGCTCTGAGGGAGCGCTGACCGTCGTTATAGGCCATTCGCTTATATCATGCTGCAACCAAGCAGGCCCAGAAAACCATGTCGGATGAGCAATGAGTTGAGCTGGCGTAAGTCCACGTGACAAACAATCGCTAGGGTTGTCACTTCCCGGAATATGGTAAAAATGTTTAGCGGGCAGGTTATTTGTTATTTTTGTAACGCGCGTTGCTACAAACGTTTTAAAACGATGCGGTGATGAGTGTATCCACTGGAGCGTGACCATCGAATCGGTGAAACAGTAGACATTGGCTATAGGATGACGCGGATTATATGTATTTATGACGCGGCGCACAAGATTGGACATTAGCAACGCGGCACAAAGCTCAAGTCTAGCGATGGAGACAGTTTTAAGCGGACACACCTTTGATTTGGCACAGACAAGTGAAATTATGGGCGTCGATAGATTAGGCTTTTCAACTTTAACAAAAACCATCGACCCATAGCCATTCTCACTAGCATCGGAACAGGCGATAATAGATATTTTATCTTCAGGCGTTACACCCAGATGGCGCTTAAAACGAAGTTCCTGAAGAAGCGGCAATTCGCGTGTATATTTATCCCAACAAGTTACAATTTGCTGTGGCGGTGACTCATCCCAGTCGAGCTTCAAAACGTGTAGGCGTTGTAATATTAATTTTGCGTGTAAAATTACAGGTGCAATGAGTCCGAGAACATCAAATTGACGCGCGATAACTGATAGAATATTACGTTTAGTACACGGTCTATCGTCTAGCTTTACTGTGAAAGAAAATTCATCAGTGACAGGAGACCACTGGAGGCCGAGAACCTTAAGTGTTTGCGGCGATTCGTCAAAGGGAATGTGCGCGTCATAGCGGTATGATTCAGGTAATGTATCAAGTAATGCGAGACTGTTACTTGACCATTTTACGATTTCAAAGCCCCCGGCCTTGAACAACCCCAATAGTTCATCCTTCAGCTGTCGGGAGTCTTCGACGGTGGGAACAGAATAACATAAGTCGTCAGTGTAACAATTACGACTAGCGACAAGCGCGGCGCGGGGAAAAGATGCGTTTTCGTCTTCACATAGTTGGCGTATGACTCTAATCGCGAGGTAAGGACTGCAGCGTAGCCCGAAGCAGACGCGATTGAAAATATAAGCGGTAAGCGGTGACGTATTATCAAAGCGATATAAAAACTTTTGGTATTTCCTATCATCTTCAGCCATTAATATTTGTAGATACATTTGCTTTAGATCTGAGGTAAATGCGATTTCAAATAAGCGAAAGTCGAGCAATATTAAAAACAAGTCGTTTTGCAAATTCGTGCCCGTGTGTAGCGTATCATTGAGTGAAACACCAGAATCGGTTTTAGCAGACGCGTCCATTACCATACGAACTTTCGTTGTGGTTTTATCTGCCCTAACAATAGGCAAGTGCGGAATATAATATCCCTCCAACCGGTTATAGTTAGGTAGCGGCGATATATATTGTTGCGCTAAATAATCACTGATGATTGCATTATATTCATTGCGTAGACCAGGACGGCAATCGATCCTACGTTCAACTGAAAGAAAGCGTTTTTTAGCGGTTTGATATGAATCTCCTAATACTTTAGGATCGCGGGCAAATGGTAGCGTGACCATATAACGGCCTGAACAATCGCGAGACACGGTTTTATTGAAAATGTCTTCGCATTCGCGCGCGGATGGACTTAAGTCGGGTTCACAATGAACCTCTTCTAGCTGCCAGAATTTTTGTAACAATGTATCAATCGGCGGTTCTGCTTCAACAAAGGCACACAAAGAAACAGCAGTATTATCATTTTCGGTGAGCGTCCACGCCCTTACCTGTCAGCATGTATCCAAATATAGTTTCAAAACCTGTAGGTGTACCCTGAGGTCCAGTAACACGACCGGATAAAAGAATGTTTGAAAACAATTCAGCACCAAGAAGAATATCTATGCCATCTTGTGGGTCATAGAAATGCCCGTCTGCGAGAGTTACGTGTCTTAAATAACTAAATACAGAGGTATCTATAGGCATCGTAGGCAACTCGTCAGTAATGCGATCAATGACGTATGCATCGAGTGAAAGTGTGACATTATTGTCATGTTGCGAATATATTGACAAATTTGTAGCACCCCTAATTGGACTAGGAGTAGACCCGATGCCTTTAACAACAGTGTTAGACACCTTGTTGTATTTTAGATTAAGTTTTTTACAACAAGCTGCGGTTAAGAAATTTCTCTGGGATCCAGGATCACAGAGACATCGAACAGAATGCACTTTGTTGTTTGAGTCAACTACATTTACCAATATTGTTCCCAACAAACAAGTTTGATTGCGAAAAGCAGTAGGAAGCGAATTACTCAACAGTGCATTATCAAAAGAACGCGCGATATTTAAACGCTCGTCTGACTGCATGTTGTTGTCAACAGAGATAAGCGAGGCGGCGGCGGCGGCGGCGTCTCGTTGCATAACGGTCATGGAAGGCTGCGAGCGCGCAAGTTGCATGCCTTGCGCGGGAGCGTGTGACGTAGTTTGTTTACGACAGATAAGCGAATGGTGCCTACTGTTACAATAACGACAGGAATGCGTAGATTTGCAGGCAGAATTGGTGTGAGATGAACTTAGACAATTAGTACACGCGTTGATATCTTTTAGGTAGTTAAATCGATCAGTAATTGATAAGTTCAAGAATTGCGGGCATTTATATAAATTAAAGTGATCAGTTTGTTTACAACGCACACAATGGGCGTTGGCAGATAAAAATGCGTTAGTCGATTTTTGCGAGTATTTACTTTGCGGTTCAACATAATTACTAATTCTTTTGTTCGAAGGACCAGCGGTGCGTTCTAGAATTTTTGTTTGTTCGCGAAGAAAAGTAATAAAGTCATTGTATGAGGGCAATTCATTATTACGCATATGCATTTCAAATGATTTTGCGGTTTCTGAATCGATCTTTTTCAGTGAAAGATATAAAAGTATGAAGTCGGATAAATCTTCGATTTTTAGGGATTTTAGACAAGCGACAGCTGAACAGAATTTATCCAGAAAGGCGTCTAGATTTTTGGAAGTTGCGGTATTAAATGATTTAAAATCGAATAGTTGATCCAAGTACGATGTAGCCAGACTACGCTTGTCTTCATATTTGTCAATCAACGTTTGCCATATAATATTATAGTTCTCGGCGTTCGGTGCAACTCCCGTACATACTGAAAGAGCTCGACCTGATAATTTTCCGATCAAATATTGTATACGTTCGTTATCAGACAAATCAGGATTTTCGTGTATCGTCTTTTTAAATGTTTCGTAAAATATTGGCCACTTAGTAGGCTCACCTGAGAAACTGACTAACTCTAAGCGGGGCAATCGAACTGCGGATTGAGCGGCGATAGCAGGTTTACAATCAGCTGATTGACGCGACGACGACGTAGGTACCGGAGCTAACTTTGAAGCGACGCGTTTACACCTACAGAATATATCCTCGAAGGAATTCCAACTTTGATAGTTGGGTTCAGCATCGGGATCTAACGACAATTCATTGTCAGTTATCTCATCCAATATTTGGTGAAACTCAGTGCGTAAAGTGTTTAATGATTCGACACTACACATAAACAATTCCTGAGAAGTTTCATTGTCAAACGCGGTTTTAGAATTGTTATAGATAGTTTGCATTCTTGCAAAGATTGCATCGCGCTTTTTAAATAGTTTTCTAAGAGTGGGAGACATCCTACCTGAGCTCTGCGACATAGTTTAAACAGATAAAACAGGTACAAAAATACAGTAGATAAGTAAGTAGGTATAATATTTAATTTGCGGAACGCGTAATGATGTCGTCACTGTTAAGTGTATGCTGATTTTTCGCTGACTATAATTTGGTAGGAAATGGAATACACAAACCTTATCACTATCAAAATAACTATGCGTAAATCACACAAATTAAGGAATATGTGAGTAGGTAAAATACCTATGCAAAACGGCCACTAGCGCCGTTGGCGTAACTGTATAAAATGGCGGATGAGAAGTAGATAAAAATTCAATATTTTTAGCTTTTCTGATTATATTTTAAGTAATAATTTATATGGGGATGCGTGTTAAGATGGCTCAATGCCGATAATAGTGAAAATATGTAAAAATATTGTAGGATTGCGGAATTAAGTTGTGTGGCACAATGACACGACAACCTGCGGTTGGTTCAAAATCGGGCTCGAAGGCCAAAAATAATGTGGTTGCGGAGAGCCAAAAACTTTGAGGAAGCCTTTGGTAGTAATTATGTTGAATGAAAGTAAGAGAGCTGACCTGATGTGCTGCACCGGCGTACCTGGCAAGTCCTAAGGGCTACCAGCATAAGTCTTCTCGTGACACTTTAACTCCACTGCAGTCGCGAGAGTCCTGATCAGGGTCCGTTTCGTGCACACACACAGATTTCTTGATTTTAGTCCGTTGAGACGCGAAAGTGTCGTAGTAATATGAGAAAACTAGACACAAATTTTGACAATAATGATGAATAAAAGCGGCGGGTGAATATTGCGGTGGTCTAAGCTTGACTGACTGGCTGGCCGTTAAATCAGACCAACCAGAGGCGATGCAGCAGAAAAAAATATAAAAAATTAGAGGGTAGAAATAGCCATTTATTGGCGCGAACATCCTTCAGACGGTTATCATCCGCCGCTATCTTTACAGATTAGGATGGAATATGAGATACCTTTTCAAATCTGGTCGGTATTTTAAAAAAGCCAACTTTAGTGGACTTTACAACAACTAAACAAGCTTGAGTTGGGATGAACTATATAAGTTAGAGTCGGATACAAAGCTGTAGCACAAAGACGCAAAGTTATAGCAGCATGACAAAGCTGCTGATAACTTTGCGGAGTTTTTTCATTCTGTTTATGTCATTTTTCATGCGCCTCAGTTGGATTCAGATAGGCATTGCAACATTATTGTAGTAAATAATGTTGCAATGCCTTATCTGAATCCATACTTATTAATGATTTGCCGAAAGGTCAACACGGCTCGTTGTTTGTTATTTGCGGACGACTTGAAATTGTTTTTGAGGATTGGTAGCTGCCACGATAGTTTTCTCTTGCAGCACGATATAGAAAATGTTTTGCAATGGAGCAAGCCGAACAAGTTAGTGATGACAAAAAATGCAACATGATAACTTTTACACGATCGAAGACACGATTGACGACCCAGTTGGCGCATTGGACAGGTGTCCGCTCTCTATGCCGTGGGGCCTGGGTTCGATTCCCGGCAGAAGTAGGAATTCCTTCCCAAGGGATATTTGTGCTTCTGGTTCTGGGTGTAATGTGTGTGTGATGTGAATGTTTCCAGCACCCACGATACAAGTCTTTGAACTTAGTGTGGGGATGTGAGTGTGAATGCGTTTGTTTGTTTTTTTGTTTGAAGGATCCAGTGCTCGTACCTAGATAGTGCCACTATCCCAAGAACTAAGATAGTAAGGGATTTGGAAGTACGAATGAGTGTGGAATATGTCATAACATTAATTAGTGAACATATAAACAAAATCTGCTCCCAGGCATTCCATACACTTGGCTTCGTTCTACGGCAGTCATTTGGACAGTATTCCAGCAATTAAGTCTATATACAACGCTTTTGTTCGGAGTAAACTGGAGAGTAATGCACTTAATCAGCATCCGTACGAGGCTAAATACGTAAAAAAGGTATAGAAAATCCAAAAATAAAATTGAGGTGGTTGTATCACAAGCATTTATACCCAAGTGAGTTCATACTGGGGATGGTAGGCTACAACGCTCTTGATGTAAGACGGACTGAGTATGTGTCTAAAATTCTACGTGGTAACTTGTGCAACCCGCTAGTCTTGGAGCGAATATCTTTGGCTGTGCCTGATAAATATTTGAGGGCTCGTCGGCACAAACAGTTAAGTCACCCCGTGTGTCGGAGTGAACTAGGTAAGCTTACTTGGTGTACCAATATCGCAAGCGTTGCGTCTGCTCAATGCTATGCTCGACCGGAACCAAACCCTTGATTTATTTAACTTCTCGCTTATCGAACTACACAGTGCGGCTATGGATATAGCACCATGTTTGTTTCGTTTTGAAGTAAAATTATAAATATGTGTTTTGTTTTGTTGTAGTTATAGTAATTTCAGTTGCTAATTACTTTTGTTACTAAGTTTTTCGTTAATAACCTTGGGAGGGTGAATTAGAAATCTGTAATGCCCACCCTCGGCATGTTTTCTTAAATAAGTAAATAATTTTAGTTTATTTTTAGGAAATATAGGCAATAGGTCCAAGATAGCCCTTACCTTAAAAAAAATACCCGAAAACGGATATTTTTTTTTTTTATCTTTTTTAAATCCATGTAGCCTAGGGGCATCAATGAAATCAAATAATAGCTTATTTAATTGACTACAATTTATTTTCTTATGACTTTTCTCTAGGACCAGCCGTTGAAACCGGTATGTGCCTTGGCAAATGACCCAAATATTGTAATTTTTTTTACATTTTGGGAAAAAGTCGCATCTTAAAATTACCAACTTCACCGCTTATATTTTGGTTTTGGCTCGATTTCGATAAAATTTATATGGGACCACCTCTGAAGTAAATATTTACCAAAAAAAAAATATTTTGAGAATCGGTCCATAAATGGAGGAGAAATCGGTAAAAATACATAAAAAAATACATACAGTTGAACATAGTAGAACCTCCTCCTTTTTTGAAGTCGGTAAAAAGTATTTGTAACGATACCTGAAAAAGGATTCATTGAGATAGTTTGTTTAAAAAAGCTGAAACAAGTGCCAAAATTCCGTGGTTATTCGAGCTCCTTGTGTGTAGCACAGAGTTTTCGCCGTAACCAACTTAGCTATCAACTACTCTCACGCGACCTAACAACATATTTAAAAAAATTAGTTACATGCGCGTTTGCGATATTTGATTTTGTAACTACACTGGCCTACAAAACCTAAAAAAAAACTCTGTGTTTAGTGAGAGGTCACAGAAGGAGCCTGTGTCCCTTTTCTTTAAGGTTTCCGTGATTGAAAATATTATCGGATAAATTAAAGGACTATTATAGCTATGTATATATAATGAAATGATAATTAGGATGGACTCATAACAACATAAAATCATTAACAACTTTTTTTGAAATCCAAGCTGATGAACATGATTTTCTATTATTGTTTTCGTTTTGTCAATATTTAACATAGTTACTATAACATAGGAATAAAAGTCCATCCGTGTAAATATTTTCATTCTACTCCATTGTGAAGAAAATGGCGATTCAGTGATGAGGAACTGAAACAGCTCACTCACTAGCTATTGGGATTCGGGACCACCAGCAGCAAATATCGCCACAATCATGCTTTATGCAACATATATGCATCTGCCACACATTGGAACAACTATGCCAGCATCCATGGCATTACTCGTTGTGTAAAGGAATTGGAATGGCTCGGTTGAGAGTTGGCAGGGGGAAGTGCACAATACCAAAGATAATATAAAATACAACCCAGAGCGGGACGTCACCAGGACTTAATCTATAATATAAAAATGAATCGCAAAATGTGTTGGTAAGCGCATAACTCAACAACGCCTGGACCAATTTGGCCAAATCTTTTTTTAAAATGTTCGTTGAAGTTCAAGGATGGTTTTTACGGCGAGAAAAATTAGAATTATTGCTGGAAAAACCCTAAAAATAGCCCTTTTCTTTTTCCCATACAAATGCACCCGGGCGAAGCCGGGGCGGATCGCTAGTGCAAAATAAATCTAATCAAATTCCAATTATAATTTGACGTTGAAATTTATTTTGCGATGGGCTAAAAACACATTGAGTTTTTAAACGATGTTAATTGAAAAGAGGACGCAAACATTTCAAAAAGTCACCAAGTTCTGCTGCTCGCTAAATTTTGCCGCCCTAGGCCTGAGCCTACTTGGCCTATATCTCTATAGGCCAAGTATTAACAGGGTCCGAGTTCTCACTCGGACCCTGTTAATACTGCAGTATTCCTCTTAGGGTAGGTATTCTATTTAAGGGTAGTAAAAATAAAAATAAAAACACCTTTATTTCCAAGATATGAATGTAACTTTATTTAAAATTAAACATGTTTATTTATTTAAAAGCTAAAATAACATAGGTAAGTATTATTACATTACAAACGAAACCAACTTATTTTAGTTAGGTACTTAAACTTATATAAAATATGTATTAACAGTAATCGAAACTTAAGTACCTACTAACCAATCTACCAAATCATTACTAAAATATAATTAGATCAATAAAATATAATTAAGAGAAATAGATAAGTACAACTTCCTATAATAACTAGGTAGAGTTTACAAGAAGACGTCGCACTGTTGTTACTAGGGCCGACTGCTGTTACTAATGCCACTAGGCTTTAGTAACAGCAGTCGGCTGTTTCTGTTGTAGCGACACATGAATGGACCGTGTGTAGGGGATATTGTATCGGACGAGAGGTGGCAGCAGTAAGATTGTCTGCACTCATGCTAGATGCCTTGGCAAAAAGCTTTTTATCCCGCTTCTTTCGAATTCTCTCAAGGCGTCGCGCGTTTTCTACATGTTTCTGAATCCAGAAAATACTATCTGTACGAGCGGGTAAAATCTCCACATTGTTGGAAACTTCCTCAACTTCAGCTGTCATGTCAATGTCAACAATTTCTTTGTTATCCAGAATCATGCCAATATTCAACTTTAAATTAGTCGTCCCATCTCTGAAGATCAAGTAAACTGTAGCCTGATCTAATACTTTCAAAGAAAATTGTTCGTTGATCTTTAGTGCTTTCATTCTAATCTGGAAAGGTTTATACGGCTGGGTATTTTTCACGATTTTCTCTTTTAACAAATTATTATATTCAATTTCTAGAATCATCTCGTCATCCATTCGTTCTTTATTCTCATCATTTTCTAACATTGCTTCTATTCTCGTGTCTTTATTTATTACAGTGTCTTGAACGACATTCCGAAACTCGGGCGGATCGTTTAGCTTGTGCCACTTCCATCGTGAAAAAGGACCTATGTTTTTGTCAAGAACAATGCCTTCAGTTTGATTATATTTTAACCTGTGAATGTAAGTCATAATGGAGTTAATAAGGATTACCAATTTATTTTTCAACTCAAGTAGTATAAAGTACGTCGGTCTTTATCTAGAATGTATAAAGCCCGGAAAAAATACTTTTCTTCAGTCAAAAATCTGTATAAATAACGGCCTCTGCTTTGTTGGCATTTTGAGAAATTCCGTTTCTTTTTTTTATCCAGGCGCAGAGGCCCGGCCAACGTGCCGGGTCTCTGACATAATCAGAGATTTTAAGGTGCAATATTTTTTCATTTTCAGTAATTTTTTATTTATACATATAATTCTTAGTCTCTAAAATAATATTTTTTTTTATTATGTTAACTATCGCGATTCCTATTCATTGTTATAGTACTAACCGGCTAAAATACACATTATTGTAATTATTAAAAGATAAAATAGTTATGCCCTTTACTACATAAAGATTTGGACAAATAGTCTATAAGAAATCGTATTAGTTTTAGGACGGTAAGACGGGTCGTAGATTAATTAACAGTTACTATGTCATCCGGCACATTATGCGCGTAAGACCGTCTACGTTTTGAACCGGCTTACATAATGAGGAGGATCTAAATACGATTGTTTATTTTTTGTTTAGTCAGTTACAACTTATCGTTTTATCTTTAAACTGGATATTTCGTAGTTGGGTGTTCGCCTTCATAGCTCTGGGTTCAATTCTCGTCGGGAACACAAATTTTGTCCCCACGAGAAATTTTTGTTTCCGATTCTGAGTGTGATGTGAATGTTGGGTGTGTGATGTTCATGTTTACGGACACAAATAATTAAACTTAGTGTGGTACTGTGAAAGCTTTTATATGGTTGGCGTATGATTTTTATTTTTTTCTACCTAGGCGACGCCGGGTGAATCTTTGAGCTTTGAATTGCACTATTGCGTAGTTCGCCTTCAAAGCAGCGGGTACGATTGACGGTGGGAACACAAGTTTTCTCCCCGCGGGAAGTTTGTGTTTATGGGTGTGAAGTAAATTTAGTGAGTGATGTTAGTATTTACTGCCCCACGACACAAGTCTTGAACTTTGTGTGGGGCTGTGAGTGTGAAAGCGGTTACGGGTATTTTTTTTTACCCGGACGACGCCGCCGGGCCTATCAGCTACTCATATTAATGTCATAATTAATTCCCTTATTCTACATGTGTGAGTTACACATCAGAAAGTATAGCGCCTTTTTTACATACACATACTACAGAAAGAGGCACTGCAGAACTAGGCACTGTACAAATAACAAAGGCCATCGCGTGTCACTCACTGTCACAGACCTAGACCTATTTTTGATGCAATCATTTTCAATTCGTAACCGATATAAAACAAATAGGGTTAATTTTAACTTAATTCAATAGATATATTTATATGCATAGGAATAAATAGAAGGGGACATCTGTGCGGTCTACCTTATTTTCCCGTTGTGATCAAACACAATTCCGTTCCCGAGATAGTCGAAGGTAGCTAATACAGTGTACGGGCGAGGACGACCGCGCTCATCCGGTTCACCGTTGCTGAAGATGACGAATCGCTGTTTCGCATTTAGTTCTAAAAATATAAATGCATAAGTCAAGGCCACAACATAATTTGAACTGCCCGCTGGCTTAATTAGTTGAGCGTTAGCCTTCTAAGCAGGGGTATCGGGTTCGATTCCCGACGGGAACACAAGTTTTCTCCCCAAGGAAAATTTGCGTTTCTGGTTCTGGTTGTGATTGTGTGTGTGATGTGAATGTTTCCGGCACCCACGACACAAGTCATCGAACTTAGTGTGGGGCTGTGAGTGTGAAAGCGTTTATGTTTTTTTAATTATAGGTATAACATTAGGTAAGCAGAAAATCCAAAGATTGAGGTATAAAAACCTTCAGCATCATAATAGTCGAGCGCCAAGCGTCCGTTCTTGTAGAACCAGCGCCCCCGGCCTTTGTCGTCAAACTCAGCTAGTTTTTCACCGGAATCGTACATTATCAGGCCTTTACTCTTGTTCTTTTCGAACCAGTTATACTCAGGCCGAGCTGGACGCATACGGTACACCTTCAGCTATGACAAAGTTTGATGAAACGAATTAGCAGAACAGTAAAGAGCAAGGACGATTTTAGTCTAGTCTAGTCATTTGATAATGTTGAAATTGCTAATGCTTAAAATGTCTCCTTTGTTTAGGATCTTAATAAGATCACAAGCAAGTTGGGCTATTCAGAAGCGTCACATACGTATGGTAATATGAATGAGATTTAAATAAAGGACAAGTGTTATTTTTTTTTTATATTCGTTATTTTTTTTATTTGACTGCGCGACGCTAATTTGGCTAATATATTTATCCCTACTAACATTATCAATCCGAAAGTTTGTGTGTGAGTGAGTGTATGAGCAAAAATGTTTGAAATGAAGGCTCTGTAGCCACAGGTCGGATTTCTATAAAATTTGGTAGGCATATGGAATCGGACATAGGCTAAACGCAGTGCAGTTCCTCCCTTAATTGTTTGTAATGATATTTATTTATAACTGCTGATTGGATTTTGATAAAATTTGGTAGGTAGATAGCTTTAAGCCTGGATTACATAGGCTACATTTTCATCTTGAAAATCAGTGCAGTTCCTGTGGGACAGATATTATACGATGTCGAATTTTGGTAAAATTAAGAAGATAGGTAGCCGCGACCCTGTAAATAGATATTTTGATCCCAAAAATCAGGCCTTTAGGTTAGGGTAAGTTTGAAAGAGGATTCTCTGTAACTATTGGTCAGATTTCGATAAAATTGGATAGATGTAAATGTAGTAATATAAAGTAAATTGATTCCATTAAAGTCTATGGCTATAAGTAATGGCATATAGCATGGCTGTTTTCAATCGACAAGTTAGACACGAGACGTGGGATGTGCGAGCCAGTCAGCGAGTGGGAAAAGGCGCTGGCTGTCTCTCTAGATATAGCCACCGCCTTAAACAGTCTCTCGCACGGTAAAATACAGGAGGCGCTCCGCTTTCACGGAGGGCCCATGTATCTGCGGAGGCTATTGGCTGACTATCTCCAGGACGGCGAGTTTCTGGTGGAAAGACGCGATGGATTGAGGCGCCATCGCGTCTCCATTCCATGGCCCCAGGAACTCAGATCGAACTGGACGGGGTCTCGGTGCGGGTGGGAACCCAGATGGGTCTCATCATGGATGGGAGGTGGGCTATGGAAGCCTACCTGATGCGTCGCCAGCTTCGGTGATGTGGACACCTATCACGGTTTCCCGACGAGAGATTTTTTTCTGAACTCCAGAAAGGTAAGCGTTAAAGCGTAGGCCAATTCCTATGAACGACCGACGTTCAGAAAATAATGCAAAATTGAGCCCTCTCGATGGGAAGTACTGGCTGAGAATCGTTCGGATTGGCGTAAATTGGTCAAACGGTCTACGGACACGTTCGAAAATGGGCGGGAAATCGAATCAGATGCCAAGCGTGGAGTTATCAAAAACAGACCATCAGCTAACATTACGTATAACCATAGTAGAAAATATATTTCTACTATGGTAATAACTTTACAAATAGCCTTATATGCGCGCACGTTTATTGCTGAAATTGGTTTTATAAGTCACATTAGAGCATGTCATCTTAGCTCTACGTAAAAAGCAGAAGTTGGTCGCCGTAAATCGGCTTGGACGACAATCATTACGTAATAGGGGATGTGATCCCTAATAGCAGCGAATGATGACCGAAACAGATATAACACTCCTCTGCTTACAGAACGCACGAGATGCCTCTCAAATGCATAGTAATTTTTGTCAAGTTACATAAAAAGACTGTGTTTTTGTTTTTCGATAATTTTTAAGTGGTTATTACTAATAACAATAAGTTTTAAATAATACTGATTTGGAGGCTAAAATAAACATTTTCAATTTAAAAATGTCTCTGAATAAATAGTGTCCCGAAATAAATGTTTCCGAACAATAGTGAGCTTCAGTGTTTTAATGTACCTACCTACAAAAATACGCCACGTATACTAACTCGTGACACCTATACACCGACCAATAAGAGGACGATTCGCAATTTCGCGGGCGATAAATTGTAAGACGGTGCAGTGATTGGTTCATTTGTTTGTAATCTGGCGGGTTAAAGATAGTAAGATAATAAACTGACAGCTAGAGATGGTCAGTTTATAATCCAGTGAAAATATATGCGTTATATTATATACACACAACTCTCTCACACACTCACACACACACATACACACACACAGTCGCTCACACACTCGCATACCCAGACACTAATTATACTTTCAATTATTATTTATTATTATATTTATATTCTTTTTCAAATAATTATTATTTTTAATTTGTGATCGTATTTAGTACAATATAGATAAATAAACGTTTAGTAACTTAAGAGTCTCTGTTCTATTTCTTTTTTTTATGTTATAATTTGTAAGCCTGCTTTTGTGACACTACCGGCGAACATCTTAACCGAGAACAGGGGTAGATTGAAAAACAGCGCCATGCACGCATGTAGGTACTCGCAGCACATGCTGAATCTACTCCTATTGCCTTAAACTGCACTGATAGATGCGACCGTTTCAGGCTTGGCTTGCTAAGGTTAGATTTCAGTAGTTTTCACAATAGACTAACGTTGTCCATCAGACTTTATCAGACGAGGCGGTCTGACTATCACTTATAAAAAAAATTGAATGTGTTTTAATGTTGTGATGTGTTATTTAGGCAATAAATTGATTTTTTATTTATTTATATTGTAAATTTTAGTATTAGTCCGTACAAAATATATCGACAGTTAATAATCTCACTAGATTTATTATAAACTAACGGGTCGTACAATTATGCGATGACATATTGACATATTGTACACTTACTTTTCTCACGATTTTTTCAGTAGGTAATACAGTCCAACCGTTTTCAATAAATGAACGATCGGATAAAGCGTAACGGATGATGCCTGAAGTTCGATTCTGAAAACAATATTTGCAAAATTCTTATACTATATAGTATATATATAATATATATATATATATAATATATATACGTCTTTTGGGAAGTAAGTACCATAGATGCGATAATGTCGATGATATACTTATTAGTAAGTATATCATCGACATTATCGCATCTATGGTATAGTACAAAACTATTTATAGCGCAATCAAGACTAACCACAGTTTCTGATGATGTTTCATGTGACAAAACATCTGTATTCTCATTATACGTCGTAGCAAATTCTGTAAAGTTGTGTTCACATAAAATAGGCTTGTTGTCTTTATCAAATTTCAAACTTTCGTTGTTATATGCAGGCTTGCGCCTTAAGATTTTTTCCCCCACTATAATATCATACTCTTTGTTACTCATAGTACTCTTTGTTGATGTAACAGAAATAGAATCAATGTCTGTCATTTCAATTTTTTCGTCCAAGCTGCACCTTATGCAGTAAATACAATAAGGATCTCTCCATGTTCTGTGCCATTTTGAGTGGTTATGGTATTTCGAGTCCATGGGCAGTTCTGGTGCTTTGTTTAATCGATATTCAGTAGGGCTATTGATATTAATGTGACTTAAAACTACTACGTTATCTTGTGAGTTCTTCATCATTTTTATTTTACTTATACTTATATCTTTAATGTCATCTTTCTTGGGTAGCATTTTTTGTGCCAACTCTTCGAGTGTTTTTTTAAGTTTATTTTCTTTCTGAGCTTCCAACATCATTGCTTTGTTTATACCTGTATCTTTAAATTTGTCTGGTTGCAATATACGTTTTGTATTTTTCTTTTCATTTACATCTCTAGGTTCACTATCCAGTCCTTTTTTTTTGGAAAGTTCATCTGTACCGTGTGTAGAGATTTGCTTAGTTTTAAGATTTCGCGCCTGCTTCTCATTCCTTTCATGTTTATTTTTATCGGTTACTTTTTCTCTTTGCATGTCATTACTACGTACTACTTCTTTTCTATTTGATTTTTTTTCGCTACTCACACCATCTTTCATTCCTGTTTTTTTAATCTCTTTATTTTCATTATTATCTTTGTCATATTTGGTTTTAAAATTTTTGTTTAATTCAGAACTATACATTTTTTTTACTGTCTTGGGAGACACCGCTCCTTTTTGTTCTTTGATAATTCGATTAGTTATACCATGTGTTTTAATTCCGGAAGAGTACTTGGATTTCACTACTTCATCGTCTTGATGAAGTTTCTCACCTTTATGAGATACTTTAAAACGATCAGCATCCTTGAAAGGACTTGAAGATCTCTGATCAAGTTCTTGTTCTCTGATATTACGTTTAGTTGTACCATGTGTTTTAATTCCGGAAGAGTACTTGGATTTCACTACTTCATCGTCTTGATGAAGTTTCTCACCTTTATGAGATACTTTAAAACGATTAGCATCCTTGAAAGGACTTGAAGATCTCTGTTCAAGTTCTTGTTCTTTGATATTTCGTTTAGTTGTACCATGTGTTTTAATTCCGGAAGAGTACTTGGATTTCACTACTTCGTCGTTTTGATGAAGTTTCTCACCTTTACGAGACACCTTAAAACGATCAGCATCTTTGAAAGGACTTGAAGATCCCTGTTCAAGTTCTTGTTCTTTGATATTTCGTTTAGTTTTACCATGGGTTTTAATTCCGGAAGAGTACTTGAATTTCACTGCTTCGTCGTCTTGATGAAATTTCTCACCTTTATGAAACACTTTAAAACGATCAGCATCCTTGAAAGGACTTGAAGATCTCTGTTCAAGTTCTTGTTCTATGATATTTCGTTTAGTTGTACCATGTGTTTTAATTCCGGAAGAGTACTTGGATTTCACTATTTCGTCGTTTTGATTAAGTTTCTCACCTTTATGAGACACTATAAAACGATCAGCATCCTTGAAAGGACTTGAAGATCCCTGTTCAAATTCTTGTTCTTTGATATTTCGTTTAGTTGTACCATGTGTTTTAAATTCAGAAGAGTACTTGGATTTCACTACTTCGTCTTCTTGGTGAAGTTTCTCAGCTTCATGAGACACTTTCAAACGATCAGCACCCTTCAAAGGATTTGAAGATCCCAGTTCATATGTAGTGTAATCCTGATAACTAAATTGATCTAAGTGTAAATTTTCTTGTATAAAAGTTGTACTGTTGTAATGTTTAGGCTCTTTATTTATTTCAGTTTTTCGCAATTCGTCTACTAGTTCTTTATTCCATTTATCTAAATCGTAGGTTCTTATAAAGCATTTGATTAATTCTTTGCAACCACAACGTGACTGAGCCTGGGCTTTCAACTTGCAATGTTCACACACACCCGTGATGGTATTTTTTTGTGCTGCCGTGACATTTTGTATATGTTTCAGTGATTGATTCATTATTTGCCGACAACGGGGACACGATATTTGTTCTGTAAATAAAAAATGTAATAGTAGGTAGTACCTACCTACCTACTTACTACCAGCCTGCCACTATTATATACTAATTATATTCATATTTAAAGCAGGTGATATAAATATGGGGTCCTAAATACCTAAAATGACATACTCCAGTCGTAATCGATAGTCGAATGCCCGTTATAGTTTTGGTGCGAAATCGAAAATCACGTTTTTGAACTTTATATGAATTGTTACACTTATGCACGCTGACGAACTATAAACGCTCAATAATGATTATTACACATTAAAACTTGAGAAATCGAAGTTAAGGAAAATATCACTAATATTATAAATCCAAAAGTTTGTATGTAAGTAACTAGGTATTTTTACTTTCTCTTCATGTGGTAACTGGCTGATTAGGGTGAAATTTGGAATGTACATAGCTTATACCTAGGATAAACACATAGGCTACTTTTTAACTTGATAAATACGAGCGAAGCCATGGGGCGCGACTATATACAATATAATCAAAAAACAACACTATTTATCACTTTCGCGAAAAACTTTTAATTAATTGCAGCAAGGAGCTGCAATTAATTAAAAGTACGCTTCGGTAGAATTTGCATAAAATATTTAAAAAGTACGAACCTATATTTGGCATAAAATTTTGTGATTTAACATCTGTATTTTTATTACTAAGTATAATATACATTTCGTCGTCAACTTTTACAGAAATCACTGTTACACCAATATCTTTCTGCATCTGTAAGAAATAATTTAAGTAAATTCTGTCTAATATAATCTATCAATATATTACGTGATGTAATTATGGCTGCTAAACAATTACACAAAGAACACATTTGGTTACGTTGGAAGGCGACTATACTGTTCTTTTGATATGGGCCTATTTCTACATAATTGAACAGTAGCATAGTAAAACCAGAAAAGTATGTTTTCTACACAAAGCGGTACCAAACACTATTGTGCACCCAGCATGCATACTATACAAAATACAAATAACTATCTATCCAGCCAAGCCAGTCAGGTCAGGTATATCATATTGTTTACGCAAACAGTATGAATGAAAAAAAGGCAGTGGGGTCGCTGTCTATAACGATATGCTTAATTTTACATAAATCCAGTACTTAAATACAGTTCTTCTGTACTTAAGTATCCTTTACCTATATCTATACGGTAAGTAAAGTTAGGATATGTTTTACATGTGATTAACTATTTACTTACAATTTGTTTGTAAACAATAAGCTCATTAATGAAAAGGGGGCCTCCAGTTAACGTACTTTTCTGATTTTATTATGAGACGTAGTAATAGTAGGTAGAATGTAATGAACAACTAAAATCCACGCCGCTCCGATATGTTTGTTTATTATATGCTCACGTGTGAAGTAGAGGCTCTACGTGCATGTGTCATTGTCGTGTGGCTAGGGGGTTCAAGCCCCATACTTAGACTACAAAATAACAAAGATTCTGCAGCACACCATAGGTTAATCTCGATGCAAAATGACGCCAGTACCTACTTGAATTAAACTTACATCTTTAGCTTTTTTTGTATATTTATAAACCACAAGACCGATGTCTTCCAAGTTTATTACTCTAATGAAGTCTCGTGTACACGCTTCGCACCGGGGACATGCGTTTCTATCGCATCTACAAAAGGAAACACAATTTTTAGGATACTTTGCTATGCACTTTTGTAGCTTCAACCTGTCATGTCCGGTCAGGTAGTAGTCCGGGAAAATATTTTTTACCCATATACTACAAAAACTCGATAGAGCACGGGTTAGGTTGTCGTAAAGGGGGCACTGAGGAAAAAGGACTTGCAAGGACAGAAAAATTTCGCTTATAATTTAGGCTAGGGCAGTCATCAATAGGTACGACGACGAGCGAAGCGAGCCGAGCGAGCAAAGCGAGCGTGCCGCGGCAGCGGCCGGCAAAGCGCCAGAAAAACTTTCTGTATATTGTATATTGCGGGGCTGTGAGTGTTTTAAATTACATGTTGTTCTGACTAAAGAAGATTGTTTTGGATAGTTCTATCGAATCCCGAAATAAAAACATATGCTTAATAGTGAGTCAACATGGTCTGAAATTTTTGTGCATGCAGAAAATCAGTTAAGGTCAAGGTCAATGGCCTCGATATGAAGGGTACTGACTTCAAGCATCATTAAATATAGCAATTATGAAGAGGGAAAAAAAACTCTTCTGCCTCTTTTACGACACTCTGACCCCAAAATTACCCGCAGCTGGGTCAAGCACCTCCCAACGACAATCCTGAATCCACCACTGCCTACGACAAGCGAAATGTTATTTATCTATCTACCCGAAATCCTAGTATGTACTAAAAAATATTTACTCATCCATGATTGATATCCTCAGTTATCAGAAGACCACCATTCATTACTGCAAAAATAAATATTTATTGTAATAAAATTGTATTATACAAGACAATACAAGTTTGCAAGTTACTATTTGATTGTCACAGATGGTCACAGACAAAGACAATCAAAGATAATGTAATCACAATAATAATAATGATAATGTAATGGATAATGTCCAAGATGATGTAATCACTCCGCTTAGTCACAAATACAGGATCACAGACACAGAATAGTATTTCTTCCTGATCACAGAAAACCATTACTCCCACCGGAAGAATGCCGTCGTAGACGGAATGCCGTACAGAATTACAGAATATTAGTACTCCTAACCAAAGATAATGAAAAAAAGATTTAAAAATAGATTTTTATATTATTACTGATGATTATTACTTTTAGATTATTACTTGACACTTGCTAAATGCGTAAGATTAATAATCCACCATTATTACACATTAACACTCAAAGAATCGCAGGTTTTGGAAAATTATACAAAATCAACAACGCCATTTTTTCGTGTACCTGCATTGAATTTAAATATTGGTTGCGTTTTCCTGGCTGCGTATTATCGGCTGTACGAAATCGGTCCGTGTTGTTATTTCTCATCCAATAATGTACGGCCCGTATTGCACAAACTGATACTTAAAAGCCATGTCACTATATACTGGTTGTGAATTATTGGTCGTATATTATCATGCCGTGCCAAGTACCAATAATGTACTACAATATGAGGAGTTGAGGACTCATCCAAATGAGGCTTTGACTCTGACATTAATTGTACATGAATTATAGGCAGTGCATTATTGGCTGTACATTATCAGCTCGTTTTCCGACCCGTATTGTACGGCCAGTATTGCACGATATGATATTTCGTGTACATTGAATTCAAATATTGGTTGCGTTTTTCTGGCTGCGTATTATCAGCTGTACAAAATCGGTCCGTGTTGTTATTTCATATCCAATAATGTACGGCCCGTTTTGCACTGCCTTATAATTGGATACCATATCACGGAATACTGGTTTCGGATTATTGGCCTTACATTATCACGCTGTACATTATTGGTTTAACTATATAGGGACTCGGCAGTGTCACTTTACAAGATGACGGTGTTTTAGTTCGAGCTATCACCGACTGCCAAGAGACACCATGTTCTTTGCTTGTCGCCAATGAGATAGGAAACAAACCTAGCTACAAAATCCTTGCTTGTCGCACTGTACTAATTGAATAATGAACCGATATGTTTGCAGTCCAGCCCTCCGATTACCTATCTTTGTTGCAAACGGTTTCAATACTAAATTGACAAAACTCCTAAGAAATAAGGTTCATTTTTGCTTAATTTTAATTGAAACCGCGTGCAACAAAGATACGTAATGGGGGGTCAGACCCCCTATTACCTATGTCTCTGTTGCAAACGATTTCAATACTAAATTAACAGAACTCCTAAGAAATAAAGTTCAATTTTGCTTAATTCAAATAGACACCGCGTGCAAAAAAGATACGTAATAGGGGGGCAGGTGAAAGGTTAATTTAATAAAGTTTCTGAATGGTAGAAATTATGTTCTGTAGTATGGTTAAGACGCTAAATGGCTCTGACAGACGGACGGACGAACAAAGTAGGTACTAAGTCACCGAAGTGAAGTTAAGATCTCGCTTCGCTCGAAATAAAGAAAAAAGTTGAACAATTGACGTCATAAGATTTTAACAGAAACACAACTCCATGTTTGTCGCCCTATCGTGGCGGATTGCCTAACAACTAGAGTAACGGAAGCTCTGCGCTGCGTTATGCTTAGTGTGTCGGTCCAATGACATCGCACTAGCTTGAAATCAATATTGGTCCAGCTATTTGGGAGCTACAATGCCACAGATAGCACATTAAAATTTATAACACCTCTCATTTTGCGTTGGGGTTTAAAAATACTATCTGAGCGTGTGATGAAAAGTACAATAAAAAATTAGATTTCTTACAAAACATACAATTTATTCTCAGTCTAGTCATCTTTTAGCTATAGTGAATCTTAATCTTTCTTCTTTTTAAATAAATTAATTATTTTCTGTGTTAATGACACAGGTGTGCTCAAAGGTTTTAATACAAGTTCTTTTGTGCATATATTGTGGAGAGGGCCAAATGCTAGAGCAACGACAGTGCAGGCTAGACATATCACATTGTATGGCATGCTAAAGTCTGGTGTAGGCAATGAAACCATGGCTCCATTTGTTCTGAATACAGCTGGATACCCTGAAATAGAGAACATTTTATAATTATATTTATAGTAATAAATAGTTTCTTCATATTTATGTACATACTTTAAATGGGGTACTTCCCAAACAGATCTTAGTATCAGATTTTCACATTAACCGATCATATCTGTTGTTCCCATCTGATCTAAAGATCAGTTGCAACTAATAATATATCATTTATTTTAGTTGCAACTGATCTTGAGATCAGATATGATCGGTTAATGTGAAACTCTGATACTATGATACGTTGGGAAGAATATAGGGGAGTATATTTATATAATGATACTAGTAGTACCCGTCATGTGTTACAATGCCACGTAAAGAAAAACAATAATGCCACATAAAGAAAAAAAAAATATAATGTGAAAAAGTGTTTTACCTTTTTCACATTATATTTTTCACACATTATGGTTGCCTAGTACTTTAATACTATACTTAATACTTTTTGGATATTGTTCATACAAAAATACTAAAATCGTGATTAAAAGATGAGGGGTGGGGTAGGAGGGTGAAAAATACTTTAGGAACTATTCTCATACCTACCATATATAAAAAAAAACCTTAAAATCAATCAAGCCATTTCGGAGAAGTGCCACCACAAACATAGTGACATGAGATATTTATATATTAGAAGATATTGGAGGCACAATATTCATACTTACAGGGCTTAGAAGCATTCACAAATGAATCAAATGATGTGCCCGTTATGGGAAGGCTGGTATAATTCTTGGCTGTGGGTAGGTTAGCAGATATCAATGCAGAACCAATGTAGAACCCATGATTGGCATCTGGAGGATATTCCTGCCACTTCAGGAACACAAACTCAAAATCAATAGTTATAGTTGTGGTAGATCTAGGTGGTAACTTCAAAAGTAGTTCTAAGTGATAAGGTTTCTGCCTACTGCGCCCAGGGGAATAATACTGTGAAATGACTAGTTTACTCTCAGCTTCACCATTTATTCGTAAAGTACTCAGTTGTATTGGCAGCCACCATGGAGCATTTTCCATGACTACCACATGTATTGGAGTCCAGAAGTTGTTTGTCAACTCGGTAACTATGCCTCCAAACTCTTTCCCAAATCCAAGGACATATCTATTGAAGTATAAAGGTGGAGGCACAGCCAGAGGAATTTCATGCAAATTGCTTTCATATTTGGCTGCTATATTGACCATCTGATTGTCTGCTTTTATGTTGTAGATTGCTAGAGTAGTTTCGCTGCCTCCTCTCTGTGAAACCACTGTGTCCTCGGGTAGTGGAGTTAATTTGAAGGGTTGTGTATCATTGGATGTAACGTCAATATACACTTTGCTTCCTGATGACAGAGGACAAGCTCCAGGCAAACCTTGTCCAAAGAGTTTCCGGAAAGACCAGTCAGCTCCGCCAACTATTCTATGGTCGTACACTAGAGCCACAGTCTGCTTTATCTCCAGATTGGTTTCAGTACAGTCCTTTGATTTACACACACTTCTTACATGAACTCCTATAGAATGATAATTTGTATTATGGATCATTCTTGAATTTAGCAGTGAGGAGAATCCACGACTGGACTCGCAAGGAAGCAATTTCTTCCAAGGCGTTAAATTTTCAGTGCATACTATTTCTCTAGGTAAGGATGCATAACGCAATTGAGAGGTGATATTCTGACTTGGTTTGACTGCACTCATGGGCCATAATGCCATTTGAGGAGTTACAGTGTTGAATGTATCTATAAAGTTCAATGAGGCACAAAAGAGACCAGATAGAGTAGCACTGAGTTTCCTCCATTGTGTGTCGACATCTATAACATCTGGTGCAAACCAGGCGTACAGCTCAGCACCTGGGCCTGCATCAAGTACTGGGTAGCCCCACTTGTCATGCCTCCATTGACCTTCGGTGAGAGTTAAGTGCAACTCCTCCACTTGAAAGTGGGAAATTACTTCTGTAAGTGCTCTCGGTGAAAGATTGGAATGTTCATCTGTAAGACAACCATGAAAGATATTAGTGTACTACTTAGTTTCATCTGACAAAACTTTGGTACCTCTATACAAGCCAGTCTGTTGAAATCCACTTAAACTTAAGGGGAAGGGTTTAATTAAAATCCCCCTGAATGAAAAAGCATATTGATCGCCAACTCATTGATCTAGCTTGTGTAATTGTGCCAAAACTGTTATCGGGTAAAGATAAGTTAGGTTTTATTAAACTCACATGAAGCACCATGGTCTACCAATGTTAAAAATTGAAAATATGAATAAAGATGTGTTGGAGGTAATGGTTTTATAAATAATTCTTCCTTGAACTGGTCTCCACGAACATAAACAACAAAGAACACAAGGCAATGTAGTAAATACCGTCCGGCGCCCATTACTTATAATAAATCAATAATGCTTAACACAGTTATTTTTTTATCAATGGCAAGAGAAAACTTCTTGTGCAAAACTGCATGTGATATTCTGATTTTCTTTTATGTTCATAATTATCACACTAAACCGAAATATTCATCGAAGATCGATCTAGCAAAACCACGATTCCTTATAATTTTCCGTTTTGAATTTTGATTTGACAAATTGACATTGACAAATAGTTATGAATATGAAACGCAAAAACCATAGATAAATAAGTTTATACACCTAAAGGCACAAACACAGTGGCCATAAAGGCGGAGCTACCATCATCGCTTGTCGCACTTGTTTTTAAGCAATCCGCTGACTCCGCAAGACCGCACATTGTACGACAAACGCGGCAGAAGGGCAGATGCAGTATGCAGTAGAGGGTTTATGCGGTGTTATTCGCAGGTTCGACGGGCTTCGAACATATTTTCACTGTCAAAATTTAAATAGTTTTTTTAGAGGCTAGCCCGCACGAGGACATCAACACTCACGAATTTAAGAATAGACAGTTTTTACAATAAAGTTTATTTTGATTTGAATAGCAAACGGCCTATATTGTGAGCGTGAATGCCGCTTTTGCCTACGATTTGGAACGAAGGGCATACTTGACTATGACATACTTGAACATTTTACATTGACATTTTGTCACATCATGATTGTTTTGTTTCCTTAATAAAAGAAGAAGTTGAAGTTGACGTTCATTTTATGTTATGCATTTTACACATAGATAAATTTTACATTTAAATCTAGATTCGAATTTGTTGTATGTACTTTGAATTTTAACTAATACTGATAGTTTTTTCATTTCAGTTCTTATTATTATCTTCATGAAGCATAGTTATATTACTTATTGTAAAAAAGTGTTTTAAAGTTCTGTTATGTTTTAAGTAATAAATCAAGGGGATAAAATCATCTCAAGCTTGGATAGTCAATGATAAATTAAGGAAAACAAAATAAAATATTGAAATGGATAACGAATTCGTAGACATATCAACAAGTCTTAAGCTACAGCTAGGATTTGGAATTGGCCATGTATTAAATGATGTTTGTGCAAGTTTGTGGTTTACATATTTTTTGGTGTTTTTTCACTTAGTCCTGGAATTTACCGCCACTCAATCGGGTAATTTAATGCTGATAGGGCAAGTCGTGGATGCTTTAGCCACCCCTTTTGTTGGATATCATTCAGATCATACTGATAATTTGTTAAGTGCAAGATATGGCAGGAGAAAGATATGGCACTTGTTTGGTAAGTTGGAAACACTATGTTTCAAACATTTTTCGAAATACATTTCCAATTATTATCTCTCATATTGTTTCAATACATACTTTTGTACTTATTTAATTCATAATTATCCTGTTTCCTTGTCACACTACACTATGCCCTTATCATGTATTAACACCTTTAACTGGTATAGAATACAGCAAATTCTACCTATTATACATGCTAATAAGGAAAAAATTTAATTAATAATTAAAGTGTGAGAAGCAAAGGTGCTACTCATATTTTTCTATTACTCTCTCTACTCCAAAAACCTAAATAGTTATGGACTAGACCTGAAATGCACATATGTGTGTGCATAAGTATAACATAATATGTATATCTTCATTAAATTCTAGGTACGGCCTGTGTTCTAGCATCATTCCCGTTTATCTTCTCGGATTGTATTGGCTGTTCAACAACACACAAATGGGCCCAGATGTTTTATTTTTCTTCATTCATTATAATATTTCAAATTGGCTGGGCGGCTGTGCAGATATCGCACCTGAGCTTGATACCTGAGCTATCTGAGGATGACCATACAAGAACACATCTGACAGCTGTTAGGTAAACTTTGCTATACCTAAAATTACTTTTGACCTTCTTTTTGAACCCCTGACAAAAAGTGTAATAAGTTGTAGTGTAGCTGTGTATTGGATTGTGGCATCGGAGATCCCTAATGGCTGGGCAGTTTTTATTTTTTTGTGTGAAATGTAACTAGATTGATTGTGTTCTTAGCTATGTTTGGTGACAATAGGTGCGGTTTTCTAGATAGAATGTCGGGGTTGTTTTCAAAATTTAGATTTTGCCACATGTTTATTAATTTTATCATAACATTTGAATAGTGATGAGTGAGATTGAATGCTGGGAACGGAAAACAATACAGACATATGGGAATATCAGTACAGATCTTTATACTTAGAATTACTAGGTTGCATGCTGCTGTTTTACCCTTGTTATCAAGGTAATAATTTTAGCCAGGTCTTGGACTATCAAACTACCAAATATCATCCTTCTCCACCTAAGCAATACACAAGATACCCTGTCTTAAAGATGGTTTTACTACCCCTTTATACATATCAAATGCAGAACTACACTATCAGGATCGGTTATGGCCTCAAGAATGAGTTGCCAAAACTACTGGGCATAGAGATGTTACACCTTAAGTCTCAGTGAGAGACAAGCACTGCAGTCCTGCAATATTTTATAATACCTTTTTCTGGGTAGCACTGTAGATGTATATTACTATAGGTGGTTGTGGTGGTAAGACTCAAAATAAATAATGTTTTAAAAAAGAAATAGGCGCTTGTGATGTTTACTGTCAGGTGAACATCTTCCTTATCGTCTTTTTACATCATAATGAAAAATTAACCTTTTTTGAATGTTTAGATCAAATATTTTGTCATTGTTACAGATATGGATTCACAGTATTTTCTAATCTATTCGTTTACATCATCACATGGATCATATTGCATATATCCGGGGAATGTGATAAGCAAGTTTGTTTCTGTTTATGTACTAATTATAAGTTGTAACAGTCTATTTAGATAATATTATATTATTAAATAATAATTAATTAGTTATAGCTGACATATAAACTATGGCCATAATACTACATACATATTTAAACGCAAGCAAAGCTTAAAAAACCGACTTTACCATTTTATCTTTGGAACCTTGATCAAATTCAATATATTTAACACGCATTATTGATGATAACTCAAAAACTACTGATCAGATCTTGACTAAATTTAAATGGGAAAACACAAGCTTTCAAACAAAAAAACATCTTCAAAATCAGTTTACGTGAAAAGAAGATATGAGGTAAAATACATTTTAAAAAAGTCTTTCTTTTTTGTGAAGTCGGTAAAAAATTATAATAGGTTAAGTATATATCTGACAAATTTAGCTTCTCACGCAAGCTACGCCTACACAGATACACCAAAAGTTCGACAGTACACTAATTAACTATTTAGTAATCTGTAATAGTTTGCAGCATAATGCAGAAACATGGCAATGCTTCCCCATGTCTGGATCGTGTTATAACCATTTTTTTTTAAGTTTGTGTTATCTTCTATACATTATAATAAAAGTGTAGACAAGTTAAATCCGTACATTATAGTTTTGATGGTAGAGAACTCTATTACCAATATAGTAGCCAAATTAGTAGTTTTTAAACATTTTGTCTGTCTGTCTGTCCCTTTGTTACCACATCACACTAAAACCACTAAACCGTTTTTGATGGTTGGGGACAACTTGGTGTTGTTATTGTTTATACATAAAATACTTTTATCCCACATTTTATCGCCTTTTATAAAATTTATTTGTTTTTAGCAAGTGGGTCCTGGTGATGCGTGGAAGTTTAGGCACATTGTGTACATAGCGCTGAGTGTGGGTATTGTGACCTCGTTCCTGTTTCACTATGTCGTCAGTGAAAAGAACACGCGGAGACGCCAAGAACAGCTGTTGGATCAGGATAACAGTGAGACTCACTGCGAGTTTCTACGGAAGCCTGTTATGTATCAGGTAAAATAATAATTTGTTAAGTTCATAACCATAAACGCTTTCACTCTCACACCCCCCACACTCAATTCTGTCGTGGGTGCTGGAAACATTCACATCACACCCACAATCATAACCAGAACAAGGAGCACAAGTTTTCCTTGGGAGAGAAAATTTGTATCGATCCTGATACCCCTGCTTAAAAGGCGAATGCTACCCAACTAAGCCAATGGGCAGTTCGAAATTCGAAGCGGAATAATTGCACAGTCTTTGCACTATCGACTTTCGGCTACTTCATGATCTCCTGGTACATTTCAAGAAAACTGAACAAATATATTTATTTTAATTTTTTAATTGGCGATCCGTCCCGGCTTTGTGTGACATATTCCATCGGATTTTCCAATAAAATATCATACTTACAAACCTTGTCCATTGTCCATGAACAAAACATTTTTTTTTTGCCAAATCTGTCGAGCCTTTATTAAATGCACGGAAATTTTATATGGATAGATAACGTTTGTACAGATTAATAGGTACACTTACTACGGTTTGTATTAAACCCGCGCAGTCCAATTGTTAATATATAAGTCGATGATTCACGCCTTAAAAAAAACCCTGTAAGTATATTATGTCAGCAAGTCATGACGCACGAGTCACTGATAAAACGTCCATTTGCCGTAGCGCCTGTTTACAGGACTTCCCCTAAGGTATCAGATAGTATCGGCATCTTGAGGGTTGACATTTCTAGTACTGTACAGTTCTATGTTTACATCACAAGGCTAAACTTGCTTAAAAAGTAAAATAGTTTGGTGTACTTCATAAAACGAGGAAGTAATTCACGCCGAGTAAGGCTTGCGCTTTACAAATCTCGAGGAATGCTGTTCTATATCTATATACACAGTGGTCGTATTTGCCGTACGGGGACGCGGGCGTGGTCGATTCTCTTGCAGCATTGCCCGCGTCCGCGTCCCTGCACACTTCTCCAATCGAACCAAATGCGTCCAGTGTATTGCACATATTAAAAATATCAACTACTAGCCGTGCCCCGCAGCTTTAACCGCTATTATCAAGTTTAAAAGTAGCCTATGTGTTAATCCTAAGTATAAGCTATGTACATTGCAAAGTTCATCCACATCCGTTCAGCCGTTAAAGCGTGAAGAGGGAACAAAAATACTTACACATTTTCACATTTACACACAAACTTTCGGATTTATAATATTAGTAGGATTCTAGAAACATCTAGAACCCATAGAATGCCTAGAGAATAGATATATGTATACAAACAGTCTGTGTGTTCTACCGCATATACAACGGGGAATGTCACAACTGTTCGAACTAATTCCGGCACCACGGTCGCATGAAAGCTTATCCCCATGTAGTCGAACCTTACGGTACTGGATTTAGGCGGTAATTTTTCGCTTTATAGTAAAATACTTTTTCTTGGAGCGCTATGAATAGGAGTGGAAGACGAGCTTAAGGCGTCTTGAAAAGATAGGTAAGTGGTACAGATGTCTAGACGTATAGACTCTATGCTATAAATTCAACCTGTTATCACTGTAACCAAATGTTATCAATATAGCCTAGATACTATCAATAGGGCAATATATTTTTCTGTTCGGTATTTTTGTTAATAATATTAATAATAATAATAACCTTAGCTTAAGAAAAAATAATAAATAAAGAGAATAATAATATTCATTTTTTTCAAGTTACAAGGATCAGCGACGAGTGGCTGATAATATTGTTCAACACTGTAAAATATATGACTAAACAACATATAACTAATGTTAACGTTTAAATGAAAGATATATTTAATTAGACGTCCTTTCAGACGGAAATGTCCGTTCCATGCAGATACTATATCGTGTAACCATGTATATATTATAGTGTAACCATGGAACCAATGATAATATCATTGGTTCCATGGTTACACTTAGCAATGTTTACTTATTAACATAGTAAAAGGGAAATACCAGTGACAGAAAATGCCTACAAAAAATGGCTGATACATCATCCAAATCAGCTGGTGTCATATCTGCTGAAATCATACACAATCAGGCGCCTAATAAGGCACCACATTCTCGAATTTAAACAATAATGAATTGCTATAAGTGCCTTGCTTACTGAAGCCTGGCACTGACCACGGCTACAGGACGGATCGCAGATAAAACTTTAAAAACCTAACAATTTTATTGTAACTTTTAATTGTGTGATTCATGTCGTGACTGACGATTACATAGTTTACAGAAGCTATATTGTACTTTGAGTCATCAGAATAACTACATTCAATGTGTTGAACGTAACAATGTGTGGCTATTAAAATTATTATTTCTATAAACAAAAATGGTATTAAATCACATTACACCTATACATATCTATAGATAAGTTGACTTGAATGGTTCAGCACTTTGTCCGTCCTTCCATCTATCCGCCCGTTTGTCAGAGAATATAAGCTGTGGTCCAAAGCCGAAAATAGCATATAAAATGATAAAATTAAGGGGGCACCCATACTATAGTAAATCGATTAGCAGATTGGCCATGAAGTTGAGATTTTTTTTTAAATGACGGATTTTTAGGAATTATAATATTAGGCCTGTTATGATCCATGTTCTTTTACCGGGACTGCAGTGTAGGCTTATTAATAGGCTTTCGTTAGCACCCTCCGAGTTCTAAACTTGAAAAATAACGACAGTTTCATTATTTTCAGGTAGCAGGCGTTTACATGAGCACAAGACTGGTAGTCAACGTATCACAAGTGTTAATCCCCCTATACCTCCACCGGACCTTAGGGCTAGCAGCTCGATCCTTAGCAGTGATACCACTAGCTATGTATCTAGGAAGCCTGGGCGCTGCCGGCGTGCAAAGACTGGCCCCGAGGTCCATCACGAGGAAACTCAACTATTTAGTAGGGTCAGCTTGTGCTATGTCTGGATTTGTGTGGATCTACTTAGGATCTGATGACCAGTACAAAGTGTACTTTATTTATTTGGTCGCTGTGCTAATAGGTAAGTTTTCATACACTTTTTTTGTTTTGATCTGCAAGCAATTGACTGCTATTTCACCTGTTAATAAGTGATGGTCGAGAATCGGACTTTCTCTCAGTGTCAAGTATAGCATTTGGGGCTTATCTACTGATTTACCTCAGGCGAACATTAAAGATATTCTGCCACTAACATCACGAAAGCAACCGAAATCTCAAGTCCGTGACGAGACAAAATCTTGTATTCTACGTGATTATTACCCATTAACCCGAATTTGAACCCGTAACGGGGATTATGATACTAAAAGTCTCAAAATCCCCATTAAAGGGGATACCTAATGGGGATTTTGACACTAACCCAAATTAATATTATGGCTGTATCTACATATTTAGATTTCTTGAGAACCCATGTGTTATTTCTATCTCGTTTTCCTTAAATTGTATACAGTTTTATTTCGACTGTAATGTGATACGACTTACCTAGTATTTAAGATTAATAAATAGTTAAAATTCTAAAAACCGCAACCGCCGATTAGGAGACGCCTCCACTATCATTGAGGCAGAAATTGGAGATTAACTGATCTATGTCCAGGGCAGAGCCACCTCTGCCGTGATGACCAAAGTTTACGCACCGCCTCTTTAGAGTGTTTTTAATAAGTAAAAGCACTGATAATGCGCATTTTTTTTTTAAATTTTCGTACAAATTTATTAAATTTGTATACATGTTTAGTTTCATAATCTGGACAAAGCTGAAGAAGTAGGTAAATGAATCTCTGGTGAGTTAACACAATAACATCTTCTTTCTAATCCTACTAAAATTATAAATCCGAAAGTTTGTGTGTAAGTATGTTTGTTCCCTCTTCACGCTTTAACGACTGAACGGATTTGCATGAAATTTGGAATGTACATAGATTATACCTAGGATTAACACATAGGCTACTTTTCAACATGATAATAGCGGGCGAAGTCGCGGGGCACGGCTAGTAATATATAAAAATCCCGTATCACGTTGTGGTCGAACTCCACCGAAACGGCTTGATCTATTTTCATGTTTTTTATTTGTATGTTTGGTAGGTATGAGAATAGGTCGTAAAGTAATCCCCCCATTTTTTAAATCATGATTTTAGTATTTTTGTGCGAACACTATCCAAAAAAATATGTATGGTATTAAAGTACTATGCGACCATAAACGTGTGCCGCGTACAGCTAGTAATATGTAAAATTTTGCTACAATTTTAAGCCTTATCAACATAAAGAGAGTGCCTACAAACTTGCGTAGGTACAAACACACACAAACTAAGGATTTGTTATTGTAGAGTGCGCACAATATTGTAAACGATTATTAATTAAATTAACAAGTAGATTTAATGATGATGGAAACGCTACCCACTGGTAGTGGGCTTGAGCACATGGCTTGACCTATAAGCTCGATGTCTTGTAGGTAACCTAGGTCTTTGCTGTAAGTATATAATTTAGGAAATATAGGCAATTGGCTCGTAGTTTGACCATAAATACCTATGTCTATAAATATTTATGAAATTACAAGTAGATATGCTGCATATGACCGATATCAAATTAATTCTCCGCTATCTATGTTGCCGTATAGATATCGCAACCATATTGAGTAGGTATCTACTATGGCTGCCACACACTGGGCGCATCTGGTTTGAACGGATGGCTTGCGTTAACGGTGGCGGGGTCGCCTATTTGATAATAGTTTTAAAGCTTTTAGAAATTTGACTCTAACATTCTGAAATCACTACAATTTTGTTTTGTCACAATTGACACCATACAAGAGTTTCGTAATTCTTGTCATTTTAAAATCGATAATACTACCTTTGCGTTTTAACAAGTAAATTTCTGTCATAAATTGTAATATTTCCGTTTTGGCTTGACCGATTTCGATAAAATTTGTATGGGTCCAACTCTGAAGTATACTCTACCAAACAAAAAAAATCATCAAAATGGATTCATAATTGGCGGAGATATCGCGTTACATACCTACATACAAAAAAAAACATACCTACTGACTAATTGAGAACCTCCTTTTTTGAAGTCGGTTGAAAAACATATTGAAGTGAAACTTCTTATGGGAAGGCTTTGGAATTCTGATTCGCTACCTTTTCAACCGACAGTGATGAATAATAATTAATATGTTTCCATGTAATACAAAAACTTCTATCGTGTCTTTACGACACACTCTTTTTTTTAGACGTTTAGTTTCATAATTGATGACGCATAAGTTTCTAGATTCTGCAATGCATATTATAACAAAATGGTATATTTTGACACGCACGTCACGAGAACAATAGATGCACATATCGCGGAACTATCGAAGTACGAGTAACTCCACAGTTATCACACGCGATGGCTAAAAGGGACAATATAAATGAGATTAATAAATATTTAGGTAAAGTATTGGGTTTTAATAATTATAGCCATAGAATTTATGCTTATGAAATTATCTAATATATAAAAAACCCGTGTCACGGTGTTTGTGGTCGAACGCCGAAATGGCTCGGCAGTTTTTTTATTTTTTTGTATATTTGATAGGTATGAAAATAAATCTTAAAGTATTTTTCTCCCTCCTACCCACCCCCCTATTTTTTATCGTGATTTTAATATCGTTGTATGAACAATATCCAAAAAGGTTTTAGTATGGTATTAAGATGCTAAATAAATGTGAAAGAGGTAAAACACTTTTTCTAAACGTGGCATTGCAACGCATGTCGGGTACAGCTAGTTTTTTTCTTATATAAATGCTTTGTAATTAGGAATTTCTACTGATTAATAAAAAGTGATAATAATGCATGGAAAATTCATAGTAGCAAAACGCACGCTATTGGCTACTGATTCGTGACGTCAATGTCAATGATTGGTCTACTGTCGTGTTGTATTAGGTCGTGGACGTCACAGGAAGAACGTCAAAATGGCCGCGTTTAAAATTGATCGAATTGCATTTTCAAAAATTTATTTTGATATCCAATGTTACCATTCAATACAAAGTTACCATTCAATCGGTAGCGGAGTCTGTGACCACAACGGTATCATCGCTTCACCAAATGATCCATACCACGAACCATCACATGATGGACCAGGAGAAATATTAAACTTGCTCGCACGGACGGTCCAGATACTTCAGTAAGGTAACATTTGTAATTTCCAGGGTTTGGTGGTGCTGTAATGCTCGTCACAAGCCTGGCGCTGACTGCAGATCTGGTGGGATCCAAGACTGAAGCTTCTGCTTTCGTGTACGGCCTCATGAGCTTCACCGACAAGATGGCCTGTGGCATCGCTATAGCGCTCATCCAGATGTAGTAAGCATAACTAGAATGTTTGATTAATTTGATTTGATTATATGTATTGATTACCATCATTTTTAGGGATCAGAGTTCAAACCGGTCTATAATTGTAAAGTCTACGTATATAACATATATACAAAAAGGTGCAAGAAGATTTATAATGGAATATAGTAAGCCTTGACATGTTTTTAAAAATATTAAGTTATTTTGCCCTTCTTATTTCAACTGGAAGAGCATTTCACTGGCGAACAGCTTCGACAGTAAACGAACTGTCTTGAAAAGTTACTGTGTGGAGGATCCTTTAACTTGGAATCTTGATGACCTCAGTGATAGAGAGTTAGAAGGGGTGAAAAATTTAAAACGTTCTTGTAGATAGCGGGGAAATAAAAAGAACATTGTAGAGAAGGGACAGAATATGAGCATTCCGGCGGGCTCAAGTGGCTTCCTAAAGCTACTTGAGCTTTGAGCAAAATTCTAATACGTGGTCATATTTACGCAATCTATGAAACTGATTAAAACAATTTTGGAGTCGCGCATGTTTATTAAGGTGGTCTTCAATATTATAGCATTAATTAGTAAAAACTCGAATCAAACATATTATAAAAAAATAATTATTATGCAAAGGTCGTATTAAATGCCAATTCTATTGACCTTAGTCAGACCTATTACATCATAGGACGTCATTTGTATAAGACTACACAGTCTCTATAAAGTGATATAATGAAACTAGTCCCAATATGATCGACACGACAGAAAAAAATATTACCTTGTTTCATATATTTTTACCGACTTCCCAAAAAAGGAGGAGGTACTCAAGTCGACTGTATTTTTTTTTTATGTGTGTTACCTTATATCTTCTTTCCACGTGAGCCGATTTCGAAAATTTTTTTTTAGTTTGATAGATGTAGCTTTCTAATTGGTCCCATTTAAATTAGACCAAGATCTGATCAGTAGTTTTTGAAATATCGTCAATAATGCCTATTTTGTACGCCTACTTTGACTATGTTCTCGTTTACCCGACTTCAAAAGTTACCTCATAACTTCTTTCGTTGTGAGCCGATGATTCTTTTTTTATTTGAAAGCTGGTGCTTTTCTTGTGGTCCCATTGAAATTTGATCAAGATCTGATTTCTTGTTTTTGAGTTATAGTCAATAATGCGTGTTAAATACATTAAATCTGATCAAGATTCCGAAGATAAAGCGGTGAAGTCGGTTTTTTTAAGCTTTGCTTGCGTTTAATTATTTAACTAAATTTTAGTCGTCTCTTTTTAAAGACAATGTTGTAATTACGTTAATAAGTGAATTACGATGGTAAATATTTCGGTAATGATTGTAAATAACAGGCAATAAAGATGAAATACCATTTTCCCCCAAATAAATTACCATCACATAGTGGTTAATCATTAATGATGGTAACTATAAGAAAATCAGATATGTTTACTATGTTTCTCTCAATAATTGTCGAAATTCTTAAAGTAACGCAAGTAACGTAGTAGTTTACTCTTAATTTGTATTATTTCTATTTATTCTGTATATCTGTATCATATTAGCTTAATTAAAAATAAAATTACCAAATTCCTTTCTAAGACACAACATTTGTTATGAGCTGTTGTGGGCCTGAGTAAACGGATATAAATACAATAGTAGGTATACCGAATATATTATATGTTTTTATCTTTAACTATACGTTATCTTGTTTTCTAGCGCGGAGGGAGCTGAGACGAGTTACTACCGCGACGCACTGGCGTGGGTCTGCGGAGGCGCGACTGTCACCGGGCTGGTTCTCACCTTGCTACTGCCCAAGCCTGCGCCTCGAGACGAATTACTAGTCGCTAACGGTATCTATACTTACCTACCTACTTTTTTGTATACTATAAAAATAAATACTATATAAAGTATAAATTCCTATAAAGGCAAATGTTTGACCACTACTCACTATTACTCTAAATTTCACTTAATTTTAAAAAGCTTTAACTTTTGTTAAACTAGCTACGCCTTGCTTCATAAATTAAGTTTAAAAAAAAGAAGCCTATGTGTTATGCACATCCTAAATTGAACTGCCCGTTGGCTAAGTTAGGAGCGCGTCCGCCTTCTTTACGAGGTTCAATTCCCGACGGAAACACAAGATTTCTCCTAAGATAACTTTGTGATTGTGTGTTGTGAATATTTCCGGTACCCACGACTTGCGTCTCCGTTGCTCGAGTGATTCTATCTTAAAATATTGTAATCTTGCATCATAGCTCAATAGCTCCCTACCGAGGTAACACGAAGATGAAAGAAACATACTTATACATTTACACACAAACAGGGTGGCACTGCAATTCACTGTATAATGACATTTTATGCAGGGTATAAAAAAATTACTACTTTTTTATGCTTAACTACTTATAATGTACATTTGTATTTTTTTTTCAGATGAAAATTCTATAAATCAAGCGGAAGAAGAAACAATAACACCAAATTACAATATATGAAGTATGATCATTTTCTGTTGGTATAACTTAATCGGTTTATAATTAGGTAGTAAAATTGAATGGAAAGATCTAGGTGACATCATTATTTTATTAAAAGTGATATTATTCTTAAAGATTTTATTAGCATATTTTTGTTAAATAGATATGATTGTAATTATTGTATTGCACAAAATGACAATAGCATAATCACATTCCAATTAGAGTATAATTTGAGATAGCTGCTTTTTCCATGATGTACTTACAATTTAAATTTACTAGCACTAAATGAAATAATAGTAATATGTGCATTCGTTTCTCCACTCACATTGTTTATGGACTATAGGCAGATAGGTAGATTACAATTGTTAGTGTCTGATGCCATACCTTTTGATGTATTGATGTTGCAGTGTCTTAAAGCATTGCCAAGATGCCTATCACTTTTAACATCAGCCCAAGAAATATACCTTTTATACGCGAGGCATCTGACATTTACTAGCATAATATGATGTTTACCTTTGCATTCTGATTAGACTTTGAGCTTATAAAGTTATGTGATAGTACTAGTGAAATGTTTTAGAATACTATATGCTTAACTTATTAAGACGTAAAACATAATGTTTCTCAAATCTTATTATTGAAATCAGAAATATATTTTTTTGTTTTTTAATACCTGTATTTTCTGTGCTATTAAAAGTATATATTTCTTATATATTTAAAAGTTAAAGGGGTTAAGAGGAATAAAATGCCACAAATAAAAATATCAAAATAAAATAGTGTAATATCCCAAATACTAGCATAGTGTTACTAATTAATCAGACTGTGTGAGATACGAGAATATTATATAAGCTTAAATATTTTTCAAAGCTTCGCTTTTATTATATTTTTTTGGTCAGCCAGCTGCAATGATATCAATCAAAACACATTTTTAATCTGCTGCAGTCAAAGCCATGACAGTGAAGCGAACTTCAGTTGGGTCACGAGCCATGAACTCCTTGCAGACATTTGCCGCATCTTCGAGCAGGTTGTCTTCAGTGGTTGGACCATGGTTGACGGGGAAAGCCTTGCGCCCATCCAACTCGTACAGAGCCCCATCTTTATGAACAAAAGTAATAAAATGATGATTAACGGGATCTTCTGCATTGGGGGTATTAGTCTGCCCTTCTTGAGCCAACTCCTTGTGAGCAGTTATGATGCCTTTACACTTATCCAACAATGAGGCTCGTCCTGCAGCATCCAAGGCACTTGCTTCATCAAGGAAATCTTTGATGTATCCATTGGCAAGATTTATTTTATCTGTGTTGTTTGCCACACCATGAACTAAGGCAACAGTACCACAGGCGTTACTTAAGTTCTGCTTCATGTAGAACACATTGGTCGATATCTGTTGTCCCTTGGATAGAATTTCAGCTTCTTCTTTCTTCTTATGTTGTTCATAAGAATCTGATGTAGGAAATAGAAGCATGACAGCAAGCACTGGACGTGGCACGAACGACAGCATATCTGGGTCCAAGCCCATTACGTCCACCATATTCCAATTATTGGGAACACCTAATTTTTGCAGAAATTTGTTTAGTACTTCAGGATTTGATTCCAATGGTACCAAAGATTCTAATGACATCTCTACTTTTTTAGGTTACCGGTTACTTTTTAAACGACCGCTTACAGTTTTGTTCTTTGGATTTCTGGGACCCTTATAAGAGAGTCCTATTATGCTGAGTGATTTTTTTCTCTGTAAGATTCCTCGTCTAAAACCTAAGAATACGAAACAAGACGCTCTTCTAAATTGCTAAACTATGTATGTAGGTATAATCAGCCGAAATCGATCTCGCTCACAACACAAGGCATAAAACTAGACATAAATTAGAAAACCATGAAAATCTGCAGAGGATTATTGGCAGAAGTCAGTTCAATAACAACAGTTGTCACAACTGTCATTTCATTTTGACAATCAGGATTTTCGTATCGCTCACTTGTCAAAGCGGCAAGCGCCTAGCCTAGCACGATTTCCTTCATTTCCTTGGCGTCATCTACGCAGGCAGCGAGATAACCTGCGCGTTTTTTTTATATCTCATACTAGCCGTGCCCCGAGGCTTTGCCCACTATTATCAAGTTAAAAAGTAGCCTATGTGTTAATCCTAGGTATAAGCTATGTACTTTCCAAATTTCATCCAAATCCGTTCAGCCGTTACAGGGTGAACAGGGAACTAACATACACACTTACACACAAACTTTCGGATTTATAATATTAGTAGGATAGGCTAGCGTTAGAGCACTAGCTCTGAATTAAATAGTATAGCTCTTTTCTATCGTATAGTTGGTCACTAGCATTCACTAGTCTACTTTGGGCCGATTTGAGTTTATTGTAAGAAAGTGAGTCCGCTGGAGGTATCCTTCTACTCAACGGGATCGATTCCCGATGCTAGTACAAATTTTCTACCTAAGAACTTAGTGCTCCTGGCTATGAGTGTATAATAATATGGAGTGTATTAATAATAGGGTTTGTATATGTCTGTAATGTTAACGTGTTCAGCTTTTAGCACTCACGAGATTAGAATTTGAACTTTGTCTAGGAATTGAAAAAAATTTGTGAGTGTGAATATGTTTATATCCGCTTTGATGCCGTCCCCAGAATCCTCAAAAAAGGTCGCTCTGATGAAACTGGTTATCCGTAACAATTAAAAAGCGCAGAAGCAAGTCTAATCGTCCGGGCCACACCGCCGAATCAAAGTAGATTATTTTTAATTTTACCGACTTTCTTAGTTTCATTTACATATTTTCCCAAAGCTGCTTTACCAATTTTATTCAACCTTCTTTTGTTTTATCGGTTTTTACCGTATTTCATTATTACCTATTATTTGATCAAGCGAAGCAAGATCTCTAAGTTGTCTTGGGTAATTCGGTACTTTGTCCGTCCGTCTGTCAGAGGCATCTAGCGTATAAACCAGGGGTCGGCAACGTGCGGCTCGCGAGCCACATGCGGCTCTTTGGATGTGAAGCTGTGGCTCTTTAGTTCCATACGCAAATATTATTTACTAAAAAAAGTTTAAAAATCGTTATGAATCTATTAACGAGGGTTAGGCACCATTTCTATTAAGCCATTAACAAGCCTCCAAAGGTAGCAAAAAAGTACATTTATACAGTTGAAACAAGTAAATTATGGGATGATATAACTAATTTGTTGCTATATATAACTTTGAAATTTTGTAAATTGTAATGTTTGTCTCTTCCGACCCAAAAGGTTTAGACTCTAAACCATAAAATGATTAGCTTCAAATTCTGAGAGTATATGTAAAGGTAGCTCAATTGAAATTATACAAATGAAAATGTTATAAGACTTACCCATGACATTACTGTACCTATTTAACTTATTGTATGGCTATACCGCCAATATTAAACGGAGTGATTACATTATCTTTGGCCAGTATTAAAATGGGAATACACCATGATTTTGATGATATTATCATTTGTAGCATAGGACATAATCAAAAATTACAAAATCTAAAAACATGGGATACGGATTCTTGCTGAGGCTAACGCAGTAATTTTGGGATGTATATTATTAGGCTATCTTAGGCTGGGATCCTAGGATAGAAATTGGTACCTGAAAACTAAAGGGCCTCTACTAAAGCCCTACAATATTGATTTTTCTGTACCTACTTGTAAAGAACTAACCTGTTTTTAATACCTCCCAACTTTGCATAACCTTTTGAACCTACCATGTTGGATTCTCAATCACCGTAGCTGCTATAGTGATTAACAGTTCAATACATACAGAACTTAAAAAGAATTTAAGACATCTTGATAAAAAGAAATATAAGAGATATATTTCATGGACAAATCAATTTACGTCTAAGGAGAAGTAAACTGGGAAAACCAGGAATGTCCCAACATTACCGGTCCGTAACACCGTCTTCAACACTGTTGACAATGTCCATGCATACCTGGATATGGAGTCACACAACCTATACTAGATTATTAATTACTATTTTTTGTGGACTTAAAAGGATTTTTTAAAATTTATACAGAATGCATAAAAATATAATAATGTAATTTTGAGAATAGGGAACTTGCTGGGGTGTGATTAAATGGTATGGAGGACAGGAAAAGTGTTAACAAGCTAGAAAATAATATGTCAAAGCAAAAATGACTCGGGAATATTTATTTCTTTTAAATATCCCTTACCTAAGCTGTGATAACTTTCTAATTTATAAGATAATATATTTATAAGATTGGCACCAAAATGGTCAGTGTCAAACCCATCAAAGAACATAGTCAGGGGTGTTATTTTATATCACTTCCTAAATAGTTCCTATTACTGCGATTACTACAACATTTACAATCCTTTGTTTATGATAATAAAACATTTTTTTTATTAAGTTGACAAGTATTTTAATATCACAAAAGCTTGCATTGCACCATAGCAATCAAAACAAAATATGTACTTCTTTTAGACGTAAAAATAATATAAGCTTAGCTTTAAATAAATAGCTACAGTTATCTTTCAATCAGTTCAGCTGTAGTGTAGAGATTATCAAAAATATTTCAGTCAGCTGCAGTCAAAGCCATGACAGTGAAGCGAAGTTCATTTGGATCACGAGCCATGAACTCCTTGCACACTCTGGCAGCATCTTCCAACAATGAGTCCTCAGTAGTAGGTCCATGGTTTATTGGAAAAGCTTTGTGTCCATCTAACTCGTAAAGAGTGCCATCCTTATGGATAAATGCAATAAAATGGTGGTTGACAGGATCATCGGCACTGTGATTAGTTTGCCCTTCTTGAGCTAACTCCTTGTGAGCATTAATGATGTCCTCAGACTTCACAAACAGGTCACCACGGTCAGCAGGATCTAGATTCTTAGCCTCCTCTAAGAACTTCTTAATAGGTCCATCAGAAATCTCAATCTTATCAGTATTGTTCACAACACCATGTACTAGTGCAACAGTGCCACATGCATTACTGATATTTTGTTTCATATAGAAAATATCACTTGAAAGTTCTTGACCCTTAGACAAAATGTCGGCTTCTTCAGTCTTCTTATGTTGATCATAGGTTTCGGACATAGGAAATAGAAGCATTACGGCCAAAACAGGGCGGGGCACGAAAGAAAGCAGTTCCGAGTCCAAGCCCATTACGTCCACCATGTTCCATTTGCTCGAAATACTTAATTTCTGCAGGAACTTGTTAAGTACTTCGGGGTTAGACTCCAGGGGCACCAAAACTTCCGAAGACATCGTGAATCTAAGGTTTAAGGTTACCGGTTAGAGTAAGTCTCAAAATACTACTGATTAAGCTATACTACAGAAGAATATGAGTTCGTCTTACCGAATTTATTCGTTTTTATAATAAGGGAAACCTTGAAAGTGTTGCCGTGCCTGTCTGAGTGTCTGCGATTGCGCGATCAATACAAAAATTGCAAAGTCAGCGATCGATAAAAACAAATGAAATTTCATTGATTGACACTTGTTGACGTTTCTCGTTGTTTGTGCTTCACACTTGACAGATTTCAGTGCATAGAGTTTAGTTTTTTTTATTCGTCTCCAACCACCTTTATTTTTTATCTAATAACCGCAACTACTATTTCGAATGTTGGCATTGCTAACGACCGAGGTAGCAGTTAACATGGCTGTCCAAAAAGAATTTCGGTGTGGGAAAATTAAAACATTAAAAGCCAAGTATAACCCTTCCCTAAATATGTTTAATAAAGCGTAGCGAAGTCTCTAAGTTGACTGAGCGTATTAGTACTTTTTCTGTTCGTTTGTCTTTCAGAAAAATATTGCTTAATCATACAAGCGTATTGTAAATCATTAAGCTGTGGCCTAACGCCAACAAAGAGAATTATAACTATATCAATGAAAATAAGACACGTAAGTGGGAGCAAAATATTTCTTTCCGTTCTTAATTAAGTATAGTAAATTTTTTATAAAAAAACCTATATTTGAAAATTACAATTTGGTATAACAACAAAGTCACTGTTTTAAGAATTATTTTGTCCCGGTCAAGGTAGCTCAAAAACGGCTACATAAATATAATTTGTATAATAGAAAATTTGTATAATGACATTCTGTATTGGATCAAGTATCGATCTCTATATAAAATTATTTTCGGTATTTAGTTTTCTGCTTTGAAATTCCCTTAATATAATTTAAATATATAGTATTAAAATAATTATAGTTTAAAAAACAGCATTTATTTCTTGGCTCTATCGCTTTTATTTATAACTAGCCGTGCCCCGTGGCTTCGCCCGCTATTATGATGTTGAAAAGTAACCTATGTAATCCTAGGTATAATCTATGTACATTCCAAATTTCATGCAAATCCGTTCAGCCGTTAAAGCGTGAAGAGGGAACAAACATACTTACACACTTACACACAAACTTTCGGATTTATAATATTAGTAGGATTCACGTACATATGATAATTATGAACGGCCCGAGAAGGCCTTTACCTTTCTTTCTTACCCATTAGGAGATTAGCAGAGGCAAAATTCGAGATTGGCTAGATCGCGGTTTTAGTTGTGTGTTTTGCTGCAGTCCTCATGTGGTACATTATTCATTATTATTTAGGATTGGGAAACGTTTGACCACTATCTCAAATCATGTAAATTTAAACTACATTGGTTCAATTGTGAATTAAAAACTCCCGAATTATATTTTTCGGTAAACATAAGCTTGGGTTTCCTAACCCAACAACCCTTTCACCGATCGCGTTTTCAATTTTGCTGCCAATGCAAATCTTTATTTTTCCACACAATGTTTATGTTTGAAGCAACACGCTACTGATACCGCTACCACTTCAACGTTTCCATTGGATACCGTTGATTTAGTTTTCACTGCTATTGTCCCGATTGCTGCGGAATTGCATTATTTTGTAGGCAACTCTTTGCTCACGGTGATAAACGCGGCAAAAGTAATGAACATACGCATCGGTATCAACGGCGTTTTAAATTGCGCTACGGGCGTTAATATTGCAACGTTTTTAATACCAACAGTCCACATACAACTTTGTCTAACCTATCTACAAGACTGAGGTGGTGGTGATAAATTCGGAAACGCGTATACCACACGATCTTAAAAATAATGGTTTTGATATACTGACAGTCTAGCAGACAGACGGACAACTATATGCTCTAAGATTTTTTATTTATGAGCAATAGGCTAGCATTTGACCTCCATCTCACCTAATGGAAAGCGACGATGCGGTACTTTTTAGGTACTTAACCTAAGAAGTAGAAATTGGTAACACTAGCGACCGCGGTAGCAGTTGTTGCTTTTAGGTAGTTAGTTATTTTTATTATTGTCTATCCCCTTTACTGTGAAACTATAGTAACGTCAATCGCATATATTATGTCAATGTCAATTAAATTATTCGTTCCCTCACTCAATTCCAAACGTAATTTCTACATAGCGATTTCATTTTCCTGTTTACATTTACAATGTTTTCTTTATTCGCAAAATAATCTGTTGACTTTCTGAAATAAAGTATGCATAAATTCACAAATTATAAGTCAGTTTATTCAACAGAATCAAAAAGGAGCTATAAATAGCACTCAACCGAAATGGCTGTTTGTGGACTTAGGACGATACTGTTAATCGTCTGTGTACTTGAATTGGTATGTTTTAAAGTTTTTCTTTCATAAAAACAAAGCGATGCTACTTGTAACTGTCACTTCAGGTCATAATTATTGTGCAGGGAAATTGATTTTCGCACACTGAGCTGTCATTCAATTGAAATGAGGCATACACAGTATTATGTTCCTGATGATTCACATGTTTTGTGTATGTATAAGAACTAGAAAATCATTACACATTGTCAGTAAGCAATCTCGCATGCCTTTTGTGTTCTAAATTATGAATGCAAGTGGTGAATAATGGGTATTAGATGTTTTAAGTATGTAATGGGAAACCATTATGATGAATAAACAAATATTGGTTTCTGTAGAAAGCAATTAGCTACTCAGATTTTAACAAAAAAAAAATTCAATATCATCTCAAAATACAATAAGATAGACTTTCTTATTTTCTATTAATTTAAATTGTGCACTATAGTATTACTTTAGTAGTTATGTTTTTAATTTTTATCAGCCGATCCTTGTTATTATGTATATGCCTAAAATGAGGTGTAATTTAATATAGCATAATAATTGTTTTACCCGCTGTGTAAGTTCTTGTATCATCACACTTAGTTATTAAGCTGATAATTTTAAGCTTAGTTGTATTAAATGGTTGATATGTATTTTATTGTGTATCATATTCCTAAATAAACTCTTTATGCATATTATATTACTTGATTTCAATTACACTCCATAGACTACTACTACTGTCTGTACCCTTTTTTAACCTTAATCATATGAATTTTCAGATAATAACAGTGCAGCGTCAAGTATTTGACTTTTTAGGATACATGTGGCTGCCGATAGTAGCAAACTTCACAAACATACTACTCATTATATTTGGATCATTTGGAGCAGTACAGTACATCACAAAGTATTTATTAGCTGTGAGTATAACTGCTGGGCTAACTGACCTACTTGGGTCTGCTTTCACTGAGCCTAGTTATATAACATACCTTGCCTCTCAGATATGTTACCAATGGTATAAGTTGTATATGTTTGATTGCTGTTACAGATAAACATTTCCTAGGCTATGTGATTAATATTAAAATTAGAAAAGGTGGGGCTGGCTCCTGATCCCAGTTTTATTATGGGATGAATTTCCCCCTAACCCAAAAATATCTCGATTTAACATCTGATGGATTGCTTTGGAATAAGTGCTTGTATTGACATAATTTTGTCAATGAATTGGATAAATAAATAGTGGGTTTAAATGATCAATATAAAATTAATCAGTGTCACATACGCTACAATTTTTTTTTTGTAGTTGATCGTCTGTAAAGGTAGGGTGCACCTGATTTTGTGCGAGTTTCGTTTTTTAATGGCCTAATATAATACCTTAGTAGAAGGCAAAATGGGGCCTTCATAGTCCTAATTTAGTAATTAGGTTTTAAGTCCTAATTTCGTAAATAATTTAGATTTAAATTATATATTTACTAATTTAGAAATAGAAGAAATTAAGAAATGGCTTATTGAATTTGTCTTTTATAGCATTACTGACTGGAGTTTTAAGATAATTTTGGTGGACTATTATTATTAACTAGCTGAGCCCCGCGGCTTCACCCGCTATTATAAAGTTAATAAGTAGCCTATATGTTGAAGCGTCAAGACGGAACAAACTTACTTACACACAAACTTTCGGATTTATAATATTAGTAGGATAACAAAATGTATGTTCTTTTTGAAAGTATATCAATTAATAACTGTATTATCAATAAATAATTTGTATTTGCATATGAGTACCCATTTTAACCTCTGTAAAATACTAAAACTCAATAATTTTCACTAGATTCTTATTTCAATGCATCCTTTAATGTAAAAAGATGGTGTAGTCATTTTATTTTCTTTATTTCAGTATGCAGTATGGAGCTTTATGTGGCTGGTGTGGAATGTATTTTTACTATGCTACTATTTAAATGTCGGCTCACTTAATAGAGTAAGACACTTTTATGTTTCTAGAACTATTTATATTTATGTGTTGTTTCTTCTATATTTTGTTATTGTATTTTCTAATAACTTTACGAGAAAGTTATTGTTTACTGCTAAAATACTGAACTGCCTGGCTTAGTGAATGTTTGCTTTCTAAGCGGGGTTCGGGTTCAATTCCCGGTGGGAATACAAGTTTTCTCTCCAAGGAAAAATTGTAGTTCCTATTATGATGGTGTGTGTGATTTAATTGTTTCCAGCACCCACGACACGAGTCATCGAACTTCGTGTGGGGCTGTGAGTTGAAAGTTTACGTTTATTAGAACTGTAAAAAAAAAAACTTACATTTTAAGTGAAATCCTATGATTTTAAGTTAAATCTAGTGAAATGTATCTAAATGTCAGTTGTACTAAATTCATGTATTACTATGTAATTTTTTTATTAAATAAATAAAATAACTGTTTCAGGAAAGTGGTTTGCTGTCCCTGGGTACTGGCAGTGTGAGCTGGTGGGAGACCAATGGCTGGGGCTGCCAGCCCGTGTGGACCGAGGTAGATGGCCTGGGCTCTTGGAGGCCCACTCGTGTTGACGGCTGCTTCCTACAGTGGGATCATGTGGAACTTGCCCAGTCAGCCTTAGGAGCACTGTTTGCAGCAATTGCATTGCCATTAGCCGTCATTCTCTCTTTCACTTCATTGAAAAAGCGGAAACCAGTAGTTGCAGGTAAAGGAATTTTCATATCTGTATTAATTGTTTTAATAGAGAAGACGAGCCAGTTATTTTCCTGATAGTAAGCATCATGCTTGCCTAAACAACTGCAAAGCTACCAGAAAAAAAATATTAGTAAAATAAGTTAGGGAGTTCTAACAATATAAGTACATTATTTATTAAGAATGGAGATATATAAAATATTGAACTTAATCCTTAATTTGATTGTAATCTAAATAATCGAATTCTTCTAGAATAACCACATTAACAAATTGAATCAGTTAATTACTCCTTAATTATTGTCTTATGAGGTCTCTTTTTTTTTCTAGATAAAAATACACTATCGCGTCGTCCAGCCTACACAATAGAACTAAGTCCCACCGAAACTACGATAAGCGAAAGTTCTTTAAAGCCTATGACACCGAGACGAGTGAAGCGCCGGTCGGGGTCTAGAGGAGCAAACTCATCCGTGCGAAGATCACGCCGCTCCTACCGTAACGCCGGCTACCTGGCCTCCAGTGCCTCCTTACCCCGAGAGCCTAGAACTTCGCGCCCTGTTTCGGCACATTCCTCCTACTCCAACTTCCACGCGGCGCGCCCCGCTTCCTATCACACGGCGGAGAGAGACCGAGTCTCGCCCGCCGAAGGTATCTACGACCCACCGCCCGTCTCAGAATCCGTGCCTATCGTTACGAATCGGCACAACAGCATCGGACGCAGTAGCGTCAAATCCGGGTATGACGTAGTCGGACCGTACAAGGAGTCTAGAAGCGAGCCGGTCGTTCCGTGCGGGGATCTGACCGCTCGTATTGATAATATAGCGAGGGGATGGGATTGCGATAGCGGGTGGCAAGCGCCGCCGCCGCCCGCGCCCCCATATAGTTCTCACGAAACGCCGCCGCCGGCGCCGCCTTATAGTGCGAGCGCTTCGCCGGCTCCGCAGCAGTATGACACTCAAAACGCGGCGGGTCCGCATTACCCGCCCCAATCGAGTTCACAGGTGTACGGCGGTCATCATTCCCCCTCGCCTGCGCCACATTACAGCGCGCATCAAAATCCTCAATATGAAGCCCATTCGAACGCCATGTACGGCCGGCCGTACGGCGCTGGCACTCCGATGTCCCCCGGCCCGCCCGCTTATCAAGCGGCTAATGAAATATACACCAACATGCCCCCTTGTCAGTAACTGCAGCTATTTTATAATAATGTTAGTTTACATTCCTGATCGCAGCGAGTCATTCCTTCAACGAGTTATTTAATTTTACTTAGTATGTACTTAAACTAAATGTAATGCTCTGGATGTGCCTTATTCCCAGTGGTTTTATATGAATTGTTATATTTAAGTTTACTATGATAGATATGTGATAAGTTCTAATGATTGATACAAATATGCGTTTTTCGGAATGGTAAATCATACAAAGATTTTTAAATATATGTTCTATGTCTGTTTATGTACATTCGAAGTAGGTGTTTTGAACACATTGTACTGTGGTACTTAAATCTCTAAAAGATTAATTTTGTTGTTCTACGCATTTAAATTTAATTTTAGCTTTAACATATCTTTTTTGGATAAGTACAGGGATCTGTTAAGCTATATTCTGTGTGTAGGATATTTTAAAATATCACTTTATTTTTATGGGTCGAAAATATACTATTATCTTTTTTCTGTAATCTCTTTAACAGAATATTCAAAAGTCAGTACCTTATATTTTATTATTATATTCTAACTGACCTGGCAGCAACGATTATTTATGTTTGCTTATAATTTCTTTGTCTCCATTATTTATATGTTATCTCTACTGCATAATGGTATGGACCAATGTTAAAATCTCATTTTATGTTTTTATACTTATAAATAACATGACTGTCTCAGCTGCTCAAACTTCAACTGTGAAATTATTTCTCTTTAAATAAAAGGTGTATTTTGACTTGCCACAATCAGTAGTGCCTTTTCCAATGTCATCAACAATTCCGTCCTTCATTGATATTGTGAAGCAACTTGCTGAAATAGACGTACCTTGAAGTAATAATGTTAAGAATTTGTATTTTTTAGTCTTACAAAAAATAATTTAATTATAAGTTTCCTTAGAATTCCAAATGAGCTTTAGTAGCATAAGATTTTATTTAAAGATTACATTGGAATGTTTTCCAGTTAATTTTTATACCAAATATACACAATACACACGTTGGTGTTTTAGTTTATTTATTACCCACTAATATAATTCCGAAAGGTGGTCTTAGTAACGGCTGTACTGATTTGAACTTACACTGAGACCTCAGTATATACTATACAAAGCCGCGGCTTTACACGGCTCAGGTACTGATAGGTAATGGGTAGATATGAGAAAGAAAAAGTTTAATGTAGCCATGGAAGGTATCTCTGATTTAGCTCAATGTTTTTTAATGGTTTGTATGAGTGTCAAGCCTAAGGTATATGGTCTAGACCACTTGTAATCGTTAAACTCTGCCCTCGAGGTTAGACTTCCCTATATCCTAATCAAAGATCAAAGAAGTAAGTCGCAAAGCCTAGATAGTAATAGTAAAAATATGAAATTTATTAGTAGATTATTAAAAAAAAATTGTGTGTTTATTGAGGTGTGTAATGGCTTGGTAAGTCGCCACCTCAGACTAAACTTATATAAACATAGTAAAAAATATAATTAAAAGCCAATTTTTGGTATCGAGCATTGGAATTATATTTACGTAACAACTGTAGATTCTATAAGCAACAAATGCTTAAATACAATTTATCAATTTTACTCACTCGGCACTTATTATAACTTATAACTAATTGTATATACTGTACTATTTATATAAAAACAAAATTGTAATGTTAGTAATAGTAAAATTGTGATTCAAATGCAGGGATGAGGAAGAAGATGATCAGGTTGAGTAACTTATCTTAATCTACCGAAATCTTTCTCTTAATCTACCGAATATAATCTTATAAAGTATACCTACAATAATTGTACTGACTGCGGAGCAAATAAACATCAAATCCCAACTTATATAATACAAACTATATACATTCACATATATTCGCCGGCACCGAAAACACGATATTAAACAAAGAAAACGGTGTTATTTCTGTCTCCCTATTTTCTAATAGCTCTTAGAGCATTAATTGATACATCTTCATATTTTGATACTTAGCGTAACAAGAAACACTAAACTATTTAAGATATCGATTACCACAAAGCCCCTGAATAACTTCGCTGCATATGCCGTAGCCGCAAGAATGCTAGTACCAACAAAATAATATAAATAGAAATATCTTAGTACAAATAACATGTGTAAATGTTTAAACGTGTGCGATATTCAGGTGACTGCGGCGTTCCATTAAACCAAAATGACATCCAAGACGTAGTCACGCGCTTGGCGCCTATCCAAGATCCAAAGATACCGTGTTAATATTGTACTAACGAATGAGATTAACGAGACACTCCGTGAATTACTATCAAGGCATTCCTTTGTTCTACAACATTCGCACTGACGTACGCATTTTATTGTGGCCCTAATTATTCGACACCCGATGCGAAGAGCCTACGAGACATGTTAAGTATTGGACGTTGTAAGACGAGCAGTTATTTGTTTTAGCAGGTGTCGAATTGATCTATTTCTCTCGGGTTGCTAACGCGTTAGATGATAATTAAAAAAGAACTCGGTCCACGTATGTTTACAAGGCTGACATATTCGGTTGCGTGTAGCATAACATATTCTCGTAAGTTTCATTGTTAGGAATAGATTTGTTTTTTGCTTATGTCAATAATTGTATACACAACCGAGCCGACATATGATTGAATACATTGCTAATTAGTATTATAGTTTGCTATAAAACTACTGTTAATTTTAGCACAGGTACTTTCCTCTTTGTCATCGTACTTTACGGATATTTTTTACATATTTGATAGACAAGCGTTTGTACGCTATCTAACCTGTTGGAATGGGATAAAATGGGAGACTTCCATTACTATATCAATTACATCTTATCTAAATAATGTGCTTATGAGGATTATGAATACGTACAACATAATTAAAATTTAGATTTGTACGCCCTTCGATTGCGAGTTCAACAACTGTCGGCTATATAGGTATAGTGCACGCCACGAGTCGTGAGCACAGAAACATGTATACCTGAACTCTATTTGTATCTAGTTATGGTTCAGGTTTCCCTGAATGTGTACTCACAACTCATTGCGCGTATACAAGTATCAAAGAGTAATTGTAGAATAGTTCACATTGGTTCATATAGCAGGAAGCTGCCTCCTCTCGTTCGGCGTGAGGTCGGGATGCCACACGTCGACAATAAGCACGAGGCGCGCGCCGGTGCCGTTGTGCCAAACTTCGTGTTCGAAGCTATCGTCGAACATAAAAACCTTGCCGAGCTGCCATTGCCTGGAGAAGAGATTCATTTTCAGGTAGAAATCTTAGAATTTCTTTAGAAGGGTCACAATAGGTATGGGAACTCAGTCTGTCCTAAATCTGTGGTTTACTTAAATTCTACCTTTTAACGTAAGGTTTGAGAGGTGTTACAATTTGCGTAACATAACACGAGGATATTAATATTTTGGTTGGAAAATTTTTATGTGATAACCCACCTCTTATCATACTTCGAGACTATTAAGCCCGGTGAAGGTATTGAGCAGAAATTTAATTATCATTGACTAAGTTCCCACAGCTGGGACTAGGGGTCTTCTTCACGTTCTAATAACGGTTAAGGGAAACATCGGCGAGTGCAAATTCCGCATATAACTAGAGAATTAGTAAAGATCACATATACATGAGCTCTTGACGAAACCTTACCTAGTTTCCTGGTCCACTCGAATAAAAGTATCTTTGGTATTGCTCAGTCCCAAGTGCATCCGCAGCCGGCAGTTCGTGGGTCCAACGTGCGGTCGGACGTGCGTGCCAGCTTCCATCAAGCTGAATTTGACCTGTCCTCTCCGACAGCCGGCGGCGGACGCCTCGCTGCGAACTATCCTGCAAGTGACCGGAGCCCGTGAACACCGATCCGGCACCTCTCGACCTCGCAAGAATAAGTCTAATTGCGACCACTCCCCGCGTTCCTTCAACCCCTCTTTCTCCTTCTCATACAACTCTTGAGCCGCTCGGCCTTCCTTTAAAATTTCCTTCCAAGAGTTTTCCAGCGCGCGCGCCAATCGCGAGTAAGGAGTCTTGTTAACGTCCCACCAAGGTTTGCTCTTCAACCTCTCGACGTTGTAGAGCGAACGCTGCGCCGGCGATAGGAAGTGCCCCAGCTTCGCTCCGCGTTTGTGGACTTCGTGCGCTTCTTTGAAACGGCCGAGTAAAAGCAGCGAGTCTCCCAAATGGTAGTAAAACCTCGGTTCGTTGGCGGGACCCGCGTCGCCTTCTAACGCTTTCGTGAACGCGTCGACGGCTTCTTCGAGTCGGTTGTGAAGGGTCTTGAGTATGAAGCCGTGGTGAGCTAATGATACTCGGTCGTTTGGCCAGCGCTTGAGGGTTTCTTTTATGACTTCTTCCGCCAAGTCGACTCTGAAAATCATAATCCGTATGTAATTTATTCCACGTTATTCCACGATCACAATTAATAGAGCGTTAATATATATAGTAGGTATATCACCTGTTAGCCATTAGGAAGGAAACGGTCAAATTATTTCGATGAGTCGGATCATCGGGGAATCTCCGAATCAGTAGTCGGTAAATAGGTTCGGCTCCTAGATAATTTCCTGGAACAACATAATAATATTATCTATTATGTTAAAATAAACCAATAAAAGTAACGCAACGTACTGCAAGAACAAAACAGACAAACTTATGTGTAGTAACATATGACGTCGAAGTAACGTCCCTCTCGCAGGTCACTTATACGACCCACGATGTTCAAAATGCAACTATGCATTGCACTTGCCCAAACCTTAGAAAGGCAAACTATAACAAGCATAAAGAACGAGTTGCCACAAATGAAAGCAGCGATATTTACAAAACATGTTGCCTTACCTCTAAATTGAATCCTATCGAGCGTTCGGTTCGCGACTTCAATGAGCTTCTTATCCGAGAGGCGTTCATTCATTTTCAGCAGTTCCAGGTAGGCCGCTATGGCCTTGGTCAGCAGGGCGTTGTCCCGCTTCTCCTCGGCCGCTGCGTCGAGCGCCCGCGCGAGCACGGCCCGCGCCCGAGCGCTCGAGCGCAGCGGGGCGGCGCTCGCGCGCTCCACCGCCGCCATCCACGCGCCCTCCGCAAGTTAGTACACACACACTCAAGCACACGCAACATAAATATTCGATCAGTCGTCACCATCGTGGCCAGATTACAAAATCACATGACATGTATTAGTGACGCCATCTGTTCTAACGCCGTTTTGTTGTCTAAATGGTGGCAAAGAAGGCTTACAGGACTGATTTGGTCTCGATCACCTTCATCCTCAGTTCTGACCACGATGCTGACGTTATACAAAAGATCGATTTAGAACTAGACTACGGGGGTTGAGTCGTCGGAGAGACTTCGGGGGCGCCCCGCGCGGGGTGCGGGCACAGGGCGAAGCCCGAGGTCTCACTGACAAATTTTGGGGTAAATGGCACAACGATCAAAGTATGGTGTATATTTAGGGGAAAATTGGATGCAAAAACAGTTAGTCCAACCAATCCTGGAATCGAATCGATCGTTGAAATTAAAATAAGAGACGGTGTTTTCATCGAAACGGATAGATCTTATTGTGATGCGTATAAATGTTGGTGTATTTGTATAATATTCAAATAAGTTGTTACATGATTTAGGTATTTCATTTAACTGTAAATCATGGCTTGTACGATAAGGAGGCATGCGATAATAAAACAAAGTTAATTAAACCACACTTCACGGTCGACACAGAATTTTCATGCACAGTTAACTGGTTAATTTACTTAACACTTAAAATATTGCGTTTACAAAATACACCAACATGTTCACTGCAGTTACATAATCATGTTTTATTTTTTAGACTGGCAAAGCTGCACTTGGTCAAAATTTGTTGACGCAATGCAAGCACGATTAATTTAGATATGCGCTGTCATTAATACTATTTAAGCTATATCAATAGTTTTTTTATGCTCGAGTTATTCATCAGAAACAAAATTTGTTACCAAACATTTGGCAAAATTTATTGATGCAACGCAAGCAAGATTGATTTGGGTATGCGCTGTCATTAAAACAATGTTTGTTACATCAATAGAATTTTTGCTCAAGTCGTACATCAGAATCAATTTTTGTTACTAAACATTTGAAAAACAGCGGAATTCTCTATTCTCTTGTTGATATGGAGTTATCGTCTAAAGGGGTTTCTGCGAATAAGGCAGGAAATTATATCAATGTATAAACTGCTGAAGGCCGCCTTCAGTTTCGGGGTGGGATCAAGTACGAGTTTTGACCGATTGCAAATACTGAATTTAGTTTAGTTTTCTGTCATACATTGACTCGGAACAACATAGAAGAAAACTAAACAATGTTACGTTTTTGCATACGATCCAGATATCACTAATATTATAAAACCGAAAGTTTGTGTGTAAATATGTGAATATGTTTTGTCTTGTCTCTTCACGCTCTGTAAAGGCAGAACGGATTTGGATGAAATTTGGAATGTACAAAGCTTATACTTAGGATTAACACAGGCTTATTATAACTTGATACGGTACGTACCAAATAACACTGTATTTAATTGTATACATACATGGCGGAGGTTGCGCTCTGCTTCGTCAAGTTCGTCGCGCCAATAAGCGTCGCTTGGCTCGCCGGGCCAGTCATCCTCTATACTGTTACCGCCGTCTTCTGCAAATTATAGAGCTTTTTTACTTATCATAGAAAAAATAAGACATTAGTGTACAATGATGCACAAATCAGTTGGAAACGTTAACTATAAACATAATAAATACCAGAAAACTCTCAGACCCTGATTCTTGTTCTAACCCTTAACTCAATTAGTTCTACGACTTTCTTCTGAATGCTATATTTTCCGTAATAATTAAGATGATGTATTCTATACGATCTGTAACTAATAGTTATTTATACTACACTATCCTGCAAAGAGCAGCATCGACACGAACTATAGACTTTACAGAGAATATAAATAATATATTCTGAAATTTATTTAAAAAATTATAAAAACCATACCCAGAAAGACATTCGTCTCTATGGTGGATATAGTCTCTATGGTTTTTTCTCTAGTAAGAAACCTCTTGGGATATCATTTCAATCAAATCTTGGCGACGGTATTATTTTTACAAAATACCCTGTATACTGACGCCAAGATAAACCGTCTTTCTACCAACATTTGAATTTAAGTTCATATTATAATTCTCGGCAAGACGACGGATTCCTACATAGATCTCTCACTGAGAACGTTTATCACCTGTTAGTTTAACTCCACTGGCATTCTTAAAAACATCATCATATAGAACTGATTAAAGCTACTCCGAGTTCTCGATTAAATTAAACAAGATGTGAGTACAACCGGTACACTCAACATGATTCAAGTAACTTATATGGGAACAGAATTACAGGGTAAATAAACCTATACTTTGGTGAAGTGGTAAAATGAATTGGCCCAGTGGAATGGACGGACATGTCCATGCTTTCCTGGTTTACAGGTTGCCCACAGCTAAAGAGAGACATGGTTACTAAGTTAAAAAAATAGTCAAATATCCTTAAATTCTAGTAACGAAAAATACTAAAGAAATAATGCATGCAAGTGATGCAACAGAGCAAATCAGTCAGAACTAGATTATTGAATATCGAGTAAAATATGTTATCTATACAAAATAAGATTTAACATAATAAATTCCACTCACACAGGTTAGTCAAGCCGTTAGTCGTGTTATTTGCAAGAACAGTGACTCAGAAGTATATCTAGCGACCACACGAAGGTAATCCGGTTTACTCTTTCTGGCAGGCACTCCCGGTCTTTCCGGTTCCGGTAAGCGTCCGTATTTGGCCTCCAAACGATGTAGAAGCTCAGCGTCATCAACGTCCGATATGTCATCTTCCTCTTCCTCTAATTCTTCTCCGATATCCTCTTCTTCTATTATTTCAACGTCGTCATCCTCGTATTCCTCGTCGGGAGAAGGTTCCTTTTCTACTGGCTTTGGTGTTTCCTCTAGTTTCGGGGTTTCTTTTACTGGAGACTTAGGTGGGTCTTTGATTGGAGCAGTCGGTTTTGAAACCGTTGGTTTTGGAGATTCAACTTTTTCTTCGATAACCTCTTCTTCTTCGTCCTCCACATCTTCTTCGTCGCTGTACAATTCTTTGTCGACTTGTTTTTTGGTGGCTACAGGTTCTGCCTTCTGTAGTAACGTTGAGAAAATCAGACCATAATTATTAGTTAACTTAACTAAAAACGGTATTAATTAATTGATTAAATAGTTCATCAATGATTTATATTTACGTCACCGACAGATCGTGTTTCTATCAGTAAGATCGATAGAACATTTCTTAGGATATAAAAAAATTACATAGGTATTACAAAGTTTTAAAAACCTAATATGAGACGTAAAACCTACGATAAGTGTTATACTGTATTAAGAAAATACTATTCTTACCGTAGGGATAACAATGTCTTCTTCTTCTTCCTCCTCTTCTTCGACGTCCTCTTCTTCTGGAGGTGGTGGGAGAGATACTATGGCCGGTTGTCTTATGATGTCTTTTTGAACGGGTGCCTCTTGCGGTTTGGTGGTGACTACAGTGTTATAAAATTGCTTTGTATTTTCGCAATCTTTAGAATGTGTTAATACCTCAACAAAGCGAAAATTACTGTTCTGATATGATCATAACAACTATTCTGAGTATAAATTAATTCTGTTCATTTATCAGGAGATTTAAACATTAAATTGAAAGTGGATATTTTAGAAAATAAACAAGGCTACAGAAATTATTTCCTCCTTATTCATACATTTATAAATCCATAAACCTTCTGCAGTTAAAATATAAACTGTCTCAATTTGACGCTTGATATTATAACTTCAGTAAAAGTTACACAAAATTTATTTTTATCTATGGAACATTTTTTATTATTAATGATAATACTTAATGGGGAGTATTTTATTAAGCTGAAGTAGGATAATTAACTGTTATACTATCCAATATTTGAAAATAAGTAATATAACAATAATATATCCTTATAATTGGTAACTAGCAAGTAGCAACTAACAAGAGTTAACTAACGATTATATCATTCTAATAAGGATCTCACCAGGTGGAGGCACTGATTCAGCAATAAGGGTCATCCTGCGATCGGATAAAGGCGTCTCTTCCCTTGACGTGTCCACTTCATCATCAGCTTCTGTCATATCGATCACCGTATGGAATATCAAAAAACTTGTAGCTATTTAAAATGTTAGAAAAACGATGACATTTGATAACTTATTCATCATCAAAAGTAATTTTTTGATATTAATGCAAGGAAATCTTATCATTTTATTTATAAAGGATACTGAATCGTAGATAAAGTTCATTCAATCTAGGAAGTGTTGAGATATTGGAAGATAAGATAAACAATGAGTAAAATTGTATTGATAAGATTAAGTTCACATTCATAACTTTAGTGTTTCGATAATAAAAAGCTTGAATGCACAATCTATGCAAGGAATCGAATTTAAAAGTACATATGATAATCACAATGTGGCATATAAACAGGCATTTGACACTTTCTAATGCCATAACATAGACAATATGGTAAATGAATGTAAATTGTCAATATATATACCCTAAAAGTACGCTAAAACCAGATATACAAATGGTACTCACCACGCACCAAATCTCACCAGTTCATAACCAAAATGAATGACAAAGGAATGTTAATTTAATACATGTGACATTAAGATACATAATATAATGGAACTCATCGCGCACCATCAACATCGATATATCCTTTAGAATCGTCTGTTCATGACCAAAATGACCATAACAAATGAATGTGAACTTAATACACGTGACATTAAGGTACATAATATAATGGTTACGCATCACGCACCATCAACTTCGATATATCCGAAAAGTACTCAAGCCATAACTAGAAGCGCCTGTGCAAGACCAGGATGTTCATGACAAAAGAATGTGAACTTAATATTCATTATATTTAAGGTACATAATGGTACGCGCCGCACACCATCAACATCGTTACTCAAACCAAAACTAGAAGCGCCTGTGCAAGACCAAGATGTTCATGACAAAAGAATGTAAACTTAATATTCATGATATTTAAGGTACATAATGGTACGCACCGCACACCATCAACATCGTTTCTCAAACCAAAACTAGAAGCGCCTGTGCATGACCATGATGTTCATGACAAACGAACTTAATATTCATGATATTTAAGGTATATAATGGTACGCACCGCGCGGCGCCGTGGCGCGGCGGAGTACTGCCTGCGTGGCCACCAGCAGCGCCCCGCCCACCACCAACTTCAGCCACACTGCAACACACACATACATCTCTCATTCAGAGTTACAATAATTCGAATACTTCAATTCGAAAACCTTTGATATTCTATGCACATAGATATCTCCTACAATACTCTACTTTACAGGTACCGGGACGGATCCGACTCTCATTTTTGTAATTTCGTGTAGCACTGTGTGACTGTATAGACTGCGTTTATATGACTTTAGCACACGACGAGATCCGTGCTGATGCCTGTATGCGTGTGTTACATATCTCAAAGCTCGAAACGCAAACGAAACGCGAAAGTTGAATTACGAAAGCTCGACCGCAGATGGATTTATTCCGTTTCTATAAGCGAATTGACAACCTGATCTCGTTTTAAAGTCAAGGTTGTGTGAATTGCCTTGCAAAAATGTGACCTTAATGAAAGTCTGAATGTTATGCGAGACTGCACTATAGCAAAATATGACGTTAAGCCTTACGTGCAGCAAATACATTTGATAGGATAGTGACATACCCTCTCAATCAGTGGCAGAAACATCACCAGTCCACTTAATTATACTAATATTGCAGTGTAGTTAAACAACAGTGGTTTGAATACGAATATTAATATTAAAAGGTTATGTAAGCAATATGTATCCATAATAAATTTGATGTATTATATTTTCGTTCAAGTAATAGGGGCGCTGGAATAACAAAATATTTATATATTTTTATTTTAATTAATGAGATTCCGTGTCTTATACATATATCAAATAATATATATATGTAATAATTTAAACGTAAGCAAAGCTTAAAAAACCAACTTCACCGCTTATATTTTGGTTTTGGCTTAATCAATTTCGATAAAATTTATATGGGACCACCTCTGAAGTATAATCTACCAAACAAAAAAAGAATTTTGAGAATCGGTGAACATACTTAAAAAAAAACATACCGTCGAACCTCCTCCTTTTTTGAAGTCGGTAAAAATATATTAATAATATGAACCCAAAAAATTATCACTGTTTTGAGAACTGTCACGTAAATCCTAGTGAAACATTAGAATTACGTAATTTTATCAAACTTAAATCTAACTATATAAACCATAATATATTATGTATTACCAAGTACACCAAATAACGTCACAAAACGACACAGACCAAGTTATAATGGAGCGAAATAAAAGAGATATGTGTGTTTAAACATTTATTTATACAAGGTATTATTAATGTGCAAATTATTTAATCAAAGTAAGCAATGATGATAGAATCCATTTTAAACACAAGATATCACATCTACGTACTAGCAAATCACGTAAGTAATCAAATGTAAGTAATCAGTGTCAAGAAATTAATTATTATATTATTTATATCGTTGGTAAGCGGATTAATAGTTCATAGCTTACGCCTTTTGTTATGCTTATTTTTGCCCCCAGTGCCTTATGCTAGATTATGTTTATATTAAAATGTATTAGAGACATTAATTGAATTAGGCGTTACTTTTCGGAAATCCATAACGACAAAGTTAATTTATTATATTTAGTGTTAATCCCGATAATGTTGTTAGGCTTCAAGCAGGATGCACCACCCGCCCGCCCGCACGCCGCGAAAGTTAGTGTTATTGGGGTGCGAACGTTAGTATTATTATCGTGGGAACTCCGCCGAAGCCTCTGCTCTCGCCGAACCCTGTTCGACACGTGTTTCGCCTCTACACGAGGCATCCTCAGGAGCTGTTGACTCGCCGAACGCTCGTTCTAGCGTTCGGCGAGTCAACAGCTCCTGAGGATGCCTCGTGTAGAGGCGAAACACGTGTCGAACAGGGTTCGGCGAGAGCAGAGGCTTCGGCGGAGTTCCCACGATAATAATACTAACGTTCGCACCCCAATAACACTAACTTTCGCGGCGTGCGGGCGGGCGGGTGGTGCATCCTGCTTGAAGCCTAACAACATTATCGGGATTAACACTAAATATAATAAATTAACTTTGTTATTAGAGACATGCCAATTAAGATAATGAAAAAGGCACATTCCAAAACAGATCATAGAATAATATGATTTCGGAGAAAAGTTATCAAAGTAAAAACGTATTTTGTTTATGATCAGTTCTGGTATGCTAGCTTTCTCATTCATTCACTTAAGAAACAACCACATAAGCAAACATATAGTACAATAAGCCATAAGCGCGTGCAGCAAACATTTAAAGCCACAAGTCCCTCACAAGGTGGAAGAACGAACAAAACAATGAAAAACGCCCCCCGGATCGGATTAGGAGTTGTCGGCGACTTAAAAGGATCTTTTTTAATGTTAAAACTATCGTGAGTATTACACATTATGTTATATTCGGATTAAAACACGAAAATTTTGACTTACTTTGTAGTCAACTAGTTTCGGACAAATTAGTTGTCCTTCATCAGGATGAGTCAGACGCGCGATACGCAGAGGCGTGCGGCTCGGGCCTCGGCGCGTGACCCGAGCCTAACTAATTTGTCCGAAACTAGTTGACTACAAAGTAAGTCAACATTTTCGTGTTTTAAGCCGAATATAACATAAAAGGATCTTTATTCTCGTCTAGTAAATTGTATAACACACATTGTGATCATATTCAGTGTAGCCCTGCACTAGTCTGATCACACGCGTCGTTCTATTCAGCGGCCTAGCAAATTATGAATAGTTGGTAAAAAAAAAACTTTTATCAAATATAAATATAATAGACAGACTCCTTTGTGAGGTGAAAAAAAGTAAAAAAAAAATATTAAGGGCAACCATATATTAAAGATATCTAAAACTTTTTTATAGAACTAAAGTATAGTTGTCCCGTTCCCTAAATAGCTGCATCCTTTTCGCACATGTTTAACTGTCTAATGTATCTGAGAGGCTAGTAGATATGTCTTATTTTCAAGATAGCTGCATCCCATTCACACATGTTTAACTATCCATTCTATGTTTATGTTCGCACTTTATGAGAGACCATGGCTTAGGAAATGTAGATTGCTTACTGCCTTGCGAGCTCTTCTCCTTCTCTTTCCGTAGCTCCTCTTGCTGCTTCTCGTACTCTTCCTCATCAGCTAACGTGTCTGCGGGCACCTCTGTAGATGTGGTATCTTCTACCTGTACAATGAATTCATTAATGGAGATATTTTTTATGAGCTTCTAGCTTTACTGCTTGTCCATAAAAAAGATAAAATGTTTTATAAACCTTCGATAATTAATGTTTTGCCTTATTTTGACTCATGTAACATGAGTCATGTTAAATGACATGGATCTATATAAGATAAAACATAACTACAAGAGGTTTATCTTATCTTTTCATGAATAAGGTGGTTTGTTTATGTCCTGTTACAGTGTCTAGCTAGAGTCTAGCTGCTAAAGTATAATAAATGATGATTAGCGATAAGTCCACCTATTGTAAGATTTAAATAATGTGATTGCTTTTTTACTGTATTTGTTACATTTAAAGAGTATTTCTATAATGACACCTCATATGTACATATTAAATTTCTCTAAATCAGTCAAGACGTTACGGAGATAACCTTGTTTCTAACTTGCAAATTGACTCACGTATAAGTTCGCATCGCAGCGGATAGGGGAACTCTTGTTGGGACGAAAATAAAATACTCCCACGAACAGCAAGGTTGGAGAGATGAAACTCTGTTTACAAAAAAGGTAGTAATAGTACTCTTGGCGTTTCCGCCTGTAGCAGTTTCGCCCCTTTGCCAAACAGCCGAATAACAGCACTGAGCTTGAAGGAGTTTTGATATTTGACTAGTGATAAGAAAATTGCTAGTGTAATATTCAATGTTTATTTAGTATTCATTACTCGTAATATGATATTTGATTATATTTTATTTTTAATAAATCCATTCAACATCCTTTCAGTTAACGCTAAGAACGTATTCGGTAATGAATGACACAAGAATTAAATTAAAGTAAATTTTTCATATTCGGAAAATATAATATACTTGAAGATAAAATAATCTAAATAAATGAAATTCATAAAAATGCTTTGTGAAAGTTTTCTTGAAAGAACAATTTTTAAAATTTTAGTTTGTAGGGTATCGTACCCATAGGGTAAAACTGGACCCTATTACTAAGACTCCGCTGTCCGTCCGTCTGTCTGTCTGTCACCAGGTTGTATCTTATGAGCCGTGATAGTTAGGACAGCTAAAATTTTCACAGATGATGTATTTCTGTTGCCGCTATAACAACAAATACTAAAAAACAGAATAAAATAAATATATAAGGGGCTCCCATACAAAAAACGTGATTTTTATGCTCGATATTGATAACGGCAACAGGTACACGCTTGAAATATTCACAGAATATTTAGTTATATATTCACTTTAAAAATAAATAATTAAATTAAAATAAGACAAATATTTGAGGGGGCATCCATAAAACAGACATTACTTTATTGCCGTTTTTATAGATAATGGTGCAGAGCTCTCCGTGCGCGAGTCCGACTCGCACTTTGTCGGTTTTTTTATACACTTACTCTTTCATTTTTCGAATTTAAAAGTTAAACAATATTTTTTTACTGAATTCTCTAGATACTTGAAGTACCTAATTTTAAGTGGAATAGTTCTTACGCAAAACGAGTTTTTATAATTTTTCGCTTACCGCAGATTAAGCGACGAGGCTCTGATCTATATATTCATCTCTTTCCAAACAAAGGTGAGTTAACAGCACGACAGCGTTTTTTCAATTTCGTCTAATATAAAATTGGGTATCGTCTTAAGTTGGTTTGTTTTCCAAAAATTTTTTAATTTAAACTAAATCTGAATCTTTTTTCCGCAAAAATAGTAGTAACAATTGATGGCATGGATTACATACCTCAACCAAAGGTCTTCCTTTAGTGACAGTTATCGGTATCGGATCTGGCAAATCATCAACGTCTCCTGGCTCCAGAAACTCTACTTCATCCTCGTCTGCTTCATCCATGGGTGAAGCTTCTTCAGATACTTCTGAAAGGAAAGATAAATGGGAGCGCATAAGTACATAAATGCTAAAACATAAGCGCTTTCATTCACAGCCCCACACTAAATTCGTTGACTTCAGTCGTGGGTGCCGGAAAAATTCCCATCACACACATAATCACAACCAGAACCGGACAAATAAACATTCACGTATGCGATAGCAACATAGATTTACAAACTTTCGTATTAATAATATGAATATGATGTCCAGTATATTATAACAATATATTAGAATTATAGCAATAGCAAATAGAACTCTGTATACTTAATTAAAATAATATACTATACTAGAATCTGTAATTTTTTAAGCGCGAGCCTTGCCCCGCGGCTTCGCTCGCTATTAACAATACATGGGACCACCTCTGAAGTATGATCTACCAACGAAAAAAAAAACCTCGAAATTGATTCACGATTGGCGGAATTATCGCGTAACATACATAAAAAAAATACTCGTAGTCAAATTGAGAACCTCCTTTTTTGAAGTCAGTTGAAAACTAAAGTTTGTGGACTAATTCATTTGTCAAACTGAGTTTGTAATAACGTGTACGCAACACACATGTTTTAACTATGAGGTAATATAGACTGACTAGTTTATCAGCACTTCAATCTATTAGCTACAATCATTCTGTAATAAAAATGTGCATGTGGGATATTGCCTACTGGACGCCAAGGGCTTCAATGGAAGACGAATATTTTCGTGTCCTCTACGCCGTGACTTTATTAGAAGACAAACATTGTAGGTGAGAAAATGAATAAAAGTACTTGTTCTTTTTATTGTGTACCTATACGACTGTCTGTATTATATGGAATGCAGCCGCGTAAATAATTTTTGACAGAAAGTGTTGCTCATCTCTAATGTTGTATTTCGATACGATGTCATGTTATCGAAATATAACATCGCTAGACTACGAGATCATTGTCAACCGTTGGTTGAACGAATGCCGTTGGTTGGAAAGACTAACAATTCACTACTGGGACACCGACTGCATAAAATTACGTATTCACGATTTACTATAAGATATCTAACTTTCGATCATTAATAATGTGTCATTTAAGTACTGTTTTTGAAAGGCATTGCCAAGCATTTGATCAATGATAACAAATATTATTTGTTAAGCTACCTGTGGTAGGTGATTAAAGCTGTAAGAAAACCATCATATTTACCTTCGCTGTTATCATCAGGTTCGGGTGCTTCAGTCGAAACATCGTCGTCAAATACTTCTTTCTCGATGTGTTCTACTTCAACTTCTGAATCAGCTTCTTCGTGTTCATCGTGATCATCTTCCTCCTCGTCCTAAATACAAACACAAATGTTTACACAAACACAATGAGTAATTCGACGCCGAATCTTAAAATTATGAAGTGAACATTGTTATAACTAATACCAATTAGCATTCTTAAACTTTTAATGTACCCAGTTTTTCCTTCTGATTAGCGTTCGAACCAAAGCATGTAGCTTTCAGTTGAAGTTACACTACGGAAATATATAATATGAGAAGGTAAATTTAAAGAATTCTGGTTGTACAGAGCCTCACCCAAGTGGTTTAGGCTATATACAACCTTATATAAAAGCTCACAATTCCATGGGAGTTTTAAAATGTTCATGACAATGAATCAAGAAATATAGAGTGCCAAAGAAACACAGCTGAGTTTAACAGTTACAACAACATAAAGAAAACATTATAGAGAACAATTACAAAAATATCAAAGGCTTTACTAGCATAGAAAATTAATTGAATTAGGTGTTACTTTTCGGAAATCCATAACGAGCTATACATATTCCATACATACTAGCATAAGCAACATTCGCAGTTTTATGATTTGTATTCGATGTGTTTCGCTACTTTAAATTCAAACTTAAGTTAACAGATTGTAATTGTTATTCAATCCACAAACATTCATGTTAAGCCAGGTTATAATAATAGCACATACTCGTACCTAGAAGAATAAAAAACACAAATAATAAACTCTAAAACTTTTTGTCTCATGTCAAGTATTTGAGAATAGAAAATATTGTATATTCAGTAAACAATTTTGAAAAGCTTTTGATGTGTTAGTGCCAATCATGTCAAACCAATTTCTAGTTTTAAGAGTCAACTGACACAATAAGCATCACACTTTTTCTATGCACCTCATTTTCTTGAGCTTCTTCATCATCTTGTTCATTTTCGTCTTTTTGATCATCCTCATCGATGTTAGACTGTTCATCATTATCATTGTTCTCATTCTCTTCACTATCATCAACCTCATCTTGTTGATCATTGTCATCATCATTTTCTAGAGTTTGATCATCATTATCGTCCGTTTTTTGTGCGTCGTCGTCATCGTCATCATCATCATCATCATCATCACCATCAACTTGATTTTCAACACTCCGGTGGTATCTCCTGTAACTGGGTTCTTCAACCTCATCCTGTTAAAATTATATATATTAGCAACTTTGACTTGTGTATAAATAAAACATATTTTTTTATTAATCCAGACCTCATCTTCTGCTGTGTCTAGGTTTTTTTCATCGCTGCCTTCATCTTGGTCTTCATTATTTGGTTCTTGAGAATCATCATCGTCATCTCCGTGATTGACTCCAGCTTCATCGTCATTTTCGTCTTCTTCGTTATCGTCATCATTTTCGTCACTATCGTCTTGATTTTCGTCATCATCGTCAAGTGCCTCGTTTTCATGACTAGGTTCTTCATCATCATGGTCTTCATCTTGATCATCATCATGATCCAATCCAGTGCTATGATCATCATCGTCATCATCATTGTCCAATCCAGTGCTAAGATCATCATCGTCTTCATCATCCTAGTTTGGGAAACCCATGAGTTTCTTTTGTATAACAATGATTAGGTATGTCTGTTGTCTTGTAAACCATTTTAATATGATTTTAAAAGATGCTAGTTAACCCGATATATTTTTTTAAAGATTGCTTTGATAGTTTATATAGTTTAGATTGCAGTTGGGGATTATTTTGATGATGGTAGATGATATCAGAGAAATGACATGCAGTTGCTATTCTATGAAAAAATTAATACAAAGAATCAAAGTATGTCTTTGTATAGAATATAGAAAGGTTCCATTAGATTTTCATCTTCTGTAATTAGTTTCTTCATCTATATGAAGACAAACTAAAGGGCTATCCCTTTTGTTGCAGTTTATAAGGCATTTCTGCCCAACATGACTAACTTTAAATGACATCCTGATGTCAAAAGAAAGCGCTGTACTTAATTATGTGATTATATTAATCTTTGTTGTTTATCTAACTTAATGTTGATAAAAAGAGCTGATGATAGCCTCATGCATTGCATCTGTACAGGCCTCAGAACTTCACATTAGATTTTTCAAATATGTGAAATGCTTAAGAGGTCAACACTTCGTAATCTAAATTACATATAAATTTATCATCATTGGTATCTATAAGATAAAGTTATTGTCTACAAAATGTATAATTTGATTACTTCTATAACTTACATGATGATTTAATTCCAATGTGTGTTCATCATGGTGATCATCATCATGTCCCTCTTCAAGCCAACCCTCAAGAACACCTGAGTATTTTGACTCAACTGAGTTGGCTTCCACTGTGGATTAATAAAATATGGATTCTTAAAATCAAGTCATATTAAGCATTTGAAATCAAAATGAACAATTTAAATTATCAAGACCATTTTTTTGTTATGCTTTTACACTCACAGCCCCACACTAAGTTTAATGACTTTTGTCGAGGTTGCTAGAAATATTCACATTACACCCAAAATCCCACCCAGAACCAGAAACACAAAGGAGAACGGGTGGAAATGGTCCGATGTCCTTTCCCTTGGGGAGAAAATTTGTATTCCCATCAGAAATCAATCCCAATAGCTGCTGCTTAGTATGCAAATTCTCAACTATGCTAATGTGCCGTAATTATATAAATTAAAACGAAATATAAAAATTATATATCGAGGTCTATTAATATTTTCTAGAACTAGTTTCAGAATTATAATTAGAGATGATATTTATTGACAGACATTAGGGTTGTGTGTAAACTAAGCACTGAGCATATTTTGAATATTTTTATATCTATTGTGAGGGTGCAGCTTTAATAATGTTCTTCAATATAAAGATGACTTTTTTTATAATTACATATTAATACCTATAGATTCCTAAGATACATCTAAGATAAATAATAATTTAGCACACTTACTTTTTACTAAACTGCAATATAAAGTTTCATAAAATAAATTATTATTTAATAAATGAAAAGTAACTTGTAATAGAAAAGATAACTAAAAATATGCTATAAGTTAGAAAATATACTTCAAAATATGCTAAGAAGGTAAATAAACATTTTAACATCACAAAACTAAGATTATAAAAGCTTTGGTAAACAAATCTGTCTTATCTTTTTGCAACCAATATTTAATAATATAAATCCACAAGTTACAGGCTGAATTGCTAGTTAATAATAGCAAATAATTATTCACCTATTTGTTACATTTTCACAGCTAGGACAGAATGATGAAATTTGGTCAAGGGATAGTTTAAATCACAGAGGATACAGTTTTGTGTATTTCAATGTGAACACAGGTAAATTAATTGAATTAGGAATCTAATACATGTATACATTATTTTATAAATGGTTAAATAAAATCACCAAGACTTAAAAAAAATATGCTTATATATCCATTAAATGGAACAGCTGTGTATACAGTTATTGTTACTACACAAAATAATACTCACATTCCGACAAGCCCCTGTTCTCCAGTATAATCAGTCCAATAAGAGTTATAAGTACAGCTAGCAATGAGAAAAATATGACTTTGGCACACCAGTGGCCACCAGTGCCATGTTCATTTTGAGAGTGCATATAGATATCACCTTCGCCCAAAGCCGCGGCCGTGCCACGAGGCTCTTCAATGCCAAGATCATCTGTAACGGATGAGAAATCCTTGTGTTAGTTAACGATTCTTTGATTTTTTTTTAGTAGTGACTATACATACCTTTCTTTTTCTTTTTATCTTTACGCTTTCTTGGTTGAACGTCGCCTGACATGGTTCACTCCGCTCTGGCCAGCTCTAGCGCGCTCGGTAGGCGACAGAAACCCACTTATTGTTTCATAACCCTGAGTAAACAATGATGCTACAATGAAATTGCATAAAATGGGCAAGTGTTAAACAAGATTCCAAATACGCAAGTTTCATGAATAAAGAAATGTATGGCGCACGTTGATATATCAAAATAACCTACTTAGTATTACCGCGGCAGCTTTCTTCAATTTATTTTAGAATTTTAACCTAAAAATAACCGGCAAAGACAGCTGACGAGAGAGACAGGGATAAAGATAACTGAAGGGTTTCGGCTTCGGCCGTCTACGAAACCGTAGTTTAGATATTGTGAACGAAATCTTTGCAAAATATTTATTATGAAATTGTTATTTATTTACGATAAGTGTTCCATGTACTCTTATTAGCCATACGTATCTATGGCTATTAAGAGTACATGGCGTAAATGGAAATAAATGTAAATGTATTTCCTAATTACTGAGGTTGATGGAATAATGTATCGATATTAGCACAGATCCACTTGTAAGTATCTTTATTTTCACTATATTCAAACATTCCCATGAAATTTTTAAACGAAATTTTAAAAGTCATTATTTATTTATCGGTGGTTTTGCCGCGAAAGTGAAAAAATAGCGTTTCCGATTTTGTATTATTTTCCACAACTCATGATTCCTTGAATATAAATTTAGTGTAATAATGGTGGGTTATTAACCAATAATACTTTGTGAACATACATGAGAGCAGGCAAATTGTGCAAAGTTGATACTTCCGTATTCGCTCCAAAACTCCACAAGAAAATCAAGGAAAGTTTATACCTAATATGGCAAACTTGACTATGACTAGACCATGACATTTTTCTTGACTTAAACTAGTTTAATAAACTAGTATTCTATACAATTGACAATGGTTAAATCTTCAAAGCCAAAATTAAAGAAAATAAAACATTTTGAGAGAGGGCGCGGGCGCGACATATCCTGGTCAATGTCAATGTCAAATAAATTTGACGGTACATTGTTTACATTCAAAGTTATACTCAAGTGATAATCAATACATTACAAATATTACAATACATTGTCTGCGCCTCAACTCGCGCTAAAATAATAATCTTACTTCTAACCGAATAAGCAAGTCTGATCACAAACTTGAATAGATAGGGATATATAAAAATGACTGAAGTTATTGTTTTGTTTGATGGGTATTCTAACATGATTGGTGATAATCAAATGTCTGCTAACTGCAGTTGTGTTCTTATAAAAGGAGAACATACAGTTATTGTAGATACACTCACATCATGGGATTCAGAGAAGTTATTAACCGGCAAGTTATCTGAAATGTTAGAACAATGTACTTAGATAGCAGTGTGAAGGTTTTACATTGGTTTTATACACATAGGTTGAAATTAAGATGATGGAGATTTTAAATTAGAATTATTTGTATTCCTTGCAGCTTTAGCAGACCATTCAGTGACACCAGAAGCAATACATTATGTTGTATCAACTCACGGGCATTCTGATCATATTGGGAATAATAATTTGTTTTTGAAAGCAAAACACATTGTTGGCTTCAGTGTTTCATTTCAAGACTCATACTTCTTGCATCCTTTTGACAAAGGTATACTAACTGCAATTAATTATAAATTTCTAGCCATTTCCATTTTTATTAAGTTCATATTAGTGAATAGATATCTTCTGCTACATCTTCGCCCCATCAATAGTTACTTATCCTATCTAGCATAGAAAAAATGTTAGGTATAAGCTATGTACATTCTAAATTTTATCCAAATCCGTTCCGAGTAGGTCTCTACAGTTATACCTGCAATCAGTCATTTTTGACAAATTGATGGTTGGTCGCATGTAAGCACAACTATAGAAGACCAATGGCTAAATGGGTCAAAGCAGAAAATTATGTATTTATGAGGCCTTAAGTGTGTTTAAAGATCTATACTTGGTACTTGGGCTTACCTGAGTTAAATAGGATTAAAAGTACCATGTCTTATCCTATATTTAAATCCAATTATATACTTACTTTCATGCATCCAGTTGTTACAATGAGATATCTCATTTCAATCATACTCACAACCCTTAAGATTTATAATCATGTATTTAACGACAGTTTACAAACATTTGTATTTCATTCTTAGGTGAAGAATATGCGATAAACAATAATATCAAAGTAATACCTACACCAGGGCATACTCTTTCTGATGTAACAGTACTTGTAAAGAGAAAGGATGGAGACACAGTCGCTATAACAGGTAAAAATAACAAAGACAGCTGAATGTTCTTAATTTGAATGCTATCTCCAACCATCTTATAGCGATGGCCTATTAGGAGGACTATCACTCAGGTGATTGTCTGATACAATTTTATTGAGAGATAAAATCAATAACATAGACATGTGTAGAGCTCAGTAGCCCTAGCACGAATATTTCATTGTCTCGTAACGTTAACGTATCGAGCTTACCGTACGAAAACGGAGCATTACGATAGTCGGTAGCACAAAGCACTTGTCATCTACTATCGAGGATTCGAAAGTATTACGTAAGTGACGTCATTCTGCGTAAAAAGGGGTGGGCTCAATTGAATGAAAACCACGAAAAAAGACCGAAATGTTACGAAAAAATAAATAAATTGTTTATGCATAATGCTAAAAATTTGAATTTGACACCTATCTATTGTCAATCTGAATTGTCATTTGAATGTTTTTTGACTGAAATCGTCGCTAAGGACGGTCTCTAAGGAAGTTGAATGCCTCTTTGGTCAGCCGGAAGTAGTTTTGAAAGTTTTTGTTTGAAAGATTCAACGCATTATATTCATTATTGTATGCCCGGCTTCCAATTTCTCTCTAAAAACCAATTTTAACAACAATTTATTTAATAACTTAATGAAAACCAAGTAAGTAAAAAATTTAATATCCTCAAACCATAGGTATCATTATTAATCTTATATCTATTTGCTCATTTTTCGCATATTCGTTGAGACTTCCAGCTAAATAATAATGCAAAGAGCTCCGTAGCATTTTATTTACTTGAATAAAAATTATTCTAAATCGTTTCTAACACCTGACGAATGTTTTCTCACCGAAAAATTCTCAGTGAATAAAGTTTCGTACGTTCTCGATAGTTTTACGATAGCCAGCCTTCGAGCTAATGTCAAAATAAGGTTCGTGCTCGCAATTTTCATACAAAATGTCTCAAGTAACGTTAACGTGACGATACGTAGGCGATAGGAGAGTTGTCAAAAGCGTTCGTGCTGCCGAATTTAGTTCAATTTACGCACTGTAGAGGCGCTGATAAAATTTCATATAAATTGTTGACGTTTACGATACGAACACTTTCTCGCAAGTTGTTCGTGCTAGGGCCACTGTATGTTTGAACATATGGTAGTGTGAACAGCTTTGCAAGTCATTGCAACTTTCGAATCAAATTGCTGCCTGTTTGCTTTTGCAGGGTGGTATCGGGTTCGATTCACTGTGGGAACACAACTTATATCTTCAAGGGAAATTTGTTTCTGGTCCTGGGTGTGATGTGAATATTTCCAATACACAAGTCATTGAATTTAATGAGGGGCTGTGAGTGTGAAAGCTTTAGATGTCATGATCATGATAGTGAGAGCAATGACCAATTGGAATAACACCTAAGGCTTTGAGTTGGTTGGAGAGCAACCAAAACCAATATTCTTACCCGTGTTCAATAACAGCAATTCAGTAATCCTCACTTAATATTCTAGGTGATCTTTTTGAAAAGTCGGAAGACATTGAAAACCCTGATGTTTGGATGGAAGCAGGTAGTGAAGATCCAGTGCAACAACAGAAGAACAGATCTAAAATAGCAAATCAGGCAGACTGGATAGTTCCAGGACATGGACCTTTGTTCAGAGTAACTGAAGAAATCAGGAAGTCCTTACAGAGGCAAAATGAAGAATACAACAAATAGAATTGATATTATTATATCCTCTCTGACTCTATATTTTTTTCATACACTGGTATACTTTCATTTTATATGTTTCTTTGTGATCTTAATGCTAAGCTTACTTTGAGTATGATTTTATTAAACCTCGACCTGAATAGGCGGGAAAAAGCGACGGTATACGACCAGTAAGTCTGAAGCCTTTATGTATATCGGTGGTATCGAAGCCTCCAAATGTAGGCATTTTCAACCGACTTCAAAAAAAGAGATTCTCAATTCGACTGTTTTTTTTTGTATGTATGTCACGCGATACCTCCGGCAATCATGAAGAGATGATGATGATTTTTTTTTTTTGGTAGATTATACTTCAGAGGTGTTCCCATATAAATTTAATCGAAATAGATTCAGCCAAAACCAAAATATACGCTGTGAAGTCGGTTTTTTAAGCTTTGCTTGCATTTAATTATTAAAAATAGTTACTGGTTTTATTAAGATGATTATAACCATTATAAATTCCTTAAAAATGTATCCAACAATTACGATGTTTTAGCTATCCTAAGTCATTTAGGCCCAGCATTTACCACATTATCACATATTAACAGGCAAGATAGTGTGTACGCTTGATGGGTAAAAACCGAGGTTTATTTGGGAGTCGTGTGTCGCCTTACAAGTTCTCGAGTGCGAAGGCTCGAGCGACGCCGGGCTATCGGCTACCTGCCCTCATACATAAATGCATTAATTATAAAAAGAAAGGGGCCGGCGACTTAAAATAGTTCATTCCGAATTAATAGTTAATGAATGTAAAAATAGTTACTAAGTAAGTAGATAGATCTCATACCATAACAGTTGTTTAGTTGTAGCTATGAATAACAATAAAAGACAAATTTCAAGTAAAACTTTTATTAAACATACAGGAATCCCTTTCTTTCGAAATAGCAATGTAAGTAAGTATAAGACAAATAAGCACGGCTCTAAATTGAGAGTAATTTTGATATAGGGTATAAAATTGGAAAACTTGGGAATCCTAATTGGCTACTTAACTAAGGTAGTGTAAGGCTTATCAATAAAAAACTTATCATAAGCTGTTCTTAAAGCATGTCAATTATTTATTTATTATTAAAGAATGATAACGTTGTTTTATGGTGTTGTATACAACTCATATACACCACCCTAAATAGGATACTTTAAAACAATATGTTTACATCAGATTTTTATTAGAACATGACAAGTCAAAATGTTGTCAATTTAACAAATATACAAAGAAATTTCATGTTGCTAGGTTTCGCAAAATAATATAATCATATAAATCTTCCTTTTTCTCTCGGTTTTACGATCTACAATTTTATCATAAAGAGCAAAAGGTTTCACAAACCATTTATTTGATGTTGACATATACATAGTTGGAAAATTACATGACATATACACACAAAAGCTTTCTTGAGTACACTTTAGGATTCAACAGTACAACGAGTACCTTTAAATATTTATTTCCATTTAAAATGGAACAAAAAGAAACAAAACAATACTTAAATAAATCTCTATTATCCGGATTTCCCCAGCCAGGTTATTGATTATTTATACAAAATTCGGTCTTATGATTGACGCGCACGCATCAATTTTAAAAGATCAGCATCGCCTAACCTTTAGAATGTGCCAAAGCGAGACGATGTCATTACAAGCAAGTGAACGGTACCGCACGCAGGCGAGGCAATGCTGTTATAGTGCCGATGTCGGGATGATAATAATAAGCCTTATTTAATCAGTTTAAAATAGAATTTTCGTGCGCAAACAGCGCAAAATCTTGCGCCCGCAACGTACATAACAGACCGATTTGACATTTGAAATAGATAATTGGTTCAAAAATAGTTGTTCTATAACGAGTTTTTACTAGGCTGTCGATGGATAACAGAACTTTCACAGTATCTTAGAAAGAAGAAAACAATTTTATTATAATAGACTAGATATGACATGCATGATCAACATTGTAATATTGAGAAATGCTAGGCTGTAGTAACGATATCTCAGTTTTTCTTAATATAACCTTTATTTTTGACACAATCCATTTTAAAACTAGGTACTTTATAAGAAGACAGACAATGCTTCGGGGTTATGTAAAAAAAGCAATATATTTTTTCATTTATTTAGTTAAAGCGTTAACACTTAAGGTGGGGGTCTAAAAGTACATTAGATTCCTACTTGCATTGATTCGATGTGGTACTATAAATACTTCAGATTATACACGAAGTGCAATAACAGTAAAGCTATAATTAAAGAGGACTAAGTTATCATTATCACCCCAAACCCATGTGAAATTTGCACTAATATAGTATTTTAATTACTAGGATGAAGATCTTTTTACATTTTATGTCACAAATTTCTTATCACATTCAGTTAAATAATACTATAAACTATAAAAAATATAAATTCATTTAAGAGAAAACGAATCATCTCGGTACAGTTTGAATAAAATAATAAATTCTTAATTTCTTTGTGTAAAGAAACACCAAAATATTATTAGACTTTTGTGGCACTCAATTTAGTTTTGACCGGATAGAGCAAACTGATCCCTTGCATACAATACACAGAATTGGAGAACTGTTTTCTCATGTTGGAAGATCATTTTAAGTATAATATTAAATAATGCTAGGAACTAACTCCTAAAACCGTTTAAAAACCTGAACTTGAATCGTAGTACGGCCGTAGTTTACCACATTAAAGTTAACTGTCCGGAAAAATCCAAGCATCAAAACGAGTTCTTACAGGTTTCCCGTTGTAGGCATAGGGTATTTATCATCCTCGCCCACATCGTCACTTTCTTATCGGTAAAATAGTACTGATATCTAATAAAATGTAGAAAACAAACACGACGCGAACAAGGACATATTACAATGTAGCAATGCGTGGCGCGTCTATTTCTTTTTTGTCAATAATTAGTTGGCGGCAATTTACAATAATATAATCTATGTACAATTGTACATGTTATTATGTATACGTAAGCGAAAGTGTGTAACGTTACGTGAACTGTATACATGGGTCAGTGCCTAATAGATTCAAATGAGAGCAATATATTGTTAGATATTACTCCCTGTGATACCTTCAACCGATATCCGAGTGTCGACGAGTCCAGGCCATAATTGCTGCGTGCAATAATTAAATAACTTCCTATTAATCGATACATCTATACACTAGGTAGAGCAATTGTATATCACAGCCGATGATCACTAACGCTACAAAGCTCAAACATGCCCATATCCGTTCCGAATATTAATTGATAGCTGCAACCAAAACAAAAAGGAAACATCAAATATAATACATATAATAAACTGAAATGATATCATTGTTTATTTGAGGGAACACCACATTATATATTTATAAATAAAAGATAGTATTTGAAATCCAATTCAATTGTATAAGGATTTTATATGTTTCTTTTTTACAAATCTAAAGATGTTATTTACATTATTATAACACTTTTAATAAAAACTAGTAATAATAAAAAGTAAGTTACTACTGTTCGATTGATATTATGTCTTGAAGTACCTACATTTATGCTTTTATATTCAATAATATAGAAGCGCGCATATTCTGCAGGACAAAATAAAATTTCTTAGCTGATTACAAGCTCATAATGCTTTACCTGAGGGTCGATGGTAGTAGGAACGGTTTGAGTTTCATCAATACATAGGTCAGAGTCCGAATCGGTTCGTCGAAGAGAGCTATCCTGTAATAGAAAAAATACATTATTTATAGAATTAACTGTGTAACGGAAGTGTATTTAAAATGGCAAAATCTAAATTTTAAAAATATCCCCGATGCTCTATTTAGAAAACGGCTGCACCGATTTCACCATGCTAATTCTGACATACACAACACTCTCAATCAAATCACCTTTCCAAAACAGTATTTTTTATTCCAAACTAGCCGTGCCCTGCGGCTTCGCCCGCTATTATCAGGTTAAAAAGTAGCCTATGTGTTAATCCTATGTATAATCTATGTACATTCCAAATTTAATCCAAATCCGTTCAGCCGTTAAAGCGTGAAGAGGGAACAAACATACTTACACACTTACACACAAACTTTCGGATTTATAATATTAGTAGGATTATGTGCACTTGCATCTTACATAACCCAGTTTTAAAAGTTAGTGTGGGGCTGTGTATTTAAATAATCTATATATTATATTTAAATGTCGCGAATTCTGATAGCACAGTATAAGGTACAACCAAGTACATAGCTAAGATTAAAACAAACCTGCCCAATGTCACGATTTTATGATAATATATATCTTAGATAGTTAGGACAGAATCCGCTGTACCGCGCCTTAGTAAAGTGCGCGACGAGACGAGGCAAAAGCAGGCCACTTCACTCAGCCAGTTCGTCAATGATCACCAAATGGACACGCTTTCCTCCCGCCTTGCCGCTCATTCCTAAGGCGCGATACAGCAGTTTCGGTCATACTATAGACAGAATGTCCCTACCATATGCTACCAGTATACAGTAAATAGGTATATTCCTTTCAAGAATAGTTCATCCTCAACCGTATCATCGCTTTCCATCGCAGCCCATCAGATGAACGTTAGTCATCAAGACGAATGAGTTAAACAAAATCAATCACTTACTCCTTGCGTGTACTGATGCGTAGTGGTCAAAACGCGAGCGACAGGCCTGCAGAAGTCTGGCAACGTCTCAGTGAGGGGAGGCCTGGCGTGTGTCAGCAAAGGCTTGAGTAGTTTGGAGTCAACCGCGCCCCAGAGACGCGCTAGGCGAGCCTTCTGGCCGTTGCTGCCGTCACCCCCGCCTCGAGGTGTGTCCTAGCACATACCAAATTATACTTATCGCAATACTGCTACGTTTCATTCTAATAGAACAGTAACAAAGTTTCATTTTTGGCTCTATTTTTATTTCAGAAATATATACATGTGTAAATAATATCATGTAGTTTATCATCAAATAAGTAGTCTGAAAATCCAGTGTTATTCAGATACTATTATTTGTCCCATTTGCATTTTTAAACGTGATGTAATTAGTTTGGACTACAGTTGCTTCTCGAATGCGATGTTCGGCCATATAGAGTGATGATGACTTAAGGACGGAGCAAGAAAGGCAACTAAGCCAACCGACTTTTATAATAAGTCGACCAACAATTGAATACTAGTAACTACAAAGAAAATGAATAACTTGGTATTTTGGTTTAATGGCTGGACCCTAACCGCATTAAGTTATCAAAAGATATTGATCCTTAAACCTAACAATACCAAATTGCACCATAAAAAGAAAACGTGATATTTTGCTTTTCTCTTTCATATTATTACATTTTGTAAAATACTAATCGTAATAACACAAAAAACGACCAAAAGACACGTTTTTTTTTTTGCTACAACGCTTAAACTATGTAAGCATGCCCTTCATGCGCCATCTCAAATTATTTACTGTATAAAGAACATCCAACATGCACAGTTATTGGTTTTAATACAGCCAAATTACACTTCTCATTAAAAAAATCGAATCACCTCTGAAGTTTGGTTTTGAATGAGTCTTATGATTTTTTTACGCAAGACAAAATAAAGAAATAATGTCAGTTAATTGCGGATATTATAAGGCATCGTTTGATGAACATTGATGTTTCAAATTTAAAACGAAATTAAATTTCATTAGCTAGCGTGTTTTGTTCAACAGGTATGTTTTTAGTCTTTGAGAAGAATTTGTAAAATGTTAGAAATAAAGACGTAAGACAAAAAATGATTTAAAAAGTTTATTCAGTATCTCGTGTTTCCCCCCCGGGCTTTAATGACTGCTTCCATGCGGTTCTTCATGGAACAGAGAGTCACAATCTTTTGTTGTGGGATGTTATCCCTTTTTTCTCGTATAGCTGTTATAAGCTGGCCAAGCGGGACAGGATCTCTCGCTCTTACTCGTCTCTTCAACATACCCCATTGGTGTTCTATGGGATCTATATCGGGCTTTTTGCTGGCCAGCCCATAACCGTAATACCGACTTCGTTCAGGTATTCATTTACAATGCCTGCGGTATGAGCCCTGGCATTGTCTTGCATAAAAATTAACTCTTCGCCAGTAAAATGTGCGTAAGGTGAGGCTCCAGACACTCTTTGATGTAACGTGGCCCAATTAATGACGGTAAACGAGTTTCAGATACAAAAGCAAGTTCGGTTTTTCCATCGACGCTTATGCCTCCCCAAACCGTCAATGAACTGCCACCGTAACTGACTCTTTCTTCAATGCAGCACTGTGCAAAACGCTCTCCCTCTTTTCGATACACCTTCATTCTTCCGTCGTTACCATAGAACATGATTTTACATTCGTCAGAAAAGAGAACTTTGTTCCATTGTAGGTATGACCAATTTAAGTGCTCACGTGCAAAGTTAAGGCGCGCTCTTCGGTGGTCTACCGTCAATTTTGGGCCATTAGTTGGTTTATGTTATGAGATTTAAGGCCACGCTCCGACAATCTTCTAATAGTAAAATCGCTCACAGTCAATCCTCGAACCACACGGAGCCGCTGCTGCAGTTGAATAGATTTAAATCGACGATTTTAAGAGAAATTGTCACAATATACTGGTCATCTCGTTCAGACGTGACGTGACGTCTACCTGATCCTAGTATAATTGTGTAGCCTAAACTGCTAGCGGAGTATTCTTTTAATGATAACAAACCTCTTTTTTTTAATTCCGTCTGAATAATCATAAGACTCATTAAAATCCAAACTTCAGGGGTGTTTCGATATTTGTGATAAGAGGTGTATTTTAAAGTGTGGCCGAATGGTTTAGAAATATTAATATTATTAGAAAGTTAACTGAACACCATCATACATTGCATATTTCCATGCAGCAATCACATGCCTTAATCAGATATGATACAATCTGATATGCACTAATTGAAGGATAATGCACCTTACTTATCGAAATCTAAGGTCGAAAATTTATCCTATAAAGTACTTAAATACAAAACAAACTAACAATTATATACAAGATTTTGATACATTATCCATCAGATAGCGTGTATCAGAAGTAATTCAGGCTCATCAAAAAAGAAAATAGATAAAAATAGTGTACATACGTCGTCCAGTTGCCAAGGCATAACCACTTCTTTCGCGCCATTAGCCCATTTAACTATCATGCGGCCTCTCTAGACATCAAAAGAGAAACCAAAGAAAGCGATAAGGTAAAGTAAAATAACATGCACAGTGCTACACTAGACAGGAGAAGTCAGGTGTAGAATGTAGATACTACGTTCCGAGGCTAACACTGGCCCAAATATTACTGATAAAATTATAAAAGGAAAATCTACAAATGCGTACAGATTCATAAACATTTTGTGATCGGTTTTCATTTGAATTAAGTCGAAATGAAGCTTATTTGTTAGTAGTTGAGTCGGTTTTAAATAGAGATAGATAAGTGGTTTGTGTTCTTGGCAGTACTTTGGGCCAATGTGCGCTTTATTGACAGTGCTCAAATTTATTTTACAAGATGTCGGTATTGTACAAGTGCTAAGAAATAAATTGAATATGGAATCGTGCTATTTTACCCTAACTGTTACCGAGTTAGTAAATTAATCAAAAGTATAATAAGTTGTAGCCCACGATGCATAAATTAGAACGTCGTCAGTCAGTCAATACACAATAATATGTAAATTTCGTGCACCATTCAATGTCAGTATTCATGATTTAGTTTATCGTGCGTTTTTTGTAATGCGTGCATCTTAATATTGTCTTACTGTAGCCCTGTCGCAACTGGCCGGTTGCGTGGGATCCAAGTTTCGAAGACCGAAGCCTAAATCGGCAGGCTTGAACAATAAAATTAAACTTTATGTAAAAAGTATTTAGATAGGAAGCAACGAAAGGCCAGAACAAAAGAGCCTTTGCAAGAGATAGCGCAATGCGACTGAATCAATCTAAAATAGCTAATAAATAAAATAAAAATATGTCATACAAATAATAAAATAGCCGCAATTTCAAATGAAGCCACAGAATAGGAAATACGTATGATATATAAATAGAAGTAAAAGTCTTTAAAGACATAAAATTACACTTATATTTAAACGCTTTTTATAAGGAAGTTATATATTATCATACAGAAAATAACATCATATAAGAATGTCATGTAACATTGTTGTGATCGGTTTACAGAGCATATACTCGTCAAACATTCATTCATATGAATTATGTACTGCTCGTTGGCTTAGGTTGGGTGCGCGTTCGCCTTCTAAGCAAGGGTATCGGGATCGATTTCCCAGAATACAAGTTTTCTCCCCAAGGGAAATTTGTGTTTATGGTTGTGATGTGAATGTTACCTGCACCTACAACATAAGCTATCGTACTTGTGTGTGGGACTGTGAGTATGAATGTAGGTGGTAGGATGTAGGATGTCCGTAGGAACATATGTATTACGGATGTAGATCCAAATAGATAATCTAAAGATACAACAATACTGTTATTTATTTTGATAAGAAATGTAATGTTTTGATGATTACCAGCAATGTATTAACGTAAATAATCGAATAAAAACATAAAAAATATGCATATTTCCTATTCTAAGGAATTTGAACCTTTTTTCCTTAACATACGACTTTTGTTTAGTTCGTGCAATATAGGGTTTATTTCAGAAAAATTCATTCGATTTGCGCCACTTATTAAGAAATTTTTAATAATGAATTTAATGATACTGCCCGTAGTAGGTAAGTCAAATTAGTCCCACAATTACATTGTCACACACCCTACCTAAACTATTGCCCTTGAAATAAGTTAGTATATACCTACGAGGACATAATCACAACCTATCTTAAATAAATAAAAGGCGTAATATAGTATTATACAAAATATTACAGTATAATTGTATAGTAAGAACGCATGGAAAGTTATAATTCTAACTTTCTATGCCTTCTTCATAGAGGATTCTAGAAAGGTATATCAGCAGGTGGATCTATTATAACTATTGGCAACCGGCCTCCTTTTATAAACGATATTATAATCGGATCCTATCGTTCGTCTAATCTAGAATTTCTAGAGCTGCACTTCGCTCTAATGTGTTTACGCTCACTTGTAAAGTGTGTGTGTATATATAGGTAATTGCACAACTAAAATCTATACAGATCATCGTACAGTAAATAGTTAAGTAAAAAATATATTAGACTGTTAGAATTTAAGATTCGTTTTTGCCGTATTTCTCTTTCGTTGTTAAATGAGTCCCGTGATACCGCGTGCAGTACTACCCAAATAGTTGGCAATACACGCTTCCAAATATTTTTAAATGTCATTAGTCAGGGTTATTTGTTAATACCAGAAAGCTCTTAAAGCCTGATTCTTGTTCTAACCCTTAGCTTATTTAGTTGTTAACTGTGTTCTGAATGTGGAATATCACAATATAGAATTCGAAAAGCCGTACCGCGAAAGTACCGTACGTCGATCTCCATGGTTGGAATGAGGTCCCAAGAATGTTTTGGTATTTTACAAATAACCCTATATATGAAACACCCCGCAGAGCATTAAGATCGGATCAGGTACATATTGGTCGTCATGCGACCAATGTTGTTAACGACGACTAATTTGTTGTACAATTATCTATTCGTCTACACACCAACATCACATGCAGCGTTCAGTTTTAGATTACACGATCTCAACAAGTAATTCTTTTTTCGAATTGCTGCCACACGGGACTCGCCTGGCTCGAACGGATGGCGATCGAGGACGCTACAACGGTGTTCGCGCCCATGTCTTCGCACACCTATCCGTTCAAACCAAACGCTTCCAGTTCTGTGTGTAGCAGCCATAAAGATAAGGCCCACATTCTACGCCAATTGTTTCCACGCGTAGTTGCGTTTATAAATATACATTTGAACAGAAACAACATGATTTATCTAAGATAGTTTGTGTTGTTAGTAACGTATAAAGCAGAGTATACAAAGCACCGGTTAACATCGATGTACTAGTGTATACGTACCGGTCCGCCTGAGTCCGTGGCGTGGTAGAGCTGCCACAATAATGGTTTATTAATCACATGCGAGAGGCCCTAGTCCGTACACAGGGCTTGTGTGAAAGGAGATGTCTAGTGTGAAATCGGGCTTAGCTCAGCCTTAGGTATCAAATCGGTCGAATCATACTGATTGGTAGTTTAGATATCGGTTTCGCGTCTTTCATAATACAATCAATTTAATAACATTTGCACTCTCAAAAAGATCACGATTCTTGAAAAAACTATATAAAAAATACAATTAAGTGGCAGTAGCTGGAGATGGTTAGATGAGCTAAGACATATTTCACTCTATGAAAGTTGCCCTTTGGCTAGATCCCAATATAACTAACTTCCCTTTATGAACAGTCATTTTTTGAACGCCACTACATTTTCAATACTTTAGTACAAAAATCTAAATTCCCTCCACATCCGCATTAAAAAAGCGAGAAGGCAAACAAACAGTAACACGTTCGTGAGTGATACGTACCCCAAAATAAGTAAATAAAAATAACCAAACGTCAAACGGCGTTCTATCCTGTTTCTAGGTAACGTGCTAGTGGTAACCATTGCCCACATCATCATATATCAACTAGCGTTATGGAGGTCAAACGCTAGGCCATTTGGTACTTAGAAATAGTAAAAACTTTTGTATTACAAGGAAACATTTTAATTATTCATCTGTGTTTACCCCCACCACTTTTCGTCACACTAAAAGCTTGCGGATCAGAATTTCAAACTCCCATTAAAAAAATCCAATATTGTCGTCTCAGTTAAATTAAAAAAAAAACAAAGGCCCTCCTAACTGGTCTCCACCAAGTAAGTCGGATATTGAAACTGTTAACAAAGCAAAAGTCTAATAAAACATTTTATTTTAACAGAATTTCTACTAGGATATTGGGTAAGGTAGTTTATTGGGATCAGCCGTTATTGTAAGTATGGGAGGCACATATACTAGCTAGCACGTAAACGCGGCTTGTTTCGGTGAATATATTCAAGTTAAACATATTGTGCTTAGGTGAAGAAATATTAACCAATTAAGTGGTAATTGGCTATTTAAAAATATCTAATATCACTAAACTGCATATGCAATGCAACAAATCTAACTGCAAATGCTATAGAATAGGGTAGGTGACTGTCAATGAGTGATCTGTGCTGATTATCAATGCAAAACTTAAAAACCTACTTCACCGCTGTATCTTTGGAACCCTCGATCAGTTTGAATTAATTAAATACGCATTATTGTGGATAAATCAAAAACTACTGACAGATCTTGATCAAATTTAAATGGACCACATGGAAAGCACCAGCTTTCAAATAAAAATGAATAATTGAAATCGGTTCACCAAGAAAAAAGATCTGAGGTAGCACATAAAAATACTGGTCAGCTTTAAAAAAATATCAGTCAACTTCCCTATTACGGCACTGCAATTTATATCTACTCTGGATATAGTCGACCTAAGTTTATCACTAAACATTTTTTGCATTAACATAATTAGTGACAAATTCAGCAGATTAAATTATTATTGCAGTATTACAAAGCAGTTTAGTAATATTTATACGGTTACGTTTTTATCTGGTACTGTAATTGAATTCAAATAATATTCTAGACTAAAAGCTTCAATATATAGATATGCTATAAACCAAAGAAAACTTGTTAGCAAAAAACAAAAGCATAGCACATAGCAACGAAATGTTAACACAACATTAGCGAAATTCCACACTATATAAAGATCAAACGTTCGATAAACCTTCTAAATTTAAAATATGTTTTGTCTTATTTGAAAGCATATCAGAATTCAAATATTTTCGCGAGTTACGCTCTCAACCGTTCTGTGACCGCGGTCCGCGTTGATATTGCAATGCCGACGTGTGTCGTTAATGGGCAGCATTTAAGATTCATAATAAAAATCTACTTAAATTCTATTTAAAGTGAGTTGTTTTGTTATATTTATCCGATATTTTTCTGTTTATTTATGGACATACATAAAAGTCGTAAGTGCATAATACTACCAAAAAACACCGCTTACTGATAGTGGTAAGGTTTTAATTAAAACAAAGTTACACAATATAATTATTGCTGCATTGCCAACAAATGTATATGTCGATGCGACGCCATTTTAGTGAAAGGTTTTTATAGGACCGTGTATCCGAAGATTTTACAAAGGGTTTATCGAACATTGTAACTTTTTACGAATAAGGGAATAAGTTTTTATACATATGATAAAATGAAGTCCTAAACTGAAATTACTTTTCATAGACGCAATCGCTCTCTATCCTATTGCTAATTAAATTCGGCTAATCTCATAGAAGGTACAAACAACATAAGTAGTAAATGCTCAAGTGTTTTTGTAGCTTCCATGATTGGTACTTTCTATTTTATTTCCAAGTGTTAATACCATCGACCTACCAATATATGGATTTCGGAACCGCGCTCATAAGTGTCCACGAACATAGGCGATAAAACGCTATATAAGCGACAATCGCTCCTTGCGATCATAGGCGACAAAACTGTACGCTGATTAATTGTTGCAAGCAAAAGTAAGCTATGTAGTTAAAGAGATTAGTCATATTTTAAATTGCTTTAGTTTGTTTGTCATATATACCACGTATCTATATTGTATACACGTTTGTATAGGTTCATCGGGACCCGAAAATTAGACCCGAAGTCCATTTATATATAGGTCGATGGTTAATACCTACAGTTTAACCAATGTTCAGCAAAGTTAGGAATTTATGTATCAAGTTTTTTATTATCAATGATATTCAACATAATTTAAGACCTTATCGTAATTCATAAATAAATTATTCGTTTACATATCTTTGCTAATCACATGGTCGTCTATTTTAATAAAAAAGCGTGTTCTTTAGCTACCAAATTAAATTTACTGAAATGTGCAAAATAAGATAAGGGTAACCTGTTTATGTATAATTGATTACTTACGCTTCTCACGTCTCTGTATGGTAGAGCTTCACTTTCTTCGTTGCCTTGGCTGAAAATTATGAAAATAAATTATTCTAAATGCATTGGGAATTAGGTTGAAAAACTAGTCATCTTCAAATTTTAATTAGCTCTTGTTGATGGAGCGTAGCTATCTGAGTTAACTTGGGTGGTTCAGTACTTAGTCTGTCCTTCTGGCTAAGGCATTTATACAAATATGTACATACAAGTACATTTTGTTATTTCCTATAGGAAGTAAGATAGGATACGTACCCAGTGGGTATACGTAGATATGCGAGTGCGTGCGTCGCCGCTCCTCCCTGTAAAACTACAGAAGCGATGACAATCAGCGACGTTGTCGTCAGCATGGCTTGTCGCGCTTCTGACACGGTGTTGCGAATTGCTAGGGCGAAAGACATGGCGCCGCGAAGACCTAGAACCCAAAAAGTAATGTCTTATTATACCTTATAATAGACCGTTGAACTGCCCGTTGGCTTAGTTGGGTGAACGTGCGGTTTCTAAGCAGGTGTATCGGGTTCGATTTCCGGCGGGAACACAAGTTTTCTCCCCAAGGAAAATTTGTGGTTCTGGTTGTGATTGTGTGTGTGATGTGAATGTTTCCGGCACCCACGACACAAGTTATCGAACTTAGTGTGGGGCTATGAGCGTGATAGTTTATGTTATGTTTTGACGACCAAGCGTCGGCGTCGGCGCGGTGGTCTCTTCCCTTTGCGCAGTAGGTACGTCCTGGGTTCAATTCTCGGCAAGAGTACAATTCTTCTTCCCAAGGGAAATTTGAAAAATTGTGCTTCTGGTTTACTGGGTGTGATTGATTGTGTTAATCAAAATGTATCCGGTGTGAATGCGTTCGTTCATACTTATTAATACAAAATGATTAGCCGTGCCCCGCGGCTAAACCCACGTTAATTCAGTAAAAAATAGCCTATATGTTATTCCAGAATCTAAACTTATCTACATTCAAAATTTTATCAAAATCGGTTAATTCGTTATGGAGATGCGTTGACACACGCAATTCAAACTTTCACATTTATAATATTAGTAGGATAATTAAAATGCCAGTTGGCGTAGTTGTTTGCGCATCTGCATTCTAAGCAGCGAAACCGACAGGCTTCGCTTCCCGGTAGGAACACAAGTTTTCTCTCCAAGTACAATTTGTATTTCCGGTTCTGGAAGAGATTGTGTGTATGATGAGATTGGTTCCGACAGCCATTACACAGTATTTTATTCAATACCTAGCTGTTAGTATTCCATTAAAAATAAAAATACAATAAACGAGAGGCTATTGGGCTTAAATTAAGTAAATAACAGTATAGAAGTAAATATGTTACCTGCAAAGAACAGCATGTGCTGAAAGTTCATCGGAATGGGAGGCTTGCGTCCGATGTTCAATAGGAAGGACAGCGGGTAGATGTTCACAGCGCGACCAAGCATTGACGTGATCTGAAGCGGGCTTAGAAATATTATTTGTAAATCAAATTAGTTCGAAGACTTCTGCCGTGGATGCCGGAAACATTCACATCAAACACAAGCATTCCCAGAACCAAAAGCACCTAGAAACATACAAAATTTCCCTTGGGTACACTTGTGTTTCTACCGGGAATCAAACCCGATGCCCGCTGCTTAAAAGGCCGCGTAAACAACCAGGCCAGCGGGCAGTTCATATTCTCCTCTAATTCACACACACACAAACAAACAATCTTACGTAGTTACACATGTATACTGTTTTATATATCCTATATGAGGTTACGAAAAAACGTACCGTTGTACCCTTAGTGCAGTTCGAGTATTCATATTCTTTGTACTGTAAAACAATTATGATTCTCTTTGTTATGTGGATCAAATAATTGAAACGCAAGCAAAACCCAACATCACCGCTTATATTTTGGTTTTGGCTCGATAGATATCGATAAAATTTATATGGGACCACCTCTGAAGTATGTAGGTAGATACTTCAGAGGTGGTTGCATATACATTTTAAAATTTTTCTAACAAAAAAAGTATTATCAAAATTGGACTACTCTGTAAAAAGTTATGCGTGATCATAAATAAAAAAATATATATACGCATCGACTTGAGAACCTCCTCTGTTTTTTCGTCGGTTAATAAAGTGGCTCTAAACTTTGTGTCGTATTTTTTTTAATCCGGTATCTGGCCGGATACTCGTTTATTATCCAGTATCCGGGCGGAATTTAAAATTAAGCCGGATAGTGGTCGAATATCCGTTTCATCTCTAGTTATTATGAACCTATTTCAGGCACTAGTCCCTCTATATCTCGGACCTAAACTCGGCAAACATGCATGTAATGTTGGAAGAAAGAGAATACTACTAAAATCTATCAAAATAATTTGATTGATATTGCAGTGAAAAGGATACAAATCCAGCGATGATGAACCACGGGTCGAAATGATGTTTCGGGAACGTGAACATCGACACACCGATGTACGTGAAGATAAAGTTCTCGGCCAAGAAGTTGAGCAGCTCGAACAGTTGCTTCGTGCGGTTGCGAGAGTCCGACGAAAGGTTGTTGTAAGTGTAATGAGCTTGGCAAATACCGCAAAATAATACGGCCACCACGCCTGCAACAACACAGATGTTATTAAATCCTGACTTCTAGTACTCAAATGGCTTTCTATGCCTAATCAATAATGTAATTAATAATATAAGAAACTGTGTTGACACACAATAGTGATCCTACTATTACTATAGCTAGTTTTAAGTACATGGAGTGTTACAAGTTAGTTAAGCTTTTGTCCAAATAAAAAGATTTTTCATTTCAATTGACGACCCAGTTGGCGCAGTGGACAGGTCTCTACCCCCTGCGGCGCGGGTCTTGTGTTCGATTCCCGGCAGGAGCACACAAACCTTCCCAAGGGATATCTGTGCTTCTGGTTATGGGTGTAATGTGTGTGTGTGATGCGAATGCTCCCGGCTCAGATAAAAGTCTTGGAACTTACTGTGGGGCTGTGAGTTTGAATGCCTTTGTTTGCTTTAAACAACGGTAAATAGCGTCGTAAATAACGGCTTTCTATAATTAAAATACGGAAATAAAAATACTTTTTGTGGCACATGTTATCATGTATTATTTATATTTTTGAAATGGCATTTTAGCACTATTTCGTTTAAAATGAAATGAAATGCATTTATTTGCTTCAAGCGTAGGTATAAACAATTAGTGTATCAATATAGTTCACTCACTTAGTCATAATAGTGATATGCAAATATTGATTTGAGGCCTAGGTAGTTAGATAACCACCTCAATGGTATTTGTCAATTTATATTTTAATAATTTATGGTATCACTCTCTTATATTATAATTATTGTTAGAAACGGGATATTTTCATACACTGCCTTTTCTTTTGGATAGCAACCTTTTATAGAAGCATAAAACTATCAAAAAAGGACAAGTTTAATCGTAATGTATACCTAACTTAACAGGTTCTGGTTTCCTGTTTGCTACCATGTCTCACCTACGCGTGCCAAATTTGAATATTGAATAACCACACAAGAAACAAAACACAAGTATGACAAAAGTCTATAGAACGTAGCATATTATGAAGTGTAAAGATAAGGAAAACGACAAATGTAATAGACGCTTTGCAACATTGTAAGAAACTACAATTTTATTGGCTGGTCATAAAAAACATACTTAAAGGACCTGGGTGAATTAACACAGGTGTATTAAGGAAACTTCCACCTATTGCAGGTATAGATAACAATAAATAAACATAAAAATATACACGCTTTCACACTTACAGAGCCAATAACTACCTGGATGACCGAGCTTTGCTCGAATAAAACGACGATTAAAGCCCTTTCCGAGATTCAGATTTTATATATATATATGTATACATATATACATATACATATATACAAGGTTTGGCTCGTTTAAAGGTATTAGATAACATTTTAATTGTGCTAAAAAAATCATTATATTAATATAGATTTTTAATAAATCCTTCTCTCTTCTAATATAGATTTAATTGCTGTACCTTATTGTTCCATCTTTGTAATTGAAAATGCAATAAAATACTAAATATATCCTCCTGAGGCCTGAATTTTACTATCATTCTAAGACCCATGGTGCTACAAGAAGTATTAAATAAACAAATAATTTCTGAACAGCAATTATGTAACAGCTATGCCATCATAACAGCCCCCAATAATACTCAAGTAAAGACTAAGGGTGGTGCTATGATCACTAAGCCGTTGAATGCTCTGGGTCCGTGTGACTATAATTATTTAGTACTTCTTTTAGTAGCATGGGTCTTAGAAAGATATTTATATTTCATGCATATTTTTTATGCGCGATAGGCAAGCGTTTGACCACAATCTCACCTGATGGGAAGTAATGATGCAACCAAAGATGTAGCATACTTGCCTAGAAAGTACCTAATTCACATTGAGTTACACTTTTTCGCAGTAAGGATGATACGCATATTCCCTATTCATATATTGGTACAAATCAAATTAAAATCGTTTATTCACGTGGGCCCCAAAGAGGCACTCATGAAAGTAAATTATTCTACTGCCAGATTCGCAAAATTACAGTATTCATGATCAGTACTTAAGCGCTGTCAAGTTTAAGGATAACTGTTTACTTACCGGTCAACTCGCACACTTCTGCGATAAGGAACGCTGCGTAGGACATAAGCACGAACAGCGCAGATTCGAGCAGCGGCCACTCCCGTACGTGCGTGAACTTAGTCATGTGTTGTGGAGTTAAGGAAACTATGTTACAACCAAGGACTTTAAATATTTTTGTTTCTCCTTGACGCCACAATAGCGAAGCGGATTTGTGATGACATTTAGAATAGAAATAGTTTATGTCTACTTTTCATCATCACATTTGATGAAACCGCGTGCCGATAATAAATATACAAGATAGTATTAATAACTACAATTTTATACAAAGTGCCGTACCTCAGACGGAACCATTTTTACCGGCTTCCCAAAAAAGGAGGAGGTACTCAAGTCAACTGTTTTCTTTTTATATTAGTTACCTCATAACTTCTCTCCACGTGAGCCGATTTAGAATTTTTTTTTAGTTTTAAAGATGTTGCTTTCTAATTGGTCTCATTTAAATTTGATTAAGTCTGATCAGTAGTTCTTGAAATATCGTCAATGCCTATTTTGTGGACTACTTTGACGATGTTCTCGGTTTAACCGACTTCAAAAGTTACCTTCATAACTTCTTTCGTTGTGAGCCGATTTTGATGATTATTTTTTTATTTGAAAGCTGGTGCTTTTCCTGTGATCCAATTTGATCAAGATCTGATCTCTAGTTTTTGAGTTATAGTCAATAATCTGTGTTTAATACATTAAATCTGATCAAGGTTCCGAAGATAAAGCGGTGAAGTCAGTTTTTTTAAGCTTTGCTTGCGTTTAATTATGGAAGTTACGATGTATGTTGGATGTTCCGCGTATTGGACATTCCACTAATTGGACCTACAGCGAATTTGTCATTCTGCGATTTGACGTTTTGCGACCGCTGGACATTTTGCGACTAGGGTGCTTCACCATTTTGGATTCGGCATTACCGTCCGTAATTTTATTCGTCTGTGATTATTTTTATTTTATTTATTATTAAATTACAACATCAGATTTAAAGTTCCACAAGAACAACGCATAGCATGTTTAATAGCTTAGTATATCTTATTACAATAGTTTATAATTTCGCCAGTATGATGGGAACGCTACCCACTGGTAGTGGGCTTGAGCACTTTAGTCACCTATAAGCTCGATGTCTTGTAGGCGATTTAGGTCTTTGCTGTATATAGTTTTAGGAAATATAGGCAATTGGCCCGTAGATAATGTAGATTAATTGTTATTTACTTAATGAACTGTCGAAAAATTTTTATTGGTATAATTGAAACGCAAGCAAAGCTTAAAAAAACCGACTTTATCGCTTGTATTTCGGTTTTGGCTGGACCGATTTCGATAAAATTTAAATTTATATATAAAAAAAAACAACAAAATCGATTCATAATTGGCGGAGATATCGCGTAACATAATTAAAAAAAAAAACATACAGTCGAATTGAGAACTTCCTTTTTTGAAGTCGGTTGAAAAAGGGCTCGGACACTGCCCGTACTGTGCGTTTGTTTGTTTGTTTTTATACGAGCAGCGTAACTCCAACAGGTTGGTCGACCTGTAAGTTTATGAAAAGGATATCAATGCAGTCAAACAGCCTATCAAGGCTCCGACGAGCAGGGAAAGGCTGAAGATTCCGATGAAATCGCCGATCGCTTTCAAAAAAGCCGTGATCTCAAAACCACCGTCTTTGGAGTATCGCGACTCGTAGTTTTGTATGGCTCTGGAATAAAAAATAATAATATAGCTTAGTGCGTAAATGTACTGTTTGTCTTTTCCTGTTCTTAAAACTACAAAACTCCGTTATCTTATACACGATCAGAAGTCATAGATAGAATAAAGTATAGCATCCTACTAATATTACAAATGCGAAAGTCTGTGTGTGTGTGAATGTGTGTGTATAACGAATAAACCGATTTTGATGAAATTTAGAATGTATATAGTTTGGTTCCGGAACGACACATAGGCTACTTTTTAACTTTATTAAGGCGGGGCACGGCTAGTATTAAAATATTTACATAAACATAAACGCTTTCACACTCACAGACCCACACAAAGTTTGATGACTTGTATCGTGGGTGCCGGGAACATTCACATCACACACACAATTACAACTAGAACCGGAAACACAAATTTCCCTTGGAGAGAAAACTTGTGATCGGTATAAAACCAAACGCTGACGCTTACCATCAGGCGAGCGACTTGGTGGTTTCGTTATTCAATTACTATTAAAAATATATAGTATAATGCCAATTGGCGTATTGAGCGCCTTCTAGTAGCAGGTATCGGCTTCGATTCCCGATGGGAACAATCTAAGCGTGACAATGACGACAGTAGACATTAAAGTGTCATTTTTTTTACATTTTACAAAAACATACCCAATTACAAAAGGTGAAAATGAAAAATGAGTAGTCGGTTTTGTATTATTTTCCAAAATAATTCTTAGAGTGTGTAATAATGGTGGATTATTAACCGTTATTAGTTCGTTAAAATTGTAGGCAAATCATACGAAGGTAAAAAACTTGATTTAGATCGAATAAAAGTTCTACTAATGTTTCTACAACTTTATTAAAACTTTTACTGTGATTGATGACAAGTATTAGTTTTATGGAGGGATTTTATTCTCGAGAAGAACCTGGCAAGAAACTCGGCGGCGGATTTTTTTTTAATCATTCCATAACACTAATACATAATTATAATAAACAAAGTATATCTATATTATGTAGTCGCTAGAAAGCGCTTGTGCAGTTTGCCTCCATGCATCCTTGCCATTAATGTTGTCAATCGTTTTATAATAAGCTTTCTTTAATGCCCGTTATTTCAGATTTGAATTTTCCCAGTGGTAATTCAGTTACAATTTTAGGAATTTTATTGTAAAATCGAACCCCATTTGCCATAAAAGATTTATTTTTTTTGCTAAACATTATTACTTGACTGTATACCTAACTGACTAAATGTAAATAGTTTTCAGAGCCAAAATTTAATACAAAAATAATAGCACTTACCCGCTGAGTACCAGAGCAACGGCGTCGTTGAGGACACTCTCACCAAATATCATCGCGTACAGATTTACGTCCACCTGAATGATAAACAAGATATACTTTGTTAAATATAATATACTAGCTGTGACTCACGGCTTTACCCGGGTTAATCGGAATAATAATGCCTATGTCCTAGTCCAAGGTCTAAGATATCTACATACCAAATTTCCATCAAAATCCGGCCAGTAGTTACAGAGATACCATAAACATTATTTACACACTCACAAACTCCGACAAAAATAACTGAGACACCTATACCGTATTCTAGCATTATCTGCATCTCAAATTTCATCTAAATCAGTCCAGCCCGCTTCTAGTTTTTCACACTCATCCTAATACACACATATTTTTTATTGATAGTTTTAGAATGTAGACAGACTTTAATAAATGCATAGCCTGTACCGAAATACAGTCGTAGTTCACCCTCAAGCAGAAAAATCTGTAGTATAATCTAAAATTATGTTCCGGCGTCTATCCTTGACAGCTTTAAATTTTTCTGGGTCTAGTGTGTTTACTATCATCAACTACATATCACTATCAAGTGGGATAGTGTTAAAATTCTAGTCTATCAGGAATAAAAAAAATTAAACGCAAGCAAAGCTTAAAAAAACCGACTTCACCGCTTTATCTTCGTTACGTTGATCAGATTGGATGTACTAAACGCATTATTGACGATATATCAAGAACTACTGATCAGATCTTGATCAAATTTAAATGGGATCAATTGGAAAGCAAACTCTTTCAAACAAAAAAAAATTGAAATCGGTTCTCGTGTAACGAAAATATAGGGTAACAAACATAAAAAAATTCAATCGACTTGAGTACCTCCTCCTTTTTTGTGAAGTCGGTAGAAAAATTTAATTAACTTTGTTTATAATTAATTAGTAATAAATAGAGAGAACAACTAAAATAGAGGCTCAAGAAATTTAAGAAAGTTTGAAATTTTGAGAAATTTTGAATCAGGCAATTAGTAACTATTTGCCTTATTCAAAATTTCTCAAAATATCAAAATTTACAGCGATCTGAGAAGATTTGATGGAGATATTTTATCCCGTCTCGATTACGTGAAGTTCATTGTTAGCAAATTGAATATTTTATATATTATAAATCTCTCATATTTCCATCATAATTACACACATGATGGAAATTCGAAGCCATCATCAATTTCCCCAATTTGTCATTGTGGGATGATTATCGCTTTCTTGGCGACAAAAGAATCACATAGAATGTTTTGGATTTCTGAAGATATATTTGTAAATACCATAGCGATGCCGTTGTTTAGGTATCTCAAACATTTCAAAACTCTCATAAACTACACAGCAACAATTCGGAATTACGAGCACAATTAAAAAAATCGGCCTTGGCATAAAATCTGGAAACCAAGTGCAGCTAAAACCATCCTAATACAACTGGATGTATAATCTGTTTAACTTCTTGAAGAAACTGTAATTCACGTGCTATTATGTTTACTCGTAGGTAACTTTCCAGTATACTTGATAAGTATGAGATAATAAAACTAATAATTTAAACGTAAGCAAAGCTTAAAAAACCGACTTCACCGCTTATTTTTTGGTTTTAGCTTTAGCTCTGAAGTATAATCTGAAGGGAGAAATCGGTGAACATACATAAAAAAATACATACAGTCGAACATGGTAAGTACCTCCTCCTTGAAGTCGTTAAAAACTAAATTAAAACTAACCAAGAATAATTATAGCTAGATATAAATATTTTATTTATATAATTTTGGGACCATGGAGACCAGGATCACATAAAATCCTCAAAGATTTGTCAGGGCCTTTCGTTGCCTCGACAATAAATGATCAAAATGCTGGCAAAAATTTTGGACATGGCAGCATTGCCACGTTGAGTGGCAATGCTCTGTCCAAAGTTTTTGGGGTTCGAAAAAACGTTTCGGGTACTTTGCCAACTGGCAGCGGTCTGTTAGAAGTTTTGTATATATTTATGTCTAGTTATAATTGGTTTTGGGTAGTTTGACTTTAGTTTTTGTAGCAGATTACTCTGTAAAAGATCTTTATCCTCAACATAGACAAGGCCGTAAAGTTGATTCACAAAAGAAAAGAAAAAGCCTCGTGGAAATTCCATTATCTAAATCAGGGGTCATAAACATCGCGATAGTATACTATATTAGTACATTACTACACATAATATACTACCTACCTAGAGTACCTACCTAGTGACAAATAAATAAATATTATACAGTACTTTAGTATCATTATCCTTATCGCGACGTGATCTGAGCAATTTACGTGATATCTGTTTTGTTATGGGCTGCAGACTGCGCACGGTATCGTCATACCTGGTCGGAGAAAATACCTAATGATTCATAAAGGCACGGACCGATTCTAAGTGAACGTACTGTACGATTTTAGTTTTGGGTTTGAGTTACAGGCAGGGCTTGTTAACGTTACCAAATAACATTAAAAAGTAACGTTAATTACTGTTATTTTCACAATAATACCTGTATAACGGTAATATAAATTATCGTTACCTGGGTATTATAACAATAAAAAAAACGTTAACAATGAATAGCAATTAACAATAAAATAACGTTACGAATTGAAAATTATCGTTATCGCATCTGAGAGTAGTAACCTAATTAATAACTTAAGCTAGCATTGTTTGGAGTCTGCACTTAACGACGAAAGGAGACGCGAATCGCGACAAAGCAGCAAACAAATATTTTTTTGTTTTTTGAAATATTGGTTGAAGGAAATAACGTTATCAATTACCGTTACATTTACCAATAAAATTACGTTTAACGTTATATAAATATATCGGTAACACGCCTATTGATTAACGGTAAACCAAAAAACGTTAGTAATAACGCTACCGTGTTTGACTACGGTAACGTTACCACCATTTTACCGGTATTTCAAGCCCTGAGTTACAGGATGACATCGCAGTATTACAAATCTGTACTGTGTTAGATTTGTCAAAATGTGTATTATATTGTAGGGCACAATTCTCACATTTAACCAACTACAAATAATATAAACGCAAGCAAAGCTTAAAAAAAAACGACTTCACCGATTTGTCCTCGGAACCCTGGATCTCATTAACTGAATTAAATATGCATTATTGAGGACAACTCAAAAAATACTCGTCAAATCTTGGTCAAATTTAAATCGGACCACATGGGAAGCACCAGCTTCCAAATAAAAAAGAATCATCAGAATCGGTTCACTTAGAAAAAAGTTTTGAGGTAACACATATAAAAGATACAGTCGAATTGAGAACCTCATCCTTTTTTGGTAAGTTGGTTAAAAAGTAGGAGGTTCGCAATTCAACAAAGTTTTTAATTTTATGTCTGTTATCTCAGATTATTTCTAGGTGAACCGATTTAAAGGTTATGATGTCAAGTTGGTCCCAAATAAGAATTACATGTATTAAAATCTGATCAAGGGTTCCGGGGATAATGCGTGAAATCGGTTTTATAAAGCTTTGCTTGCCACGCCCCACGTCGCTTACAAATACTATTATTTACTAACTTCCTCTGTATTTTATTCAATTTCATGATAAACGTTGACGAGGTCATATCGCTCTAAAATCGAGGCCATTGACTAGTTTCAGGTATAGCAAGCAGTGTACAGCCAGCAGCGGAAAAAACACAGTTTTTGTTTAGCTCATTCATCCTACTATAATATTATAAATTCGAAAGTATGTGTGTGTGTGTGAATGTTTGTTACCACGTATCTCCGTAACGAATAAACCGATTTTGATGAAATTTTGAATGTAAATAGTTTAGATTCCGGAGTAACACATAGGTTACTTAAACTTAATTAACGCGAGCGAATCCGCGGGGCAAGGCTAGTAGATAATAATAAAGCCTCGGTTAATATTTGAGTGTATGTAGGCTGCCTTAGTTGCGAGCTTGAATGAGTACATATTACTATCTCTCCATCTTACTACATCGTCGATCGCATCCCCACTTACTAGGTGAGATAGTAGTAAAATGTTTGCCAATAGTAATCATTTTTATCAAGGTTGGCCAGTTATAATTGAACTCACGCGACTCGTAAACTGTTTAATTAATTAACGTAAAGCCTTATGGCTAATTGAACAACATAATTAACAATACCTAACTTATGGAACACCCAAGCTTAGTGATAGATACAGCTAAGAAGAGTTTAGTATAATTATGTACTTTGTGACGTTAAACATATACCTACTTAACGGATTTTATATACGAAGCGTAAGAGGCGCGCGGCCCGGGCGCTGTGAAGAGTAAGACGAATAAAATGTATGGCGCCTAAGGTACAACAATATACAAAGCGGCGCGGTGTCCTGAAAATGAATCTCAAAAATCTTATATAAATCTTCAAAAGAAAGTGAATTATTTTATTTTTATACCTAACTATCCCTAACAGGTAGGTATAAATATAAAATAATTATCTTGAATAAAAAATAGGTATTGATATTAACAACCATTCTTTTTGAAGATCTTTGGGGAAGGCCTATGTCCAGCAGTGGACTTCTTATGGCTGAGATGATGATGATGAAAGATATTAAGCCATTTAAAATGGAATACATCATATTAAATTTTATAATGTATTTAATTTATTTGTATGATATTAATGATAGTGTGTGATGTAAATGTTTCCGGCACGACACAAGTCATTGAACTCGTGAGGCTGTGAGTGTGAAAGCGTTTAGTCATTTTCCATTTGACTCACCTTCAATTGCGAGAATATAGCGAGCACAGTCAGAGGGTCGGTGGGCGATATCAAAGCACCAAAGTACAGGGTGTCCAGAAAGGTGAAGCTGGATGCCAAAGATGCTGGCATCAGTTGTACGCAGCCGTACATTAAGGAACCTATCACTAGGGCGGACAGCGCTGTGCCGAGCATCGCGAATGTCAATATCGCCCCCAAATTGCGAAAGAAATATTTCTGTAAAGACAAAAACTACATTGTATATCGTAAACTCAACATATAAGTACTTGGTCAACTTACTGACGTTTTTTTTTGTTTAAATTACGTTTATTTTGTTAACAACAAGCAAATAGTCAAACTAAAAAAATTGTTGTTTGTAAAGTCGGTTTACGGAAGATAATTTTACGTGATAACGTCGTGCCTCTCTATCGCTTGTGCCGCGCTCTCGCTTGCACGCTCAGGCTCAGGCGGAACGTGACACTCTTTCGTGCGTGCAGCCTGTGTTCATCGATTTATAGGACGTTATCACGTCAAAACTACATTGTATATCGTAAACTCAACATGTAAGTACTTGGTCAACTTACTGACGTCTCCTTTTGTTTAAATGAGCGTTTATTTTGTTAACAACAAGCAAATAGTCAAACTAAAATAGCAGTTATATCTACCTACTTCAATATATTAGTTACAGGTTAAAAGCTGTTTCTCTGTTAATGGTAGACTAGCGCATATATGGAAGACCTAATATGCTAAACACAGGTAACCTTAGTTACTTACTCTATGTCCAGATCGACAATAATTGTAAAAAATATAAGTAAATAATAATAATATTGTAAATAATAATAATAATATGAGTGCTCGCGCTGAGCCTTCTTCAGGATGAAGCCGAAACGCGTAACTCACGCTAATTCCCGTTTTAATTTCATTCAACAATTATATATTAAATTATTGATCGTGTAATCCGCTTCCACATAAATACATCGGCTACCATCTTTGTCCGATATAAGGGGTAGATTGTAAATCAGCGCTGTGAGCACATGAAAATATACGCACAGCATATTATGCTGAATCTACTCCTATTGCCCAATTTTAGAAATGTATGTTACAATGTATTGTTTTTGTACTTAAGGGCAATAAATATATTTTTGTTTTTTTGTTTTTTTTTTATTTTTTTTATTTGTGACAGGCTAGTGTTTGACCACTATCTCACCTGATGGTTATTGACGATGTGATCGAAGCTGGTAAACACACTAGACCTGGAATACGCAGGCTCTCAAGGATAACTGCCGGAACACCGTATTTGGCTTGGCGGCAGACTTTCAACTTGATGGTGGTAAGCTACTTTGGTAGCAAGCCAGGCGAGCAACTCACAAAATGCTCTACCACCTCTCAAATGTCACCTGATTAGCACCACCCGGGGACCACGTGTAGGGAGTCAGACTTAAGGGGTATCCTCCTACGGACGTGGGTGACTCAGCCCCAAATGAACTGAATGATTTGATTTGAACACTTCATCTTAAACATTCAGTTTTACTTCACGTTGAGCTTTTAGCAGGAGTTCTCATGGCAATTTGACATTGACAGCCGTCAGAGTATTTTATAACCATCTCTCAATACGGTTATATGGCTGTGATTAACCGAGGTTCTGAACGCGCTCGGTCTTTTCAACACACGCACAAACCGAGCCTCCGGGCTCGGTTTCTGCTGATGGTAAATGATGATATGATCAACGATGGCAAACACGCTAGGCCTAGAATAACTAAGTATTTATCTAAAGTATAAATAAAACTAGTTTATGTCTACATGGCAACAAAGATTACCATTTTGACTACCTTGGTTGTCACAGTACAATTAAATGCAACTTCCTCATACCCTAAACATACATTAATTCAATGTTAAAGTTACAGGAATAAATACAATAATAACTACATTATATGTAATAGTATAACTTACTCGCTTTAGGCAATAACCCGCGTGGAATATGATCGGCGGCAAGATGATGTTGAAAAATATCTCGGGATCGAATGTCGCCTTCAAATCGATTTCATTCTGCTCAACATTCACTATTTCTCCTCTAAAGCTGTATGCGTAAGTTTTGTTAGGCACTGGAGCATCTACGAAGATAATAAATATGGTCAGATATAAGTCATATAAAAGTGCGAGACAGCACTTAATTCTCTTTAAAACACTTTTTAAGAGTTGGTAAAGATGACATAGTTATATCAAATGCAGACAGAATTCAAATATAGAAGACTAAAAAATATATTATCCAATAAATCCAATAAATTTGGAATATAGATAGTTTAGGTTCCGGAATAACACATGGGCTGCTTTGTAACCTAATCAACGAGAGCTAAGCAGCGGGGCACGGCTAGTTTAATCCCTACTTTCACTTTTTGTTTATATTTCCATCCAGGTTGTCTGGAAGAGATCACTCTTAGCGATAAGACCGCCCATTGTGCCTATATTTTATAAGTTTCTCTGTAAGCTGTATTTATCTTTTGGTGTTAATAAAGAGTTATTGTATTGTATTGTTATGAATAAAATATAGAATGTGTCTATAAATATTACTACATTACAACTACTGTAGCTAAAAAAGAACCGGAAAATATGAGTTGGCCTCAATTTATTACCATAGTTATCATCTTAAGATAACAAACCCAGTTAAACCCGGTAGAACAAGAAGTGCAGATAAAATGAACACATAACAAAATTTTTTTGTACCTTAAGTTTAGCGCTCTGAATGATAAACACTTCTTTGTACTTAGAATGTATGGTATGACTGGTTGAACAGAAATAATTTAATAAAAAACAACTTTGTTAACACATAACATTGTCAATAATGATGTAACGCTGCACACAACACGGATGAAGCACCCTAGGCCCTACAAATTTCGCTTATCATAAAGCGAGCTGCATTCGAAAAACACCACACTAAAGGCCCGACAAACTGCGCCATTACACCCAGTAACTATTTAGTTAGTTTTGACAGTTTGCAGCAAGCGCACACACACAGACATGCTTCACCCATGCTTGGATGAGATTACATTCATATATCTTTTTACATCCATGCCTAAAATAAGCCTTTCAAATGCAACTGAAAATAATTAACCATAAGTGAACTGGCTAGCTGCTAATCACACTAATATCATAAATGCGAAGGTATGCGAGTATGTGTTAGTATATTTGTTACTCTTTCAAACTGTAATAATTAAACAATTGTTGGCAATTTATGTTGTTACAACACAAATAACTATGCTGGTTGATATTTTAAGGAAAAGTTATAATAATAGTTTCTTTTAACAGAAATAAATGGTGTATTTATTGCGGTTTTAAATCAGGGCAAAAATATGCAATATCGAACTGTTTGTGTGATTGTTTTATGTATCTCTGTAAAAGCTTATTTAGATGAAATTCAATGTTTTTGTTTTTTTTGCACAATAGGCAATCATTTGATTACTATCTACTGATGGAAGTGATGACGCAGCCGAAGCATGCTTGCCTAGAACATACCATGTACTCTTGACTTGAACACTCCTCCAATATACTTTTCCCCAAACAGTCTTCCATACTGTGGAACTCATTGCACAATGAGTTCCACTCCTTCACAGTATGTATGATAAATATAGGAGAATTCATTGGGAAATCCGTAAAATATAAGGAAAATGGATGTAAAAATGTTAAATATACTATGTATGACGTAATTTTTTTTTGTCCCTATTTAACTAAAAATTTCAGGCCAGCATCACAGAAACAGGATTAGTAACATGTAAAAAGTACAAACAAACCTCCTGGATTGATCTGTATCTTGTCAGGAAAATGGAACCGCAACATATCTGGCGGCACCGATTGGTTGTACTTTGTATCAGGCACTGGATGCACATCAATGTATGTGACAGCATTGGTGCTGCCTCCATATCGAATTATCGCACCAACAATTAAACCTAGAAAAACATTATGAAGTATTTATATAAGCTCTATAGTTTGCAGAAGCAAAACAACACTTTCACACTCACAACCCCATACTTAGTTTGATGATTTGCGTCATGGGTGCCGGAAACATTTACATCACACACACAATCATACTCAGAACTAATGACACAAATTTCCCTTGGGAAGAAAACTAGCGTTTTCACTGGGAATTGAACCCAATACAGAAAGACAAATACAACGTAAGTCTAATTTTTATTCTGGTTGGGGGTGATAAATCCTAAATTGACGTCCCACTCTATGGTGTATTGTGCATTTCCCCACGCCAGATCTCATCCAACCAATCCCAACTCCTTTACATAACAGAGCCCATATTGCCCTGGGATGCTGGCGTAGTTGTTCCAGTATGATGGGGCTTGTGAAAAGCATGAATCGAAAAGTCGCCTGTATTGAGAAATGTATAATTTGGAGCACAGTTAAAAAAGTTAGCTATTTCTCTTAATTTATTACTAGGAGTATCTAATTACACTCATTAGATAAACCTGCAATGACCAATTTTAAACAACATTTTAAATTATTGGTAAATTATCATTGGTGCAGTGTAATAAGAATACACATTACAATTTACAATTTGGCAACTATTGCCTTTCTTTAGATTAATTATATACATATTATTTTTAGTTAGATTTAACTCTGCTTATTTTAATCTTTCAATAAAAAAATATTTAACGACTTTCAGAGGGTAGCAAAAGTTGTGTATAATAGAGTTATAAATATTTACAACTATCATTCAAACTAAGGTATTTTTAATTATAACACTATGAGATATGTTGAGTAATATGACCCAATCTATATCATTGGAATATATTTAGTAGGTAAGTTAAGGTAAATAGTATCATGTTTCCAATATACCTATTTAGCCCAGATGATGCAACTTCTCTATGCAAGTTTTTTGATCAAGGTATCATTGGGCAATGATTACTACTAAGGTGATTATGATAGGTAAACATGAACTGTGACTTTACATTTTTAAATAAGTTCTCAAGGTCTTTGTCTATTCATCTGAGATCACATGATAGTGTCGAATTGAGGATACAATTAGGAACTCAGAATTTGGTGATATTTACCGTATATTACAGCTAATCCTGTTTCATGCAGCCAGCTCACTCTACGATGTTTGAAAACCCAAATAGTGAGGACTGTGAGCGTCAAGAGACAGGTGTATATCAGCAGATTCAAACTATCTATTCGATGTAATAATGTAGCTTTAGCATCCAATGCAATGTCGGTACCGGATCCCCGACACACCGCAGCCAGCCATAGGAAAATAAAAAACAATCCAACGACGGAATTCATGATTTTGCTTTAGAAGCACCAATTAAAAATAATACATTACAAATTCACAAAGTTATTAGCTTTAATAGTAGCCGGTGCGTGCTTGATACATAACCATAGTAATAGGACACCTGTAACGAATTTACGACGCGAAAAATATTTTTAAATCAACACTTCGTGCGAATACGTATACACTCAAGAAGAAAACGAAACGAACGAAGGAAAATGGAAAATCGACCGACCGATCAAACAAACCAAACGTCTGTTGTCTCGTTGACAGTAATGACAGTGACGTGACAGTTTTATCATTCTATTGATGACAGTGACTACGTTCCACAAAGAGCCCTCGGTAGGAAGCATAAATGGTTCATGCCCGAGTAGAAACTACGTCCACATGGGAGAAGAACCTACGTTTTTTTTTTATTAGTTAATTGAAATTAATTTTTTCGGAGCTGCACATATAGTACAACGTATCCTACTAATATTATAAATCCGAAAGTTTGCGTGTAAGTGTGTAAGTATTTTTCTAGGGAACAAACATACTTACACACTTACACGTAATCCGTTCAGCCGTTAAAGCGAGAAGAGGGCTTCACGCTTTAACGGCTGAACGGATTTGGATGACATTTGGAATGTACATAGATTATACCTAGGATTAACACATAGGCTACTTTTTAACTTGATAATAGCAGGCGAAGCCGCGGGGCACGGCTAGTGATCCACATCTATTCAAATTTTCTGCTTTCTTGCTTTAGGAACTATAATAATTGATTCATAGATAAATAAGATTAGATTTAGGCTTTGATTCCTTAATTTGAGAAGGCTTCTGTGTGAGACATAGAAGGCTTCTCAAATAAACTAAGAACATCAATAAAAACCAAACATCGTTTTTTTTTCATTAATAAATATGTGTTGTTTGGTTTTAGAACTACATAGGTAAGTATGTAAATAAATAAGTAAACATGAAGATTCGAATATGAAGAATACCTTAAGAATAATTTAAAAAATGATAAAATACTTAATTTAAATAAAGTAAATACCTAATGTTTTTAACAGAATTTTAATTTCTATTTATTTAGGTATCATCAATTGATTATGATCTAAAAGTTCTCATGCACATTTCCAGCTTAATAGCTTCATTGTATGTGATATCATTGTTCATTGGTATAGGAGCTATTTTAATCCCCGACTCAAAAAAGAGGGGTGTTATAAGTTTAAAGTGTGTATCTGAATATGGCATTGTAGCTCAGCTAACAGCTGTACTGATTTTGATTTGTTTTTTTTTGTTTCAAAGGTTACTTGATCGATTCGAGTGTTAATGTGTAATAATGGTGGATTATTAACCGTTGAAACTTAGTGTACGTGCATAAGTGTAGGCAAATCATACAAAGTTGAAAAACGTGATTTTCGCCTTCGCTCCAAAACTTGACTTTGACTGTGACGTGTGAGTAGCACTTTTAACTCGAAATACATTTGAAATATATTATTACTTGAACCGTAGGTTTGTTTCCTATCTCGATGATTACTTGACACTGGCTAAATGCAGTGTCAAGTAATAATAAGCAGTCAATTTTTTTTTTAGAAGTGAATCAGTAGTTCCAGCCCCCGTGTTACGTATCTTTGTTGCACGCGATTTCTATTTGAATTAAGCAAAAATAAACCTTATTTCTTAGGAGTTTTGTCAATTTTAATTCAATAGACAATTTTTGTTCAATATTATAATCAACATTACCTCAGTACCATCATTGTAGATCTCACTAATATTATAATCCGAAACTTTGTGTATGTGTAAATGTGTAAGTATATTAGTTTTCTCTACACGCTGTAACGGCTGTACAGATATGAATTAAATTTAAATTGTACTTAGCTTATGCATATGAATAACACATATGTTAATCACTCGGACACGCCTCGTAAGTATTAAGTACAAATTGGAAGTATTACTTACTTCCTTGAAATAAATATCATTTTGTACTCACCCGTCATTTTACAAAATAGCCTATCAGTTGTATATTGAACTAATCAATCGAGGATAAACAACTAAACAATAAGCTAAACAAACCTGCATATATGAATATATTATATATAAATAGGTATTATATGTAGGTATTACCTGCATAATATACATAAGTATAATAAATAACTACGGAGACAAAAGCGGACACAAAAACCCGTTTTGTAGGTGTCCTATATTATCGTCTTATAGCTAGGTTAAGTACCTATGTCCTACCGTACGTAGGTGTCTAAATATTTCCCCCTGCTGTTATAATGTGTACTAATTTGTATGTACATATTTATTTCTATGAGAAAATACCAACAACATCAATAGGTGAGTATCAATATACTCAATAGGTACTAGCTAATCCCCCGGCGGCGCGGCGTCGCCTGCCTTTATCAAGTTAAAAAGTAGCCTAATGTGTTAATTATATGTAATATAAGCTGTGTATAATCCAAATTTCGTCCAAATCCATTCAGCAGTTACTGTAGTAAAAATGTTGAGTAGCTACGCGGCGTAGACTAGCTTTTAAACGCTTTCACATTCACAGCTCCACTCTAAGTTCGATGACTTGTGTTGTAGGTGCCGGTAATATTCATATCACACACAATCACAACCAGAACCAGTAACCGAAATTTCCATTATACCTAGAAATACTATAAAAACGGGTTATGCCTCTACGCTCCACGAAATAGTGGACAACGCTCCACGAGAACTTTTTCTGACTTTTCTACCGACTTCACAAAAAAGGAGGAGGTACTCAAGTCGACTGTGTTAATAATATCTTCGTTCCACGTGAACCAATTTTGAAAAAAAAAAATTTGTTTGAAAGATGTTGCTTTCTAATTGGTCCTATTTAAAGGGCATTGGGTAAAAGTGGCGTTGTTTTTGATGATCCGCGACCAGTTAAAAAACTATTTCCATTAATTAATACTCTCAAAAATGAGCAACTTTTATTACTACAGCCACTACTTAAAATATATCGGAAGCGAGATATCGAATTTCAAAAAAATTATAAAATGATCGTCTAGATAGACAATTAATAAGACTTCCCTATAGTTTTTAGTAAACAATAATTCTTTTCATAGAACCCAATAGTAGGTGAATGAAATTTAACATAACGATATAACATAATTATATGTTACATATATATATAACATCAGATTAATTATAAGTTGTCTGAGTGCCATAGAACTGTAAATACCTAGAGTAATATTAGAAATAAAGTATTATTTATGGGATCAATGTTTTTTATTTCTAACTTACTCATTCCAAGTAAAATAATAGTATTTTTGAAATTAAAATGTATTTTATCGCATACTTGGACGATATTATTCTTCTGACTTTAAAATCTAATATTTTGGCTCCGATAGAAGTTACGACGTATTTTGTTTTTTATAATATAGATACACGTGTAGTACTTAAACTTAATACACTTTGCATCAGAGGTCGCATAAAAAAAAAAATAACGCCATGACTCCATATAAACTTACCCAAAGCCCTTTGATCAAGATCTGATCAGTAGTTCTTGAAATATCGTCAATATGCGTGTTTAGTACCTACATCTAATCTGATCAAAGTTCCGAAGATAAAACGGTGAAGTCGGTGTTTTTTGGCTTTGCTTGCTTTAATTACAATTAAAATAATATAAGTCAGTACATTTATTTCACTGCGCTCCACAAGAAAATTATTAAGTACAGACAGCAAGTAAACCTCAAAAACATGTTTATTTTCTTTAATCCACATTTCTTCAATCCGCATGCGAATGCAAATGATCCTCTAAAATCTTAGACTTCGTATCATGATTATCCTAATTTTTATATAAATCTAGGCCTGCGTACCAGAATTTTGATCACAGGTCGTCTCAACCAGACGATTTGATAAAACATAAAAAAAAAATGAGCTCCCAGCCCACTGAACTCTCAACATTAAACGTCTTAAATATGTAACCACGGCCGACGATTTTGTTTGAAAAAATGGCGTTGTCCATTTTGGATTATTTTCTGAAACTTGTGATTTTTCGAGTGTTAATGTGTAGTAATGGTGGATTATTAACCGTTGAAACTTAGTGAACGTGTATAAGTGTAGGCAAATTATACAAAGTTGAAAAACGTAATTTTCGTCTTCGCTCCAAAACTCTAATAGAAGTTCTAGTAAAGTTTCTGCCACTTTACTAGGGCATGACTTGACTATGACTGGACCTTGACTCTTTTACTTGACATTGACTTGTGACTATGAATTTTATTATGAAATACACATGAAATATTTTATAACTTGACACTAAATACACAAGAGTGCGTAGCCAAAACAAAAAAAAACACGGCTTATTTCTTATTTGGCTCATAGTCTCATATTTTTATCATTGCAATTCGGAGAGGCAATGCGGCCAGCATGGCTACACACGGCTTGAACACTTGAGTTACATATAAGTTCGGTAGCTTGTAGGTAACTCAGGTCTTTGATATAAATGTACATATACAAACTATATAAGTAGTTTTAATTTAATTTGAGCAATTACAAGCAATTGGCTTGTTGATTCACAAAAGAAAGCCTGCGCAGCCAAACATATACCTCTGATACCTCGTTTCGAACAAAATACACTATGTTAGGTAATATCTCGGGACTTAATCGCGCTAAAAAAACTATTTTTATTTACCTCGACGTTTCGGCCAAGTTGCATTTATCCCGCGATAAATCTGCTGATATTGTCAGTGTTGTCTGTCGTGATAATTATTTCTCACAAGACCAAGTGCGGGTAGTTGGAGACAATACTCTCCCTTTCCCACGCTGACACCCGCATTCTCCAGTCTTCTCGAAACGTCAAGGTAAATAAAAATAGTTTTTTAGCGCGATTAAGTCCCGAGATATTACCTGAACTATGTGTTCGAATCGCGAAAGTTTAAAAATTACAAAATACGCTATGGCCTGTCAAAAGGTTAGATTGTCATATTATTAAGGTGAGTAGGCTTCAGTGTCAAGGTAGTATGATACAGGTACTCACGTAGTGCAACGATAATGGCATAGCAACCAATTTAATTGATATTTAACGATCGAGGAGTTACTGTTTTTTAAGTTTAAGTGTTTTTTAATGTAATATCAAGTTTCAACCGACTTCAAAAAAGGAGGTTATCAATTCGACTGCATGTTTTTTTCATTATGTATTATTTCATCAATTAGGGACCGATTTGATGTTTTTTTTTTGTTTGGTAGATTATACTTCGGAGGAAAATTTATATGGGACCACCCATATAAATTTTATCGAAATCGGCCAAAACCAAAATATAAGCGGTGAAGTCGGTTGTTTTAAGCATAACATTTTTGATAAATAGCACTAGCAAGCAAGGTAAGGTTTTTATTTAAACCTAGCCGTGCCCCGCGGCTTCTCCCGCGTTAAGTTAAAAAGTAGCCTGTGTTATTCCGGAACCTAAACTAGGTATATACATAACTGGGTATATATAACTAGGTATATATATAACTGCCCGTTGGCTAAGTTGGGTGAGCGTTCGCCTTCTAAGCAGGGGGTATCGGGTTCGATTCCCGGCGGGAACACAAGTTTTCTCCCCATGTATAATTTGTGTTTCTTGTTCTGGTTGTGATTGTGTGTGTGATGTGAATGTTTCCGGCACCCACGACACAAGTCATCAAACTTAGTGTGGGGCTGTGAGTGTGAAAGCGTTTATGTTAGGCGTTTATGTTTTTTATTCTAAATTTGATCAAAATCGGTTTATTGTTAATATTTATTACGGAGATCCGTGATAACAAACATTCACATAAACTTTCGCATGTATAATATTAGTAGGATGTATTAATTACCTGCTAAGTATTAGTTTAGTTTTAGGAAATATAGGCAATTGGCCTATAGATAGCTAAGATCGAAAAAAAAAGTATTCACGTAGCACATTTTTTTCTGTTTTAGTGTGTTTTCAAGTCTAGAGCGAATAGTTATCTTTTAAGCAAGCATGTTACATCTTCGGCCGCATCGTCACTTTCCATCAGGTGAGATAATTGTCAAATGCTTGCGTATCTAGCAAAAAAAAACAATACAAAGTTGAAAAACATGATTTTCGCTTTTGCTCCTAAACTCCAATAGAAGTTCTAGTAAAGTTTCTACCACTAAATCAGGGGCCTGACTTTACTATGACTTGACCTTGACTCCTTTGTTTGACTTTAATTGTGACTTGTGATTAGAACTTCAATAATGAAATATATTCCACTTGAAATATTTTATCACTTGGCACTGGCTAAATGCACAAGATTTCAGAGCCAAAATAAAAATAAAAATTAACAATACCCTACTAAGTTTAATGATTTTGTGTGTGGAAAATTACACATATTTTGTTATTAAAATGCGTATTATTTCAGGATATAAACTTTAATGGATACATAGTTATAAAAATTCATGAGAAATTTAAAAAAGCAAACCGCATGCTTATCCTCTGGACCACTCTAGACCGATTCGTGACGTCTGTTTCTAGATTTATAATGACAATGATCACGGAAAGGCTTTCCTTTACGGCAACTATTATTGGACGTAACAAAAAAACCGTCAAAATGGCGGCATTAAAAGTGGCGACTCGACCACGCGGTCGAGTTAACAACCAACTCTTTAAAACTGCTTAAACGCCCGCATTTATTAATCTTTATTTTATTATGAAATGCAATGTTTTTACCAATCTTCTTCTTCGTATCGACGATTGGTACCTACATATAATAAAATTCTAAACTTGGACAAGAAAATGGCCAAGTCTATTGCTGCATCAGCACACTGGAATAGCTCTTCTAGTTTGTAGTGTCGGGGCAGGATGGGCATTCCAACAAGTGCGACATTGTTTGTGCTGGGGCGTCGCAGTCGCATTGTGTTTCAGTCTGGTCAATCATGCCCCAATGAAACAAGCTACTTTTACAACGCCCGACCTGCCCCCCTATTATGTATCTTTGTTGCACGCGGTTTCTATTTGAATTAAGCAAAAATGAATCTTATGTTACCAAATACTTTCACCACAGAAGCTGAAATACATGGCTCGCTATAAATACGAGCAACGAAGTATACTCGGGTTGACAGGTTCACTGTTCGGCAGCGCTCGGAGGCGACGGACGTTTTTAGTATCGCGTTGATTATATTTGATTACTCTTATTTTGTAAAATAAAAAGTACGGTTAGGTAAATAGATTGTTATTTTTAAAAGAATCCTTACCACTTCTGGTTTATTACATCAGAAGTGGGATTGTACTTGCACAGCTCACATATTTTAAAGTTATACAATCAAATTTATATCCGCTTTGTTGTCCAATATTTATTAGATAAATTTTGCCTCACAATTTGAGGTTATTACTTTTGAGGTAATTAAATTGTGAAGTGCGTGTTTTCATCGAATCAATACGGGATGTCGGAACGTTCCAATAGATCCAGAGAACGTCGTCATTTGCGTTTTAGAGATAGATCTCGGGGTCGTAGCGGTTCACGAGCCCGGCATAACACGCATCGTGAAGCCTTGTGCTCTTCTAGTAGGCGTCGTGACAGCTCATATGGGCGCCGCGATAATTCACGCGATGTCGCTTTAAATCAAATTCTCAATCGGTTAGTCGCGATAGAAAGTAGACTACCGTTAGAAATTTCTTCTCCCAGTCCGTCGTCTCAAACGGAGCGCCACCCGCCTATTTCTCTCCCCATAGCAGAGCTTACCGATGCGAGTGAACGGAACGAGTACATCGCGATTAAACGAAACCGCCGCGACTCGTGAATTGGACGCAGCGAGTAGGATTATTGGAGCATTGCCTGCACTATTTCAAGTAAGATCGCAACAATTTTATATTTCACCATTCGATCCCAGTGTACATGATTTTGACGCGTGGTGCGCGGAGGTTGAACGCGGTCAAAAATTAAATAATTGGGGTGATCGGGAATGCCTAGGCCGGATAGGTAATTGTTTGCGAGGTGATGCTAAATCTTGGTTGAATGAGTGGGTCACAAACGAAAGGACTTGGGTCAATTTCAAAACTGAATTTCGATCATTATGTCCTCGCAGTGTGGATAGTGCTACAGTGCTATTTGAAGTCATGTCGACCAATTCGGATAAGTATACAACGTTTGCTGAATACGCTCGTAAATCGATATTGCGGCTTAACATTGTTAAGGGGTTGTCAGACGAATTAAAGGTTTCTATTATCGTGCGAGGTATTACCGATCCCCAGATAAAGGCCGCGACAGCCAATGCTAAACTGCAGTTAAAAGACTTGGTAGAATTCTTATCGGTTTACATTAAGCCGAAAGGTAATTCACGCTGCTCCAATAATGCTGCCCGTTCGTCCGCTAATGTAAATCCGTATAACCCGCGTAAACGTGAGGCACCTAGGTCAAGTGATACATGTGCCATCTGCGGCAAAACTGGCCATAAGAAGTGGTACTGCTCTAAGCGGTCCAAGACCGAGACTACAACGTCCAGTCAGGGCACAACTGCCACCACGTTTACTGCAAACGCCCGGGTTGAGAATAAACTAACGAAGTTCTGTACTTTTTGCAAGCGCAATGGCCATACAGTCGACATTTGCTTTCAAAAACAACGATCTCACAGCATGAACAATAAGGATGTTGACAGCGTAAATTTTTGCTCAGAGTCGATTCCAAACGAAAAAACGTAATTCCGGCGATAGTTCAAAAAGTGGCCGTTGATGTCTTGATTGATAGCGGATCTGATATATCTTTGATATCCGAATCATGTTTGAAGCATTTTAATTTCAATCGCGTTCCTACTTATCGCCTAATGCGGGGAATAGGAAGTCAAGATGTCGAGTCTACCTCATACATCACTACAATTTTAGAATTGCCGGAAATATCATTAGAGGTAGATTTGTATGTAGTGTCAGATCATTGCATCAACGCGCCAATTCTAATCGGTACTGACGTTTTGAATCAAAAAGGGGTGACGTATGTCCGAGCTAATGACGAGCAGCGGCTCGTTAGATCAGATAGCCCCCTCACCGTGCAGCACGTGAACACTTTGGTGGTTGAACATATAAAAACACCTTTAGTGGGTGATGAAAAGCAAAGCTTATTGAGAATTATCCATGAGTTTTCTGAATCACTTATTACAGGTACGGCAACCTCCACAGTGAGTACGGGCAGCATGGAAATAAAATTAACATCACCTAACCCGATGAGTCATCGTCCTTATAAGCTGTCATTGTATTGCTATAATTCGTTCGCTTCAGCATTTCCGCCACTATTTAATTGGTATTAGCTTCAAAATAGTGACGGATTGCAATTCTTTAAAGCTAACGGAACGGAAAAAAGACTTGTTGCCTCGAGTTGCACGTTGGTGGGTTTACCTGCAAGATTTTAGGTTCACTCTTGAGTATAGAAAGGGGTCTCTGATGCAACACGCAGATTATTTCAGTCGAAACCCTCCTACGCAAGTTTCCCACATACGTAACCCAGATAACTGGGCGAAAACTGCTCAAACGGCTGACACAGAAACTCAAGACCTTATGTCAAAACTAAGAGATGGTCAATTAGATACGAGTAGGTATTTGATAAAAAATGAGTTGTTGTATTACAAATACATGCCGATTGGGGAGGAGTCGCGTTTCCTTTGTTTTATCCCGAAAGGTCATAGACTCAGTCTGTTACGTATATTCCATGATGATCATGATCATATCGGCATTGACAGAACTACCGATCTAATACTGCGCCATTTTTGGTTTCCGGGACTTAGACAATTTGTTCAAAAATATATAGGTCACTGTCTTACGTGCCTGGCACATAAAAAAGTGCCAAGAGCCCCCTTGTTACCAATAGAGTCCTGGACTAAGCCGGAAATCCCATTTTCTGTCACACATACCGATGTCGTTGGGCCTCTCCCTGAATCCAATGGGTTTAAGTACATTTTAGTAATAATAGACGCTTTCTCTAAGTACTGTTTATTATACGCACTATACCGTCAAGATGCCGATGAGTTAAAGCGTGTCTTCTCAAATGCTGTGTCATTATTTGGAACCCCAGCCACGATTTTTTGCGATCGCGGTAGAATGTTTGAAAGTTGCGTATTCCAAGACTGGGTAAATGAGTTGGGTAGCACATTGCACTTCATCACTCCGGGTATTCATCGTGAGAACGGACAAGCTGAAAGATACTGTCGGACTGTCCTCAATATGCTGCGCATCGAAGTTGGAAACAAGGGCAGGCAATGGTCTGATGTCCTATGGAAAGTGCAGCTTACTCTCAATATAACTAAGCAAAGTACCACCCAAAATTCGCCTCTTCAATTGCTCGTGGGCATTGATGCAGCGACTCCAATTATCAGGTCCCTGGTAAGAGATGTAGCCCTGCAAAATAATAATCAAAACCGAGAAGCTTTGATGATTCTCAGGAGACAGCGAGCGTCCACATTACTAGACGCCAACCATCAACGCCAAGACGCTTATGTCAACGATGGACGTCGGGAGCCACGAACCTTCAATGTTGGCGACTTCGTATTTGTGAATAAAGCATCGCAATCTACGGGAAAGCTGGACTCCGGTATGCGGGGACCCTACAAGGTCCTGTGTGTACTACCACATCATCGCTACAGCTTGAAACTTCTCAGTGGATCTTATGGCAAGACAACTCAAGCTGCTGCAGACCACATGGTGCTTTGGCGCGGTGAATGGACGCCGGAGGCTTGTTCAGCCTTCTTCGCGAGTGGTGAGCTACGTCAGGCAGACATCTGTTGCTCACCTAAAGATTACTGCACCCTATGTGGTTCCGTTTGCAATGTTTGAGGTGGCTAATGTTTCCTCATGCAGTTGCCTTTTGCAATGTGTGATCCTTTCGCACAGTTGCCTTTATTTTGCTTATCTTTTTGCAATGTATGAGGAGACCAAAATCTTTTCATGCAGTTGCCTTTTGCAATGCGTGATTTTATCTCGCAGTTGCCTTTTCTTTTGCAATATGTGATGAGAGACGTCTTCTCACATAGTTGCCGTGTTTGCAATGTTTGTCATGGCTTGTGAGTGCCGTGTCATACAGTTGCCGTTTTTATTTACAATGTGTGATGAATTTCAGGAGTCCGGAATTCTGTAATTCGTAATACATTTATTATTTTTCTTAATTTTATTTCCGAAGTTAACTCTTGCATGCATGTATGGCTCGCCTGAAACCAGTACTTGACTTTTCTCCGATTTGCTAATATTAGTTTTGCCGCTATTACTTTCTGAGGCCTGTGTCGGTTGTACTTGAGTGCACGCTTGTGCCTCCGACACAGTTTCTCTTCTGTCTTTTTGCTCTCAACGTTGCCAACTTAAAGTAATCCATTTGTTCATGTACTAGTATTGAATATTTCTTGTATAGAAAAGGTTTCAGTTATGAATATTGCGCTCATAAAGCAGGTTCTAACATCATATCTTTGTGTCTTTTAGAAGGAGACACAACGGACGAAGATTAAACAAGAAGAAACATTCAGGGACCTGAAAATGGAGCAGCGGTTGGGGACAACACGCAAGCAGGAACGGCCGTGTTACCAAATACTTTCACCACAGAAGCTGAAATACATGGCTCGCTATAAATACGAGCAACGAAGTATACTCGGGTTGACAGGTTCACTTTTCGGCAGCGCTCGGAGGCGACGGACGTTTTTAGTATCGCGTTGATTATATTTGATTACTCTTATTTTGTAAAATAAAAAGTGCGGTTAGGTAAATAGATTGTTATTTTTAAAAGAATCCTTACCACTTCTGGTTTATTACACTTATTTATTAGGAATTTTGTCAATTTTGTATTGAAACCGTTTGCAACAGACATAGGTAATAGGGGGTCTGAGCTCGGAGACTGTTGAGGGTTTTCCACACTAGCCAAGGTTGTTCGTGACAGGGTGGAAGTTTCTCCGCTGGCAAGATGAGATCGTCAGGTGGTTTGCAATTATCTGTCCAAAAGGCTTTGACGGAATTTAGAAATCTGTTGCGGCTTTTTAGTCATTTTCTTTATTATACTTTTCGGCAGCAGAGATGATATCTCTACGGATATTTGGTGGAGCTATTTCTGATAACGGGAACAGAAGGTTGAGAGGGGGTTTTTTTCAAACAACCTGTGATGGTGCGACAGGTCTCATTGAGCGCGACGTTTACTACCTTAGCAAGTGCAAAACGGTGCCACACAAGTTCGAACTGCCAGTAAAAACACACAAATACCTAAAGCAGTAGGTATTCACAAACAGCCACACATTTCATAAGAAGATATTTAAAATCTAATTTCACGGCTCACGAAAATCGGATACGTAGAGTGAAAAAACGCCCCAAGAATGATGAAACTATGTATTATACACAAACATTATTTATATCTAATACTTGATCACGTGAAGCTGATCTCTAAGTTGATTTGGGTGGTTCAGCACTTTGTCCGTCCGTCTATCAGGCATCTAGCGTCTAAAGATAGACGCTGAGAACTTAAAGTTATTCGCTTATATGGTTTAGACTAAACCATATAAGCGAATAACTTCAAGTTCTCAGAAAATATGTAAAGCTAAAAGGCCGAAAGCCAGAAATGGCATATAAAATAATAATTACATAAATGAACATTTTTTAGGAGGCAACACATACACGTAAGCGGGGCGCAAAATTATTTTTATTTTTCTATCTACCCTTTTTTGTCTTTGAATAGAACTCTGCAAGTAGAGTATGAATCCGGTTTAAAAAAATCTATTTTGGATAATAATAATTTGGTAGACCACCATAGTGACTGTTATTAGACCTATTGTGTCCCGAGGTCTATCTCAAAAACGGTTTCACTTGAACAACAAATACTGATTCAAACAATTCTTATAAAGAAAAAAAGACGTGTGGCACTCGGGGACTGCCGCGGTAAAGCTATTGCATAGCATTTTTTATCAACATATGCAATTATAATTATTTGTTTTATTTATGCAGTAATTTTTTTCCTGCCACCTAGAGGCGAGTTGCTGAACTAAAGGGACAAGCGTGATATTTCAAAAAGGTCATTGTAAGTTCTGCTATTCATCGATAGATGGCAAAACTAAAAAGTATCACCGCTGTGCCGGTCGGAGTGGGGGGTGTTAGGTTATTTTCGTTACGGAATTTCTGGATTCGGTCTCCACGCTCAAGGCCCGCGATAGAAGCTATGCAATAGCTTAAAAGTTATAAGCAATTAACCTCAAAAGATTTTCTCTATTAAGCAAAATGTAGACGCGAGATCTCAGTTCGACTAGTAGACTTTTAGATTATATCATAATTCTACAACTTCGCTTTCATATTTATAATTGAGAACATCATAATTAAGATTATGTTTATGGTTGAATTGTTACGACGCGACGGTAAGGTAATAATTTTCAATAGTAAATTATAATCCTGAGCTGACACACTTTATGTTTATAAATATATAGTTAATAGGTACACAGGTAGAATACTATATTATCATTATATTTAAGTACAAGAATAAATCTAGAGAGCCATATATTTTCGATTGGAACCTATAGGTAATTTTGTGATAGCTATATCACAACTGGTCATTATCAATAGGTTTGGTAGGTAACGTTACCTATAAGTTTATTAAGGATTTATTTATTTAATCATTTTGCACCAATCAAAGTACAGGGAATGGCCTAATGCCAAATAGCATTCTCTACCAGCCATCCTGGCCGTGAAAGAAAAGCGGAGGGTGTGCGGCAGAAGCAAAATGACCGAATCTATATATATATAAAAATCATTGCCACTTTTCGTTGTTATTTTATTACTCAAGAACGGGCTCTCCTATCCAAACCAAATGTTTAGGCTTTTTTCGGACTATTTAGTAGATAGATTATGTGAAGTTTGCACAGAATCGGTCGAGCGTTTCTTCATTTATCACACCCGGGCGAAGCCGTGGCGGATAGCTTGTTTATTATAAATATTTTAGGATATATATAAATATATACATGTCTAATCTACATTATAGATATTTAAATATATATATTTATAAAATACATATTATTATACAAATATATATACACATACATATATAATATATTTATACACAATTAGATTGCTTATTAATTTTATTCTAAATACTTAATGTCTCTGAAAGTCAAGATATAGGTACATTTTGTTTTTATCTCTTGCTGGCTTTCGTTGGATAATATTACTGAGAAATATCAAGGACCAATAGAAATGAGGACACGTCCAAATTACATTGTTACGTTTTTTTTTAATTTTGGTTCCCCGATCTTGTCCATTTAGGCAGTGTCCAGTAGTAAAATATTTCAAGAGGAACTTAATATTTCATTATATAAGTCCTAGTCACAACTAGTCACAAGGTCCAGTCATGACAGCCATGCCCTAACAAAGTAGTAGAAACTTTACTAGAACTTGCGAATTTTAAATTGCGTTTTTAGATTTTGTATGATTTGTCTACACTCATCCACTTTAACTAATTATAAACTTTTAATTATTTACCATTATTACACATAAACACTTGAAGATTCACAAGTTTAGGAAAATAATACAAATCAACAACGCCATTTTTTACTTTCTTGGAAAAAAATACCATTGACACATAAATATTTACAAAATATTAACTAACATTATGTTACAAATTATCTTATTTCTAGTGAATCCTGAATCCTACGCTGTAGCATGAGTCCTGTATCGTGGAATTCACGTGAATAATAACTTTTTTTTTAAATCGTATATAAAGTACATTCATAATTTAAATCAATAACAGCAAATAAGGTTAGGTAATAACTTAATAAAATTAATCTAATTAGTATTTAAATGATTACCTGACTAGGCGGGAAGTAATACTCAAAAAAATGACAGCTTAGCGGCCATTTCCTGCTATAAAAAATTGCCAGATATTAATGTAATACAGTGAAGTAGTTCAAAACTCCTCGGTTCAATTAACTCCAACAATGGTGGTTACGACGACGAGATAAGGTGCGCGATCACTAGATCAGCAGTAAAAGGCTGTCGAAGGTTTTAAAAGACACGAGAATAACCGAGAAAACATAGCATAAAGGTTCGACACATGACATGTCTTGTCTTTCCAATTTTTCTTTATGAAGCTGAAATTTAGTCAGTGAGGCTGCAAAATCGTCGGAAAATAGACGCGCTAGAGAGTGGTGCTGGAGGCGTCTACCTACTTAATTCCTTGAACGGGCGTTTCGCGCAAACAACTCCATTCTTAAAGAGCTCCAAATTAAAAATAGACATTAGTCCACCGTGCTGTCACGAATTTTGAAGTTCTTTGGCCATTTCTCTGGGAACTCACTAGACAGGGTTATTGTCCAAGGTCACATAGAAGCAAAAAGAGCTCGTTGTCGATCACCACGGACTTTATAAATAAAAAAGGTACCCAAGCTACCCAGACGACTTTTTAAAATACTTTTGTTTGAGACTATTTCACCTCACTGCCCGACGCAATGGATGACGGAAATGTGTTTATCAGCGTTTATCAGCCAAACGTCACCACGTCTGTAAGAGGATACCCCTTAAGTCTGACTCCCTACACGTGGTCCCTGGGTGGTGCTAATCAGGTGACATTTGAGAGGTGGTAGAGCATTTTGTGAGTTGCTCGCCTGGCTTGCTACCAAAGTAGCTTACCAAGTTGAAAGTCTGCCGCCAAGCCAAATACGGTGTTCCGGCAGTTATCCTTGAGAGCCTGCGTATTCCAGGTCTAGTGTGTTTACCAGCTTCGATCACATCGTCCCTTACCATCAGGTGAGATAGTGGTCAAATACTGGCCTGTCACAAATAAAAAAAAAAAACGTACAGTAACTAGATAGGTGCTGTAAGTTTGTTCCTTTGTGGCATTTTAGAAACCAAATTGCGTGGGCCGATGTTCATGTTTCTAACGTCAATCGATTTATCTTTACTTTGGAAGTGTCACTAAAGACATGACAGTACCTAATCAAAATTTAACATGGCTACCACCAGGCGCCATATTGTGCTAAAAAAAGAAAGTTGACGAACTGCATAAAGTGGAGTTTTGCCGCGAAAGTTAAAAAATGGCGTTGTTGATTTTGTATAATTTTATAAAACCGGTGATTCTTCGAGTGTTAATGTGTAATAATTATGGATTATTAATCGTAAATACTTAGTAAACGTGCATAAGTGTAGGCAAATCATACAAAGTTGAAAACCGTGATTTTCGCCTTCGCTTCAAAACTCCACTATAAGTTTTAGTAAAGTTTTTTAATATGGAATGACTTGACTATGACTGAACCTTGACTCTTTTACTTGACTTTGACTGTGACTTGTGACTAGGACTTTTATTATGAAATACACTTGAAATATATTATTACTTGACACTGGCTCAATGCACAAGATTGCGAAGCCTCAAGTATAATTGAATAGTTATTTGAAAGTCATCTTTACGTTTCTTTTACTATTTTTTGTTCTAATGACCATTTAGGATCAATAACGATTTAAAGTTGGTTAGCAACCATTCTCACTAACATTTTAATACTTATAATACAGCTGTAAAATAGTTCGTAAATAAAGGCATACGTTTTATTAAAGAATAAATGTTACATAAAAAAAGTAAGTAATTTTTTTACGCAGTTGGGTTTTTCGATATTGTTTATATTGACATGTATTGTATAGATTATTTATATAGAAAGTGATGAGGGCGAGGCTGTTGCAATAATCCCATTGCCAGGCTTTACCAATTTCCTTATAGCGTTTTCCCTCTTTACTTGCGCGATACTCAGGTACGCGTAATTATATAGATATCGTTGACGGTAGCACTTATACCCCTTACATTTTTGCCACAAACTGCGTTCTGGGATGTCCAAGAATTTGACTCAAATACCGCAATCATCCTATTCACTTCAAGCATGTGCAACAGGGTGAATAACTTACATAATGCACTTTAGGTAAATCCCTGTGTTGGGTTTGTATAATAGGAATCAAAATGAATAATAAGCTCGGTTTATCCCAGACTTGCAACTTGTTCCATGTATCATCTACTTTCCTTGTTATTTTTCAGTGAAATTGACAGCACAACAAATAACAGAACACATGACGCATTTTTGTAAATTATTTAGATTATCGTATACATGTTTTCAGCGTTACTTACGCGTTGTCGATAAAGATGGAAATGAAATATGCACAAAATTTAAACACAGGTTAAGTATTATTTATTTCAATCTTCTTAGCAATTACACCTAAATGAATTACACCTATACTTAACGTTATTATAGGTATAACTTAAATAGCCTCGGTCATAATCTCTTACCTGACATATTGATCAAAACACAAAGCATTATGAATCCTATTGCGGGGTCAGAAGCTGTTCTAAATCAGAAGTTTAAAAGACAACAAAACAGGAAATAATCGAAAAATTGCACCAGACAGATCGACCTTACACTTACCTACACTCGTTGTAGACTATACTTAACAATGTGGTACAAATCGTTTCTTTCTACTCCAGTCGAGTGTATGTCAGGTTCAAGTCTGCAGGCTCGTTAGACAGACACCAATGGGGCTACCCTAATTCATCGAAATAAGAAGTTTCGTTAGGTTACTGAAACTTCTCGAAGAAGTTCGTGAGTTGCGATCGAGTGCCCTGTAACCTACACTAATTCACAAATCTTACGAACGAAAGATTGAAATAGACATTTGTTTTTTCTTGAAATCGTATTATGACTTGTCGCCATTTGTCTTAGGTAAACGATTATATTTCTTGCATCTAGGTATATATGTACTGTTACGCACTGAAATTACTTAGAACGTTACATAATAAAGAGTTTAGAATAGAATAGAAAAATATTTATTGTATAACTGTGAATAATAAGATCTTAAAATAGATGACAGTATTACTGAAGATATGACGATTTAAAGTTAGTAGACAATTACTCTCACATAAATTTTCAATACTTACCCTGTAAATATCAACAATGAATTTGTGATAAATAAAGTTATTTTTTTTTCCTTTTTAACTAAGGGCCAATTGCCTACATTTCCAAAACTATATACCTCAAAGACCTAAACTAAAGTTTAATTTAATAAAGTTCTTATGTAAGTAATCTTGATATAGGTGGGCATAATACGAAAAAGTGTGAATTAAAAAAAAACAGTTATTTTTTACCGCTGTCGGGTTTTTAAGTTTTCAGTATGTATATATATATATGTATGTATACTTATGTAAACATATATTGTATTGACTTGTTCTTACATTTTACGTTCGTAAATCGTTCGGGTTAGAAGTTCCGGTGTTTCAAACCGTGGTAGGCCCCATGATTTGAGCAGTGGAGGTGACGACATCGATCTTGCTTTATCACCACCACTTATATTGACGCTGGTTTCGCTACACTACCACTGTATTATGAATGTGATTGTCTACAAGTCTTGAGACCGAGACCCAGTGCGCGCTCACTTGTCGCGTGCGTCGCACGTCCAAAACGTCTGACAAATAGTTCGTTTTACGATCAACCAAATGTCCTAAATTATTAATTTTATTAATCCTTCTAACTTGAAAGTGATATTTCAGTGATATTTTTATTTATTTATTATAGTAATAAGTGCAATAAAACAAGATGTATAGATTCGTTGTTGTTTTTGTAGTTTTATGCAAAGGGTAAGTGTTTTTACTTTTATTTTAAAGCGCTGACTAAATTTCTATTCAGTTTACATTTATAAAATGTGTGTGTCAATTAATGAAAATAAGAAATGTAATCCTAGAATATAGGAGTGAGATATGTAGATCACGCTTCTAGATACCAATATTTTGTATTTTAATAACTTCTAGGTAATATCGCCCTTGGATACTTTTCAAAAATGTTCCTACAATGCACAAAGAAAAATTATAAAATGATACAATAAACCTATGTAATACAAAACAATAAATTACCATAATTATGTCTTCTAGTATTCTCTAAATTTTATGCATAAAATAGTATTTGACCACAATCTTATCTGTTGGTAAGTTAATATGTGGTCGATGGTAGAAAACACTCATTTAACGTTGCTGCTGGAACGTCATTTACATGTTTTATATTTCAAAAGAAATACCTTTTTACGAACATAGATACAAGAAAAGTATTTATTACTACAGATTTTAAGCTTTTCTAAGTTAACAATTATTCATGTCTTTTATGTATTTTGTGTAGGAGTCTTGATCTAGAATCTACGTCTATGTTTGCCGTGTAAACAAATGTCAAAATCGAAATTTTGAGAATACACCCAACGCTTTATATTGAAAACGGCTCCACGGATTTTCGCTTCAAAAATAGCTATGAACACTCTCGATAAATTCACCTTTCAAATAAAAAAAACTAAATTGGTCATTTGGGAGCTACGAAGCCACAGATAGACACACGGATATACCCGTTAAATTTATAACACCCATCTTTCTGTGTCGGGGCACACACAACAGCGATACGAGGTATCTAGGAATAACGTAACGTATTGAGTCCAAATTACTCGTATGTTAACTATTAAGTGTATCACAGTTATTAAGTTATTCTTTAAAATTTTATTTATTTTTGCGGAAGTTTGTGAGTGTGTGAACAAATAATTATCTGTCACCATAATCTCTAAAAATGATGTTCCGTTAGCTATCTTTGAGAGTCTGATGTGTTTACCATCCTCGACCACATCATAACTCACCATCAAATGGTCAAACGCTAGCCATTTAAAGCAAAAGTTACAGAGTGTAGGTACCTACCATGTATCGAGGTATCTCCACTCTCGTACTTGATCCATATTACTTATCTCTGTTACGAACGGTTTTAATTTAAAATCGACAAAATGTTTAAAAATAAAGCTTATATTTGCTTAATTCAAACAGAAACCAACCATACAATAGCTTAATTTATATATCAACAAACTCCAACAGAGAGGGTTTGGAACACACTCCTATTACTTATCTCTGTTTCGAACTGTTTCAATTCAAAATCGACAAAACGCTTTAAAAATAAAGCTTATATTTGCTTAATTCAAACAGAAACCAACCAAAACAGAGGAGGTTTGAATGAAATTGAAAAAGAAGACCCCTTAACTCATATCTGTTGCGGTCGGTTTCAATTCTAAATCTAACTATTATGAATTATTTCGGCTTAATTCGAATAGAAACCGATCTCAACGAGAGATAAATAACAGCCTCTCTATTACGTATCTTTGTTGCACGCTGTTTCTATTTGAATTAAGCAATAATGAACCTTATTTCTTAGGAGTTTTGTCAATTTCGTATTGAAAACAACAGAAATAGGTAATAGGTGGTCTGATCTGCTCTAGTCTGCAGGACATAAGCAAAGAATACATAAAAGTACAAGGTAAACCGTGAGTTGCATAGCTATATGTAGGTATTAATAACGTCAGAAATATCATTTATTGTTTATTGGACTTATACCTAATCTATTTGCAAAGGTATCACGTTGATTATAAATTACTGCAGTGAATGCACCGAGTTTATCAAGCTTGAGGTTTACCTTGTTATTCAAATAAAAGGACCATTATGCCGTTTCGCTTTTTACGTTCCACTGATTGGTCAAATTATGATCTCAATTATAAAGACAACTTTTTTGCTTTGCGTGTATATAATGAACGCCCTTCTTTTTTTATCTATTTGACTCTACAGGTTTCGATGTTTGACACTCTATGGTTTACAAAGTTGAAGGGCATCGACGTATAAAAAGGTGTTCGTTTTACTCGACTTTTATAATTTTTAGGTACATTAACTATTATATGAAATGTATCTAATATACAGGAAAAAAAATAGTAAGATTAAATTTATTTTATTAGCATGGCTACGTCAACATGATTATGACGGCAGCGGCATAGAAAACATTTTTTTATTTCTAAAATTGGTAAAAAAGTATCCCAACTTTTTGAACACGCGCTTCTAAATGTCTCATACACGCCCCCGCCGACACACACACACACACATATACTCACACAAAATATTTTTTTACTAACATTTTATAGACATAAGAAACAATACAGATGTATAGAAAATTTCTTGATAGAAAAAAAATACTGATTATGAATTAATGCAATTTCCCCATACAACGCAACGCTAACTTGCCCGGGCTAGAATGTCAGACCTTAAATGTTTTATCTTTATGTTTTAATTATCCTATACTCACAAAACATGGTAATAAGTCGGGACTAGGTTTTTTAGCATTTCATATATTTGATAACTATTTTATGCGTTAGTATATCCTAACAAAAAATGCAAAATGTATAACATTTGATTTTAAATCATAATATGATCACAGCATTAATTTGGTATCTTTTATCTTATAATATTAGTCGTTACATTTTTTGTTTATCGCAGCTTGCTTTGCTTCGCGGCTTAAATTATTTGATTTTTTTATTATGTTCAGATGTTTTGTTGCTGTTGAACTTGTGAGACGTGACTTACGCGTTGTCGATGTCTACATCGATAATCAAACTTTAATAACTCGAAATCTTAGATAATAAATATATAATATTTTACCTAACAGTGTGAATTTTTTTTTTATTGAAACTATTCGCGAGCACGCTTGCTTTGTAAATACCTATTCACTCTCTTCTTTAACAACCCCATATTATACACAACAAAAAAAACACAGTAGACGGCAGGAAGTTCCATTCCTTGGCAGTTCTCATTATGAAAGTGGAAGCGAAACGCTTCGTGCGAATGGTCGGTATTTTTACCATTAGAGGATGCCACATTGCCGTCTCTCTAGATGTTCGGTAATAGAACGGTGATGCGGGAATAAGATCATGCAACTCCTTTGAACACTCTCCGTAATGCAGTTTGTAGAAAATTGACCTATCAAAGTTTTGATCGATCTTCTGTTTATTACATACAGGGTTAATTATAAAATATCGGAAGACCTGACCTGATTTCTTGTCCTAATCTATAGCTCATTTAGTGTTTTTTTCTATATTGTTAAGAGACGAGAAGGTAAGCGTCACGCTTGCCCGTTACAGTTAAGTTTTACCCCGAGATTTTTGAACTTATATAGGTCAGAATCCTGAGCGGCAAAGCACTACGCTCGTCTTTCTGAAATGTAAGATGTTAAACCTCTTTTCATTAGAATATTGCCCTTCAATCTGAACATTAGTTCAACGACTTCTGATTTCTATATTTTCCATAATTGAGATAATATGGAAAATATAGAAATCTAAATAAATCATCTATTTAATCCGTAATGGTTTAATATTTAGTTGTTTAAACTACATAGTCCCGTAATAAATGGCATCGACACTTGACACATACTAAACTTGACAAAACAGAAGATATAGATATATATCTTATAAACATTTTTAGATATCATAAAACAGAATTTGCAATAGCCGTACCACGACAAAGGCATTGTTTTCAATTCTGGAATCCAGGATTTTGGTATTGTAGAATGTTTGTATAATGTAGACTCTTGTAGTACTAAAAAGAATAATATTTTGTATTAACCTGTTCTAATAAACCGGTATCTGATAAGGCTCGCGACAGCGAATTGGTTTTTATAAATTGGTTTGAAACATTATAAGTAGTAGGTATGCATCTAGAACTATTTAAACACTATTATAGTAGTGTAGTAGCAGCCAGTAGACTAAGTATTTGATACTTTCACACGTTCTTGAGAAAAAACGTTTCGACAAACAAAATTTCAGGCAGACAGAATTATTATAACCCACGACCCCACACTTAGTTCAAAGACTTGTATCGTAGGTGCTGGAAACATTTACATCACACATACAAACCAAAAGCACAAAATGTCCCTTAGAAAGGAAAATTGTACATCATGAAACTGGGAATTGAACCCAGAACCCACGGCGCAGAAGGTAGAGGCATGCCCACAGCGCCAACGGTGTCACTTTTTGTTCGCACTTTCTCCAACAAATAAAGAATCACCCAAATCAATTAACAGAAGCCTAGTTTATATGGTATATAAGTAAGTAGGTACAAAAAGAGGAGGAAAAGATAGTAAGTATCCTGTCGAATCGAGTCGGTTAAATATGACCTTATTATATGATATTTTGCACCATGTCTTTGACTCTACGTTTTAAAAAAGATAAATAGTTACCGAGTTCAGTGAGTATTAAAGATCATCGCGAGTCAGGTACCTACCTCCTAAACTAAATAAGTCATTGACACAAATGAACTTCAGATTTCATACATTTTTAAGGCTTTTGCATAATCAACGAGGCGGTAAGGGCGGTTTATTCATCTCCATACATTGCCGCTGTCATTACTGTTTTAGAAATGCGAAATATGTTTATCCTTCTTTTACGCAGCTACGTAATAATGAGTTATACTATAAATATAGTTTTTGGGCCGGAGATTAACATAATACTTTTTATCATGAAGCATCACTATCGTCATTATAATGATTAAAACAAACAAACGCTTTCACACTCCCAGTCCCGCAATAAGTTCAAAGCCTTATATCGCGGTTGCCGAAAACACATAATTACATCACACATGCACAATTACAAACGTTCCCAGACTGCAAGCGAAGGTGAAAACGCCTTATTATCAAAGATAAAAAATTACATGTTTAGCGTTGTTTTGCATGCGTTTAGACATACAGTTACTTTTATTTTATAGTAATAACATCACATTTATTATGTGGGAAGTGATGACTTCATCCGAAGTGTATAGGGGTAGAGCGCGTGGCAACGCGACTGCAGCAAGCGTGAAACTTAATGAACGCATTTGGAGAGACACAAACCAACTTTACCGCCTTGCCGAATGTGCAAGTGCCTTTAGACATCAACCAGACATATTTTTTATTACAATAGAATATTTTAACTGCTTAATTTATACTTCTTCTATAACAATGAAGCAGAACAAATGAAGCAGTTCTAATAATCTTTTGTAATACAATTTAAATGTGAGATTTACCACTTTCTGTGCTATTATGTTATTTGATTGACACTCTTCAAGGCAGACAATGTGACTAACATATTTTCATGTAAGTGCAGATTTAAAATATCTGAAATAGTAAGCCTTAGTGGAACTGTTCTTGAGATGTTCCGAATGTCACCTCTGATTATCAATGTAATCAGTGTGTGAGAAACTGTAATTATCTGAGAACTGATAATATGTTGTACTTAGTTTTATTATTATTTAGAGAGGTAGGATAATTGTGAGTGTGTCGTATCGTAAGATCACACATTCACAATTTTCATGACATTTATACACAAAGGTTTAAACTGATTAGCCCTGTACTTACACAAACAATAGGTACTGTTTAGGAGCTACACTGAAGGTGTATAGGTTTTGCTCTTAGGTGTTTTATTATTTTACTACTCTAAATGGTCCAGTAAACTTTGTACCATGCCATCTATTGAAAGTAACTGAAATAGCGATTCCCATACAAATGAAAAAAACCAGTTTCGATATTTTCCATTTATCGGCTGTTCATACGGGTTTTTTCTTATTTTCTATTTTCCTTAACCTGGTTTGGATATTGAAGCGAACAAAACAAAACTATCGTTCGAGCCCGTTTCTAGAATTTTGTAAGACTAACGCAAGGCAATAGATAGACAGATATTTATTCATCAGAATATAACTTTACCCGTGATATCCCCGAAAACTTTAACTGATATTGAATAATACGAGAACCTAATTAAATGTTGTATCTTAGTGAGGGGCTGTGAGTGATAAAAACGCGAAAGCGTTTACATTAATATTCATATACATAAATTAATTTAATCTCTTCTCTGTATTTGGAAGTTTATTTAGGTCTAGACAGTTTTCACTAAGGTTTAATTTGTCCTATTATATAATCTTGTTTGATTCAAGGTAGTATACCAATTTTCAGGTTTACTCAGTAGAGCTAGGTACTTTATTACCTTATTCGTAATTATTACGACGAAGTATAATTGACTAGTAGTTAATTTTGGGGTCAAATCATTGTAATGACACGAAGCCTGGGTATAGCCTTTACCTAACCTTGATTATTATTATATACAGTTAAAGTAATGTCTGAGGGATTGTATTCGGTTTAGTAGGTCACTATATACAAGAGTTTTTTTGCGTTTTCCGCAAAACTTGATACGGTAGACGTTGAAGGATTTCCGCGCGGAAACAGGTCACGATATACATTCCGCCTATATCATACTGGATGTACCTATATAATAACAGTTTCTTTTTTATGTACTTAATTGAGTGACGAAACGAGAAACTCGACTGATGGAAGCGTCACGCTTGCCCTTCACAGTTCGGTGTAACCCAGAGATTTTTGTTTTTTTTTTATATATGGTAGGCAAGCCTTTGACCACAATCTCACCTGATGGTAAGCGTCGATGCGGCCAAAGATGTAGCATGCTTGCCTAGAAGGTACCTATTCACTCTTGACTTGAAGACTCCCAGTTTATACTGTTCGGGGAACAAAGACGAGGGCTATGAGTTCCACTCCTTCGCTGTACGGATGATAAACGTAATAGCGAAACGCTACGAGCGTACTGGAGGTATGTCAACCATATATGGATGACGTTGTTAGATGGTAAAACGGGCATGGGGGAATTAGCTCGTGTAATTCCTGCGCACACTCTCCAAAGTGTAAACGGTAGAATAACGATAGACTTGCGACCTTACGTCGGTGACCGAGACTGCAATTTGGACTCGATTAGCTTATCATCGCCAATGAGTCTTTTATATTGATATATAGGAAATATTTTTGATCTTAATATATAGGACAAATATCAATAGCACTGCGCTCCTCACCTTGAGATATTAGATGTTAAATCTCTTTAAGCTCTGCAATTTCACTGGAAACATTGCCCTTCAATCCGAAACAGTAATGTTTACACGCTACTGTTGCAGTTTGTAGGTTTGTAGGCATTCAAATGACACTATTAGCAATTTGAACTATTGAAAACAATTTTACAGCCTGTCGGTAAATATAAGGCACTCCTATAAGCCCCACTGAGCGGTAGTATTTTAATAACATTGCACAACTTTGTCATTGAAATACAAAATTAAATACGACGTGAAAGTATTTTAATAGGTTGTTGACATTTGTTATTGGTTACTGCACTAACTCTCTTTGTATTATTTTTGACCAAGCGGAAAACCTCGTAATAAGAAGGTTGCTTTATCATATCGTGCAGATATGCGATAAAAATTACCTTGAGAATCAAGACACTTGTCTATTAGCTGGACTATTAGGTACAATGTATCGCAAAAATATTAGTAAATATAAATTAAGAAGCGACGCACACAATCTTAATACTAGATATAAGCATAAAATTACAGTGCGCGCATTTAGATTAAGCAAAACTAATAAATCTTTTATGGCAAATGGGGTTAGATTTTACAATAGAATTCCTAAAATCGTAACTGATTTACTACTGGGAAAGTTCAAATCTGTAATAAAACGGGCATTAATTAAGAAAGCTTATTATAAGACTACAGACTATATTAATGACAAGGATGCATGGAGGCAAACTGCACAGGCTCATTCTAGCGACTACTATAATAACACCTAGGTTAAGAAAATTATGTATTAGAAATTAAGAATGTTTTAAAAAAAAAAATGAATGAAAAAAAATGCGCCGCCGAGTTTCTTGCCAGGTTCTTCTCGAGATGGCTGTAATTTTCCGAATCTGGCAATAGATTCATTAACTTTCATGAGTGCCTCTTTGGGGCCCATGTGAATAAACGATTTTGATTTTGATTTTGAATGATAATATATCCCAGTTTACTGTATCCACAGAATGAAATGGATTTGATCCAACATTTTGTTCCACTGAAATCCCATGAGTAGATTTGATTATGATTTTTTTGTTTCGTTATTGACCGAGCAAGCGCGTTGCGCGAGCGAAGCGTCTTCGTTTCAGCTTGGGCAAAATTGCTTTCTTATGTCCGGCGGATATCCGGCTGTTCTCCTCTAGAGGTCGCATTTCTTAATCAATTCTCATGAGTTGTGAGCAGGTTCGATAATTATACTGTTTTGTTATTGTCGATTCAGTTTTTGAATTTTTTTTAAATGGCGTATATATGTGGTTTGAAAACATTAAAAATACATATTTCAGCCATTTTGAAAAATACGAGGTCTTCGGTTCACAGAGCCACTAGTAATAAATGCTTTAGTGCATTAAAACCCCCAATAACCTGAAAAAGGAGAGATACATCAAAATCGTAACGCTGGAATAAATTAATTCTAAACATTCGCGCAAGTGAGCCGATATTTCAGCGTGATATTAGTGTTTTCGGGTTTTTGCTAGCGTTGGATATTAACTATTACTAACTATTTATACGACAGATGAGATACTTTTAAGTTTAAAGTCAAATTTGTGTCGACACTTAAGCTTCGTCACATTTTCCTGAAACACAGAGCAGTGGCCGTGGCTGTACTTACTTGGCTCAACAATAGAGTAGGCAATACAATAATCGATCAAAACCTGTGTTTAGAATTTGTTTTTACATTTTGTTAAACAGCCGTTTAAAATTTGTACGAAATATAATAATAATAAACGCTTTCACACTCACAGCCCCGCACTAAGTGAGATGAATTGTGTCGAGGGTGCTAGAAACGTTCACATCACATACACAATCACACCCAGAACCAGAAACACAAATTTCCTTTGAGAAGAAAACTTGTGATTCCACCGGGAATCGAGCCCGATGTCTAGAAGGCGATCGCGCACCGAACTAAGCCAACGGGCAGTTTATATTATAAATACTTACCTATCTATCTATCTATCTATCTAATACCTTTAAACGAGTGATTCTTGTATATATATAATCTGAATCTCGGAAAAGGCTCCAAAGATTTTCATGAAATTTTGTATGCACGGGGGTCCGGGGGCGATAAATCGGTATATCTAGGTTCCATTTTTAGAAAACGTCGTTTCAAATTAAAAAGAAACCGAACAAAGCTTGTTTATCCAGGTAGTACAAACTTAACTCGTACCTAACTAACCTAATGCAAAAAGTCGTCGGTCAGCACTCGACAGTGTGCCCAAAATGCTATCTACGTTGCCACGTTATTTATACATGAGCTTTACATGCAGTCTGTACTTAATAATTTTGTCGTGGAGCGCAGTGGAATAAATGTACTGGCTTATTTTAATTAAAAGTCTGAAAAAGTGCTCGTTTTATTATTTTTTTTTTTTTTATTTGTGACAGGCTAGTGTTTGACCACTATCTCACCTGATGGTAAGTGACGATGTGATCGAAGCTGGTAAACACACTAGACCTGGAATACGCTGGCTCTCAAGGATAACTGCCGGAACACCGTATTTGGCTTGGCGGCAGACTTTCAACTTGATGGTGGTAAGCTACTTTGGTAGCAAGCCAGGCGAGCAACTCACAAAATGCTCTACCACCTCTCAAATGTCACCTGATTAGCACCACCCGGGGACCACGTGTAGGGAGTCAGACTGAAGGGGTATCCTCCTACGGACGTGGGTGACTCAGCCCCCGCTCGTGGAGCGTTGTCCACTATTTCGTGGAGCGCAGTGTCATAACCCAACAAGACTTAACCGCCGAGAAAACTATGTACATTTATACAACAATTATAAGAATTTAAATGATATTTCTTTTATGACATTGCTTTGTTTTTCAAATACAAATATTTTTATCCCGTTATAGCGTGAGATTATTTTCCTTACATGAAAACTCGTTTAAATATATTTTGGATATATAATACTACTACATGTAGAGGTCATATTATCACAGTTATCAGTAGTTATCACGACTGAAGATTAAAATTATATTTACAGAATCACTACTATCACCTTCTATTATAACTATTCTATTCCTATTACCTTCTATTATATTCACCTAACTAGCTAGGTGAATATAATAAAAGGTAACAATGCAATGTTTGAAATATTTTAATGTTAATAGTTTGAAATATTGTTCACCGTTTCGTCATAGGTATAATAGATAATTAAATGGCAATAATTCAAGAAAGATCTAAATAAATCTATGCGTGCAAAAAGTCATACTTTTATTTGTAAAGAACTACCCCAAGATATATTGTTTTTACATACGACGGGACGCAGAAGATAATATATGCGTTTAGGGTGAGAATTTATTTGTATGTAATCTCTAAAACAGTTTAGCCGATTCAGATAAAGTTTATTACCCGTTTACGGCGAACCAAAACGAATAGTTAAGATTTTGACTGGTATTCGTATGTTCATCTGTTCTGTCATAACTTCTAAACTACTTATTATAATTTGACAAACAATCATTGGAAGCGTCTTGGTTGACCGCTGGCTATGTGACGTTATTTTAAATTGAAGTCAACGAATAAAACGAACTCAACGAAAATTTCAACTTGTTTACCTACCGAATTCAATCTAAGCAGTAACAGAAGTACTTGCTTTCATAAATATATAGTACCTGAATGACCGAGATTTGCTCGTTAAAACGACGTTTTTAAAAATTTAACCAAGCTAGAATTTATCGCCCCCGATACCCCCTATTATTATATATTAAGCATATAGCATACTAAATTTCATGAAAATCGTTGGAGCCGTTTTCGAGATTCAGATTTTATATATATATGTATACTAGTGATTCGCCCATGGTTTCGCCCGTGTGCAACCTCTGCAGCGCCATCTTCCGGACTGATTTGTGAATCTAAATCCAGGGCGCCACCCAAACGCATACAAAAAAATTCATTCAAATCAGTCCAGCCGTTTAGGAGGAGTTCAGTGACATACACACAATCAACGTACAGTAGAATTATATATATATAAAGATATACATATACATGAATTACTTGTTTAAAGGTAATATATTTGAATATATTCTACCCATAGGTCACCGCAGCTTCGCCTGTTTTTATGATGTTGATGATGATAACAAAATTAACCTTATTATGTATTTAAATATCGAGGCTAAAAATCCAAATTAGTTTGGTTACAGATAGATTTTCACCTTAATGTCAAACGACACATAGGGACCTTACCTACTGTGGGTTCGATTAGGTACCTACACTCAATGATGCGGTCAATAACATTTTCTACATTAGTGGTACGGATTCAACTATGTCAAATCACCGTTTAATTATGATTTAATTACATGGAACATTTATGTTTTTTTTTATCATACACTATCATAATTTAGGGACTTAAATCTAGTTTGATGAAATTGTAAAGCTCTTGTAGAGTTACGATGTGTCTTAACTCAAAATTATTAGATGTATGTGGTAATTATGCAAACAAGTTAAAAAAGTCAATGACGTCCTGTAGCAAGTGACTTTTATAATTTTACTAGCTGCGCCCCGCGATTTTACCCGCGTAAGTCCTGGCCCCGCAGAAATTCCGGGATAAAAAGAAGCTTTTTCTTTCCCAAGTTCTAAACTATCTGTGTACCAAATGTCATTTAAATCGGTGCAGTAGTTTTGGAAAAGCGTTTTAGAAAGCGCGTTTTTTAGGTTTAGAAAGTGCGACAGACAGAAAGATATAGTTACTTTCGCTTTTATAATATTAGTAAGGATTATTAAAACAAACATTTTAGTGAAAAAAGTCACTAATGCCTAATTGATGTTATTAGTTTAAGTGATTGTGGTTTCACACGGCTCACTAACTTAGGTACTCAACCAGATTATAGCTGAATTGAAGATGAGAATTTATACACAAATATTTTTTTGTTAATTAGTATGAGAAACGAAGTTATCACGAAAAACTTGATAACAAGACTAGTAATTCTTTTTTCGTTGGTCGAATTTAATGACGTGGGTAAAGGAACTCTGAAAACTGTACAACAGAGGCCAGTGTTAGCACATTACATTAATATTACAAATCCGAAAGTTTGTGTGTACATTTTTGTGTTTCTTTTCTCTTCACGCTTTAACGGTATGACTGATTTGAATGAAATTTGGAATGTACATAGCTTATACCTAGGATTAACACATAGGCTACTTTTTAAATTGATAAACGCGGGCGAAGCCGCTGAATAAAATGTGCAATAATTAAAGAGTATTTTTCTTAGCCATGAGCAACACAACGAGATTATTAAGGTCATCGTCAGATTTAATATCCAGTTTGGCATTAACAATGTCAAAATATACCTAACTAGTAAAATATTTATATATATTTTGGTATCATGGATTAAAATTTATTTGTATTTGTTTTCAGTTATGCCGAAATAACAGATTTGGCGGGTGGTTCAAAGTCGAACTACACGTTTCCAAAGGACTTCCTTTTTGGGGTCTCCACAGCAGCTTACCAGATAGAGGGAGCGTGGAATACAGACGGTAAACAAAATTTTACTACTATATGCTCATAACACACATATAATGTAGCGGAAACGATTTAAAATGTTATTTCCAATACATTTCGTTAAAATTTTATGCATATGCTATCTATCTATTTTATACATATTATTAGGCACTTCTCATATAATTTATTATAATGTGTGTTAAACTAGATTAAGCCATTATTTATTAATAGGTACATAAAATTATGAATTTATAATCTGAACCGCTTCCTATTAATGACGTATTAAAATTAAAACGTCAACGAAAAATCAGCTGTGACACAAATATTTATTATTTGTGTCACTGCTGCAAAAGTAGTTACACAAAACAGTCGTTGAGGCCGAAATCGGCTAGGGAAGCATCGTCATCATCATCAAATAATTATTAATAACGTCATATTTTTTATTTCCAGGCAAAGCAGAAAGTATATGGGATCATTTAGTACATACAAACAAAAGCTTCGTAAGAGATGGAAGTACCGGAGATGTCGCCTCAGACTCTTACCATTTATACAAACGTGACGCAGAGATGGTCCAAGAACTGGGCGTGGACATATACAGATTTTCTATATCATGGCCGAGGGTCTTGCCCAGTGCTCTTACCAACGAGGTTAACCCTCTTGGAATCCAGTATTACGATAATTTAATAGACGAACTGATAAAGTACAACATAACTCCTATGGTTACGATATATCATTGGGATCTACCTCAGACGCTGCAGAAAATCGGCGGGTGGACGAACCCTCTTATTGTTGACTATTACACAGACTATGCCACTATTCTGTTCAAATACTTTGCTCATAAAGTGAAGTATTGGGTGACCTTTAATGAACCGATGCAGACTTGTTTGGAAGGTTACGGTGGAACGTTAAGGGCACCGTTGTTGAACCGACACGGCATTGCGGAGTACCTATGCACGCATAACCTTCTGAAGGCTCATGCGAATGTCTACCATATATTTGACAAGGAATATCGTCATCTGCACGATGGTGAGTCAATTCCAAAGGTTTTTTAGTCGATGGGCTCTGTGACGTCGATGGAACTCCTTTTGATATTTGGAACATTCATTCAAGTAGCATTGGCGAAGTCGTTTCCAACAATCAGTCTTTTTAGATCCTAGTTTAGTTCAGCATATAACGGTTTGAAAAAAGGTAGACTTAGAAACCTTATATACTTTTTTATTTGTCGAGTAATAGTAGCTTTGAGTGCCACTGTAAACATTTTACGCAGTCGGGAAGTACCTATCATTAAAAAGTCGAAGTTTTATTAATGCGTCGATATAACATATTTTCCAGGTAAGATCGGTCTATCCCTGGACTCAAACTGGGCGGAGCCTAAAACAGACTCAGCCAGAGATCGCGAAGCTGCTGAACTCTATCTGCAGACACACGTAAGTATAACCCTAGAAACCAAAATTACAGCCTTAATTGACGTCCTGTTCATAATAATGCAACACAATGGCTTATAACAATGCCTTGACATCTTTGAACGTCTGTTGCATTGTAATGATGTAATGAATTAATTTCTTTTCACAACGACTTCTGACTGGACCTATACCACCATCCATTCATGTCTGTGACAAATTTGGGCCACTACCAAAGAAGGAACGACTTTACTTAGATGAGCGACTGTTTCTACTTGTTATTTTCGTCACTTTCAAGACAAAGAGCTTTAAATGGAGTTCGGTCGGAAACGAAAGTTGAGGTACATAATTAAACTTACAAAACATATAAGTGCTAACGTTTCTTAGGTAACCAACTAGGGTAAATAATGAAAAAGCCTTGAGACCTACATCTTATATAACGATGTTTTCCATATGAAATACACTTATACTTACCAATTCACTTTAGCAGCACACAAGCGTGGTAATGCAGCAAACATTTTGGGAACTTTGCCGAACATTAAAGATCGTCTAAATACACTTGAAACATATTATTACTACGGGCCAATTGCCTATCTTTCCTAAAACGATGTTTTCCTATATAGGTATAATTATGTTGATCCCTAAAAATGCAGTAACTTATTATGTTTTAAAAGACATGTCAATCCTATAGAAAATTGAAGTTCAGTGAATTATATCGACTACTTTGGTAGTGCCATGTCACTACGTGCACGTGTGTTTTTTCAATTTCCCCTACTTTGAAACTTCAAGTTGCTTGCAGTAATATTTGTCCAATATTTCCAGGTGGGTTGGTACGCGAATGCCGTTTATTCCAAGGAGGGGAACTATCCTCCAGCGCTCATCAAATTAGTAGATGAAAGGAGTGCAAGACAGAACTACTCTCGCTCACGTTTGCCTAAATTTACTCCAGAAGAAGTAAAGTTCATCCAAGGAACAGCTGATTTCTTCGGCCTCAATCACTACACGACGTACCATCTAAGCTTTGCGGATGAAGAAGTGGGAGCCGTTCCATCGCATGAAAATGACATTGGAATCGTCAGAGTTCAAGATCCCACGTGGCCTTCGAGGTCGTCTTCGGCTTGGCTTAAGGTAAACCACTCTGCAACCTAATTCAGAAGTAATTTATAAGCAAAAGGAATTTATCGAATGAATCAGCCCCTATAACCGCCATAACAATAGTTTAATGGCTTAATGCATGTCAGTACTGTCAGTTTATCAGTATAATTATATCCTATTACAGTATATATAACTATTTGTTTTTAATGACGAAAGAACTCTACGTTATAATCACAGATTATGCTGTATTATATTAGGATCGTAGTAGGATGTGAGCGAATAGTACAAATAAAGTTTTTTTTTTAAGATCTTCGTGTAATAAGTAGTGTAAGTAGCTTACCACCATCAAGTTGAAAGTCTGCCGCCAAGCCAAATACGGTGTTTCGGCAGTTATCCTTGAGAGCCTGCGTATTCCAGGTCTAGTGTGTTTACCAGCTTCGATCACATCGTCACTTATCATCAGGTGAGATAGTGGTCAAACACTAGCCTGTCACAAATAAAAAAATAATAATAATAATATGTTGTAGGTAATAAAACATATATAATATGTAAAACAAAGATCATTCTGATAGAGATCTTTGATCATAATGGTAGAGTTTTAAAATCATTTAACAACAACTTATTTTAATGTTTTTTTATTGTGATAACCGGTCCTTGGTAAACCAACTTACATAAAACCCGATTTCAAACAAAAAACGAACAACTATTAGTTGTTCGTTGTTGTTATTTTTTATTGTGCCTGATTACAACTGCGATTGTATCTCTGCGATCTATTATTTATTGTACTTACTATTTGATCGACACAAATGTGTTAAAATAATTACGCAATTCAATCTATTATTGAAGCTATTTTTCTCTGAAATGAGATTAGGCTGGTGGAACTTTGATTGTAAGCATGATTTTAAGATAGTAAATACAACACATGCTTAGTTCGCTTTCAAATATACAGCTTGCTAGCTTTATTGTTATTTTTTGTCGTATGGACCATTAGGTACTTCTGAGTCGTTTGTTTTTATTAGCAAGTCTTACTATCCAAAAAAACCGACTTCAAGCGTTGAAGTAGGTTTTTACCGACATCCCAAAAAAAGAGGAGGTACTCAAGTCGACTGTATTTTTTTTTATTTGTGTTACTTCATAACTTCTCTCCAGCCGATTTCGAATTTTTTTTTTAGTTTGAACGATGTTGCTTTCTAATTGATCTCATGTAAATTTGATCAAGATCTGATCAGTAGTTTTTGAAATATCGTCAATATTGACTATTTTGTGACGAATAATGCGTACTTTGACGATGTGCTCGTTTACCCGACTTCAAAAGCTACCTCAGAACTTCTTTCGTTGTGAGCCGATTTTGATGATTCTTTTTTTATTTGAAAGCTGGTGATTTACATGTGGTCTCATTGAAATTTGATCAAGGTCTGATCTCTAGTTTTTGAGTTATAGTCAATAATGCGCGTTTATAGATTAAATCTGATCAAGATTCCGATGATAAAGCGGTGAAGTCGGTTTTTTTAAGCTTTGCTTGCGTTTAATTATTTTAAGCTTTGCTTGCGTTTAAATGGTTAACTGATATGATAGTTCCCCGTATTACTACTGATAGTAAGACTTGCTAATAAAACAAACGACTCAGAAGAACCTAATGTTCCATACGACAAAAAATAACAATAAAGCTAGCAAGGTGTAAATATTCTAATAAATATTTTGGTTTTTGTTGATTTTCTCAAAAAGCGCTTTATCAATTTCTATAAAAAAATTATGGGATCGCCTCTGAAGTATGATCTACGTATGACGTACACTAGTAGTGTATAACTTATTTCATAATAGAAGTCCTAGTCACAAGTCACAGTCAAAGTCTATTAAAAGATTATAATGTCCTCATATTCAAGTCATCCTCTAATAAAGTTTTGCGAACTTTAAGTCGTTGTTGTGATAAATACATTATAACAAACCTTTTTGTATATATATATAAGCGAACTCTACATTATTATAGATGCATCACGAACACGGTAGAGCCCTCACAATCACAAACAAGTGCAACCTTGAGATACATATTTTTATCTTTTTGCTCGTGTATACTAGTATGTAGACTACAATGTCAAGAATGTAGTTGCAGTATGCAAAGATTTTGCAGCTATTTGTTTCCTATCTCGATATAATAATACAATATCCGGATATGTAGGAATTACCAAGTATAGTTAGGTCTCGAAATAGCATTAATAACATTTTTCTATGCCACAGAACACCTAGTCATCATTCATACGAAAGATCGAGTTTTAGCGCGTAAGTGAAAAAATGGCGTGGTCGATTTTGTATTATTTTCCAAAACCTGTGATTCTTCGAGTGTTAAAGTGTAATAATAGTGGATTATTAACTCTTGTTTTAGTAATGTATATAATAGTTCGAGTACTATTATATTAGTACTGTATATAATAGTAACTGGTATATAATACTTCGTGAACGTCCATGAATGTAGGCAAATCACCTAAAGTTGAAAACGTGATATTTGCCTTCGCGCCAAAACTCCAATAGAAGTTCTAGTAAAGTTTCTATTAATGTACATCGACTTGACCATTACTCTTTTACTTAATTTTGACTGTGACGGGTGACTATGGCTGGTTTTATGAAATACCTAGAATTTTAATGAATATTTATTACTTGACCCTGACTAAATTCACAAATAGTTTTTTTTATTCAAGATAGGCATACGTTTGACCGCCATCTCACCTGATGGTAAGTGACGATGCGGTCGACGAGAGCACGTTTGTCCAGAAGATGCCTATTCACTCGTGACTTAAAGACTCCCATATTGTATTTATCAGAGAACACAGACTCAGGCTAAGGAATTCCATGCTTTTGCAGTTCGCATAATGAATGTGGAGGCAAAAAGCTTCGTGCGCATTTGTAGAATATCTACCATATAGCGGTTTGTTGTAGTTTGAGGAGTCAAAACTAAAAAAAAAATGCTTAAGTTTTTAAATGAAAGTCACACGAGGTCTGAGGAATGGTGTTGATGAATAATATGTATATGTAATATAAAGCAGCATCAGTGATCCCATACATATTTAAACAAATCATTTCTTTAAACATTTAACTAAGCATAAATTATGAATGTATTATATCAGTGTACTTACCTATTATTTGTGCTTTGCTGTTTTACCCCGTTAATCAAAATAACTAGTGGCATAAAAGACTTCCTTAAGACAATAAAATATATATAAGTTATAAAAAGGTAAAAGTAATTGGTTAAAGATGGTTAAACATGTACCTATTTAAGTTCCATCCAACAGATCCTAAGATGAGAACAACAATATATAATTTACTGGAGTAACGGATCTTAAGATCAGTTGGGAAGAATAATACATAATTTATTTTAGTTGCATCTGATCTTATGATCAGATGGGAACGACTGTTATGATCGGTTAATGTGAAAATCCGATACTATGATCCGTTAGGAAGTACCCGCTTTAGACGATCTTTAATGCTCGGCAAAGTTCCCAAAATGCTGGCGCATTACCGCACTGATTTACAAAGCTTATTCTCTGCCCCATATACAACCTAATCACATTTCACACTAATGTTATAAATCCGAAAGATTGTGTGTGTGTGTAAATATGTGAGTATGTTTATTTTCTCTTCACGCTTTAACGGCTGAATGGATTTGGATTACATTTGGAATGTACATAGCTTATACCTAGGATTAACACATAGACTACTTTTTTACTCGATAAACGAGGGTGACGTAGCAGGGAACGAAATACGGTATGATTTTTTAATAAGATTAAAAAGTATTAAATTACCTATATATTTCATGAGATTTCATGTATTAAATAAACTTAATTATAAGAAAGACATTGAAACTGTATATATGTTGACTCGTATACAATAAGTATACTGCGGATATTTTAAAATCTGATGCAACATTGTGCATTAATTTCACCATCAAAGATCACGGTTTCTCCATACACAGTTCACCGATCACTGGTTTTGTGGAATGATTCTGGTTATATAAGATCTCGGAGGAAATAATAACATTCATATATCAATAGAATCAATTTATGAAGGTTTAGTTTACGTAAACTGGGCTGTATCATAGAACGTGTTTACCACTTTCGGTCACATCTTCACTTAAAGAAAGTATGTAGTTAAACGCTAGATTGGGATAAATAAAGCAACAACGCGAAAGTTTTTTATACTTGTATGAAATACAGAAGAGGCAAAATCTTGAAAAAAAAACGACCCAGTTGGCGCGGCGGGTAGGTACGCCGTAAGTCCTGGGTTCAATTCCCGGATTTTCCTTTTGATTCTGTATGTGATATGTAAATGATTCCGGCACTAACGATACAAGTCTTTAGACTAAGTATGAGGCTGTGAGAATGAATGCGTTTGTTCAAAAAAAAAATTAAAATCTACCCTCTCAATTTATACTCACACTCTGGAAAACGACCACTTTTGATCTAGTCACCTATAAAATAAAATAAACTAAATCAAAATCGGAACAGCCTTTTGGGTGCTACGATACACACTAAAAACTTATGCGACGAAAAGGAGGATTGTTCCCTCTTTTTCGTCTGGGGTTAAAAAATGCTTCGATGAGCAGTGAATGAAAAACGGTGAAATCCCAGGTGATACTTATTCATTTTGGGGATTGTAAAGTCCCGTTTGAGGTGTATTGTGCAGGTGATACCTACTTTTTGCACCTTAAATACTAAAGATAATATAATATCTAAAATACGAAAGCGTTTACCTAAATGCGCAATCTGCAAAGTTCCACTTCATTGTCCGTTCATAATAACATGGTCATAGGTACCTAATAGTAACAAGTTCAGTTCAAATGCAACCTTATTAACATAGAATATAGAACAGATAGATAAATTAATAGAAAATCAGTGCTTATAATTATATTCTTATAGTTTATGTTGTCTTAAGGCACGTATATCCGGTTATTTAGTGATCCATTTGTTTTTAATGTTACTTCGAGAATAGATATTTAATTGAATAATAACAATGTTTTGATAAGCTTACCAATGATGCCCCGTGACTTTGCCAATAATCTTATATATAAAATTCTCGTGTCACAATGTTAGTTACCTTACTCTTCCGAAACGGCTTTACTGATTTTTACCTAATTTTATATGCATATTGAGTAGGTGTGAGAATCGGCTACTATCTATTTTTTCTTACCCCTAAGTGATAAGGGTTGTTCACCCTTAACATTTTTTTTTTAATTTTTGACAACATTTTTTGATTTTATTATTTTATGATTCAGCGCTAAAAAATACATACGACACTATTTTTTCATCTTTCTACAATCAACCCCTATTTTTTACTGGCCATTTTAATTTTCTAATATATGGCAAAACAACGTTTGCCGGGTCAGCTAGTCTAATATATAAAATTCTCGTGTCACAGTTTTCGTTGCTATACTCCTCCGAAACGACTTGACCGATTTTGATGAAATTTTTTGTGCTTATCCGGTATCTATGAGAATCGGCCAACATCTATTTTTCATCATCATCACTTTTCATCATTATCAACGCGGGTGAAACCGCGGGGCGCAGCTAGTCTAATATATAAAATTCTCGTATCGCGGTGTTTGTTACCAAACTCTTCCGAAACGGCTCGACTGATTTTTATGTTTTTTTTTGTGCTTATCGGATAGGTCTGAGAATTGGTCAACATCTATTTTTCCTACTCCTAAATGGGAAGGGTGGTCCAAACCAAAATTATTTTTTTGGGCAAATTTTTTTACGTTCAATTTTTATGATTCAGCATTTAAAAAAACATACCACCCTAAATTTTCACCCTTCTACGATTAACCCCTATTTTTTTGTTGAACTAAATAAATATTTCCTAAAAATAATGTACGTATATGGCAAAGCAACGTTTGCCGGGTCAGCTAGTATATATTATCTAAAGATATGGCGATTAGAAAAGGCATCATCGGATTAAGTTTAGCTGATCTAACATAAAGGAGGCGCCAAAAGGTTACGAATTAAACTAGCGACGCTACAAGCAATACAATCAATGAATATGTTGTTTTTTTATAACTTTGGCTCCAAAATATTGTGCATAAGCAAGTCAAGTAACCAAATATTTCAAGTGTATTACATATTTCATAACTGCTGTCCTTGTCACAGTCAAGGTCCAGTCAAAGTCAAGTGGTACCTAATAGTAGTAGAAAATTTCCTAGAACTTCTATTGGAGTTTGAAGCGCAAGCAAAAATCAAGTTTTTCAACTTTGTATGATTTGCATACACTCATGCACGTACACTAAGTATTAACGATTTATAAACCACTATTATTACTACATTAACACTTGAAGTATCACGTGTTTTTGAAAATAATACAAAACCAACATGCAATTTTTTTCATATTCACGGCAAAACTCACTTTAAATATGATTCTAACATATTTAATATGAAAATTTAATTAAAAAATAAAAGAAAGGCAGTTAAAAAAATATATAATTATATTATACACTCTAGTGTATAAGATAATTATAATAATTATATAAATTAATAAAGAAATATGTATACTTATATTTATATTAAATATAAAATTTATATTAAAACTACATTTCTTCGTGATAGTAATATTATTTACTTCTTCTTTCTTTAAAAGCTTTGTGACATGCTTCTTCTTACATCATCAATCGTGTTGCCCTGAAATGAGATTTCAGAGATATTGCACCCATGGAAATATCCGCGAATCTGATAAAAACTAACGCATAAACTCAGAGATAATAAACATTTGTTTAAACTTAATATACGAGTATTGGCGTTAGGCGTTGTCGATATTATACATGTGCGAGGTGGGGCGTGACGGCATAGTAGCCTATAGAAGGCTTCCGAACAAAGCCGAAACAATTGTCGATTTAGACATGACAACGCGTGTATGTTATGCATCAATTGTGTTGCCGTTTTTAGGAAAGACCCCGGGACAAATAAGTCCAAATTTAGTGACTATGGTGTTCTACCAAAGCTCTTTTCAATAATACCACTATACACGAGCTGAAGAAAATAAAAATAAGTTCCCATACATACTCACTTGTATAGGCGCCCCCTAATTAATAGAAATCATTTTTCGAATAAATATATAATTTTGCTCATTAAATTTATCTTATATCGTTTTGCTTTATATATATGATCTGAGAATTTGAAGTTATTCGCTTGTATAGTATAGACGCTCCGTCCCTCCGTCTGTCATTTGTCACAAGGCATTTGACTTTGACAGACGGACGGACAGACGAATAAAATGGTGAACCACCCAACTCAATTTAGCGATCTCGCTTCGCTCGATCAAAATAAGATTGATTATCCTTCCAGGTTGTTCCGTTCGGCTTCCGTCGTCTCCTCCAATGGCTGACGAAGACATACAACAATGTGCCAATCATCGTCACCGAGAATGGTTACGCTGATTACGACGGGATCGAAGACTCAGCCAGGGTCTCCTACTACAAACATTACTTGAACGCCTTGCTGCACGCCATCCACGAAGATCACAGCAACGTGCAGGGGTACTTTGCGTGGAGTTTGATGGACAACTTCGAATGGGATGACGGATATGTGTAAGTATAAACGAATTTCTAAGTTAAGGGGCCTGCGGAGGTTGATTTGCCCATACAATCGTAATACCGAAATTATTTATAATTCAAGCATATTACCACCATACTGTGCTGTTATTCAGATTTAAAACGTATTAATCTAGGTTCCTGAATAGTTTTTATTCCAAAATAATTACCTAAAACGAAATATAAATCAATTGATTTTCACACATTATTACGACGTAAATGTCGCATCTTTAACTTATTCGTTTTGTATTAAAAACTAACACTTTTCTTTTCTCATTACAACAGGAACATAGATTATCATTTCAAGGTACTATTAATGCAAAAAACAATGACTAAACATTACATTTTCATTCATAATTTTTGGTATTACGGCACCTATCATAATTTGTTCGGTCGGTAGTGCTATCGCATCAAGCATGAGCACAGTTTACCAGTTAAACAGAGACAGCCTATAGATCGTTTCACAGACTACCCCGGCCTCTTAAGAAGAAGACCTTAATTCTAGAACAATAATAAACGACCATCATTAATAAATATCCGATATTGGGGCATTAGCGCGACAAGGTAACTACGTAATAATTAAATAAACGCTTTCACACTCACAGCCCCAAGTTAAGTTCGATGACTTGTGTCGTGGGTGCCGGAAACATTAACATCACACACACAATCACAACCAGAACGAGTAACAAAAAAAATCCGTGAGGAGAAAGAAACCTTGTGTTCCAGTCGGAAATTGAATCCGATACCCGATACCGTCGAGAAAATACTAAAAAATTAGGTACGTTCCGCCATCTATCATGTCTCTTGGAAACTAAATCAATTGTTACAATGGTAGAGGTTGGATAAAGTACTAGCCCAGTGCATCTAAGGTTGACACAGGTACAGTTAAACAAATTTCAGCTAGATGGCGCCACTTGAAACTTACGTACTGCATATAATACATTACTGGTATAGTTAGGTAGGTACTATCCAAAGTATCTGCTATCTCTTTGTAAGTAGGCACTTACACTTTTTTACAGGGCAATAACACCATGTTTATTCAAACTCGAAGCATTTCCTGTCTTATTGAAACCATAAAATATATGAGTAGGTAGAAATACAGTTATTTCTATAAATTATATTTTAACTTTATGATGCCACTTGTAACCTACCAAAAAAAAAAATCGTTGCATTTAAATTTACTATTCTAACTCAACTCCAAAATCAGTTCTGCCTATCTGTCAAGACCTTTATGGAAGATCACGTGGATATATCAATTTGAAAACAAAATAAAATACTATGCCGTAGCTTCTAAGTCAAAGCTACCAACATATAACCCTAAAGGTTTTTGATACGAGTAATTAAATAAAAACTGAAGGGTAGCTACTTCCCTTAGACCTTATTAAGAATTTTGTCAAAGTCAGTACAAGTAACATAAGATATCTGAGAATTATTAATTCGGAGTTAAATGTAGGAAAACAACTTGGAAAAATCTTTGAGACTCGATTCACGTAAGAACGATCTATATTAGTAGGTACATATATACGTAAGTATTGCGTGGTGTGCGAGTCTGACTTTATGACAATCATTCCTACACATTAGATGATAAACAATGATGTCCATGTTCACTGCCTATTTAATTAGAGTAAAGGTAAAAATGGGACTAATCCTCTTTGAACTGCTCGATGGCTTAGTTGGGTAAGTGTTTTCCTAATAAGCAGGGGTATCGGGTATCGATTCCCGGCGGGAACAAACGTTTTCTCCAAAAAAAAATGTGTTTCTGGTTCTGGTTGTGATTGTGTGTGTGATGTGAATGTTTCCGGCACCCACGACACAAGTCATCGAACTTAGTGTGGGGATGTCAGTATGAAAGAATTAAGTTTAAAAAAATCCAAACACAGTCAAACAGGTATCAGTGTTAATTATTAGTACTGTTAGTTACTATGGTACTTGAGTAATTGGCCTGGTTTCGCCACAGTTGTAAAAGTGGTCCATTGCTTGAGTATGCCCATAAAATTATTTTGCTTATCTTAAATGCATACATCTATTTGAAGCTGACTGAACCACCCCAAGGAGATAGAAAGTCTTACCATCTCGAAAAGTCAATATATTCACTTAATGGAAATTATATAACTATATATACAGAGTCAAATAGATGCCAGTATCCAAGATAGTCAAACAAATTTAATAGGTATACATTCATAAATAAGAATGCAGTCAGAAAATTCTTATTGTAAGGATTCAAAGTAAACAAAATATTATAAGATATCTTGTTTAGGTTTTAACGATTTCACTCACGAGTCTTTGGTAACGAGACCAGTTTCGGAACAGTCGGTGCTCAGTCGAATACGCGCGTAGACTGTCCTGCGGCGTCTCGGGGTGTACACATAAGATATCTTATTAATGTTTGGTGATGCGATACATGGTCAAAGAACATAACTATCTAAATCAACTGACAATATTACAAATAATGCTACTAGGATACAATTGAACATTTTGGATGCTTACAATATACGTTGTCTGACTGCATTAATTACTCATCTCATCTATTAGAGATTATCCCCACTTTCCCCACATTGTTTTGACTACCTCGTACATCTATCTGATGTTCGCTGTTCTATACGAATTACACACTTCTAAGACCAGTTCAATTCATAATATGATGAACTCAAATAAAACACATCATCAGTTAAACTCTTCATGTTATAATTTCACTCGTCATGTTTGTAAATGCAATTCCAGGTCCCGCTTCGGTCTTTATCTGGTAGACTTCAAGAGTCCGAACAAGACGAGGACTGCGAAGCAGTCGGCTAAGCTTTTCTCCAGCGTCATCTCATCTCGAGCACTGCCGAAAGACTATGACCCTGGAGACTTCAGCGCCTTCTCTTCAGCAAGTTTCCTCGCCCCCACAGTCCTCCCTATCCTATCTCTACACAGGCTCCTATTATAGTTTGATATCTTGTACAAACAATACTATTGTATATAAAAAGTAGCACTAAACTACGATTACATTAAAATTTAAGTAATATCCTTAAGTTTCATTTCAACTTGATCCCTTAAAGTTAAGCTTAAGCTAAAACTAGTGAGAAGAAAGTCCAACCCGAGAGGGGCGAGAGGACTGGGGAGTTCAGTATTCGACGGTGGCTATTTTCTTGGCGTTGTCGCGAGCCACCTCGCGCTTGAGTTGCGCTTGGATGCACGCAAACGACTTGCCCTTAGTCTCGGGAAGTACTATTAACATAAACACTAGGCCCATAAACGAGAAAGCCGAAAAACCCCAGAACGTTGTGTAGATATTGAATGCATCTGTCACCACCTGTAACAATACGAAAACTACATTAAAGCCATATTAATAACTAGCCGTGTTCCGGGGCTTCGCCCGCGTTAATGAAGTTAAAATGTAGCCTATGTGTTATTTCTAAACTATCTACATTCAAAATTTTATCTAAATCGGTTTATTCGTGACGGAAATACGTGCTAAATAACATTCACACACGCACACACAATTTCGCATTTATAAAATTTGTAGGATTAGAAATGAACTGCCCGTTGGCTTAGTTGTTTGGCTTCTTAGTTCTTCACCTTCTAAGCAGCGGGTATAGATCGCGATTCCCGGTGGAAAAACAAGTTTACACCCCAAGGGAAATTTGTGTTACTGGTTCTGGGTGTGAGATGTGAATGTTTCCGGCACCCACGAAACCAAATCTTAGAACTTATTGCGAGCTGTGAGTGTGAAAGCGTTTAATTTATTTAAAGAAACGGAAGTTTGTAATCTGGGAAAGATGTAAATTTCAATTAATTTGAGTTAATTAGTAAGTTTTCTTTGAAGGGACAAGCTGACTAAATTTGAATAAAATATGAGGGTCCGTTTGAAAGAATGAACAGCCAGTATTTAAGGCTTTGATGATTATGGTGTGATTAAGAGTTAACGTTTATATACAAGGCCAATGTAAATATGAATAAATTAAAATGAATAGCAAATACATAACATATATTTTCAATTTTGACAGATGTTGGCCGAGTAACGGTGGAAATAAATCACAAATAGTTAAATAAATAATTAGTACCTATCATTTAATGTTTAGCGAGCGTATCAGCATATATATATATACATTCAGGAATATGCACTCGCTTGAATACCGATGAAGAAAAACCTCGTGAGGAAGTCGGTATGACCATGAATTGGACATGTGTCTTCCATCAATCCTAGATAAGACCCTAAGTTCCAGCAGAGGGAACCTAATGGGCTGATAATAAATGAATGATTTTTTAAATATAATTTACCTGGAATAGTTTCTGTACAGCAAACATAGATATCCCAGTGTAGATATGCGCTACACACGAAGCGTACAGCTTAACGTTGGTAGGGAACATCTCTCCGATGATGACATAAGGCACGGTAGATAAACCGATGGCGTAACAAACGATGTATATAAGCATGGCCGCCAAAGGCACCCAGTGGTAATTCAGAATCGCCGCTTTGTTCACGCTGTCAACGTAGAAATATGTTCCTATGGTTGCGTTCATGAGACCAACGCCGAGGGCGGAGAGCAAAAGTAGAGGCTTTCTACCCACGCGGTCGACGAGAATCACTGATAGGACGCATGTAGCCACTTGTACGCAGCCGAGGATAATAGATTCTTGATAAGGCAGTATTGTCTTTGTAACGTGTTCTGAAGTACCATTTGCTTGCGAGCTGTTCCCTCCCGTAGTGCAGTTAAATATGGTTTGAGCATACGCAACTACTGCTGCGCTGCCGCATAGCTGCTGGATGGTAAACACTCCAAGAGTTATCCACATAGCTTTTCTATTCGTCGCTTCAGTCAATAGGTCTCCCCATGACCCTCGATTTTTCATATCTTCCTGAACGTTAAGCTCTATGTTTTTAAGTTCAGTTCTTATATCACCGCTTCTTAGATTTCTAAGGGATCGTTCTGCCCTCTCACTGCGTTCAAATTTCAAGTAGTAGTAAGGAGATTCCGGCAAGAATAGGAAAGTTAGAACGAAAGAAACAGGCAGGATCAAGTTGATGCCAGCTAATGTCTGCATTGAAACGAAAGGTCCTATGCAGTACTGGGCAAGAATACCAATCTGAAACAGAAAAGATAAACAATGTTAAAATCGTATCTCAGGGTTAACAACAGATTCTAAACAAGGAAGAAATATATTATAAGACAATCATCAATGACTCGTGTAGTTTCATGATTTGCTTAGATATATTTTACAGTTTGTTTGTTGAGCATTGTTATTCGAGCAGATTATATTTGATGACATCTGATTATTCCTACTACGTGATAATCATCTTTCATGTACATTTATACTGTTTTAGATATTGTTCTTGGTGATAAAAAATCTAAGCGATTGTAATAACCGAGATATGATCATTGATGATAATTCCGTAGACGAATGTTACAGACAAATTGAATGAGAAAGTGCAAGTTACATTAGGCATGCTTGCATTTTTACTTGATGAAACGATGATTGACGATAAATTATATTTAACAAAAGTGGCTAAAACATGCATAAAAAGAAAGCTCCGTGCAAGATGGTCTAATTTTGTAAAAGTTACGGAGAGCCAACAATGCAAACAAATAACTACCGTTCATTGTGCCGTTTAATGGATGGTTATATAGTATAGAAATAAAAAAATCCAAGCACTGTATAAGATAAGCAGTATATTGTTGATAACGTGCATACCATAAAATTGCAATCGAATAGTTGATGCTTATTTTAACGCAGACTACGTGTATAATGCAGTACGTATCTATAAACCAACACCTTTGTTCAGTTTGTAATTCAGGGAATGAGTCACGTTTCGTGCTGTCGGATATATGTCGTATACAGAGTTTATAAGCGTGATACGTGCGTGTAAAATAAACAACCAGAAACAAATTGTCGCAAGGTCTAAATAGCGCCTGATGTAATGATAAAATTATTACTAGCACATCCCAAGATTGTATTTTTAACGCGATAGGTGTTATAATTAGCCGCGTTACTCTCCAACATTGTACATATGTTATGTATAGAGATAATTGAGTAGGTAGTAATGCAATGGCTATGCGCCATCTTTATTCTTTGTAATCTGAATGATTGCTACTAAAAATACTAGGTAAAATAATGGTGATTACTACGGTGCCGTCCGCCTTTTGATAAGATAAAATAGTAGTTGAAATACAAGCCAATTATTGTTAATAAATCTACAAGCTGCGCAGTAGTCTGTGAAATTTATTGAATAGTCCAAAAATTCCATAGATAACCCTAATAACAAGTGGGTGAGAGCGAATGAAGGGAGATAAGATATTGTATGATCTTTACTATCAATCAATTGATAATCCAATAAATAAGGGATGTTGTCAGAAATGTTTACAAGCACGGGTGACGGCAGATCAGAAATTAACTTTCTAGAATATCTATGAATTGCAAATCTATGATCAGGTTCCTGAAACTCGCTGTTATGTTTAGGTACCTACTGTGTAGTATGTGAGTTGACTATATCGTTGCTAAAATTATGAAGTCAATAAAGATCATTCGCTGATTGTTCACATCCGACTGAAATTGAAAGAGGAAGTGGATCTCAATGTCACTGACAACAATGACATTATACCACAGGATATCGAACAATTGGAGCAATCGCTGTGAATGGATAATTGTGATGGTAATTACGACGTATAATGTAGTGACCATTGCAAACGACTGTGAGAACGTGTACAGTTCCAATACAAACCCACACAAAATTAATAAATAATAAGCACTAGATGTCCAGCTGTACTATCCAGCAAAGGAGTGGACATCATATTCCACGTCTTTTGTCCCCCAAACGGTATAATCTGGGAGTCTTTGAGTCTACAGTATCTTCTAAACTAGCATGCTAACTTTTTTATGCTAGATAGACAAGCATTTGACCACAATATAACCTGATGGACAGTGAAGAAGCGACCAAGCATGTAGCAAACAGAAGATACCTATTTACTCTAGACTTGAAGACTCCCAGATTTATACCGTTTAAGAAAAAGAGACGTGGGTAATGAGTTCCACTCCTTCGCCGTACGGATGATAAATGTAGAAACAAAGCTCTAAATTATACACAAACAAATATTTTCAGCAGAGATAACGACTACTATCCACGCGTACGAAAAGAGTGGTTCCAACGTAAGTTATTTTAAAGAATTAGGTACTCACTTTATTCATCAAGGTGATGAGCGTGGAAAGAGCGCCCCTGACTTCATTAGTAGCGATTTCGCCAGTGTACATAGGAGCGACTGTGTAAACGATGCCATATCCGAGTCCAGAGAACATCCGAGCGACGTACAGGTATGTGACGTTACTGGCTGCGATGACCAACACCCAGCCGATGATAAAGGGGACCGCGCCGAGGAGGAGGGTTGTTTTTCTTCCGAAACGGTCGGCGAAGTAGGCAGAAGGCACCGGTGTTAAAGCCGAGCACAGTATCATGATGGACACTATCCATGATTCTTCGTCGCGTGTTGGCTTTATGGTTTCGCTCACATCTCGTAGGTAAGGGAGAGTTGGTGATGGCCAGCCGTAGCAGGTACCCGCTGTAGCAGTGATGAGCGTAGCTGAAATTGAGAAAACATCTTGTTATTTATGTTAATGACTTGTAAATAATAGATGAACACGTAAAGGTAACAAGGATGTTCATGTCATCTGCATATAGATGCAGATGACTGTATAGAATCATGACTTTGTGTAACAACAACGACTAAAAAAGATTCAGCCAAAAAACAAAGAGCATAAACGGTGCCAATAATGTTAACGAGGAAGGATTTGTGCTGCCAATTACATACAAAGTGTGAAAAGATTTTTGTCTTTATGGTAATGTACTCAATAGTGATGATCACTTTAGTTAAGGAGAGTGCGTTACCCTCAATTTATGTAGCATGTTTGTTAAATTACTGTTTACTACGATACCTTGGCTTGTGAAGCGGGTGAATGTTAAAATGTTTATGTCGCATAATCAGTTATGATAGATACCTTAAACATTAATGTAATTATACTCATAACATTAATGTTATTATAACTGAACTGCTCGTTGGCTGAGTCGGGTGGCGTTCGCCTTATAAGCAGGGGTTCGATTCCCGGCGGGAACACTAATTTTCTCCCCAAGGAAAATTTGTGTTCTGGTTGTGTAAGTTTTTTTTTTTTTTTATTTGTGACAGGCTAGTGTTTGACCACTATCTCACCTGATGGTAAGTGACGATGTGATCGAAGCTGGTAAACACTCTAGACCTGGAATACGCATACGAAGTGATGTGAAAGTCATCGAACTTAGTATGGGGCTGTGAGTGTGAAAGCGTTTATGTTTTATTATATATATATATATATATATACATATATATATATTATAAATATATGTAGTTAAACACAACACCACCACCTACGTACACCACCTACGTTTTATATGTATTTTTTAACCTATTTTCATTCAAAGGTTGACTGGAAGAGATCGCTTTAGCGATAAGTCCGCCCATTGTACATAGAGATCTCATACTCATACGTTTATTTCCAGACTAAGTGTTACATGGGTCTTATTCTAAGTAGTCAGAATTTAAACTAATATGAAACGAATACAGAATTATGTGCGAATTGGCAAGTAGTTGTTAGCAATTTCACTTGATCGAACGCGACGATTAATTTAAGAGATGTTAAACATTTATATTATTATCTAAATAACTTAGATGTGAAGTTAAGATTGAACGAGAAAAGTTGAACGAGAATCAAGGTAGTGTAAAGTCGAGTACAGTTAAGTACAGTGTGTGTCGAGTGTGGAATATCTCCGCATTTGAATAAAAATTACAATGTTTCCCGCGGGTACAAATTACTATAATTTATAAACTCATAAATTCGTCTCCGTCATATTTTCTATTACGTATCAATTGGATTAACAAGCCCCACGTGTTTCAAAATTGACATTAACAAGACGGAGTAAAAAGTCGACAACGACTTCATTGCTTATTCATAAGGTCATATATTTCGAACGCAAGTTATATAAAATAAATGGCAGACGCGTAGAAAGATACATACAATACAATTTTATTAGTAAAATTAAATAAATTTCATCGTTCAACGGAATGTGAGGAAAGATGAGGCTGATTGCAATAATTATTCACTAGCTGTGCCTCCCACCGTAGCCTTATTATATGGTATAGAAAAGCCTTTCATCTATTCCAGGGTTTCTCTAAATGTCAATGTTATCCAAGTTCTTCCAGCCTTCTTGGTTTTTTATTAAGTCCTTCTTTCTTGACGTGTTTGTGAACGAAGAATCGTGTTAGACTGGAAGATGGCTGGCAAAATGAAATTAAAATTTTCTTTTTAATGCTATATTGCATATTTTATTTTTATTTCATGACTTTATGTCCTATAGATAGGATGCCATATACAATTTATTTGACGTCACATCGCTATTGCCAGAGGACAATCAAGAAACTTCCAACGATGTCAAATTATGGTAAGAAGTTGTGAGAGAACTGTAGAATATACATACATACATACTCGTATACATATCGGTCAAAATAATCACCCTCCTTTATACTTAAGGTAATAAACAAAATGAATCGACAACTTTATAACAGTAGAAATTATTTACCCACCTACTTGGCGGTTAACCTTAGTTTCGCAATTTGATTAAGTACACTGACCAAAAATATTGTAAAAAGTACCTATACCTATTATATCTTTATGTCCCATGACATTCAAACCAAACAAAAATGGAAATATCTCGTAACTATACATATTTTATTGTTTACAGACAATTTTATCACTGACAAATCAGAATTAATTTTAATTTATTGTCTTGAACGAAGTGATAACCTTGGCCTTAATAGACGTGGAAAATCCCTACAATAAAATAAACTGGAGAGGAGCGCGTGGAAAGTTAAAGCCCACCTACTTTCCAAATGTCAAAGTCACGACTATCGGTTAAGCTGATAATAAGTTAACTTAAATGTTTGAAGCTGGATCTTCATGAGGATTAAGTAAGTATTAATATATTGGTACTGGTTTCGGTGTGACTTCCTGTGGAGGGAAAACCAGTTTGGGAGTGGCGGTCGCGTTATCGGGCCTTATCGGCCACTCATGGAAATTTCTGACCACTTCACTGCGTTGCTGTTTGATAATTGACAGGATTTGTTTGATACCTAGCCTATGTGACGCTCAATTTTGTTGGGATTTTTGTTTCTTACAATTACACTGTACATTCTAGCACAATTTTATTAACAGGTTCGTGAATTCATCCTATATCATACATTTTTATCAATGTCCACTTTCATCGTCCAAATCTAAAAATAAGTATTTAATTAAATAATTGTTTTTGACCATGAATGTTGTTATTCTGTACTTAGCTGGCAAGATTTCTTTTTTTAATTACTTCTGCTTCTGTTATTTATTTCGAACTGCTAGTTGGCTTAGTTGGGTGAGCGTTCGCCTTCTAAGCAGGAGTATCGGGTTTGATTCCCGGCACCCACGAGACTAATCATTGAACTTAGTGTGGGGCTCTGAGTGTGAAAGAGTCTATTATATTATTATTTAGTTAGGGTTTTGAAGAAGAAAAAAAAATACAAAACCCCTATTTCCAATACTGAATTCACGAATTAACTATAGGCACATAATCTTTGGTGCTGTTCCAAATTTACCTTCAGAAAAGAGCTAAATGTTTCTATTACCGTTGCGCATAAACTAATTAGGTATATAAAAAAAGATTCGACGTGCCAAATTCGATACAATCTCGTGATAAGAGCGTTTGAATGGGAAATTAGAAATGGCTTTTAATTGTAAGCAGAATCGAACCATGTAATTTAAAGGAAGAAACTCATCAGGGTTTTAGAACGCATGTCGGATGCCAGTTGGCACTACTGCCGAGTCCGGAATTTATAGTAATTGACGTCTACACGTTGGCGTCTCGACGCGCGGCGCTCTAGTCGTCGTCAGCCGACCGATCACGTGTAGGCAAAAAATAAACGTTCCTTCACTTTTTGCCACAGGTCAGCGAATACTGGACATCCCAATTTTTTTTCTTAATGTTCGCTCGCCTACTGCTCATTATGAAACAAACCTTATCACGCAAAGCATTGAGACATTTATTTATTTATTTAATAGTTTAGCACAAAACAGTGTACAAGGAATAGCTTAATGCTATGAAGCATTATCTACCAGCTTTCCTGGGCGTGTAAGAAAAGTGTTTGGGCGTGCAGCTAAAAGATACGCGTACATAAAATAAATAAAAAATGAGATTTTAGAATAAATAAACTAGATCAAATAATTTGAAAAATGAATAATTAATAAAAAATATATATATTTAAACAAATACAATATACTACTTACATATGTATGTATAACCAACACATAATCAGAATACCTATATAAGATATAAATAAATAGAAATTGCTATTCTTGAACTTGTTCAGGATAAATATTCTTTATGTAATGTCGATGAAAAAGTCTTTTAAAGATCAATTTACTTTGAGCCTTCCTTAAATGTTCTGGTAACTGATTCCACAACCGTACAGCCACATAATGAGTATGTAAATAATGCGTTAACAAAATAGCGTTATAGTACGTACTACTCGTATCTCAGCCGATATCACAGGCAAAAGTAAACGAATATTTTAATACCTAGTACTTTATCTCTAAAGTTGCTTAAATTGCTACCATTGACTCGTAAAACAAAATTTAACATGCCCGAAGGCACTGTTCATGTAGTAAGCTTTAGAACACTGAGCTTATGCCACGGGCTTATTCGTACGTTGGCAGAATATCTAAGTAACATATTAATCTTTCGATCAATCAGGCAATAGCCTGAAGAATACCTAGAGCTGACGTTGAAAAATTGGTCTGAAAGTATGAAAAATCGGTTCATAGCGGCGCCCTTGAAGGCAGCCTGAAAAATGAATTCTTTACTCCCAACACAATATTTTTGCATGTGAAGTTAATGAATTATAACGTGTCTATGAACACGAAGAATAACTTGGCAAAGGTAAATGTAGAGCAAGCGCCAAAATGTATACATATTCAGAGCGTAGCCTATTTGTTTGATTACAATGTAATGAATTGTCGATATTTAGTATGACACCCATTTAAACTGATCATATATTCATATATATATTCTCTTCTTTTATGAAGTCAATAAGTTGTTTGCCTGAATATTTGCACTATTCTGCAGTGCCACTTGGTACTTTGGATAACCGAGTGTCACGTGGCTTTGCAATACGCTCTCCATGAGACTACAGCTGTTACGACTCATAAAGCCTAGTAATTATCAGACGTAGTTAGTCTTTACGCCGTCAACAATGCTATGCGCCCATTTTAGCATAATAATTACTAACGACAGCGCGGATGAAGTATTATCTGTTCGCACGAAACACTTTTACCATACGATTTATGTCTTTTTTAATTTAAAAAAATCTTTAATACTCCTCATTAAGTAGGTACGTACTTATGTAGCTGTATTTAATTTCGATAACGTTTTTATATGTGTGCACGTGTGGAGCATAGTGTGGGGCCTTGCACGAGTGTGAGTGTATGACCTGAGGGGAAGGGGGGACGGGGAGGCCGGTCGGTGCCACGGTGCACGGTGACGCAAGCCTGCTGTGTACACTAAGGGTGTGTTCACAACGAGGGAGCATAATGATAATATCCGTTAAACAAATGATCGTTAGTATGACGGAAATAGTAGACTATTGAAATTCAGAAACAGTTTTATTCTTCGAAAACTATGGATTTATAAAAGTACAAGTTTTATTTTTCTAATAATTGTTTCATATGAATATTGAAAAAATTATACATAAAACGAGGTCCTACGGTTGCGGATGTATTTGGATGTTAGGAAGGTTATAAAGATAATTTAAACCTCGGGTAGAGTATATTCTTTTCTATGGTCTAGACTCTGAAATAGGATATAAGCTACATATTCTCTTATTTCTAGTGGGTCGTAGATTTTTTATTGAATATATTTGATTCTAAATTAAGTTTTAGTTAATTTAACTATTCTTTACGTTATTGTATTTAATAAAAATGAAATTCGCGGGGCACGGCTAGTAAAATATATATTATTATCCTACTAATATTATACATCCGAAAGTTTGTGTGTAAGTGTGTAAGTATGTTTGTTCCCTCTTCACGCTTTAACGGCTGAACGGATTTGGATGAAATTTGGAATGTACATAGATTATACTTAGGATTAACACATAGGCTACTTTTTAACTTGATAATAGCGGGCGAAGCCGCGGGGCACGGCTAGTATAGTATAAAGGGCTTGGATATAGCCGTACAGCAGAGGCATCTAATAGTTTATAGATGTGTATCTATTATCTGTTTACATATACTTGTAAACTGGCCTAGTATTTATGATAAAAATGAACCAAATAACAATTTATATTAAACCTTACAATAATTTGATTCATATTTTCAAGTCACATTAAAATGTAATACTGCTAAGCCGATTGAATTTGCTCTAAATACAGGACTTTGACTTGCTATGAGTCAGCCCGAGAATCGTAAACATATTTCGGATTTCCAGTGATGAACGACGTTATTTACAACGTACAAGAATAGGCCTCTTATAATATGATAACCCATCCTAATCATAATAATATCTTACCTTGTTGTGCCCGTGCCTTTGCTTGCCTCTATCGTAACATCCTACTAATATTATAAAAACGAAAGTTTTTGTGTAAGTGTGTACCTAAATGTGTAAGTGTGTAAGTATGTTTGTTCCCCCTTAACGCTTTAATGGCTGAATGGATTTGGATGAAATTTGGAATGTACATAGCTTATACCTAGGATTAGCACATAGGTTACTTTTTAACTTGATAATTGCGGGCAACGCCGCGAGGCGCGGCTAGTGATATATATATATTATATGTTTTCATAATATTCCATGGATATACCTATTATGTATAAACATACGGCTGTATCTCTATATTTCACGTTTTTTTACATATTTTTTACACTTTATCAATTTTGACTCAGTTGGCGCAGAGGATTCCCGGCAGAAGCACAACTTTTCTTCCCAAGGGAAATTTGTGCTTCTGGTTCTGTTTTATAATAGTATGATGTCTTACAATTTTAAACATTTAACGGCATTTTGTTAGTTTTATATTAGTAAAGCTATTATCCTCTTATTCATAAAAAGATAAAATATACGATAAATCCTCCTTAGTTAAAATATACTTTTATCTTATTTTGACGTGTGGCATTTAACGTCAATCAAATTAAGACAAAACATGTTTTAAAAATAGAAGGTTTATCAATCGTTTTATCTGTTTGTTAGTAAGTCTGTTGGTGTGTACGAGTATGTTTAACATAAGGTATTTCCGGGTCTGCGTAGGCAGAACGGGTTCGGGCGAAGTGTAGATTTTTATCCTGAGATAAATAATTAAACAACATCTATGTAGTAATAAGTGCAATGATACTTAATAACAATGTTATAATTATGTAATACTAGCCGTGCCCCGCGGCTTCGCCCGCTATTATCATGTTGAAAAGTAGCCTTTGTGTTAATCCTAGGTATAATCTATGTACATTCCAAATTTCATGCAAATTCGTTCAGCCGTTAAAGCGTGAAGAGGGAACAAACATACTTACACACTTCCACACAAACTTTTGGATTTATAATATTAGTAGGATAGTAAGTACCAAGATATTAAAAAATATATATACATTTCTAAAGATATATATTACATTTTCTTTCCGTCATAGAAGGAGAAAATGTTCTACAATCTTTAATAGTAAAAAAATATGATGTGTCTTATTTTGATGTAATGTAACATCAGTTAAAATGAAAAAAATACTTAGTTTACAATAGAAAATATATAATTAAAATAAAAATCCTTACTTGTTAAATAGTTCACTACATTATTTCTGGCGGAATAGGCTGAAAAGCCGCGAACCCAAATATAGATAATAACCCGGTTTTCCCAATGAATGATAACCTTCGTGGGGAGGTACAACTATAGTTTAACTATACTATTACTATCTTAACGGATAGTAAGTGATGATGTGTTCTAGATGTCATACTAAAACTGGCTCTAAAGTATAGATATATGCCTAAACATCATTTTTTAGTCATTATGGAGACATATTTTGATGATGGTAAAGTACGTTTTGTACAGAATTTGAGGATGGTAGATACGGAGATCGCTGTTTAGCGATAAGGCCGCCGATTGTACTGCTATATTGTTTTTTTTCTATTGTTAATTGTTATTTTTCTTGGTGTTCAATAAAAAGTATTTGTATTGTATTGTATTGTCTTAGATCTTAGGTAGGATCCGAAAGTTTGTGTGTAAGTATAATTGTACAACAATAACATGTTTGTTCCCCCTTCACGCTCTATCGACTTAACGGATTTGGATGAAATTTTGAATATACAAAGCTTATACCTACGATTAACATAAAGGTTCTTTTTTAACATGATGATAGTGGGCGAAGCCGCGGAGCACGGCTAGTAGTTTATATTAATTATGTACGAGTATATAATGCACAGTCATAATAACACCAGATAATAATTACATTGACGTAAATCAGATAGATAAGAACATATTTTCTTCTGGCGTTCGTTAATAAAATATTCTTATCGGAATCATTTCAATATTGTAGTGTAGTATGAATAGTATGGTATATGAATTACTAGCCGTGTCCCACCGCTTCGCCCGCTATTATCAAGTTTACAAAGTAGCCTATGTGGTAATCCTAGGTATAATCTATGTTCATTCTAAATTTCATCCAAATCCGTTCAGCCGTTAAAGTGTGAAGAGGAAACAAACATGTTATTGTTGTACAATTATACTTACACACAAACTTTCGGATTTATAATATGAATTAATTAATAGGATAGGATGATTGGCTACTAACCACTATTAGGTAAATTTTAATGTAACTTTGCCATAATTAGAAGCTGGTTTTCAACCGAATACAAAAAATGGGGTTCTCAATTCGACTGAATGTTGTTTTTTTTGTATATATTTTACGCAATATCTCCGCCAATGATGAATCGATTTTGATGATTATTTTTTTGTTTGGTAGAGTATACTTCAGAAGTGGTCCCATATAAAATTTATTGAAATCGGTTAAGCCAAAATCGAAACATAAGCGATGAAGTCGGGTTTTTAAAGCTTTGCATACTTTTCAATTAATTATTATTGAGCAGTCGGTTGAAAAATAATGAAGATATGAACATTCAACTTAGTACCTATATCTTCGTGGTGTTGACACTTGAGTTATCTATAAGCTCGATGCCTTTTAGATAACTTATGTATTTGCTGTATTGAAGTATAATTTTAGTTAAGGGTTAGGGTATATAGGCAATTGGCCCGTATATAGATAACTTACATGTATTTGTTACACTTGAGTTACATCTTGGTGATATTTATACTAAATGCAAATGTTTAAGTTTTTAACCGTTTAACTTTTAACCCTTGAAATATGGAAGTAAGTAATAGGGAACACTCAGCCTAACTAACTCAGGTTGTAACGAAGCGTTACATGTATTTTTTTAATAACTTAATCTAATAAAAATTAATTAAAAATAATATATACATATTTACAAATTAATTAACTACTAAAATAATTACAAATAAAACATACAGTTGAATTGAGAACCTCCTCTTGTTTTGAAGTCGGTTAAAAATAATGCTTCAGTAATTTCAATTCATTTATAGTTTTGTCAGCTAAAGTAAGTAATATCTTTCTGTAGCTAGCGATGACGCACAGATTTCGAACTGGTCGCGGGCAGAGGCATGAGGCAAGGGGTATGACGACAGGAAACGAGCCTGCGGCCGCGCCTCGCAACAGTCGTTGCTAGGCTGACTTTTGAGCCGGTTCACGCTAGTCTTGCGCCCTAGCAAGCAAGCGTGAACCGGCGATAATTTAAATTAATAAGTCCATTCTTATTTTTTTACCATCAAAATTGATAGTATAACTTGAACTCGATGTCGCGTCGTAATATTTTAAAGTTGTGAAGTGATTTCCCGATATAGGGTAAGTTTTGAATGACACACAAAACACAATCATGATTTGCTATTTTGTTCATACTGTGTATTAACAATCATTCATTTTCAGCTTTTCATTTGTAGTAATAGCACTCATTTAGTTTGTTTATTTTAACTGTGAGAAATGTAATTAATCTTTAATTACATTTCAATTTTTGTTCATCTACCTTGATTTTTAATTTTTTTTGTAACGGTTCTCAAGAAACCTAATTAATAACATCTAATAACTCAAATATTAACGTAGCTTCATTTGTTTTCTTTTGGCTTTTAGCTTTTTAATTAATTGTAAACTCCGTTCTGATTATTGGTACCACCACGGACTATAAAACTACTACGTAAGTACCTACCTGCTTTCTTCGTGTTTCCGTGGTGGACCCTAGGAACGGAAGTAGTTAAATCAGTGTGTAATCCGCTGGTTTTGTGGATTCCAGGTACTTCGCACAGGTTGGCTGCGCGTTTTAGTGTAGAGGCCAACCAATTCCCGGATCCCGTACTTCGCACAGGTTCGCACAACTTCGCACAGGTTGGCTGCGCGTTCTAGTGCAGAGGCCAACCAATTCCCGGATCCCGGACTGCTCCTGATTGCCTACTACGCGGCACTACTCCGTCACCCTTTGGTCCCCAACTACCATCTTCAGCCGGACTCACATCAGGGGAGTGCTTCGCTACGGAGGCAGAAATAGACACAGAATCTTCAGGCTCAGAACCACCCCTTATAAATTTATGTGCCCTCCCTACATTGGCCTCCTTCTACATTGGCGCCCTCTTACGTGGTTGATTAGTTCTGTTTCTGCTTCTAGTAGTATGTAGTTAGTTTTAGTACGGTGAGTGGGTAATTTTGTAAAACGTTTTTTTTTTTTCTCCTTGGTTTGCTGCAACTGAGGTGACAGCAGTAGTCATTTTATGTCGTTTTTTGTGCTCTGTACGTATGTTTAACATAATAGATTGAAATCTAAAGAAAAATAAATATTTTTCACGAAAAAGTACAGTCTGGTACAAAAGTTTTTAAAAACTTTTAATTAAATTCAAATATTTTTTTTTTTTCGTTGTTTTAAGTATTTAGACATAAACTACATCGTTTAGATGCTTTCACACCAGTTGCGAACATTTTGAACAATTTTATTTTTATTTTGCGTTTTTAATTTTGTTTAATTTTTTAGTATTTATAACATCAAACCAGAGCGTTATGTTAAAGTGAATTGTAACAGAACGGAGTATTTTCATCATTGATCACTTTAACCAATTTTGTGTGTCATTTACAACAATCTTTAATATCATAAGTTATTTTTAAACATTCAATAGTAATTTATATTCGTTGTTGCCCATGCCCATCAAAATTTTTTACATTTCTTACAAAAAAGTCGTAAGTCGAATTTTATGACTTATGACTTTCCCCATGTTAGGATGAGTCTTATAATTATGATATTATTTGATTTATTTTTGTTTCTGTTGAACGCTGGTGAGGTATGAAAGGATGTATGAAAGATAATTGTAAGAAATTGATACAGATTTATAGATTGCGGATTTTAATTTTAAATTAAAATCCTTACGAGGGACAGGCGGGTAATGTAACGAAGCGTTACATGTATTTTTTTAATAACTTAATCTAATAAAAATTAATTAAAAATAATATATACATATTTACAAATTAATTAACTACTAAAATAATTACAAATAAAACATACAGTTGAATTGAGAACCTCCTCTTGTTTTGAAGTCGGTTAAAAATAATGCTTCAGTAATTTCAATTCATTTATAGTTTTGTCAGCTAAAGTAAGTAATATCTTTCTGTAGCTAGCGATGACGCACAGATTTCGAACTGGTCGCGGGCAGAGGCATGAGGCAAGGGGTATGACGACAGGAAACGAGCCTGCGGCCGCGCCTCGCAACAGTCGTTGCTAGGCTGACTTTTGAGCCGGTTCACGCTAGTCTTGCGCCCTAGCAAGCAAGCGTGAACCGGCGATAATTTAAATTAATAAGTCCATTCTTATTTTTTTACCATCAAAATTGATAGTATAACTTGAACTCGATGTCGCGTCGTAATATTTTAAAGTTGTGAAGTGATTTCCCGATATAGGGTAAGTTTTGAATGACACACAAAACACAATCATGATTTGCTATTTTGTTCATACTGTGTATTAACAATCATTCATTTTCAGCTTTTCATTTGTAGTAATAGCACTCATTTAGTTTGTTTATTTTAACTGTGAGAAATGTAATTAATCTTTAATTACATTTCAATTTTTGTTCATCTACCTTGATTTTTAATTTTTTTTGTAACGGTTCTCAAGAAACCTAATTAATAACATCTAATAACTCAAATATTAACGTAGCTTCATTTGTTTTCTTTTGGCTTTTAGCTTTTTAATTAATTGTAAACTCCGTTCTGATTATTGGTACCACCACGGACTATAAAACTACTACGTAAGTACCTACCTGCTTTCTTCGTGTTTCCGTGGTGGACCCTAGGAACGGAAGTAGTTAAATCAGTGTGTAATCCGCTGGTTTTGTGGATTCCAGGTACTTCGCACAGGTTGGCTGCGCGTTTTAGTGTAGAGGCCAACCAATTCCCGGATCCCGTACTTCGCACAGGTTCGCACAACTTCGCACAGGTTGGCTGCGCGTTCTAGTGCAGAGGCCAACCAATTCCCGGATCCCGGACTGCTCCTGATTGCCTACTACGCGGCACTACTCCGTCACCCTTTGGTCCCCAACTACCATCTTCAGCCGGACTCACATCAGGGGAGTGCTTCGCTACGGAGGCAGAAATAGACACAGAATCTTCAGGCTCAGAACCACCCCTTATAAATTTATGTGCCCTCCCTACATTGGCCTCCTTCTACATTGGCGCCCTCTTACGTGGTTGATTAGTTCTGTTTCTGCTTCTAGTAGTATGTAGTTAGTTTTAGTACGGTGAGTGGGTAATTTTGTAAAACGTTTTTTTTTTTTCTCCTTGGTTTGCTGCAACTGAGGTGACAGCAGTAGTCATTTTATGTCGTTTTTTGTGCTCTGTACGTATGTTTAACATAATAGATTGAAATCTAAAGAAAAATAAATATTTTTCACGAAAAAGTACAGTCTGGTACAAAAGTTTTTAAAAACTTTTAATTAAATTCAAATATTTTTTTTTTTTCGTTGTTTTAAGTATTTAGACATAAACTACATCGTTTAGATGCTTTCACACCAGTTGCGAACATTTTGAACAATTTTATTTTTATTTTGCGTTTTTAATTTTGTTTAATTTTTTAGTATTTATAACATCAAACCAGAGCGTTATGTTAAAGTGAATTGTAACAGAACGGAGTATTTTCATCATTGATCACTTTAACCAATTTTGTGTGTCATTTACAACAATCTTTAATATCATAAGTTATTTTTAAACATTCAATAGTAATTTATATTCGTTGTTGCCCATGCCCATCAAAATTTTTTACATTTCTTACAAAAAAGTCGTAAGTCGAATTTTATGACTTATGACTTTCCCCATGTTAGGATGAGTCTTATAATTATGATATTATTTGATTTATTTTTGTTTCTGTTGAACGCTGGTGAGGTATGAAAGGATGTATGAAAGATAATTGTAAGAAATTGATACAGATTTATAGATTGCGGATTTTAATTTTAAATTAAAATCCTTACGAGGGACAGGCGGGTAATGTAACGAAGCGTTACATGTATTTTTTTAATAACTTAATCTAATAAAAATTAATTAAAAATAATATATACATATTTACAAATTAATTAACTACTAAAATAATTACAAATAAAACATACAGTTGAATTGAGAACCTCCTCTTGTTTTGAAGTCGGTTAAAAATAATGCTTCAGTAATTTCAATTCATTTATAGTTTTGTCAGCTAAAGTAAGTAATATCTTTCTGTAGCTAGCGATGACGCACAGATTTCGAACTGGTCGCGGGCAGAGGCATGAGGCAAGGGGTATGACGACAGGAAACGAGCCTGCGGCCGCGCCTCGCAACAGTCGTTGCTAGGCTGACTTTTGAGCCGGTTCACGCTAGTCTTGCGCCCTAGCAAGCAAGCGTGAACCGGCGATAATTTAAATTAATAAGTCCATTCTTATTTTTTTACCATCAAAATTGATAGTATAACTTGAACTCGATGTCGCGTCGTAATATTTTAAAGTTGTGAAGTGATTTCCCGATATAGGGTAAGTTTTGAATGACACACAAAACACAATCATGATTTGCTATTTTGTTCATACTGTGTATTAACAATCATTCATTTTCAGCTTTTCATTTGTAGTAATAGCACTCATTTAGTTTGTTTATTTTAACTGTGAGAAATGTAATTAATCTTTAATTACATTTCAATTTTTGTTCATCTACCTTGATTTTTAATTTTTTTTGTAACGGTTCTCAAGAAACCTAATTAATAACATCTAATAACTCAAATATTAACGTAGCTTCATTTGTTTTCTTTTGGCTTTTAGCTTTTTAATTAATTGTAAACTCCGTTCTGATTATTGGTACCACCACGGACTATAAAACTACTACGTAAGTACCTACCTGCTTTCTTCGTGTTTCCGTGGTGGACCCTAGGAACGGAAGTAGTTAAATCAGTGTGTAATCCGCTGGTTTTGTGGATTCCAGGTACTTCGCACAGGTTGGCTGCGCGTTTTAGTGTAGAGGCCAACCAATTCCCGGATCCCGTACTTCGCACAGGTTCGCACAACTTCGCACAGGTTGGCTGCGCGTTCTAGTGCAGAGGCCAACCAATTCCCGGATCCCGGACTGCTCCTGATTGCCTACTACGCGGCACTACTCCGTCACCCTTTGGTCCCCAACTACCATCTTCAGCCGGACTCACATCAGGGGAGTGCTTCGCTACGGAGGCAGAAATAGACACAGAATCTTCAGGCTCAGAACCACCCCTTATAAATTTATGTGCCCTCCTTCTACAAGGTAAAGCTGTGGGGTAAAGTTATATTTTAATTTATATGCAATTATAGACTGCTCAAGGTATCTTATTATCTTACATCTTATTCTCGCTTAAAACTTCATTCAACTGGGCCATTGCCAATGTCTGTTAGAATTTATAATAAATTGCCTGATTTAATGAAAAATTAAACAAATGATAAGAAATGAATAAATACTCAAAAACAATTATTAATTAATAAAACCCATTACCAAATAAATGGGTACGTCAATGACAAAACACTATACGGCAATATACTAAAGCGGCTTCCATTAAAATATATATAACTAGCGATCCGCCCCGGCTTCGCCCGGGTGTGATAAATGAAGATCCGCTCGACCGATTTTGTGCAAACTTCACATAAACCATCTACTAAATAGTCCGAACAAGCCTAAACATTTGGTTTGGATAGGAGAGCCCGTTCTTAAGTTATAAAATTACAACGAAAAGTGGCATTGATTTTTATATATATAGATAAAAATAATGATAATAATATAATAAATAGATTTGATTATTTTTCTTACTTTATATTGCATGCTAATTTTAGACAAATTATGTACTCAATATCATAACTTCCTCTCTTTTACTTTTTGCTGTGCCCATACAGGGTCTGTAATGATTCTAATTTATGTATGACATCTTAATTAATTACAGAATGCAATAAAGAATTTGAATTTGAATCATATAACGTTAATTGCGTGGATCGCGAAAAACTTAATATTATTTTAATAATTCCATTACAATTATGAAGTTTTTGCGTTCAAGATTTCTAGACAAGGATAATATGAATTACTGGTTTTTAATGATTACATATCATTCCTTATATACAATTGAGGAAAAGATGCATAGTTATTGATATAAAAGGCAATGTACGCTTTGAAACGATTCTGGTAGAGTTGCTGTAGATGATTTATTTTATTTTTCTTTTTTCTACATATTTAACCGGCTTCAAAAAATGAGGTTCTCAATTCTACTGTATGTTCTTTTTATTTGCTTATGTTACGCTATATCTCCGCCAATTATGATCCGATTTATATGACATTTAAAGTATACTTTAAATGTCATATAAATTTTATCGAAATCGGTCATGCCAAAACCGAAATATTAGCGATGAAGTCGGTTTTTTTAAGCTTTGCTTGCGTTTCAATTATCTAAATTCCGTTCCTTAAAGGTGCGAACGGGACCTAAGGTGGCGATACTAGAATTTCATCTAAAACGCGTGTTTTTGTACCGTTTTACTAGGCATTAATAATAAAACTAGATAAATAAAAATTCTTCGTAATCTGTGTGTTACGATAAATGATGCCTTAGAATATTCATAACGTTCATAAATATAAAGGATAAAAAAATCAAATCTCATGCAAATAATATCAATTTGCATGTTTATAATCATTTCGCTCCGCCATTTTTAATCAAAACACTGTGAAAATTATTTCATATACGCAAATACGTAAATTTACTAGACGAATGTTTTTTTCAGCTTTTTTTTTATTAAAGGCGCGCTTTCACGACATTTGAATCAAACCATATAAAAATAAAGATGGGCACGCACCTTGCGTAACGGCCACGATGTAATTTACGCAGTATACACCTGTATGTGAAACAGTATACAGGAGAGAATTGATTGGTTATAAACGGTGATTGCATTGACGTATACCTGCCCCTTAAAGCTACAAAATATGTCTGTTAGTCCGTTCTTGCTTTGAAAGGATCTATTTTTTTACCAACTTAACAAATTAGGTGGAGGTACTCAATTCGATTGTATTTTTTTGTGCGTTCTCATATAACCTCTTTCAACGTGAACCGATTTTGCTGATTTTCTTTTGTTTGAAAGCTGGTGCTGTCCCATTGATCCCATTTAAATTTGATCAAGATCTGATCATTCATTTTTGAGTTATCGTCAATAATGCGTAATTAATACATTTAATCTGGTCAAGGTTCCGAAGATAAAGCGCTGTAGTAGTTTTTTTTAAGCTTTGCTTGCATTTATCTATCTTGTTCAATATTTTCACATCACATGTATTTGTTATTATTTCGGATCTCTTAACAGATGATACAAAAGTACCAATTTCATTATACTCATATTTATTGGTAACAAGAAATAACAAGTCAATCAAATTAAATAATTACAATAGAAAATCGGTTACAAAGTAAGTAAATAAGAATTACAATAGAATTAGAACTATGTTATATTATAGCATAATATAAACTAAAATAAAAAAATCGGTGAACATACATAAAAATGAAAAGATACATACAGTCGAACATAGAACCTCCTCCTTTTTTGAAGTCGGTTAATATTAAATTGCCTTGTAAATATATTTGAATGCTGAATTAATGACCTCTCGTATTCATAAATTCAGAATTCAGAATATAAATAAAATGCATGCTCAACAAGCCAACGTATAAACTTGTTATAAATTTTTGCATCGCTTGGAGCATCAACAGCAGCTAATTTTTATACCGGGATAAATAAATAAAAAAACGTGTTTTATTGAACTATTTTTACAAGCTTTATAGTGATTAGTTTTAACCCTAAAGTACAACTTAAAAGCTTTATAGTGATTAGTGTTAACCCTAAAGTACAACTTAAAAGCTTTATAGTGATTAGTGTTAACCCTAAAGTACAACTTAAAAGCTTTATAGAGATTAGTGTTAACCCTAAAGTATAATGGTGTTACGAAACTCAGCGTGCAAGAGGTTTAATCAATAGATTTTTAAAGCATAACTAGCCATGCCCCGCGGCTTCGCCCGCTATTATCAAGTTAAAAAGTAGCCTTTGTGTTAATCCTAGTTAATATCTATGCACATTCCAAATTTCATCCAAATTCGTTCAGCCGTTAAAGCGTGAAGAGGGAACAAACATACTTACACACAAAAAGCGACGTTTAGATTCGCTCCGTGCAAAATCTTTCCTTCTTTATTTTTCTGTCTCAAATTAATAATTTTATTTTGCAAAGTAACGGGACTTCCAGTCAAAAGAGTTGATTGAAAGGCTTGGATTTACTTTTAGATGTTTTATTTGGAAATGATTTCAAAGATTGTCTGCCCACACGCGGTGTAATTTATTGCTCGACAGCGCGCAAGAATGAGGTACCTTCATGTAAAATATTTATAAACGCAAGAGACTTGCTGTTATTCATAAATTTATTATGATTTGTTAATAATTATGTTCAAATCCTAATCTTCTAAATATATATAACTTAAAGGTGACTGACTGACATAGTGATCTATCAACGCACAGCCCAAACCACTGGACGGATCAGGCTGAAATTTGGCATGCAGGTAGATGTTATGACGTAGGCATCCGCTAAGAAAGGATTTTGATTAATTCTACCCCCAAGGGGATAAAATAGGAGATGAAAGTTTGTATGAAACTTTGTCAATTTTAAATTAATACTTGTTAACGCGAGCGAAGCCGCGGGCAAAAGCTAGTAGGTTTATATAATTATTACACTCTTGTGTATAGGTAGGTGTCTTATGTAGGGTGTAGATGCTCGTATATCGATCATCATAATACATCAATAGAATAGAATAGAATAGAATCGTATTTATCTATATATATAAAATTCTCGTGTCACAGTTTTCGTTGCCATACTCCTCCGAAACGGCTTGACCGATTTTGATGAATTTTTTTGTGCTTATCCGGTATCTATGAGAATCGGCCAACATCTATTTTTCATCATCATCATCATCATCATCATCACTTTTCATCATTATCAACGCGGGTGAAACCGCGGGGCGCAGCTAGTTGTATTTATATAAGTACATGCATGTTTTGCGATGCATTATACTGAAGTGATAATATAAGAATTCTATCTTATTTTACGTTAACGCTTATTGCTTACATATGATTTTAGAAAAATATCATTCATAATTCTGAAAAAAAAATTGAAGACCTAAACTATAATCCGGTTTAGAATAAATGGGGTTTAACTAGAAGAATTTGCGTCTGTATGTAAATAAATAAAAACTGCCCTTTGGCTTAGTTGGGTGGGTATTCGCCTTCTAAGGGATATCGGGTTCGATTCCCGGCGGGAACACGGGTTTTCACTTCAAGGAAAATTTGTGTTTTCGGTTCTGGTTGTGATTGTTTGTGTTATGTGAGCGTTTCCGGCACCCATGAATCAAGTCATTGAACTTAGTGTGGGGATGTGAGTGTGAAAGCGTTTGTTTGTTTTTTTATCATAAACAGTATAAAGGTAAGTTTACCATCATAATAATATAAAAATATTATTGTATGTCTCCAATTATAAATGTGCCTGTGCCGTGAGGTGGCCTCACCAGAGGAAAATGGTTATTTTAGTTGTTTAGTGGCGTTGTTTATTGTTTAATTTTGTTGACGTACATTTTAATATTTTTTAAAAACGTAAACAACAACACTTAATCATTAATGTTTTGGAGATATTTGGGAAACAAGTGATATTTTTACTCTGAATGATCTTTATCAAACATTGTTTTATTTGAACTGCCCGTTGGCTTAGTTGGGTGCGCGTTCGCCTTTGAAGCAGCGGGTATCGGGTTCGTTTCTCGGTGGAAACAAAAGTTTACTCCCCAAGGGAAATTAGTTTTTCTGTTTCCGGGTGTACTTGTGTGTGTGATATGAATGTTTCCGGCACCCACGACACAAGTTATCAAATTTAGAGTGGGGCTGTGATAATTGTTATGTTATGTTCCTATGTTTATGTGTCTTAAATTCTTAGTCAAATATAAAAAGAAATATATGTAACTTGCATATTTTTTTGTGCCTAGAAATATGATATTAATTTTTAGCAAGTAACTAAAAAATTTAATAGTAAAAAATCTGCACAATCACGTGAAAGGTTGATATCAAATAAGTCTACACGTGCTTGACTTTGGAGCTAAGGAATCAGATTATCAAGACTATATGCTTTGTCAAACTAACATAGTCATATGTGTATACCCATATGTGTATATAGACATGTTAAGATGATCGTCTAGATTAGTTTTTGGCACAGGTTACTGCACACTGTTATGATTGAGAGGAGCAAAAGGTGAAACAACGTAGTTGATTGTTTATATGAGACATAATATATATGTAATGCGCAGTTATTAGACGAGCATAACATAACGTATGTATATATTAATCATACGAGGAGTCAGGATGAACAGTATAACTGTTGGACTTAGAGCTAAACAACAGGATAGAATACGTATTTTGTTTAATGCTCTGTTGATGCAAGCATTTGACTACTAACTCAAGTTATGGATTAGCCGAAGATTTAGCATGCTTGCCTAGAAGATACCTATTTACTCTTGACTTGACTCCCAGATTAGGTATACCGTTCCGGAACAAAGACGCAGGCAACGAGTTTCACTCCTTCGCTGTACGGATGATGAACGTAGTAGCAAAACGCTTCAAATAAACTGGAGGTATGACGTACATAAACGGATGACTTACGATAGTTTGTCTTGTTGTTAGGTAAAACGGGCATGGGGGAATTAACTCGCTTAATTTCACAGGCTCTAAAATAGAATACGGACAGGCTTGCGACTTTACGTTCGGTGACCGAGACTGCTATTTTTTCTCGACTAGCTAATCATCGTCAATGAGTCTCTTCACTCGTCGGGTCTATATACATTATACAATGTAATGTAGGTATTGTATAGAAGTCCTTCCTGTCTCAACGTATCTATCTCAAAGTATACACTTTATTATATTTATGTTGGATAAAAAGCTGAATAAATATAATAACTGCATTAATTACTAGTATAATTCAATCATGTTTACCTTGTCGCGATCATTCCATTGCACACATGTATATTTTAGTCTGTTACACATATCTGTCCTGGATATTATTATAAAAATTGTAAAAAGTGCAACAGCGATAAAGGACTGAAATGTGACATCAAACACAGGTGTACTGCAGATATATCTAAGAAGTAAACAATTTTAATTGCTATGCTGCTTCTATATATATGTATATGATTATAACATTAGTACCTTCATTTAATTTAACGTTGTTTACGACATACTTATATAAAGCGATTCTTGGCAAAGGCAAATGATACAGATTACCTACAGACAACCTACAGACTTGTACGAAGGTATTGAAACTTTGTTGGTTAGTCATAAAACTAAAAGAAAACAATAACATTATCCTTTAGGGTTTTATCTGTCCTATACTATCTCATATGTTGTAAATAACGTTATATTATGCGATATTGGATGATCCGATACCATAAATGATGCATGTTGATTGACCTTATCAATTCCTGGAAAAACTGGTAACCAAAGCTTGGTACTTTTCCAACGGTCTATCTATTCACTTAAGTGCGTTTTAATCCATCCATGTCTTTTTTTACCCGTCTGCGCGACGCAAAGGAGGCTGATTTGTTTATCAGCCTATATATGTTTGTTCCTCTGTGGTGCTATAGAGACAAAATCCTCATACAATTTTTCTTAATCTTGCAAGTACCACTTAGAAATGACAGTAATCAAGATGCAATATGGCCACAACCAACAACCAATGAAATATGTTAAGCGGGTCATTGAGAGACGATACGAGCAAGTGATTCGCCCGATGGTAAGCGTCACGATTGTCCATCACAGATCAGTGCCACCCTTGCCAGTGTTTTGAACTTATATAAAACGAACTCCTGCGTGGCATATCGCTGCGCTCTTCACCCTGAGATGTTAGATGTTACATCTCTTTATGCCCAGCTACCGGCGACATTGCATTTCAATCCGAAATACAGTAATGTTTACACACTACCGCTTGGTGGTTGAATGTCTGGTGCGGTACTACCCTAGGTGGATACTGCAAAAGGGTTTTCCCACTACAAAACAAATCTGTAGGTAAACTAAACACATTGTCCTGAATAGATGACAGATGTAAATTGTAGTCTTTCTGCGTTCTTGAAACCTCGCTCAGTGCTCGTGTTAGTGACTAAGCTAGGAGACTAATGTCAATGACATCCGATAGCACTATAACTAGTGTGCGTTTCGCGGCTCTCTGCGATTCACTCGAGTTGTGAGTGCGGAGAGAGCAGTCAATGTTGATAAACAATATACCTTACAATCGATGTTCCACTTCAAAGCTACTTGGAAATGACGTGTTTAGGTTGGATGATGTTTATTCCTTTCTAGGAATTAGTAACGGTAACATTTAATCATTTGTCTGCCAATACATTTTATGTACAGCCTTCACGTAGCACTAGGGATCAATGGTAATATTTAATTTCTATTTCAATTCAATTGGACGATACTTGACATAGGTACTCATTGTTACCTTATGCACGTACCTACAGAGGATGCTCACTATACCTACTTACAAATTTATAATTTGAAGAGTATAAACCGAAATAAAGATTCTACTGTTTCTTATATGATTGACTTAATAAAAAATATAGAACATACATGTAGTCTGCCCGTTAGCTTAGTTGGTTGGCGTTCGCCTTCTAAGCAGGTGTATCGGGTTCGATTTCCGGCGGGGGAATACATGTTTTCTTCCCATGGAAAATTTGTGGTTCTGGTTGTGATTGTGTGTGTGATGTGAATGTTTCCGGCACCCACGACACAAGTCATCGATCTTAGTGTGGGGCTGGGAGTGTGAAAGCGTTTATGTTTATGTAGTCTCCAGTGAGGCAAGGATCGTCTGTAGATAGAATATATTATATTACTGTTTTTTATATTATTAATATGAGAGATTTTTGTATTATTAATACATACAGATGTCTGTAACATCGTTGCTTCCAAAAGGATGGACCGGTGTCGCCGTTTTCCAGATAGAGCGTCCGCGTCGGGGGTATTTTCAAAATGGGAATGTTTAATTTCGTTACTGATTACTTAGACATAAACGAGGAAAAAAGCTTATCTTCTGCCCCAAATTCAACCCAGCATTTTGGTCATGTGCCGACTCAATCAGTCATTTATACAAATCTTTGAAAATTTCTAACCCCATGTTTCAACTCTAAATTGCACAAAATAAATATAAAACCTTTGTCAAGTTTTGAATACTTGCGCTGTTTGACAGATTCAGCTACCACAGATAATAATGAGTTTATATATGTTTAGATTACTTACTAGATTTATGAATAAAAGTAACTATTTCTGTGTGTTTCATGAATAAATTTTTCAAATAAATCGAGTAAAAGATTTGAACTCTACCAACTGTGGTATTGAAAAATGGACGACGAAAAATAAATTGCGCACAACTTGTTGCACATTACATTACTAACAGTCATCATAATATAAAATGGTAGCAATTGTTATGGAAATAAGAGAAGCCGAGTACTCAATAAGTCTCGGTGTAAACATTCGAAACAATTGCTCTACATGTTGTAACAACTCAACTAGAGTATTGTTAAATAATTTAAAAATATTTATCTACTCTCGTACAGTAATCCCGTTCCAAAATCGTAGACTTATCAACTGAATTACGTAAAGCAGTGCTATAATAGCTAATACCTTATCAGTAATGTATCTAGGTCCCACATAATTTTGCAATGCTCAACTAATGTCGTTTCTAATATTGCCGGGGTGCTCCGCAATCCAGCAATTAAACTCTTTATAAAATATAAACAATGTTTTGTGTCGTTGGTGCCGGAAACATTCACATCACACACACAATCACGCAAATTGAAACACAAATTTCCGTTGGGGAGAAAAATGATGCTCCTGCCGGGAATCGGGCCCGGTAGAACCCCCTGCTTAGAAGGCGTACGAGCATCAAACTAAGCCAACAGGTAGTTCGACATCAAAAATGACTGGTATTCACAGTGTACTATCAAACAAGCATTATTTAATTCAAATTTGTTTTAACAAATTTAAGCAATAAAAACAAATTTGTAACCTACTTTTCGAACTTAATTAAGCGCCCTTTAATCTATCTATAGTTATGATCTTTAGTCATTATGGATCTAAGTTTATGTGTGTAGTATAAAAGTCTTAAACAGTAATAAATATACAAATCTTCAATAAATACGCGTACCTACGTAGAATACTTTAAGTACGTAAACCTAGATAATCACGCTACGTTCCAATATTTAACAAATGAATGAGGTTTGTATAAATAAGGGTAATTATTTGCCTGGACACATACATATTATGTATTTTTAAATTAGTAATCCTTGGTTATTACCCGACTACGGCGAAGCAAAGTGGAGGGTTATGTTTTTGACCGGTATGTATGTATGTGTGTTAATCTGTTCTCTTATAACTTTTAAACTACTTATCATAATTTGACAAATGAGGTGTCGTCGGAAGCGTCGTTTGTCTCTAGTTATAAGCTATTCGACGTCACCTTAAATTGAATATGACGCCCTCTAGATGTCGATGTCAAGAACAAAAACATACTGTACATAGTTTTAGGAAATAAAGGCAATTGGCCCGTAATTTTAGTCAAAACATTAAAAAAAATAGAACAAAATACATTTTTTAATCCCACCCCATCATGTGTGGTATCATTGAACAGGGATATTAAAAAATTAAAATGAAGATAGGGTTTGGTACAACATATTTTTGTCAAGCGTACGGTAAGTCAAGAAAACTATTTATTTCTCATTTATTAAGCCATTTAGGACTAGTGAAATCGGAATTTATTTTGTAAACTTTCGTTTCTTGTATAGTAATGGTGTTCAGATGATGTTATATTTTTATACCTACATTTTTTGAATTGCCTGCAGATGCTATACAGATCTCGGAAATGCCTCGGATGTTCCTGGCATTGATCTAGGTAATTTATTGTTGGAATGGTTTATAACTGAACATCTCGTATGTTTCGGTCGCCTCTTTACATAGTTTTCAAGGGAAAAACAATATTAGCATAAAACTGCCAGTAAAGTTTTCAAACCACAGTTTTTTGACAAAGCAAGGCAACCAATGTAAAACTCCTATATTTAGCTTTCCTTGTTTAAAATGATATTTTTTTTACGTATGGAGAGTGTATTAAAATGGCATTACTGGTTGTCATAGTCATTGTAGTTTGCAGGAAAAATATCATAACATTTTACGATGTCTTTAATCGTGTAGGCAAACTTATGTAGGCAGTAAAACTATTAAATTTGATAGCAGCATACCTACTTTTAAATGTCTCTGTATTAGTGTTTTTATAATATTTTATTTTCTGTGTATTTATATACGATTGGAATAAGACATAAAATACTGTATGGATTACAACAAAAAATAGGCGCGACATCCACTTTCATCACAACATCTAAACGCTTTCAAACTCACAGCCTCACACTAAGTTCGATACCTTGTATCGTTGGTGCTGGAAACATTCACATCTATCACAAACTGTTTTCGTAGGAGTGGAACTCACTGCCCGCGTCTTTGTTTCTCGAACAGTATAATTTAAGAGTCTTCCAGTCTAGAGTAAATAGATCTTCTAGGTAAACATGCATTTTTACAGCCGCATCATCACTTTCCATAAGGTGAGATAGCAGCCAAATGCTTGCCTTAACTTCTTAAAATAAACAACCACATCACCAGAAACACATATTTCTCTTGGGGAGAAAAAGCTTAGATACTCAACCAACTACGCCAACGGGCACATGTAAGAACTACTTGGTTCTAAATTCAAGAACAAAATATGTTGATACTCATTGTATCAACTCTCTTACAATTTGCGGAATCTGTATCATCACACTTATATTATAAAGTTTGTGTGTAACTTTTTAAACGTACATGTATAATTGTTTTGTCTTCACGCTGTAACGGCTGAATGGATTTGAATCAAATTAGGAATGCACTTAGTTTATACCTAGGATTAACACATAGGTTATTTTTTTAATTGATTGGCGCGGGCGAAGCCGCGTGGATCTTCTAGTTACCAAATAAAATAAAAATAAATTTGAGTTGGGCTTCATTAACTTCTGAGATAACAATAATAGAACATTGCCCCTAATTTACCTACACTATCGCCAAATACTTATTTTTACGAACTTTGCTAACAGCTATGCAAAATAGCAACAAGTAAATGTGGACAAAGTGTGATCGTAGGCAGATATAATTATGCTGTTATTAGGCTTGAGAGATAAGTTATTCTTGCTTGGCTTGGAGAGTCTACCATCCTCGATCATATCATCATTTACAATCATTTGAAGTAGTGGTCAAATGTTAGTAGTTAAAAAAAATAAAAGAACCGTGCTTATTTCAAATTCTATTTCAAGTAACACGTTGAAGTACATAGATATAATTATATAGATCATTGATTATGCTAATAGTTGAAGTAGATAGACATATTATACAGATATAGCTAATAATACTCCGTAGAGATTATTTATAGGTATTTCCGCGAAACAATTTTAATCTTAGATAGGTTATAAGTATATGCAATGTTCGTATAGTACACAGACCACTATCACTGCAATGTGTTCAAAAAGGAATGAAATAAGAGGAACTGCCTATTGGCCTAGTTAGGTACGCGTTCGCTTTCTAAACAAGGGTTTCGATTCCCGCCGGGAACTCACGTTTTCTGCCTAAAGGAAATTAAGTGTTTCTGGTTCTGGATGTGATTGTGCGTATGATCAGTGGTGTGAATGTTTCCAGCACCCACGACACAAGACATCAACGAGGGGCTTAAAAAAAAAGTGTGTAATGTACGCAATAAAATCCGTAAAAAATTGATTTTAATTTAAAAAATCTAAGAACCTAAGAAATCTATAACTGTTATGGTTGTTTATTTATTGCATACTAGCCGTGCCCCGCGGCTTCGCCCGCTATATCCAAAAAGTAGCCTATGTGTTAATCCTAGGTATAATCTATGTACGTTCCAAATTTCATTCAAATCCGTTCAGCCGTTAAAGCGTGAAGAGGGAACAAACATACTTACACACTTACACACAAACTTTCGGATTTATAATATTAGTAGGATTGTTAACTAGGACTGCTTTTTGAAACCGCTTGTCGGATATCTATTGATATATTTTTACCTGCGACCATGACGTTCTCGGAACCAATGGGTATTTTTACCCCATGCATGTTTACTTGAGGTTTTAACATTCCTTTCCATCATTTAGATAAACAGGAAATAATTTATTTGGAACTAGATGTGCTGCGTGGCTTCGCCCGCGATTGTGCTTAATTGATGATTCAGAATTAAAAGTAGCATTAATCCTGCTTCATGATTTAAACTAGTTTCGTATCAAATTTCTCAATACTGAACCAGTGGACGATGTAGATGTATGAAGAATGAAGATAGACTGCGTTGCTTGTGGATTTATGATATTAGTGTGATTACGAAAAATATATTTATTTTATATATTCGACAGCAATATAACTTGATTCCAACAGGCTTTATATAACTTTAGGTGCTAGATATACGTATCTAAACGATAGATACATATATACTAAATATATACATAAAATCCTACCTACCCACTATTATATTAAATTAATTCTTTTCTTATGTTCTTGCTTACGTTAAGTAATTTTAGTTGGAAGAACCTGAATCTCACAACACAGGATTGCCTAGTGTGAGATACAGTGGTCACTGTAATAATTACTGTTGCTGACGTGAACCAATTCCTAAGTGTCCTAGAATAAGTGTAATATCTAAGATTTTTTGAAGAATAAATATTATTAAATATTATATTATACGTATAAATGTATCTAAAAAAAAAAATTCAACTTTAAATATCACTAATTAAGACGTAGATAATTTTTTTAACTGCGCAACGTCGATCATTTGTTTAAAAAAACCCGTATGTCGCTGATAATCTCTTAATTATAGTATATGGCTTAGCTTCTTTGAATAACTAGCAATGTTCAGCCACTTTTGTTTCCGACTGTACATATGTGCGTCATCAGTACTATTATGTGTTCCCTTTGTCCAATTGAGTTGAAATTTCGCATGGCCAAGGTCCAATGACAATACAATACTATGCTGACAGCTAGCTGATATTTAGGAGGTGTCGTCTATATTATGTTCATCACATCTCCGTGTACAGGAAAATTGTGCAAAAGAATAAATAAAATAAATAAAAATTAATTTACCCCTTGATCAACTGAGTTGTAATTTTGCTTGACGGACAAGTTCCAATGACAATACAATAAACATAAACGCTTTCACACTCACAGCCCCACACTAAGTTCAATGACTTGTGTCGTGGGTGCCGAAAACATTCACATCACACACACAATCACAACCAGAACCAGAACCACAAAGCCGACACCCATTACAAGGCGAATGCTCACACAACTAAGCCAACGGGCAATTAAAATATATATATAACAAAATTATGGTATAGGCTAACTGAACTGATGATAGTTGCTAAAGTACAAGCCTTCATCAACTGAACCTGTTAGAAGGTACCATTTTGTCATTTCACATAGTGTTCTTTGTTCAACTGAGTTGAAATTTTGTAAGCCAGTCAAATTTTAAAGACAATTCAATACTATGGTAACTGATCTGGTAATAGAGACGGAAATAAAAGCTTGAATTAACTTGTAAGTTGATCTTTTAAGTTAATTTTGACCTAGCACCCTTTGTTCAACTGAAATGAAATTTCGCATTCCTATCAAATTTAAATGAAAACAGAATAAAATAGTGACGGTAGCTGATGTGGTCATGGAGAGAGATCAAACTTATATTAACTTCAAATGTTAGTTGGGGTAGGTTCCTGAGAGCACTTCAAATATTGTATAGCATTTTGTAATTTAATTTGAAGCAGTTTCCTTTGTTCGATAGCGTTAAAATTATAAATAATATTAATGGAAATTTATTATTCGATGGTGATTTGACTAACAAATATTGTAATTTATTTCATTATAATAACAGCTATCATTAATCAAAAGTAAAAACTCAAAAACAATTATTCCAATCGTTGAACTTAGATTTAAAACACAACCCGTGCCCCGCGGCTTCGCCCGCGTTAATTAAGTTAAATAGTAGCCTATGTGTAATTCTGGAACCTACTCAACATATCATCAAAATAGGTTTGTTCGTTACGGAGATACGTGGTTACAAACATTCACACACACACACAAACTTTCGCATTTATAATATTAGTAGGATAGAGTAATTATGGATATGCGAGGGATTGAGTTTGACCGCGAAACCGCAATGTTGTGTTGCGGGACAAGGCAGCTGAATCTTAAGCCAAAAATGACTCAACATGAATTTTAAATCAGTTTTCAAAACGAGCCTTGAATATAGCAAAGCGAAACGTTATTTGTTACATATATAAAGCACTATTACTCATTCAGAACGGAGTAGACACCCGGTTTCTGTACTTTCACAATTTCACGGCAAATCTGACATACGAACATCGCCTCAGCTCAGAACGAGACATACCTAGTAACTATGCAAATTTTAATCAGAATTCTCTGAAAGCGCCATTTATTGCATTTTGAGCTTGAGTAACGCCATCTTCGAATGATAAAAGCAAGAGTTTCGAGGTTATGTCTCTCATATGTATGTAGATATTTGAATTTTCATGTTTGAAGTAATATAAAATGTATAAGCAGTTATAGGTATTGATTTAGTATGTTGTTAGGTATTGACTTGTTATGACGTTAAATTGCTTTGAATATTGACAATTTATAAGCAGTTGATAACTTTTAACCCCAAACCACGACAACATGGGTATTATAATACTTTCTTGGGTTTTTGTCGGTATGTCATATGCTTAGTGTGTTCCAAATGTTTCATCAGTGTTCCGATAAACCTATTTATCTTATCTAAGTATTAATATTATAAACAAGTGTTAATTTTTTTATTATGTATCTAAATAACGTTTTTATTTTCGTATCCTTTTAATTGTAGTTAGTTGATTTTTAAGAGAAAAGAAAGAAAGAAAGAAGAAAGGTTGCCTGTAAGAGATTGCTTTATGTGATAAGGCCGCCCATTGTACAACAATTATTATTTTTAGATTTTATGTTATTAAAATGTAACTTAACTATCTTATTGGTGTTCAATAAAGAAGTATTGTATTGTATTGTATTGTAAAGAAAAAAAAACAAGCAAGAGAGCTCACTAGCAAGCAGTCGAATGAATCGATTATCAATCAATATGTTATTAATACATCATACTTAGTTATTAATACATCATGATGTGTTTACACCTGAAAAATAATTCCAACGCTAGTTAAAAGTACCCATAGGTACTTACATATAAGTATGTCAACTTGTTTACAATATTCTCTGCGTCATATCGCATTCTCATTAGAAAAATTCCAACTCTACATAATAATATTTCGTATGGTAGAGTCACAAAAAAAATACAGAATATTTTAATTTATGATATTATAGATACAAGAGTTTCAGAGCGATGAAATCTTCATTTCCAAGAAATTTTAATGATGAAAATATATATATACCGAACACTTGTTAGGTTAGCTATTTTTAATAATATTGCGACAAAGATGGCTGTGTGAATCGCCTTGGTTGTTGCAAAATGTATTAAATATAAACTATTAACATAACAAAAGCTATTTTTGAAATGTCGATGAATAAATTTCAGTAATGCGGATGAAAAATGGCGGCAAAGCGGATACATGAGCTGTGAACACGCGGAACGCATGAAACTACATATAGGTTAGAATATAATATGCTAGTAGGTACTCACCACATAACGCTGTTCCATATTCCTTCCAATGTGAACGAGTCTTGGCTGTCATTGTAACTGATTTAATTTCGACTTGTTTGCGTGATTTGGAATGAGATTATAATTGAGCACTGACTTTAATTTTACAAAATACTAAACAATAAAATTCGAACCCATAATGGTTATAAATAATAACAAATATATACTAAATATCACAATATAATATATCCGATCTAATATTAAAGGGAGTTTATTAACAAAACGTTATAGCCGATTGCGCTTCATTTTGAAGGTTTATGTGTTGTTGGTCTGCTGGTTCATGATGCGAGATGACACGTGCGGAGTCGTGGTGGCGCGACGGCGTCGAGTGAGCAACTGACTGATGTGGACGGAATGGTCGAGCCGCGAGCGAGAGAGCGAGCGAACACGAACTAATCACAAGCCACCAAGAGGGATGGAATGAAACCGAACTGCGCGGGCGCACGCTTTTGCTCCTTGTTTATCGGACCGTTCGAGTAGCTCTTGTTGAGATAACGAGAAGGTCGAATACAACGAGACACGCGGGCAAGACGCCGCGTGGACCGTTGTTGATGATTCCACTAAACTGCCAGCCGACAGTACCACCCGCTCATCGCGCCTCCTGGTATTCCTAGAGACAAATGTATTTTTAGACAGACGAAAATAAAACTGACAATAGTTTAACGGTACACACGAGACTAAGTTTTATTTGCAAGTTGTTACAGTGCGCAGTACCTCATGTAGGTATATCCATTAAGAATGACCTAATAACAGTTTGGCGCCCCGCTGTGAGGTGGACTGGTCTGGAGCTTTATTATTCGCTGTATTGGTATAACTCATATTTTTTTGCCTAATAAATGTATAGTAAATCATTAAAATGTTACGTTAACGACTGTTGAGTATTTTGGCAAAACATTAATAGGATATACATTCTACTATTTCAAGGCAGTCGGACACGCTTATTTGATTTTTAAGTAACAAACAATTTAAGTACCTATCTACATGGTTTTAAAGATCCTTATGAAAAATTAAAGAGTTTCTAGTTGGTTAGGAATGATTCTAATACCCATGTTAACTTATTTATATTTAGAACTTGTAATAGAGCCACCATAAAGTATAACCATTTTATTAGTTTTCGTCATAGTAAAGTAGATACTAGAAGTACCTACATAATAAGGTTATGTAGGTAGGGACTGTTGTATTAATAAGAACACTTAACAACCACGATTATATTAAAAGTTCGATGGTGTTTTTTTTATGTCCGATAGGCAAACAATCTCACCTGATGGAAAGCTATGATGCGGCCGAAGATGTAGCATGCTTGCCTAGAAGGAACCTATTCACTCTTGACTTGAAGACTCCTAGATTATACAGTTCGGTGAACAAAGATGATGGCAATGAGTTCCATTCCTTTGCAGTACGGATGATAAACGTAGAAGCGAAACGCATCGGGAGAACTGTAGGTATGTCAACCATATATGGATGACGTTTGACAGTTTGTCTGTTGTTAGATGGTAAAACTGGCAATTAGCTCGGGGAATTAGCTACTTAAATTCGTGCGCAGACTCTCCAAAGTGTACGGTAGAATACCGATAGACTTGCGACTTGCAAATTCATGTAGCAAAAAAAAAAAAAACTGTGTGCTCTTACGGATTAAAAAAAGGATTTATCGTATGGGTACGGACTTAAGTAGGTATAAGTACGTACGTACTTTGCAGATACAAGATAAATTGAATAAATAACTGTATTAACTTATCTATATGAGGGTAAGTGAGTTTGCTAATGCCGGGAATCAAACCCGCGGTGTAGAAATAATTTGGCCACTATGCCAACATAATCGTCTTATCATGAAAATGCGAATCAACTTAAATGAGACCACCACATCATTGTTCTCACTTTTACACTTACTCGTATAACAACAAATTATTTACTTTAATTTTAACTATAATTTTTCCTGATGAGTACAATATGGGAGTCTTCGAGTCGCGAGTGAATAAGCAACCTTGCTCCATCGTCTACCACGTCGTCGCTTACCATCAGGTGAAATGGTGGTCAAAAGTTTCATGTTGAAAAATTTTTAAAAAATTCCACACTAATCTGGATCTTAAATTGACAAAACAAGTTGGTTACGATTGAAGAAATTTGGTGTTCTGTTTTTTATTTGTTTTTTTTTCCAAAGCTTTTCTAAATAGCTGCCGTAAACTATGTTAAGTACGTGTTTGCCTTAAAAAAATTCAATTCTCGGTGGGAACTCAATTTTTGTCCCCAAGGGAAATTTGTATTTTTGGTTTGTGTGTGGTGTGAATGTTTCAGCACCCACGACACAAGTCATTGAACTTAGTGTTGGGCTGTGAGTGTGAGTGTTTACGTTATATATGTTATGATTCCTATATTTCTTTAATTTTTAGGCGATTAAGTTGAATACAAAATCATGCGTGCATTTCAGGGAAATTGTTAAGATGAAACTTTAATACAGAGTTTCTGAGATATAACCTGAAACAAGGTACTTATATGTACTATACTTCGCTCTCAATCACTGCACAGATTAAGAACCAATTTAAAAACTTATTACTACTAAGCAGTATCCATTATTACTCATATATTATTATACTACCTAGTTTAAGTATAAATATATATATATATATATATATATATATATATATATATATATATGTATGTAATATTTGTAGGTATGTGTATATTTTTTTTATTTAGTGTTAAGGTAAACCACGGTCAGTGTTTGATATATTTTTACGATCTCTGGAAAAAATCGTTTTGAGCGACACTTCACGTTTCACGCTCAAACGGCTGGTCCAATTTTGATTAAATTTGGTATAGAGGTAGCTGACACACATAGGCTACTTTTTATCCTAACACAGCGGGTAACACCACAGGGCGCAGTTAGTCATACACAAAATTATCTTGTCAAGTGAAATGTTTATAATTGCTTCATATTTTTTTGTCTTTGTCCTACAAATATAGAGGTGTTAAGAATTTAACTGAAATCGGCTTATGCAAACTTGCGTTACGGTAACTCTATTTACAAAAACGGTACTGCACATCCGATACTTTATTTATACAGTCCAAGATAGTGTCTCAGAATTGTTTAATTAGGTCGGGTGTGGTTGTTTTTGCTGATAAATACAGTGTAGTTGAAGTGTTTGCTGAAAAATATTTGCTGCCCGAGTTGATATTTCAAGTTAAGGTTTTAACTATTTTAGTTATTTATAATTTTTTTTTTTAATTTTCGATAGGCAATTTTTGACCACTATCTCACGTCATGGAAAGTAAAGATGCGGTCGACGATGGAGCACGTTTGCCAGCTACCTTCTTTGCAAATGAATTTCCTATTTTATTGTTTGAAACTCATACTTCTTTATGTTATACTGGCCGTGCCCCGCGGCTTTGCCCGCATTTATTCGATTAAACAGTAGCTTATGTGTTAATACTAGTTAATATTAGCTATGCACATTCAAAATTTCATACTTATCTGTTCAGTGGTTACAGCGCAAAGAGAAATTTATCACATTTACATACAAACTTTCAGATTTATAGTATTAGTGTGACATAAATCACTTCTCACAACCCCACATCTTTCACACTCTCAACCCTACATTAAGTTTGATGACTTGTGTTGTGAGTGCCGGCAACATTTACATCACATTTATCATAATACGAAATATATTATCTACCTTTCACAAAATAAGCGCGCCTGATGTTATAGTTAATGATTAATAAAAACAAGAAGTACTTCAAAATGCTTTAATTTCTCTTCAGATTTTAAAAGTTAGGTAAGTACGAAGAAATAATTCTTATAATTTTAGCACTACAGTTTCGACCGCGTATAATGAATTATCTCCATTTGTAGAACGCATGCTATAGATAATAAGAGGACGATTCTATAAGTCACAAGGCTTAAAAGAAAATCTACTTGTAGGTATAAATTATACTCCGGTATCTACGTGCTGACTCACATCATCATCCAGCATTTGAACTCTGTGGTCTTCACTTATGACCTTTGCGAATCAACGATTCAACTGTTGAATTTGCGATCCTTGGTCTTGTCGAAACAAAGACGTTAGTTTTCTTGTGATCATCGAGTTCCTACTGAACCAAAATAAAAATATGCAGTAAATATTCCGTTTCAAATATTAATTGTAATCATTTATGAACAAGTTCAGCTCTACGAAGAGGTTTTAGAGGAAACTTTGTTAACTTGAGCTTTGTTATCTTCTGCGGCTCGACGTTGCTGATTAATAGGTGAATGACTAAAAAGGTGAATAAATAATTAAACGCAAGCAAAGCATAAAAAACCGACTTCACCGCTTTATCTTCGGATCCTTGATCAGATTAAATGTATTTAACACGCATTATTGACGATACCTCAAAAAGTAGAGATCTTGATCAAACTTCAATGGGACCACATGAAAAGCACCAGCTTTTAAATAAAAAATAATCATCAAAATCGGCTCACAACGAAAGAAGTTGTGAGGTAACTTTTGAAGTCGGTACGTAGTCCACATTCTACGCATTATTGACGATATTTCAAGAACTACTAATCTTGATCAAATTTAAATGGGACCAATTGGAAAACAACTTCTATCAAACAAAAAAACAAAAATCAAAATCGGTTCACGTGGAACGAAAATATGAGGTAAAATATGAGGTAACACATATAAAAAAATACAGTCGACTTGAGTACCTCCTCCTTTTTTGTGAAGTCGGTAAAAAACAACTCGGCTTCATAAACTTTAGTGATTTTATCTTTACCTAATTATAATAGGTTAAAATTCATGCCTTTTATCAGTCGGGAGCGTGCCCATCATGCCAACGGCATTTCTGTTCCGTGGATCAGATGAAGATTGGCATAACAAATGTAGAGTGTCAATTCTTCCACATCTACATTAGCTTATTAAATCAGCAGTCCGGCATTTGTCTGCCACTCCGTTGATGCGTGTTGTCGTGGGTGTGTTCTTTTATCAAATTTAAATGTCAATTAAATAACATCTTGAATTGGACATTTTATCATAAAAATAATTCTAAGGTAAGTTTTCATTGAGGTGACTACTATATGAAATACTAGATGTGCGGCGCGGCTTTGTCCGTGTAGTACTGTAAAAGTAGAGTATGTGTTAATCTCTGAGCTATGCAGATACCAAACTTAACTTGTCAACCATAAGATTAAATGTTTTTTTTTTGGATTCTATACCACAAAAGGAAGTCATGGAACAAATAAAGAGTCACATTTTTTGCGTTTGTCTTAAGGCCTATTCGTCCGAGTCCGTCAATATCTTTTTTACAGGGATGTTCGAGGTTGTGTGTGGAATCTAGTTGTTGAAATTAATATGAAAAACAAAGGTGTTTATTAAGTAAAGTGAAAGAGTGATATTTTGCTCCTTTGATTATAAATTAATAGGAAATACTAAGGTGTTTTTTAAGTAAAGTAAAAGAGTGATATTTTGCTCCTTTGATTATAAATTAATAGGAAAGAGAGCTGAATTGTTTTTCAGTTACTTTGAAATAAAGTAGGTATACGATACTCAATATAAACGTAGCTTTACCCATGTCTTGAGTATTCTGGCGTCGCTATTTATCACTTTTATCGTACATTTCATCTGATTATAGTGCATAGTTACCTATAAATAAATGTAACATCAAGTCACCGCGTGCCGAGGGTGTGTTCCTTTATATCTTATCAATGAAACTGGAGATTAGTGTAATTAACAAGCATGTTTCTGTAAAAATAATTAATAATTGTGCAATTTTTTATACGATATCATACACGGCAAAAGCAACCCAATATCTATAATAATACGAATTGCGTAAACTTGTTATGTTCTCGCGTCATCAGTAGTGACTCATTTGTTTTAGATTTGGGTTTGCATGCTGATGTTACTTTCTTGTGAAACTGTCTTGATCAAGTGCACCGAAATTCACGAATTGAGAAACAGAAACTGCGTAGGCTCTGACGTCATCCGTAATTTATGCTGAGTTGTTCTTTATTCAATTTAGATCCTTTTCATTGGTGGCTTTGTTATTGAAGAGCGTGGGATGTATCTTTTTCGGGTGTTATCCACAGAAGAAAGAAGGCGCTCGCCTCGTGACTCCACTAAGTTTGTTTTTAACCGACTTCAAAAAAAAGAAGGAGGTTCTTAATTCGACTGTATTTTTTTATGTGTGTTACCTTAAAACTGCTTTTAGGTGAATCCGATTTTGTTTTTTTTTTATAAATGCACCTGGTGGTCTGTGTTCCCATTTTAAAATGTTTAAATTTTATCAAGGTCTGACAAATAGTTTTGAGTTATCCTCAATAATGTGTATTTAATTCATTTAATCTGATCAAGGGTTCTGATGAAGTTAAAGTGGTGAAGTCGAATTTTTTAAGCTTTGCTTGCGTCTAAATTATTGATTGAATTGTCTACTTTGTGGTAGGAAGCATAGACGGGATGGAAGCAGGTCGCCCCATTCGCAACTCGTCCAAATCGCTACTTGTCCCATTCTCAATTCGTCCCTGTCGCGTCTCGTCTCATTCGCAACTCGTCCACTATCTAAGTAGGTAATCTTTAAAAAAATCCTCTAAGAAAATGTCGTCGGGCTCCGAAGTTGTTCCGGCAGCAAATGCTTTCCACCCTCGACCACATCACTTACCAACTGGTGGTCTAGTGGTCTAACGATAGCTTATCGGTTAAAGCCGCGTTTCAAAACGTTAATATTATAAACGTTTATATTTTATAGGCAATTAATATATTTTAAAGGCAATTAATTAGTCAATGTTTCCGGTAACCTGTCTGGTAGGTATAATAAGGCTTCAAAACTATTTAATTACTCATTAACATTAAAACAGAGACTGTCGCCATGTGACCGCCGGCGCAGGCGCCATCAAAGAGGAATGAGGCTGGTTGTGGGGCAGGTGGTTTGTCGATGTTGTCCTACAAGGATTTAAATGAACATGCATTTACAAAAAGTTTTTCAATTCTCTTTACACTCTTCGTTCATTTAAAACTTTGTGGATATTTAAATCTGCACGACCTTGTAGATCCTATTATGAGTAAAGAGAAGAGTTTATAGGTGGTCATGTGTTCGTAGAACTATTATTTATTCTGTGTCTTTGTGTCCTAAGTGTGGGCGTGTCCATTGAGTCATGAATGGTGATATCATATAGATAACGTTAACTGCGATGATATCAAGATTAATAGCCAATTGGCAGTATTTTTTTTTGGAAATGATTCCGTCCATTTAAGATAAATTGTCGGTAGAAATAAGATATTTATTTAGTTCTTAATAAGTAAATGTAGTGCGCACAGTAATAATAATTTGTAGTATATTAAATACAAACTTAATTGTCATATTCGGAAAGGCGCCAGCATGATGGGAACGCTACACACTGGTAATTGGCTTGGGCCCCTGAGTTCCCTATAAGCGATGCCTTGTAGGTAACTTAGGTTTATGCTGTATAAATATAAATATGCTGTATATAGTTTTAGTTAAATATTTAGGATTTTAGTTAAAATTTCAGGAAATATATGCAATTGGTCCGTAGATAGCATATTCTATGATATAATATAGATTTGTATTACGACAAAATTCAATCATGATCATAGCAACAATAGCAAGGCATTAAAAATAATATCTATTATATTTTGAAACATAACAATAGCTATTAGAAAAATGCGACGCGAAAATATTCTATAGTAAAACTAACTGTACCCGGCATGCGTTGCAATGCAACGTTTAGAAAAAGTGTTTTACTTATTTCACGTCTATGGTTGCCTAGTACTTTAATACTATACTAAAAACTTTTTGGATATTGCTCATACAAAAATACTAAAATCGCGATAAAAAAAGACTTTACGACCCATTTTCATAACTACCAAATATACAAAAATCATTAAAATAGGTCGTGCCGTTTCGAAAGAGTTTGACCAAAAACATCATCATGACACGTGATTTGTGTATATTAGAAGATTATCTGATGCTAAGAAACCGTTTAGACAGTCATTTCTGTTAGGACGTCCATTAATCAACCTCTAGCTTCATCATTTCATCAACCTCTAGTTTCATCATTTCATCAAGTTTCTATCTCAGGACGTCCATTAATCAACCTCTAGTTTAATCATTTCATCAAGTTTCTATCTCAAATCTTCATATCTGCAAGAGACCAGCCTTGTCCAAGTGCTGCTGGTAAAAACTAACGTACATTGGCTATTCCAATTATTCAAATTGTAGCCTCATCCACTTACCACTTATACGATTGCCATTATCCAGCCCACTGATACAATTTACAATAATTTGGTAAGGATTCTGTTGTCAAGGACGCTTTTATCTTCGTTCAGTCCTCAGTTTTGGACTTTGTTCGGTTCTGCGTTCGTTTCCTCTGGAATAATCATGTCCATTTTGCTCTCTGCATCTTTTTACAAACTTTTATTTAGTTTCACCTGTCCCCTTATCTATCTTCAAGGTTTTGATTTGACTCTGTCGACGTGGCTAATATGTATATTCATGCCAAATTACAGCTTCCATGCAAATGAAATCGTATCTATTTTACCACCCAAAAAAGTATGAGATAGTGACAACCCTGCGTATTCGGCTAGAGTAGGCATTTGAATCTCCTACGGGCCTCGAGTTATCTTACTGATATATTTCTACTATGGTAATACAAAAAGCTCTCCCTTTCCGATCTGATCGCGAGGCTTATGGCAGACTAATTGGGGAACTGCCCGTTGGCTTAGTTGGGTGAGCGCTCGCCTTCTATCAGGTTCGATTCCCGGTGGGAACACAAGTTTTCCCCCTCAAGGAAATTTGTGTTTTGGTTGTGATTATGTGAGTGATGTAAATATTTGCGGCACTCACGACACAAGCTTAGAATATAGTTTATTCTTTATTTTAAGGACACAAATCACTGAACTTTGGGTGGGGCTGCGAGTGTGAAAGCGTTATACATTAAAAATAAGTACCTAGATGACGTTTTCTAAAAATCGATTTATCGTCCCCGAAACTCCCTTCAGACTGCATGAAAACCTTCGGAGCCGTTTCCGAGATTCAGATTATATATATACAAGAATTGCTCGTTTAAAGGTATTAGATATACCTACATATGGTACGCAATTAAACTTACCACAGCATATATTTCTGTTTATTCATGTAGGTATGTGTCATGCAACAATAACACTTGAGTAAACTCTATTTTATGTAAAATTAATCATGCTTACTTTGTTCTCTGTCTGACTCTCAGATGTTTCATAATATGGAATTAGGTTTGTAACAAAATTCATAAGATTGCAACTTTAAAACTTCAGAAGCAAAGTTCAAATGAATAGAATTAAAAATATGTAATAACGTTTTTAATAGAAAAGTTATAAAATAAACATAATAATAATAGTCACCCATGCCTATTTCGGCTGCGACGTCTTTTCATGACAGTACATTAGAGACCCTGTTGGGCACAATAATTTAAAGCAGAGGAGGACGATATGCTTCATTAATAATAATATATATAAATGTAATTCATATATATATATAATAATAATTATACATTTACAGTACATTTCATAATATATAATTTAAACGCAAGCAAAGCTTAGAATAATGAAACGCAAGCAAAGCATAAAACCGACTTCACCGCCTTTTCTTCGGAACTTTGATCAGATTAGATGTACTATACACGCATTATTGACGATATCTCAAGAACTAATGATCAAATCTTGATCAAATTCTAAATCTTGACCAATCGGAAACCAATCTCCTCCAAATAAAAAAAAATGGAAATCGGTTGACGTGGAACGAAGATATAAGGTGACACAATTAAAAAAAATTAAAAAAATACAGTAACAGACTTCACCGCGTATGTTTTGTCAGGATGATCATAAATCACACCAGCATCACACTTTGATTAAATTGTATATTCAGCAATGCAATAAGATTTACAAACAGCTCTTCATCTTTTGCTTAAATCGAACGGATTCCCACAACAATAATACCCACACTATATCGAACCTTTTCTCAACATAAAAAATATATCTACCCCTTCCAAAACATTATATAAATGTTGCCATTATTTAAACAATTTTAATATACAAACCGTAGAAATACTGCCACAGATAACTTTATAATTACAATAATTATTTAAAATAATGATATCAATCTACCTATAAATTAAACTTATAATGTTTTATATTTATGACTGATAGACGTGTGGGAGGTTGGTGTTGTTTGCTAACAAAATTGATTCACTATTGGCGGAATGATCACGTAACATACCTACATACAAAAAACATACAGTTAAATTGAGAACCTCCTCCTCGGTTAAAATAGACCGTCCATCACCTATACAATTCATGCCCATATTTTAATATTTTTCTGCAACACAAGCGAAAATGGACTTTTGCCGGTAGTTAAAATACTTTCAAGTACAAAGGAATGTGGACATTGATCAGGCGTCCACCGCGTGAAGTCTCACTCACACACACAACATATAACTCGTATGTGTGCCAAATGCCGAAGTACGCATTGTTGGCACACATATCAGTGGAAGCGCGCACACTTAGATAAATAAAGTAGAGCGTGTATTTTCAAACCCACTCGATATTTTTTGGTATTAAACTTTAGCAGAGATAACGACTTTTGCAGAGTTAGTTCGAAACTGACGCACATTTTTCTGTTATCGTGAGTCGTGACGCATTATCTCGAACTACTGTGAAGAATTCAATCGGTAAATTAGAGACTGTCGGTTTAGGAAGTAACAACTGTTACAGCTTTAAAACATTACGGTGTTAAGGTACAGAAACCATCCAAATGAGCTATGACTAAAGACACGACTAAATATCACAGAACAATTGTGATGTCGAGCTGTTTTACTTTGATTATTTACTGCAGCAATTATGTACTTGAGTGATTGTTGTAATTTGACTAAGTTTTATTTATTACGAAGAGGCCAATTTTGTGATTATATATATCGTACCATTATAATTTAACTTTTCAATATTTCTGAAGGGAAACATATATTAAAATAGTCTTAACTAATTATATAGTTATTGATGAAATTCATTCACAATTCGATAATTTCGTATATTAGGAGATTAGAATGTTATTGACAATATGTGTAAGAGGCATTTGTCATTGAGAATATCTATCCTAAATGCCAAGACAAGCATTTATCGTCTGATGTTGATTTCTATATGTAAACAATATAATACCCGTATGATTAAAAAGCAAACTCATATATTTACAGCCGTCCTTTAATTATTCTTTGGTTGCGATATACTTTTGTTCGAATAGCATAATGATTGCGAGCAAGCAATGTATCTGTCGTTCTCGTCAGTGTTATCCTGTGCCAAAATTAAAAGTAGTTGGTCGCCCCGAACTGAGAGCTCGAGCCTACATTTTGCCTAAAAGATAAAATAACTTTCTAGGAAGCTTATAATTTATTTTCTTTAGAATTATTGTACAGAATTGGCAAGCATTTGACCACTATGTCGCCTGATGGAAAGTGATGATGCGGCCAGAGATGGGACATGATTGCTAGAAGATACGTATTCACTCGAGAAAAAATTCAATTATAATAATAATAAATGTAATAAAATTGAGAACCTCCTTTTTTATGAAGTCGAAAACGGTTTCGTACTCTACTTGCAGAATTCTTGCAAACGATTTCACACACGGGAAGAAAAAAATTTTGCTCTCCACTTGCGTATCTATCGATTTTTTTTTGCCACTTTTGGCTTTGGGCCACATAGCCTGAGATATTCTCTGAGAATTTGAATCTATTTGCTATGTACGGTTTAGAAGCTTTATGCCTCTGACAGACGGATGAACGGACGGATAAAGTGCTGAACCTCCCAAGTTAACTTAAGAGATCTCGTTTCGCTCGATAAATTAAATTTATATTTTATACCTCAGAATAGACGCCGTCATGTGAGTAAAGTTTTGATCGTGAATAATAAGAATACATGTAACATGCCACACATACAAGCACACAGGTGTGCGTTCAATACCTGCAAATACATGCATAACCCACACATTGCCAATATTTGCATAGATACTTGGTACAACTTATTGGTGACGTGTTTACACGCCCACAAAGATAATGCCGAATTAATGATATATTTTTTATCAACCACGTTTCATTACTAAAGTGACTGGAGTGTTACTCATAATGTAACTCATTTAATTACAGGTCAGATTGGAGTTTCATATAAATTATAATTACGCAGGTCAAAGGTACTTATAATTCAGGTCGGGAGCAAAAGACATCATAGGTCTTCATGCTAAACAGAATTAGACATCCTTACATCGTACTGATGCTTAATTATAATTATGGTTTGTAGTTTTATGACAGCGCAGTAATACACATTACATAATTATACAGCTAAGGAATACAATACTTAAACGTACGTGTATCACGATGTTTACCAGTAGAAATGGAATACATTCCAAAACAAAACACGTCATACTATCAATCTAAAGAAATATGATACATGACAAAACTACTTGAAAAGAAAATAACACAAAAGGTTGCTATCAATCGCTTCATAATATGCCCTAAAGACTTAGTACTAAAATAGGTAAATATTATGTATTGAACGAAAAATGATGTAAATCTTGGCCATGGCCTACAATTTTTCACGAAACATGACTACATCAAAAACTTAATAAAATTAATTCATGAAAGAGGTATGAGTCTCCTTTGGGTGGGAACCTCACAATATAAATTAAAAAACCTCAAAATTTAAATGAAACTCCAAAATTTAAATTAACTGTGATAACCGAAGTGCGAAAAGCCGTCGTCATTAATTTGTTTGAACCACTATTCATTGTTCTGAACTATAAAATAGACTTATCTTATCAACCACTTTGCAATAAAACATTACTGGTCCTTACTTACTTAACTAATTTTATGAAATTCTGAAAAATATTTTATTTGAACCTCAAGGGCGCCCGTTTAAATATCAAAAAGTAAAAAAATAGTACAACTTTTACCGTTTCTTTCTCTCCTTGGATAAAATTCAATCTCTAGAACACCTCTAGTCCTTAATCCTACTAATATTATAAATCTGAAAGTTTGTGTGTAAGTATGTTTGCTCCCTCTTCACGCTTTAACGGCTAAACGGATTTGGATGAAATTTGGAATGTACATAGCTTTTACCAAGGATTAACACGTAGGCTAATTTATAACTTGATAATAGCGGGCGAAGCCGCGGGTGCCCCAAGTAAAATATATAATCAAATAAAAAATACCAAAATATATTTCGCGTTTCGCTTCTACGTTTATCATCTCCTACAGCGAAGGAGTGGAACTCATTTCCCGCATCTTTGTTTCCTAAGCGGTAGAATAATCTAGGAGCTATTCAAGTCAAGAATGAATAGGTATCTTCTAGGCATTAGCCTAAGCGAATCATCACTTTCCATCAGGTGAGATAGTGGTCAAATGCCTATCGAACATAAAAATAAATTTTATACCTACATACCCTGCTATACAATAGCCAATATTAAAACGACGGCTTATAAGATGACGTTTTGCGCATTATGTAGTTAGTTTCATAACACACGCATTATGCAATGTGTTATGAAACTGAATTTTCCGATAGCATTTGATGCAAAATTAACATTTAAAAATTTTCCATTCCATACCTTTATGACCTGCCGTGAGTGTGAATGCGTTTGTTCGTTCGTTTCGTTCAAGATGAGGATTGAGTTGAGTATTTCTTATTGTGCTAATAGATTAAGAACGAGAGGTATCATGGGACACTATTGGAACAAAGTTCCTTTCTCTATATACGAGTATTATGTATTCAATTATAAAATGCGCAATTGAATTAATTAAAAATGTCAGAGCGTTATTAAATGAACTCATAATCTTGGGTGTCTAATTTATTAACTAGAACACTATTTTTCATACAATCCCAATTTGATAGAAGTCTTACCTATTAGTTGTACCCAAACTGTCTCAAACCTAGACCTAAACAAGACTACCTTATCTAGTCCTTACTCTTTGTCGATCATGAAAAGTTGGAGAAGGTGATGTCTCATCTCTAAGCAGCTCATGAACGAGATAACACAAGAAATCTATCTTCTATAATTAAATAGCTTTTCAGTTACTTGCTGCAGATTTCGCAAATCATCATTCGAAGTTGTAACTGCTACAGTAGATAAAATCATACACAAAGATGGTTTATTTCAACGCCACACATAACGGCAACGGCAATTCTTTGTAAGTTGTTAAAACTGTTTAAAACACGTCAGGCTAATAAGCTCTTTTAGAAATTTATTAAAATAGCTTTGTTGGGTACAGATATTATTAAATAATAAGTTTGTCAATTAATAAAACATGCATAACCTTATATCAGTTCGAGACAAGTAGACTTAGACAACTTAATATATCAGTCTAATCTGGATGAGCCATAGGATCGTTAATAAGTATTGTAGAGGAAAACTACGAAGAGCAAGCGATCGTATGCCTCTAGATTACCTAAAGATGGACTTATATACACATGACAGAGCTGTAGCTTGAATCTTATGTAGGTCTGAGGTTTTTTCCCACACGACCCGGCCTTATAAGGAGCGACAAGCGCGACTTGGATTGCCTCACACTGAATAAAAGTGAGTCATTTGCTATATATTACATATTTATCTAGAAAAATCGCAACTTCGTCTTCATCATAGGCATTGTGACCAAAATTCTGTGGAACAGGCAGCAAAAGCTCCTGTGGCTTTTTAATATTGGTAGCGTAGGTAGGTACTGCACCACCAATATTTGCTAGATTTCAATTTTTATTTTCTCACCAACGCTTTTATATTTTTTTCAGATACAAACAATATTTAGTTTCTTTTATATGAAACAAACTTGCCAGTTACTACACATAGCATTGTAGATCATATTAGACGCAAAAAATAATGTAAGTAGTGACGGACGGTGAACACCCAGGACCAAGATCAAAAGTAATGCCTTTGAAAAAAAGCTTCCCATGGTTCACCCAGGTGGGAAAAACTGACAAAATTGTTATTAATTTAGCATCATTAAGTAATTTTGCTCCATTAATATGGATATAACTAAATAACGTCTTTAAAGCGTTCAATATTTAATTTTGTGATTTGATTTTATTGAAGTAAGTACATGTACTTACTTACATCCTGCCTCGATTTGTCTTAATTTTTTTCTATGGCATTCGATCTCATGTTATACCGTCAAAAACGCAGACCAGTATTAATCCCTACTATAATATTATAAATGCGAAAGTAACTCTATCTGTCTGTCTGTCTGTCGCGGTTTCACGGCAAAACTACTGAACCGATTTAAATGAAATTTGGTATACAGATAGTCTAGAGCTTAGGAAAAAACATAGGCTTCTTTTTATCCCGGAATTATCGCGGGTCCGGAACTTACGCGGGTAAAACCGCGGGGCGCTAGATAGATATAAATATGCACCCATTACCGAACCGTATATTGGCTACGACTACTCCCGCTGCACGCTGTTTATTATTTGTATAGCAACGATATCAATCTATCTCTATAGAATTTGCAGCATATTAAAAAAAAATAATCACAAACATATCTCCGTCATATGACCGTTCCTCGATGACCATGTCCTTAAAATGTTCAATAAAATTTTATCGTAAGAGGGTAATTTTATTAGTGATAAATTATGTGCACACTGTACGGGACTTATTAATAATATTTAACGAGATCCAGTGCTACGAGCTCAGTGCGGTTATAAAAGCTGCAGAGCATACCTATTTACAAGCATTCATATCTAATAGGTATTATGTAAATTATGGTACTTAACAAACGCTTTCACACTCACAGCCCCACACTAAGCTCAATGGCTTGTGTCGCGAGTATCGGAAAGATCAAGCACTTCACACACACAATCACACCCAGAACCAGAAACACAAAAGAAGGGGAGAAAACTGTGTTCCCGCCGGGAATCGAACCCGATACCCCCGGTTAGAAGCCTTCTTACTTACCTATATGGTCTATCTTTTAAATACAGCATTACAAAACGACTTAATTAATTTATACAAAAATGTGCGAGTTTGCGCTCAGTATCTAAGCGTACATTTCCAGACAATGGGTATGATATAAGCCACATAATGCGAGATAGATATTTTTTATAAAAAATAACAGTAATATCCCAAACTATACATATCTAAGACATTTTCCTGTTTTGTACATTTACCTCTTGCATTTATTGCGCTTATTTTTCTATGTTCCTTATTTGCCTGCTTTGTCGATGTTTTGGACCGTTCATACAAATCGAAACTGTTTAAAATAAGTGTCAAAAACTTTTGTATCATTGTTAGCGATAAGGATATTCGAGACCTATTTCTCGAATGTGCTACTATTGATAATAAAGTTGTTAATAGAAATAAGTAATATTTTGTGACGTGTATATATATATGTATTATATTGAAACGAGCTTTATTGACCAAAAATGCTATGTTTTATATTAAGGTACTTACAGATCTTTTTTTTTTGTAAAATAATTAATAATATAATTGTCTGAATAAATTATTGAACCCATGTACTAAATCTCTGATCATGTCAGAGACGCGACACGCAGGCCGGGCCTCTGCACCCGGATTAAAAAAACAACTGTATGTGATATTTTCAAGCAGTCTTTTATTTTAGTCTGGGTATGTCTACTCTTACAAACTTCACGTTACTTTGTACCGGGCATTGCCCGTGGTCCATCTACATAGCCCTTCTGGCTGTACCACGCCAATTTTTTTTCCCGTGGTCCACCTCAAGAAAACTGGGTGTGCGGGGGTTTTTATTGTACCATATCTTGTTCCTCATTTTTGTATAAACCAAAGGGATAGACAGAACGTTACTACTTTTTAACGTTATTAGGTACTTATATTTTCATCACTTTACAAGTAGGTACAGGTTTGATATGTACTGTATACATATATGTACGTACCAAACCTGCACTAAGTATAAGTTTTTAAAGCTTGTTATTTGGTAATAACTAAATGTGTAATCTTGTTAAAATAACGTAATCTTTTTTTATGCTAAATAGGCAAGCATTTGACCACTATCTCACCTGATGGAAAGTGATGATGTGCCTCGAAGATACCTATTCACTCTTGATTTGAAGACTCCCAGATTATACCCCTCGGGGAACAATGACGATGCAATGAGTTCTCGCGGGTACTGTACGGATGAGCAACGTAAATAAATACTACTGACTAGAAAATTAGTTATGTAATTTTATTCAATATTTTTTCTTTATGCACGTCCACTATACACTAACTACGGACACTGTTATTTAATCATAACAGAAAAACATTTAAATACTTGTTATCCGTCCGTCCGTCTGTCAGAGACATCTAGCATCTGAACCATACAAGCGACTAACTTCAAATTCTCCGAGAATATGTAAAACCAGAAATGACAATTAAAATGAAAATATTAAGGGGAATATTTTAGCCCATACACATAAATGGCGAGCAAAATATTTTTAAATAATTTTCTGTGCGTGTGTGGTATTGATGAAAAGAACTTGGAAAGTAGAGTACGAAACCGTTTTAATAAAATCTTTGTTGGAAAATAGCAATTTGGTATGCCACCAAAGTGTTGTCCCGAGTCTATATCAAAAACGGCTTCACATTTAAAGCTGATACCTACGTGTAATATCTGTTATATCCTGTACTTAAACAAAAATTTAACAATTATTTTTCAGAAAAAAAGTAATAAGCAATTAACCTCAAAAGTTATACTGTATTAGGCAAAATATAGGCGCGAGATATCAGTTCTTGGCGAACGACTAAATATTTTTTATGCTACTACACTGGTCTCTCCATTTCACCAGTGTATTGATATTTTATAAATTTTATAAAAATGCCCTCACACTCACAGCTTTACTAAGTTCGATGACTTGTTTAGTGGTAACATTTATATCACACACAAAATCTCACCCAGAACCAGAACTCGAATATCCTTTGGAGAAAAAATTTCCAACGGGAATCGAACCCGATATCCACTGCTTAGAAGGCGAACGTGTAACCGACTAAGCCAAGGAGCAGTTCAATCTAACAAATTGATCTGACGGATACCTACCTAACGGAAGCGGCGGTGTAGGTATGTCTATATATAGCTTAATGTAATGGCGATATAAACTAGTCGATCGCGCCGCTCTGAGATCTCGCGCCTACATTTTGCCTCACAGAGAAACAAATTTGAGGTTACTTGCTTGTAACTTTTTTCTATATAATAATTGTTTAATTTCTGTAATTGTTGTTCAAGTACAGGATATAACGGATATATACGTATCTTTCAGCGTTCAGTGTGAAGCCGTTTTTGAGATAGATCCCGGGACAAAATAGGTCTAAAAACAGTGACTTTGGTGGCCTACCAAATCGTTATTTTCTAACATAGATTTTTTTAAACCGGATTCGTACTCTAATTGTCAAGTCCTTTTCAACGATACCCCACAAGGGTGGATAAAAAAATAAAAATATTATGCTCCCCACTTACATGTATGGGAGCCCCTTAATATTTTAATTTATATAATTTTAAATGTAGTTTCTGGGTTTGGGCCGTAGTTTTACATATTCATTGAGAATTTAAAGTCATTCGCTTATATGGTTTAGACGCTAGATGCCTCTGACAGTCGGATGGACGGACGGACAGACAAAGTGCTGAACGACCTATTCAACTTTGAGACCTCGCTTCGCTCGATCAATAATAACCATAACTAATAGGTAAAAAAACAACTCTTTCGAAAGGTGTAAAATCAAAACACAGATAAACACGTATAAGTACAACAATTTTAATATAAAATGTTAGATAAGTTAATTTACAAAAGGCCTTAACCATGCATTGTTGACCACAGCACCAACATATTCTTACAAATATAATTATTTTTATTTATTTTGATATATTCTAGCAACAGCGAAAACAATCTGACATAATTACGTGTTTCAATGCATCACCGTAATGTTAACAATTAAATTATTAAGTAGGTATATCAATAATAATCTATTGTAAATATAAAGCCTACTGATTCTAACAATAAACTCTTATAGATTCTCTTAGCTATACTTTTGTTATCTTTAGATTTAAAATACCGACAAATTCTAGCAATAATTTGTAGTCGATGCAACATCGTTCTATTCTAGCAAAAATAATATATTATATCGATGCAGCATCGACATGCTCTAATAATGTAGTATTAATATAAATGGCACTGAATCCAGACATTAGGAATGTTACTTCATCACAAATATTAATAGTAAATGCTATATTTTGGTTTAAGTACTGGAAGGAGAGCTTATTTAAAAACCGTTCAAATACTCGTAGGTACGGTACTAATATAATAATCGAATTATTATATTAGTAACTTTTTTAACCAACTTCAGAATAAGGAGGAGGTTCTCATTTCGTCAGAATGTTTTTTTTATGTATGTTCCCCGATTAGTCGAAGTCGCCGGGACCGATTCGAGAAATTCCCTTTTTGTTAAAAGGTGGTCCCATTATAATTTGACTAAGATCTGATGAATAATTTCAGAGATATTTGCGATTGAAGTCGGTTATTAGCGTTTTAAACTCGTTCATATTATTATCCATGTGGCGTCATTTCACCAAAAAATAAACCCTCTTCTTTTAGCCCCCGACGAAGGGAGTTATCTGTTGGTGGGTAAAGTAAAGCATCGATCAGGGCATTAACGATATACAAACCAATTTTAATAGTTGATGTTTCGTTCGGGACTATGGAATTATTAAAATAGCGACATTTTGCTTACATTCATAAAACTCACGGTTTTACGGAAAGAAATACGGGATTAATCTCGTCCAATCATGGGTTTTTTTTTACTTCTAGAGTACCTCTTACAAAGTGCCCTATTATAATTACAATTTAGCCAAACTATGGCTAATCAGTTATTTAACTTTAACTTAAATTGCTACATTGCTATTACTAAGAATGTGTCCATTAACACTTTTCTTATTGTCTCTATTTAAGGGTAAGACACTTTAATCATGTGTTCTTTTTGCAGCACTCGCGCTATATATTACACTGATATATTATACTAACATTACACAAGTTCAAATGGTTTAGTTCTTTTAAGTTTTCTCACTAAGTCTGTTACGTCAAGGAGCTGGATTGCCTCGACATTAACGTGATGAAGAAGTCTATATTAAAATCTATATAAAATGTCCAATCATGGGTGATGCATGAATGTCCGTGTGTGCGTGCATCTCGCTGCAAACTATCACAGTCAACTATATAGTTAGTAGGTGTATTGGCGCCGATTGTCGGACCTTTGGTGTATTTGTGTGGGTGTAGCTCGCGTTATAACAAGCATAATTTGTAGGTGCTTCATCGTGCAAATACATGGATACGAAAACGAAAATTCAATATTTGACAAACATTGGACCAGATAATACACGCCTTATTTTCTGGCGTGAGTTTTTAAATATTTAGTTTTTCTTTGATTAATGATATTAAAGTTTTATAAGTGATTTGTTGAATACTGAATGAGAAATAGCTAAATGTATAAAAAAAAAACCTGCCAAGTGCGAGTCGGACTCGCGCAAGAAGGGTTCCGTGCTATTATCTATAAAAAAATCATGTTTGTTGTATGGGAGCCACCCTCAATATTTATTTTACTATATTTTTAGTATTTGATGTTATAGCGGCAATAGAAATACATCATCTGTGAAAATTTCAACTGTTTAGCTATCACCGTTCTTGAGATACAGCCTGGTGACAGACGGACGGACGGACAGCGAAGTCTCAGTAATAGGGTCTCGTTTTTATCCTTTGGGTACTGAACCCTAACAAGTAAATAAGCATTATAGTCGTATATATACGTATCTAAAATAACTTTCATATTTTTATGTCATTGAGAGATAAAACAAGCAAGCCACTTGCGGCACCGCCTGATGGAAAGTGTCACGCTTGCCCATTACAGTTTAGTGCCCAGAGTTTTGAACTAATTTATAAAATTCGATTATTAAAAATTCGAAAATTAAAATTTATAATTCGACCTCCTGCGAGGCAAAATACTGCGTCCGTTTTTTCCATTGGATGTTGACTAAGCCGTGAAAAACAAATAATTTTATTTATGTAAAATACTTTGTTTTATTTGTTTAAATTGCAATGACAGCATCATTTTCAACAGTCAATTTCGCAGTGTGTTGAAATGCTTTGACATATTATGTCATTATAACGACTTCTAAATAATATTCAATTAATGACTTAAAAACAATTTATATTCAAATTACATTGATTTGTATAATACCTAATTGCTTATTCAATATTAACGTGCTACAAGATATTTATAGTTCTGAATAATTTTACATATATGTTTCCTAAAGTAATGTGTCCATATTAGTTTAAACAAGACAAAAACATGATAACGGAATATAACAATAATAGTACGAATGTTAAAAAAAATCAATAGGTACTGAATCCATACTCACACTTTTAAGTTAGAATTTAATATTATGTTATGTTATATTCGGCTTAAAACATTAAAATAGAATTTAATATATTTTTACAATTAAAAATAGATTTTCATTATACCAATAAAATATATAAACATGAATTTATTTATTAAATAATAATTCATTAATTTCAACTGATTTACGAATCATCTCTCACTCCAAGGATAATTACGTAGTTGACTTGATTGTCCCTATTTCGTTTTCATATTTAATTTAACAATTGATAAGTTTATGCACTAGTCCAATTAGTTGCGAATCAATTCACGCAATATAATATGTGTTTTCATAACCTTATAAAAACACAAAGTTTTGGCTAAATATACGTATTATGTGTTAATTTCTTCTACATCCGTTTTTAAATAGCTTAGCATTGACCTATTTATTGGTGTGATTTCCAAATCTCACGAAGTCACCCACCAAGTTACTGGCCGTAGAATTAGTGCATGAATTCATCAATAACGACTACAAGTTGGAACGAACTGCTATCGCCAAGTTGCGGTGCTATAAGGCTTTAATAGCGCGGCGCTAAAGCCATGTTATAAGCGAGATCATATGGTAATAAAACGATCTATTTATCGTTTTCTATGAGAGCATTTCTCACACACACACACACACACACGCATGCTAAAGCTGCCTGCGTGTAGTTAATATAAAGGGTAATGTAAAATACCAGATACCTCTAGCCTCATCATTCTAACCTCAATGGTTGTATCAACTCAAATGGACCAACGTTATTCTTGTTACGGCTAGGGCACATTCACTAAATATAATTTTTAAATAAATTTTATAATATATTATTTTTCAACTTTGTTAAAACTAAGCAAGTGTCAACTAGCGTTGTAGCATTTTGGTAAAAACAACAACTAATTAAATATTGTGTAGAATAGAAGAAAAACGTAGAACTAAATGAGCTAAGGGTTAAAACCAGAATAAGAGTATGTGGGCTTTCTGGTATTTTACATAGGTACCCTGTTTATTGATAAATATTTTAATCACTATCGGCAAATTATTTCAGCTTAATTTTGTATGCAACTTGGACCCGAAATATTGTTTAGTTAAGACGGATAACTGAATGAACATATTAATAATATAGAAGTATATGTACCTACTGTATTTTATAGATAGTATTTATGTTAATGTTTCCTCATAAATAACTGTAACGTGCAAGATAATTTTACTATTGTATGGTATATAAGTATTATTATTTTACTGAAAAAGGACTTCAGCCATGCATATTTGTGACTTAGTTATAAGTACTTTATTTACGGTATTTCGTTTTCTATAGAATATTGCAATATTTACTGTACATATCTATTATCTATCATACTCGTACTGACACTATGTCTCAACAAAGATACAGATTTATTTTACACGTATAAAATGGATTCCACCTTTCAAACACGTCAAAAAGGTAGCAACGTTATTATATATTTCAACATAATATATTGACTTAAATACTAAATAGGTACTTTTTTAATCTACTTGAAAAAGAAATACTTTTATCTTATGTTGTACATTCTTAGAAAGTACCTTATTTCTTCACCAATATCAATGGAGAAAATTACTTTCTTTCATTGTAATAAAGTACACATGACATTTGACATTTTTAGAAATGTCCATTGTCATGTGTCAAGTTACTAATTTGATTGGGAAATTGGTATATTTTAATAACAATACAGCATATCATCAAAACAACGCGTTTGTAAAGCTTTAAATTTTATAATTAAAAATCGTAATTTGTATTATTTTAATTTGGCATATCGTTATTCAAACTTATCTAGAGTTGCGATGGGTAATAATTGCAAAATTTTTTCATTAATTTAACTTCGGAAATGTGGCATACATTAATTTTTTAATGTAAATTACCAAGGCCAGAGCGGTTCAGGCAGATCAGGCTCCAAATCAACTGGTATTTGAAATTATGAAAAATAGAGCGATAGCTCTCTTAAAAGCATAGTAAAACCATGTGAATTGAAGAGTCATGTAACTAATATATAGCGCTAAGCACCGTTGTTTCTGCTTACAAATCAAAATATTCTCAGAAATCGACTGTTGTTACATTTCACTCCAAATATACTTTTAACTCCAAACCTTACATACTAAATTTGTACTTACGTAACTATTTAAGTAATTGTGTTAAGATTAAGTAACATGTATATATATATTTACATATATTAATAATTATGTATCACATCCACAGCAAAAGGCACGCCAATGTTTAAGCCACTTTTAAAATTCGAACACTTAAAGTATGACCTACTTAATATTACAATGTTTTTGCAGAAAAACAAATTAATGTTTTTATTACGTATTTGTACAACATTTAGAATTTAACACACATAAGCTGCTCATATTTTATCCAAAGGCTTTAAAAACATGTTTATGTTTTACAGGTAAATATTAAACTTCCAAACAATGAATGCTGCTTTTTATCAGAATTCATGTTTACTATCTACAGTCGTACCTATGGAAAATATTACTCTGTGATGTTTTTGTTATTACTAGCTTCATATTATCTTATTACAATAGCTTTTGTGAATACTTTGCTGATTAATTTCATCAAACAGGCAATAATTAAGGGTCTGTATCACAAAGCTTTGATAGACGCTATCTAGCAGATAGTTCTATTAAAGATCACGAACAAATTAGGAATTAGCGATGTCTCGCTCGATCGATAATTGTTTCGGCTTATTTGTGAGGTGTGAGTCGCAACAGCCGAATGAACCAGAAACAAATACCAATCTAGACGTCAACAACTAGCGCACCAATTCCTATTTTAATTTAATTAAAAAACCACCAGGTAAATTATAAATGGAACAGAGTTCGCATTAAAATTATCTGTCAGATAAATTAACAGGTACGTATCAATAGGTGCAACAGGCTCTTAGTCTAGCTGTGTCCCGTGTCTATTCCCTATTGCAACGTACACATCTATGTATACGAGTAACCAAAATTTTATATATATTTATCGTTACACACATTTTACATAATATGATAAATAAGCAAGTTTTACATAGCCTAATGGGATATTAAATCATTACCAAAGAACAAAAAATAAACTATCAACAATAAAAAGAAAATAATACATCTTTTTTTTTAAGTTAGATCAATGTTTTAGCATTATCACAAGTTGTTCAGTAATCATGTGGTCGAGAGTCTTTATTCTGATAAACAAAGGCAAATCTACGAAACACAGCTAGTATTGCAAAAACTATTATAAAAAATAATCCATTCGATACCTTAAAATGTCAGCGACCCGGACGGTTACGGTTTTAATTAAGTACTAAAATGAAATGTATACCCATTATTATATTTCATTTGTGTACGTGAAATAGAGAACATTTACTCAGGAATAGATTGAGATTGAATTATCTGCCATTAAAGGTTTATCTTGACTCTCGCCATTTGATCTTCTTTATTCTCGTACTCTACTCTCTCACTTCTATACAGTTTCGCTTGTATAGCCGCGAAGGACTGACCCTTTGTCTCAGGTAACAACGCAATTATAAACACTACACCTGCTATAGACATAGCACCGAAACTCCAAAATGCCACATAATGCCCTAAGTTATCAGCAACCACCTGATACAGTTTCGTAACAGCGAACGTCATCAAAGCCACGAATATTTGTATCGCACATGTGGCTTTCGATTTAATATTCGTCGGAAATATCTCCGAAGTGATCGCGAATGGCACCGTCGCCAGACCTATCGTATACGAAAATATAAATATCGGTATAAATACTATAGGAATGAAATTTAAACTTACTATATAATTACTGTGCATGTGTTTCATAAAGAAATACGCACCTATAATGATATTGGATATCCCGACACCACAGGATGAGATCAAAAGCAGAGGCTTTCTGCCTAACCTATCTACTAGTTGGGACGATATGGCCGACGTCAGCAACTGAACGGACCCGAATAAAATGCATGATTCCTTCGGCCCTAGACCTCCTTCCGCAGCTACGAATATCTGTTCCGCGTACGCAATAATAGCTGTACTACCACAAAATTGCTGCGTGAAATATATTCCCATTAAAATTATAAGTCCTCTTCTATTTCCACCGACACATACTAAGTCTCTCCACCTGCCTTTCTCTTTCATATTTTCCGTCACTAAGCTCGTCATGCTTTCTAGTTCTTCTCTGACGTACGCTCTGCCACGTAATTTCTTCAGCGAACATTCCGCTTCTTCTTTATGGCCAGACTTGATGTAGTAGTATGGAGACTCTGGCATGGTGCTGAATGTGACCACGAAGAGTATAGGGATGGCGATGTTGAAGCTGGCGAGACCCAACATTGAGACATAAGGGCCGATGCAGTACTGCGACAAGATTCCAAACTGAAACGAAAAACAAAGGTGTTTGAAGTCGTTGTTCACATTTATTGACATTTTCCTTCGCGTTCATGATTAGGATGAGCAATAATAAATCGGGATAAATAATACCATGTAAGTCTCTCCGGCCTTTAAACTCTTAGATTTAATCTTTAAATATATTTCGCATTTATATATTTTTTTTTTATTTGTGATAGGCCACTATTGAGATAGAGGTACCTGGTGGTAAATATTATATTTTTTTAACCAAGTTCCGTAAGATTTTCTTAATTCGTGGTGCAAGATAGTCTTAGTATGTTCGTGCACGTGCAAAAATCACGTGCAACAAATTCTTATTGTTGCACGTACATTGAATACCTTCCGTATTCCAAGTTTACAATTAAACAGTATAATATTGTATTAATTGTTTTTATAGCTAGCTTATAAATAGTTTGAGAGTAATGTGAAAGTACGCAGCAGAAATAAAAAATAAATAGACGAGTACCTACTAGTTTCTACTAGCTAACTAGTTTCAAGTACCTACTAGTTTCTGTCATATAATTATGTTATTATTAAGTTATCACTTACAAGCTAAGCCAAGCAAGATAATACTTATATACAGTAACAATGGCAACATATTACTTGGGATATTTTTTTTATTTGATGAATATAATTACGTACAACATTTTATTACGAATGATGATGCAACAATCCCAAAATGGCTCAACCTAAAATAGTGTTGGTGACATTCTTGACATATTTTTTGTCGCTTGATCTTATACTTGGTACTAAACTAGTGTTTTTATAAACGGACAAGACTTGTTTTTTGTCGAAACTAAATACCTAGCAAGCACGTAGATAATAATATCTTTATAATATTCATATCTTATAAAGCACATAATTTTTTTGAGATTTAAGTATTTCTCGTCGAGTTTATTATTATATAGGTGCCTAACAGGTACCATAGAAAACATAGGCGCTTCCTATGTTTTATCCTGCCTATAAATCTTCCTAATATATCAAAATTAAGTTGTTCTTTTTAACGTAACCTAATTTTGATCAGTTGAACTGTCTTCCGCTGGCGTAGTTAAAATGTCTGCCTTTTACCATTGTGGTGAGGCACGTGCACAAGGCCTTGTTTAGTACCACGCTATGAAGATAACATACTTATTTGTTTCCACAATGCTTTTACCCTGGTGCCTTGCCCGGTGGTAACACAAATTTACTCCCCAAGGGAAATTTGTGTTTCCGGTTCTGGCTGTAAATGTGTGTATGATGTTCCAACAGCTGCAATACTAGTCTTCCAAATAATTTGGCTCGCTTTATCCGGAAAAGAAACTACCATATTACCCCCACTTATTTTATGAATAAAATTATCGTCATTCCGTCCATCAAAACTACTGATAGAGTTCGATGTTTGGTCTTTTCTACGTTATACAACACGCCAACCGTATTAAAATCTCGCAGACAAAGTCGCGGCGCATGTTTGTTTGTTAACTAACTACGTTGATGTATGAACTCACTGAATGACTTACCTACTAGAGGTAAGTAAACCTTGTCGTTATCAAAAGAAAATAAAAAGTACGTCAAGATAATGCGGAAGCATATAGGCACTGTTAAACAAGGTAACTGACCTAATTATTTGAGTTTATCGTCACCTTGGGGGCGTTTAAAAATGTTAGTATACCTTTATCACGGAAACTTGTGGGCTTAGGTCCAAGTTCACTAAACTACGATTAAGGACATAACGGACGTTTTACCGGGAGATAGCAATTAGACGTTGAAAAGCAAAGTCAAACGTCATCGCATGCAATGGTAAATGAAAATTTGGACTTAAGTAAAGGAGTGTTCATTTGTTTTGATGAAGTTTAACGTGCTCCGAGGTTTCATAACTTTGACAGAAAAAGTTTCGAAAAAGAGAAAACTTGGGATTATTCGAGTGTTGCATGAGTAATAATGTTGGATTTTATTAACCGTTAGTACTTAGTGAACGTACATGATTGTAGGCAAATTGCACAAAGACGTGACTATCGCTTTTGTGTCAAAATTTAAATAGGAGTTCTAGGAAAGTTTTACCACTTTATTAAGGCATAATATACTTGACAGTGACTGGACATTGACTCTTACTTGACTGTGACTAGGACTTCTATTATGATATATCTAATACGCTTGAGATAAAGTATTACTTGACACTGGCTCAATGCACCAAAATTAGCAAAGCTGAGCGAAACAAGCAAAGCTTAAAAAAACCGGCTTCATCGCTTATATTTGGTTTCATATGGGACCACCTCTACAAATAAAAAAAAAACATCAAAATCGATTCATAACTGACGGAGATATCGCGTAATATTCATTACAAAAAACATACATTCGAATTGAGAATCTCCTTTTTTGAAGTCGGTTATAAATTGCACCGATTTAGATTATAAAGTCACATAATTATAGTGTTTCCATTCCAGCTAAGACAGGCGCCTTGACTTCCTTGAAGTACAATTAAACAATTACTGTCATTAAGCTCTAATAGCTTAATGAGCACAATCTTTGTTTATAAAAACGTATATGAGTTTAATCCGTAAATCATTGTCGCCGGTGCCAATGTTATTTACCATTTTCTGTTCGTCAAACATTATCTTACTGACACGAGTAAAATTGAATATAGTCAAGCAATTAATTGAAAAAAAGATAATCTTCATTGTTTTTTTTAGGGTTCCGTACCTCAAAAGGAAAAAGCGGAACCCTTATAGGATGACTTTGTTGTCCATCTGTCTGTCTATCAAGAACCTTTTTCTCAGGCGTTCCTGAGAAAAAGTTCCGTAGGGGTATCAAGCTGAAATTCATATCAAATATCCTGAATATTTGATAAGCCAACCTTGTTTGTCATATAAACTAGAGAAAATCTGGTTAAAGTTTTCAAGTCAAGAGTCAACAAGTATCTTCAAGCCAAGCATGCTACATCTTCGGCCGTATCTTCACTTTCCATCAGGAGGGATAGTGATCAAATGCTTGCCTATCGAGCATAAAGAAATCCTAGTGCTATAAATTTTCAGGTTGTCTGGCGCTATCCGAAATGGCCAAACATTTTTCAATCTCTGATAGCGTTTGACCACTTTCTCACTTGATTGTAAGTGATAATGCGGTCGAGAATGATAAACACTCTAGGCCTAGTAATTAATAATGTACGACCGTTGTCTAACGAATGAATTTAGAGAATACAATAAAGATTTGAATTTGAATAACATCAAATCAAATCAAAATCGTTTATTCACATAGGCCCCAAAGAGGCACTCATGAAAGTTAATGATTCTACTGCCAGAACCGACTTCCATCTGGAACCGAACCGCTTACCGTGCTCTCCAGTGCTAGGTAACATTCAGTTGGAGAGTTCACTTATCGATAATCCAAGTCATTTAGGCCTTAGTGACCATTTACGACTGACCGTGTAGGTAATTTTTATTTTATTTTATTTTATTTTCATAATAAAATTGTTAAACGCGTACAAACTCACAGCTCCACACTAAGTTCGAAGACTTGTATCGTGGGAGCCGGAAAAAATCACATCACACACAATCGCATCTAACCAGAAACACAATTTTCCCTTGGGGAGAAAACATGTGTTCCCACAGGGAATCGGACCCGATACGCGCTGCTAAGAAGGCGAACGCGTAAGACAACGAGCAGTTCAGTCTGTAATTAAGCTAATTAACAAACAAACGCATTCGAACTCACAGCCCCACACTAAGTTCAAACACTTGTATCTTGAGTGCCGGAAACATTCACATCACAAACACATTACACCCAGAACCAGAAGCACAAATATCCCTTGGAAAGGAATTTGTGCTCCTGCCGGGAATCGAACCCAGGACCCACAGCGCAGAGGGCGGACACCGGTCCACTGCGCCAACGGGGTCGTCGCTGGGACATAGAACTGGTTGCATACATTTATGCATACAACATAACAATTGTCAATCGCAATATTTGTAACAATTCGCAAGATTGTCTCCATGTTGTTTTGTTTATATTGAAAACGCATATTGCGCAACTTTCTTTGCAAACCATCTGCTATATTGTTATAAATAACTCGCGAACATTTACGTGTTGTTTCCAGTAATCATGGTGCAATCGCGATGAAATACCATCTACAAATACAAGTAAAAGACAATTTAAAAAATATAAAATCACGTAGCATTTCGATTGAAGTAGGTACCTACCGTACCTTATTACTTCAATGTTTTTATTTTAACTGACTAATCAAACGCTTGACTACAATCACGACTGATGGAAATTGACGATGTAGTCTCAGGTGGAGCACTGCTTTGTAAATACGTATTCACTTTTCTTTTGAACACCAAATTGTACCTTTCTAATTTTTGTTTTATATGTGTAATTAAATTTTCCCAATTTCAAATTTATATTAAATTATTGAAACGAGACTTAGTGACTTACGCGCGCTGAATAAAGTCGATTTTTTATGTTTCTAGTCGATTGTTTTTTTTTTTTTTTTTAATTTCATGACCATTGTACCTTATATACCTATATATATCATAGTACCATAGACCATGCATAGTCCTTCAGTCGAAATATTAAACAAATATTAACAATTTCTATTCTTCATAATAAAAGTCTTAGTCACAAGTCACAGTCAAAGTCAAGTAGTCAGTCATAGTCAAGTCATGCCCTAGTAAAGTGGTAGAAACTTTACTAGATCTTCTATTGGAGTTTTGGAGCGAAGGCGAAAATCACGTTTTTCAACTTTGTATGACTTGCCTACATTTATGAACATTTACTAAGTATTAACGGTTAATAATCCACCATTATTACACATTAACACTCGAAGAATCACAGGTTTTGGAAAATTATACAAAATCAACAACGCCATTTTTTCACGTTCGCGGCAAAACTCCTAGTCGATTGTTTACGTCAATAGATTGCCAGTAAAAAAAAAGCATTTATATTACATTTCATATCAAAATATATATTTGAAATTTCAATCAGGTTTAAGTTAAGGCGGGCAATTTTAAACACGCCATTTTGACGTTCTCTGTGACGTCCACGACCCAATATAGGTAATTGTCGTAAAGTAGAAACGTTGACCAATCATTGACAGCAAAAATGTGTGAACATGCGTCACGAATTATTGTTATCCATAGCGTGCGTTGCTACTTTTAATTTTCCATGCGATTTTATTATTTTTATAAATTAAAATACCTAATTGAAAATAATTTAAATAAGAAAGTAATGTTTTAGGTGTCACACTTTATCTAAAAAGATTAAAAATGTATATTTAGGCTATTACACAATAAATTCAATTCTTATTCTATACTAGCTGCCCCAGCAAACCATATGTTTTGCCATATTCATTATTTCATGCTGAATCATAAAAAAATTAAAACTTAAAATTTTGTCCAAAAATTATAAGATTTTTTTTTGGTTTGGACCACCCTTAACATTTAGGGGTATTAAAAATAGATGTTGGCCGATTCTCAGACCTACCCGAAATGCACACAAAATTTCATAAAAATCGGTCGAGCCGTTTCGGAGAAGTTTGGTAACAAACACCGCGACACGAGTTTTTTTTTATATAAGACTAGCGATCCGCCCCGGCTTCGCCCGGGTGCATTTGTATGGGAAAAAGAAAAGGGCTATTTTTAGGGTTTTTCCAGCAATAATTCAAATTTTTCTCGCCGTAAAAACCATCCTTGAACTTCAACGAACATTTTAAAAAAAGATTTGGCCAAATTGGTCCAGGCGTTGTTGAGTTATGCGCTTACCAACACATTTTGCGATTCATTTTTATATTATAGATTTAAATATCATGCATATTATTACCCTACTGTCGATCTTGATTTTGATAACGCGTAAGCCACACTAATTCCTTTTTTAATGAATTGTTATCGTGTGTCTAAACTTTGAATTTTCCGATAGGATTTCATTACTATCATATATATTTGATAATATCATAAATATAATTCGAGAGTCATGGCTTCATTCACGATGGCAGAAAGTGGGGCTTCGTTGCCGGAACATGATAACGTTGCCAACAAGTTTGTCATTGGCATTCGTTCGAGAAAATTCTGATACGTATAATACGAGAAACTATGGAAGACTCACAAAGCGAAGTCAGTATGACTTACACACTTCCTGAGTGGCATAAAGAAATCGATTCTAAGTATTATTATTTTTTGGATAACATAACTAATATATATTTATTATTGACGACTCAGTTGGCGCAGTGGACAGGTGTCCGCCCTCTGTGCCGTGGGTCCTGGGTTCGATTCCCGGCAAAAGCACAAATTCCTTCCCAAGGGATATTTGCGCTTCTGGTTCTGGGTGTAATGTGTGTGTGATGTGAATGTTTCCGGCACCCACGATACAAGTCTTTGAACTTAGTGTGGGGTTGTGAAAAAAAAAACTATTATAGCTTAAACTAATATTAGCATTTACCTTGAACTATTATAGCATTTACCTTGGACATGACAGTGATAAGTGTTGCCATCGCACCACGGACCTCATTTGAGGCTATTTCACCCAGGTACATCGGCGCAGCTGTGTACGCTATGCCGTACCCTAGTCCCGATATGATCCGAGATGCGTAAATAGTTGGCACATTCCCAGCTAACATGATCAGGATCCAGCCGATGATGTAGGGAACTGAGGCAAGGAGGAGAGTCTTCTTTGTACCGATTCTGTCGGCTAAGTACGACGCTGGGATGGGGCTGGCAGCTGGAAAATATAAAATTTTGATTAAGTAGAGTCCTCGTATAAGATTCCACCTCATATTCGTATCATGCTAAATCAATAACAAGTGTTATTATTAATTATTTTTTTAAAATAATATTTATCATTTATATCTATCTACGGGCGAATTGCCTATATTTCCTAAAACTAAACTAAAACTATATACAGCAAAGACCTATTATTAATTAGATCAAGACTTCCGCTATATGGTAGACATTCCACAAAAGCGGACCAAACGTTTGCTTCCACATTCATTGTGCGAACCGCAAAGGGAAGTGAACTCCTTGCCTGTTTCCATCAGGAAACACCATCAGAAGACATTATGAGAGTCTTCAAGCCACGAGTGAAAAGGTATCTTCTAGGTAAGCTTGCTCCATCGTCGATCACATGTTGCTTACCATCGATACAGTTGCCATATGTTGAATAATAAAAAATCTCAGCCATTGTCAGGTACTGGGATTTAAAACATAAAAACTTTGACACTCGCAGCCCTAAGTTTGATGACTTGTGTCGTGGGTGCCGAAAACACATCCTACACACAATCACACCCATAACCAGAAACACAAATCTTCCTCGGTGAGAAAACTTGTCTCACCAGGAATCGAACCTGATACCGGCCACTTCTAGGACGGACGCGCCCCTACTACGTAGCTTTGCTACACAAAACCAACATCTATTGAAGTTACATGCTGAGTATGAATTTATGTATATCCCAAAGATTCGAAGCTAGTATGCCTATTTATGCTATTAATATTATATTATCTCTAGTATCCTATCAGAGTAGGTCAAGCAATTATTAACTCTGCCAGTAAAGTGTACTGTACATGTAGAATTATAACATAACTTTAAAAATGTATTTTGTATATGCGCAAATCTATCCCGTTATTAAAACAACAAAAAATAAATTACACAAAATTAAAGAGATTACTTGTACGAAGCATCAAGTAACACATAATTTATCATCAACCATTGCTCGGTTGGTAGGTCATCAATCACTCCATTTTTTTCCGCGGAACCACTAGATATAACAAGTACCTACATTTACTAAAATTTACTTATTAAATTCCTCCAAAGAGGTCAGCGCTAAAAAATCTTAAGAAGCATTGTAAAAACCAATTTACCCACCATTACTTAATTGGCAACGCAAATTGTATGTAGATTAGTAACAGATTATTCTATATTTATTTCTGGCTTATGTATTGAGATGCTAGAGCATTTTTTTTAACTTAGCACGAGAACTCAGGCGAATGGCACCACCTCAAAAAGTCCCGCGGTCCCTTTGCCCGATCAATTTATTTTATTATTTTTATTTGGAGTTATTCGCACTACATCTTAGCGTCCTCTTTTGTTTCGCTCTTTCGAATTTAATTCGGCTCTTGTTTACTTGTTCCCCTTGAAATCTCACAATTATTATGTGCAAAATTTTACCTTTAAATTGGTACCCCATCAATATATTATTCTGATAGCATAATTACAACGGTTTGTTGCAGCCTTGAAGGCTTTAAGTCCAAGATTCAGATAATAAGTTTTATAGATGTATATTTACCTGAACACAAGATCATGATGGAGGCGATCCACGAACTCTGATCCGCCGAGGTCGTGATTGGCGAGCCTGGGCCCATAAGAATCGGTAGCGTTGGGGACGTCCATCCTACTGTAGTCCCAGCTGCAGCCGTGATCAGAGTGGCTGGAAGCAGATAATGTCTCTTATTATTTCAAGCTTTTATTTAACTTGCAATGTATGCATTTAACTATGTTTGTTCGGGTGGAATCATGCAACTCAATTTTGAAGCAGATATATTCAACCGATTGAGCTGAAATGTTGTATTCACGTTTAGTTTGGATGACAATGCATTGTTAGCTGTGTGACATTCTAAATCATTATCATCCAAAATGGCTGACAATTTATTTTTAAGGTTTGCTGAGAATAACTCGAAAAATAAAGTGACGTTCCTTTAAATCCAATATGGCGGACTTCTAAAAGCTTGTTTTTTTAATTCAAAATAGGCAAACGTTTGACCACTATCTTACCTGATGGTAAGCGACGATGCGGTTAGATTGTTTTTAAAAAGTTTTTTAAAGATATTATTTACATATTATAGGTCAAAGACCCGAGAGTAGAGTAAGAGTAGTTATCAGGTTTTTTTTAAGAGGAGTTATCGGGTTCAACAGATACCAGATTTAGTTTTGCGATTCATTATGAAGCAGAATAAATATATGACGACTTTGGGATCCCAATCTGATGAACCTTCCGTTACAATTTTGATCTAAATATCTTAAGATTTATTTAATAGAATTACAAAACCAAAATTTAGAAGCTGTGTAGGCTTGCTTTTCGACAAAACGGAACTTAATTTTTATTTGTTTGTATTAACTAACTACGTCCTTACATTTCATCCTGATCCATATTCCTCACACCTTCGCACTCGACATTGGACTTTATTAACTCATGTGACAATCGCTAGACCATTATGTAATTAACTACATTCATTAATGTAGCGCCATTTTCATGTAGTAACTAGGTACTTTAAGTGCTATTTTAAATGGCACATCCGCCTATTGTGCTGACGCAGCATAATTACTATCTGGTATTATCAACTCATATCCGGTCAGTACACATACTTTCAGTAAATGCATGTAAATTACAGTCACATCACATCAACCAATTGCCTCGTGACGATATAACGCTATATTTCTACTAGCGTATTTCCGTATAGGTGCTGTATTTCTACTACTGTTAATAAGTATGAAAGTAATGAACTGTTATAGTAACTCATTCAAAATTAAAAATATTAGACATACAATTTACAATACACTTGTTAAACCGCATAATTTGTATCTTATAGAAATCTGGGGAAATGGCATCAAAACAAGATTAGCCGAATTGCACGTCTTACGAAATAAAATTATAAACTTGCGCATTAATTATAATTGTTTTTCAAAAACTAAGAAGATTTATATAGAACTGTATATACAACTGTACTAATACGATACCATCATACAAATATTGACAGGAAAATGCACACAAAATTGCGATTTAATGAAAAGGAAAAATGTTTTTAATCGCCGCGCTAGTTATATGGTGTTGCCGAAGACTAGAACGAACTACGGCAAAACAATGTCAACTTTAGAAGGTGCGCTTTTTTAACAAATTTCCCTCAGATTAAAAAAATCAGACGGTTCAGAAGTTGTGCAGTAAAGGATTCGGCATGCTCAAAGCAATGTGGCTAAGTGCTAAGTCCGTGATTTAAAGTGTGTAGGTACCTACGATATACCTACCGGTAACTATATGTACAGCTTGTATAGTTCGTGTAGCTAAATGTCGAAACCACAATTAGGTTCTATGTCATAGTTTGTGGAGCTTGATTCTCCATCCACGCATCACCACAACTACATCTTATATATTTGACAAATTATAATTAAACGCAAGCAAAGCTTAAAAAAAACCGACTTCACCGCTTTATCTTCAGAACTTTGATCAGATTAGATGTACTAAACACGCATTATTGAAGATATTTCAATAAGTACTGATCCGATCTTGATCAAATTTAAATGGGGCCAATTGGAAAGCAACATCAATCAAACAAAAAATAAATTCAAAATAGGTTCACGTAGAAGGAAGTTATGAGGTAAAACAAATAAAAAAAAAATGCAGTCAACTTGAGTACCTCCTCCTTTTTTGTGAAGTCGGTAAAAACAAGATGTGTAAGAGCGTATTATACAATGTCATGCTCCGAGTGTGGGAACGTGAGCTGATATCGTTAAGGCAAAATATTGACTGTGGTCACTATTTGGTTTTGCGGCGAAGTGATATAGACGCAAACAAAAAAATATTTGTTACAAACACGATGTTTGCTAGAAAACAGTTAGCGTTTAAAAGCTATATTCCAAACATAATATTCGAGATTCAATAGGTCTCGAATATCCTTATCGCTAACAAACATACAACATTGTTTGATAGTTACATCCTATTTTATGTTCTACCTCGAAATTTGAAGACTTGAAATTTGAAGGGTACATTTGTTTTAGTACGTAGGTGTACTAAGAATGGATTTTTGGAAATTCTACCCCGAAGAGGGTTAAATGGGGTGAAAACATTTGTATGACTGTTCTTTGTTTTTGAACTAAAAGCGATGAAAATTGGTTCTGCACTCAAATACCAATTTCCATCGCTATAAGTTAATACCACTGTTCATTTATTATCAAAAATTAAATTATCAATATATTTTTGCCAGGGGTGCATTAAGGTGGTGCAATAGTGGATGAAAGTTCATGTCGAAAGTTCTTTATTTATGAAATCAATTATTATCAATATTCTTTATTTATCTTTACGCTGTAACAGCTTAACTGATTTGGCTGAAATTTCCAATGTATATAGCTTATACTCAGAATTAACACATAGGCTACATTTTAACTTAATGAGCTTACATTCATTATATTATAGAGCCGCGGGACACGGCTAGTATTATATGTAGGCTAGTATCCTACTAATATTATAAATCTAAAAGTTTGTGTGTAAGTGTGTAAGTATGTTTGTTTCCTCTTCACGCTTTAACGGCTTAACGGATTTGGATGAAATTTGGAATGTACCTACATAGCTTATGCCTAGGATTAACACATAGGATACTTTTTAACTTGATAATAGCGGGCGAAGCCGCGGGGCACGTCAAGTATATTATATCTAAACAAAACAAAAAAAACTTCTAGAGTTAAAGTAAAACCAATTCGCAAAACAAGTCGACGATCAAAACAACGATATTTTCGTCAGAATGCAATTTCTTTCAGACGTTTAATTAAAAAGATGTACGTGAAGGGGTTCAAGGTGACCTATGACCCTTACTTTTTCACTCGCGCGGGTCAACGTCCAATAACGAAGGAATGGGGCGTGAGACGTGTCAGCTCGTCGGGAAAAAATCATTATCTCGTCTTCTTGTCCTAGAGTTACTGACACCGCTAATAGCTCTTTGTTGGCCCGACACTGCGTGACACCCCTGTTATTGGTTTCTGATAACGTCTAACAAATATTTTTGTTAAAGCGGTAAAGAATGTGTTTATTTTTTATTACAATGGGTACAGAGACATGTAATTAACCGACTTCACAAAAATGAGGAGTTTCTCAATACGACTGTATTTTTATGTGTTACCTCATAACTTCTTTCTGGGAACCGATCTTATTTATTATATTATTTGAAAGATATTGCTTTCTCATTGGTTCCATTTAAATTTGATCAAGATCTGACCAGTGGTTTTTGAGTTATCCTCAATATTGAGTATTTAATACATTTAATCTAGCCAACCTGACAACCGGTTCCGAAGATAAAGCGGTGAAGTCGGTTTTTTAAGCTTTGTTTGTATTTAAATTATTTGTAACAAATAAACCGAAATTTTCAAGTAAAGAGATAAAACATGCAACCGTTCTAGTGAAGTCAAACTGCACAAGCATTTCTGGCGACTACATAATAGAGATATACTTAGATTAATATAATTTCTGTATAAAAAAATAATGAAAATATGCGCGGACGAATTTTTTGTTAAGTTCTTCTCGAAGTAGCTGTAATTTTGCGAATCTAGCAGTACAGTCATTAACTTTCATGGCTCTTTGGGGCCCATGTGAATAAACGATTTTGAATTTTGAATTTTAACAAATTCAAATATGTCTGTTCTATGTATGAATCTTCTGTCGTAGTTCAGCTATCACGTGCTGGCTACCAACGATCCGTATAATCTGCGATCTGCGTTCGCAGAATATTTTCTCGAATCAAGCAGAACTGCAGGTCCCAAATCACTAGATAAAACTCCACACTTCTAAAATCCTCGCCACTGAACGACTTTTGCGAATGGTTCGTGATAGAAATGAAAAAACACTAAAATTCTAACCGGTAGGATAGATTGGTTTATTTGCTTTGTGAAATTTGGTAATAGTAATTGGCAATTAGTGAGCAATGTTCACGAGTCGATTTATCTCGAGATATATCTGCAGATGACGGACGTCACGTCGTGAGAGTAGTGTGTCGTGATATATTTTTGCAAATCCCAAGTGCGAGCAACGATATAAAGTTGTACCCTTAGTATAAATAGTACATGTCTGTTTTTGAACAAAAATTACAACAAAATAGATGTCCGATATGACAGCTGTCAAAGTCAGGTCAATTTTGCATCGTAACTGTTTATAATAGGCTGTGACCAATGCACAGTATAAAGCTGAAACGTCGAAGTAACTACATAATTTTCAAGGTTCATGGTACATAAATGGGTAGATATTGCTGTACTGTTTTAGTTCAATTGGTTTACTACGAACAATACAGGTTTTTTTTATTTTTGTCTTTTGCATAGTTATAATGGAAAACGATTGTCGCATGATATATTCACGTTGGTTTACTATTGTTATTTAAAGTTATACTAATAATAAAGACGCCATTAGGCTTACATCCTTGACATTGAATAGTTTCAAACCTACATGGGTACAATACTGTGTACTATCGTTCGTAAGATATTTTTGTATGTAGTTTAACATTACAGTCTTTGTCATGCAAACAGAAGAACTAAGTGATTGGCTAAGTGTTTGACAATATCTAACGGTAAGAGGATTTAAGGTCAATTAATAATAATATAAATTTAAGATAAAAGCGGTAGGTTTAGAGCTATCTGGACAAGTTAAAATAACTTATTGTACTTGGCGCCAGATTTTCTACTTGATTTTTTTTTATCTCTAGATGAATTGTGCCCACCTACACCTAGGTACACCATACCTATTTACTAGTAGTAGCGTTCAAGGTAATTGCCGTCATCGCTACTAGTCTTTCACTACCGAGTTCGCAATACGTCGCTGCTAATTGTGTGTTTTATTAGCAAAGCAATCGCCTACCAATTTAAGCGGGCTAAACGGAAATATCTTAAGAATAGGATATCGCGGGATGGCGTTATAATGTATATCGAATCTATCGTTACAATTAGTTTCTGGTCAATGCAAACAAAACGCAAACGCATTCACTATCTTTTAACAGTCCCAGAACAAGTATAATCGTTGTAAGTTTAAAAAAAAAATGTTAGCCATCACATACATAATGCATACAATCACACCCAGAACCAAACATATTATTTTGTGCGTCCTTTGCGAAGGAAAATTGTGCTTCTGCTAGAAATCGAACCCCATACCCATGGTGCACAGGGCAGAGAATTTACCACTGCGCCAACTAGGTCCTCAAAGAACCTATAAGAGTAGGTATATACATTTTTAGTCTATTCACCGCGACCTGTAAACGTAGCTCCCAGACGTAAGAAATCTTATATATTCGAAACCAAAGCATTTTCTTCTGGCAATAATGCGCGAATGAATGCCGGTTAACACTATTACAACAAATAACTCTCACTATAGCTTTCACACTAAAACACCTATCGTCAAGATATTAGACGTCTATTAGTTTTTTCTGTTGTAAACAACGATGCACCTGGAAAAATCTTACTAAACATTTACATTACTATTTCAGGCATGAGTCATCTAAACATTAGAGTATTAAAAACCCACATGAATATCGAGGCTAACAAAATTTGAATTTCTTGTTAGCACTTGGAATGATACACAATGAGATTAATCTAAGAACTGCTAATTGGGGAAACGAATATACGTGAGATCTGGATTACATCAGCTATTTTTAAGGGGCCTGCTGAGGTTGATTTGCCCATACAATAGTTATACCGAAATTATTTATAATTCAAGCATATTACCATCATACTGTGCTGTTATTCAGATTAAAAACATGTTAATCTAGGTTCCTAGATAGTTTTTATTCCAAAATAATCACCTAAAACGATATATAAACCAATTGATTTTCACACTTTATTACGACGTAAATGTCGCATCTTTAACTTATTCGTTTTGTATTAAAAACTAACACATTTCTTTTGTCATTACAACAGGAACATATATTATCATTTTAAGGTACTATTAATGCAAAAAATAATGGCTAAACATTACATTTTCATTCATATTTTTTGGTATTACGGCACCTATCATAATTTGTTCGGTCGGTAGTGCTATCGCATCAAGCATGGGCACAGTTTGCTAGTTAAACAGAGACAGCCTATAGATCGTTTCACAGACTCCCCGGCCTCTTAAGCCACTATTTTTGCAACTAGCTGTATCCCGCGGCTCCACCCACGTTCATGATATTAATGATGAATCAGGACAAAATATTAGGGATGTAAACTGATAGAAAAACATTACTAAATATATTACATTATCCACTACAGAAATAATTTTAATTGGCTATTAAAGTTATTAAGTAAAGGCTCCGTCCCTCTCTATCAAAGCGAGAGATGATACAGATTTTATATTTTATTAACGACTTAGACTTATAAAAAAGGAGGAGATACTATGTTCGGCTGTATGTATTTTCACCGTTTTCTCCCCCATATGTGGACCAATTCTCAAAATTCTTTTGTTTGGTAGATTATACCTCACAGGTGGTCCCATATAAATTTTATCGAAATCGATCAAGCCAAAACCAAAGTATAAGCGGTGAAGTCGGGTTTTTAAGCTTTGCTTACGTTTAAATTATGTCCGCGATAGTGCGATAGTGGTCCTTGACGTCATAAGCTGCTATAGTTCGGTATAAAATTCGGTATGAAATGTCTGGCATGAAATTGAAATGCTTATAACTTTATAATCTTTAATAAACAGATATTTATTTAGTTTTATTCATGGTTAGCTTTTTTATGAGAAAGTAGGTACATAAGTCACGTACGCTAATAAAAAAAATATCCAGTCTTGGAGTAGACTGCTCTCCACTCTATACATAATAATAATAATTTATTCATTGACACTTAAAAATTATAACACAAGAACATTACAATTACTTATAATGTCTGGTGAGCCCTGAATAGTACTCTAGGATGAGTCCTGTGTCGTGGGATTCAGTCTCTTTCAATATTGTTCATGCAAATTTTACAGTTAAATACATTAATAATTGATTACATTAGAATTAAATATAGAAGTAGCTAAACAACCCTTTTTACAAAATAAGTTAATATATAAATTATGATAACAATACTTGAAGCTGTGAAATTATTAATTCTGTTATTATATAAAATGTTCCTTATAGAAATAGATTGAGTAAAAAATAGACTATGGCATTATACATCATTATAATATCGACCAATATGAATAAATAAACATTAGGATTAATTAATTAATTTATAAATCATTTAAGTATCGTGAATTCTTTATTAGAGCGCTTCTTACATGTATTTTAATTGCCTACGACGAACAGAAGAAGAGCTACAGCTGCTGCAATCGCTATGTTGAATATAAACAGGTAGGTTTGTATTTTTTTTTTTTTTTTTATTTATGTGTGAGGCAATGTTGTATTGTATTGTATATATATACTCGGACATACGTATAACCACTATCTCACCTTAAATCGATGATGTGTTCGAGGTTGATAAAGCTAAAATAGGCCTAATGCGATAGTATTTTGTTATCCTGTAGGTATTATATTTTTCCTGCCTTTTGTGATTTCATATCAGTGATATCGAGATATGTGAGAAGATAAATATCGTTCTAGATTTTACATAAGAAGTTTATTTATATTTCCTGTTCGAAATATCTATCAGATAGTAATCAGATTTAATGCATTTTTAAAATATTACAGAAAACTGTAAAATAGAAACAATTAAAAAATACCTAAAAATCTTTCTTATTTTATTATTGTTATTACCTATCTCTCGACTTCCAATACATCGTTTTTTTTACAACATTGTTGACATTAATTGCGTCTAGCTATTTTATTACCGACTTCCCAAAAAAGGAGAAGGTACTCAAGTCGACTTTATATATATATTTTTTGATGTGTTACCTCATTCCTTCTCTCCACGTGAGCCGATTTCGAAATTTTTTTTTAGTTTGAAAGATGTTGCTTTCTGATTGGTCCCATTTAAATTTGATCAAATTTAAATATCTTTATTTAAAAAACTGCTGTTATTGAAATATTGTCAATGATGCCTATTTTGTGGACTACTTTGACGATGTTCTCGTTTAACCGACTTCAAAAGTTACCACATAACTTCTTTCGTTCTGAGTCGATTTTAATGATTATTTTTTTATATGAAAGCTGGTGCTTTTCATGTGGTCCCATTGAAATTTGATCAAGATCTGATCTCTAGTTTATGGGTTATCGTCAATAATACGTGTTTAATATATTAAATCTGATCAAGATTCCGTATATAAAGCGGTAAAGTCGGTTTTTTAAGCTTTGCTAGCGTTTAATTATTTTTATACCAGTTTTTTGGGCTAGGTGTCAACTCGTTCAATAAAATTTTGACTGGACTTCAAACAAGGCATAGTATTTATCGATTGAATTATTTTTAGCAATAATTTTAGCTTATCAAATTGAAAAAATCGGTATTAAATAAAAAAGATTACTATCTGATCATTATCGGATACGAAATGCATTTTTTTATCAAATTCTTATCCAATACATTTTTGACGCAACAATTATATTTGGGTAGACGAGGACAACAACAAGCGATAGTTTGTCTGCATATACCTTTGACTTAGATTATGTTGTCTTTGAAATTTGGAAGCTTGCCTGGCTACGACTTACGTACGGAGTATATACAAACTACGTACGTAGTTTAAACATCGTTAATAACATTTTTAGGTAAATTATCCCTTATAAATTCCCCATTGGTGCTCTGTCAGCTAATATAGAGACCTAGTTCTTTCCTACGCCTTTCGTGCGAATTTTCAATATCAATACTCTCCAACAATTTGAATAGAAATGCTTGCCTTACAGATAAGTTTTAGTTATAAAAAATAAAAAAAATAATCTACTACCTCTGTCCCGCAGCTTCGCCCGTTTTAACCTATGTGTTAATCCGGAGTATAAATAAGCTATGTAATACTATGTATATTAGAAATTTCAGCCAAATCTGTTTATCCGTTACACTGTAAAGAGAAAAAAGCATACTTGCACACTAACACATTTACAAATAAACTTTCAGATTTCTAATATAAGCGTGATTATAATAAAGTTAACTTAGCGTTATAGTAGGTATTTCTTATTTACTGTAATGACTTATAAAATACTTTTCATATCAACTTTCATCCCCCATTGCACGACATTAATTTACACCTACCAAAAAAAAAAATATATATGCATTTCGCAATTTTTTCTTTATATGTGCTATAAAACGTTGCTTCGTACCAAATTTCAAGATTCTGAGTTCACGAGAAGTATCCTGTAGATTTTGATTCCCTAGCGAGTGTCGAAAATTTGCAACAAAAACGGCTGTATCTTTTGATTGCGTTGGCTTAGAAATTTGATTTTTTCACAACTCTAAGGTACAGTAGATTTGAGTATTTGACATGAATTTAAGCTTGATACCTCTACGCGTTCCTGAGAAAAAGGGTCTTGACAGACATTCAGACGGACAACAAAGTGAAACTATAAGTTACGTTTTTTTCCTTTTAAGGTACCTACGGAAAACTAAAATTACAAAAATTCACTAAAATAATAATAAAAAATATATATAAACACGTCCCGTGGATTTGGTTATGTACTAGGCAACAATAAACGTGAAAGAGGTAAAATATTTTCTTTACGTGGCATAGCAACGCATGCCGGATATTGCTAGTCATTAATTAAATCCAAAAGCGTTATCCAAACAACGTTAAAAGATAGGTTACTTTTGTTATATTGTGATTTGATTTATTTGCAATAATGATGTCTATTAATTAGACAATAATAAGCTGACCTCTAACCGTAGATACAGTATAATAATTATAACAATATAAACACGTTGGAAATTAAAACAATCAAAGTCGATCTACATAATTATCATCATGGCGCAAATTCGTTGTTATGGTCGGGATTATGCCTTGCCTTTTCTTGATTTTGTTTTTATAGCATTAGCCATGCTAGGCAGAACTAAATTATTAAATTTAGAAAGGAAAAATTATCGCTTGAACAAATAGGGCATGGCACCCTACGGCGCGGGTTCAATCCCCGCCTTAAGCGATAGTCTTTCCATTCTTAACGACTTTTCCTTTTCTTTTTTTAATGCACTATAGGAAAGCATTTGACCACTATCTCACTTGATAAAAAGCGATTATGCAGCCAGAGATGTAGCATGCTTGCCTAGTAGATACCTATTCGTTTTTTACGAGGTGATCTAAGTCTAATATAGACCGTAGTCTGCTACAACGCACGAGTTGACCTAGTGACAAAATTAAATAGTTATCACAATATTTTATCGCTTTTTTCAGCATAATAATATCATATATTCGCAATTTTGTATGCGTGTGTAATTTTGTATCTAGGCAATTCACGTTATTTCACATGGCGAATAATCGCATTATTATTTCCATAGTGCTATCTCATGTGAGAGGTTGTCTAGTCTAGAGACCAAAGAAAAGAATGTACTCTACCCGAGCTAGATACTATAATAGTTGACAGTTTGAGATAGAAGGGAAAATGCGCGAGATTGAAATATAGGTAGAACAAGTCTTTATTTGAAATCTTTATAGGCATCTATATAATTAAACGCAAGCAAAGCTTAAAAAAAAACGACTTAACCACTTTATCTTCGGAACTTTGATCAGATTAGAAAAAAAAAAAATTATTAAACACGCATTATTGACGATTACTCAAAAACTAGTGATCAGATCTTGATCAAATTCAAATCGGACCACATGGAAAGCACCAGGTTTCAAATAAAAAAAAATCATTAAAATCGGCTCACAACGAAAGATGTTATGAGGTGACACACCGAATAATAAAAATACAGTCGAATTGAGACCTCCTTTTTTTGAAGTCGGTTAAAAATGCATAGAAAATTCAAATACCAAAACGCACGCCATTAGCTAGACTGGTTCCTGACGTCCACGTTTTTGACGTCACTGACCTTTTTACTTTCTTTCACGGCAGTCATTGGGTCTCGGACTGTGATGTCATAGAAAGAACGTCAAAATCTCCCTTACTTTTTTGCATATAAAAGGGCTTTATTGCATTTACTTACCTACAAATGGCGGTTACGCAAGGTCACGCATGACAATCTTTAATTTTATCATTTTATTCAAATTTCGTGAAAATCCGCTCCAAAAAAACCAAGCTGAAGGTGTCATTTAATGTATACTAAATGTTACAAAATGAAAAAATAAAGTTCTTTGAAGTATTTTCCTTTATATTCTATTTTAAAAGTTACGAATATTCCAAAAAGAAGGTGTCCTTTCTCATTAAATTCCGACAAATATTTTTATTTATTATGTTCTATTAATGCCGAGTAAAACCGTTACAAAATTACGCATTTTAGGAGACTTTCTGGTATATCACCCTTAAAAAAGACCCAACATCTAGAAATTCTATTGCTAGTTTTGCTATGTTTATCTAATTATTCAGACATGAAGTTGAACAAACTATTCAGTTCATTGAACTTCTGAAACTGTAGTCATATTGAATCATTGATCCATTTAATAAAGAAGCTATTTAGGGCAGCCAATCGTCATCTCACGTGATTGGAAGTCACGGTACTTGTGACAGTATATAGATAGTAGTGTTTTTTAAATATGTGAGCATAAACAACAAACAACGCATTCACACACAGCTCTACACTAAACTACGAACTATTTATATGAATAAGCCGAGATTTGTGTTCTATATATAGAGTGGCGCCTATGCAGAACTCAAGATAATATCATTTTCTTTTGCAATTTATAATTGTAATTTTTTTTGTGACCTATATGTTTAAGTGATTTATGTTTCTATAGCATAAACAAGCGATCCGCCCGGCTTTGCTTGGCTGCGAATTCCGGTGGAATAAAAAAATGTTACATATACGTTTTTGAGTTTTTGTGAGACGAAAAAACGTCAATTCATTTATATATACGTACTATATAGATAGATAGATGAACTGATTGTTACGGAGTCGTTAAAGTAGTATTTTACATTATATACTAAACTTGTAGATAAGTTACATAATTCGTTTCTAATATAAACATAATATCGTTTAATGCTTACTTCTTACGCATAAATGGTCACATCTATTGATAACAGTTATGTTTCCTTAAATGGCATGAAAAATGTATTATTCCTTTTTTAAAATTTACCTTGAACGTAACAACATTGATTGAACTAATCTGACTTGTCACACCTTTATTCACATTCAATATATGTAGAAAATTTTCATTCGAATACATTGTTTTGCTATTTTCAACCGACTTTAAACAAAAAAAAAAATGTATGTTACGCAATATCTTCGCCAATTATAGATCGTTTTTGATGTTTTTTTTTGTTCGGTAGAGTACACTTTAGAGGTGGTCCCATATAAATGTTATCAAAATTGGTCAAGCCAAAACCGAAATATAAGCGATGAAGTCGGTTTTTTACCGACTTCCCAAAATAGGATGAGGTACTTAAGTCGAATGTATTTTTTTTTATGTGTGTTACCTCATAACTTCTCTCCACATGAGTTGATTTCGAATTTTTTTTAGTTTTTAGTTTTTTTTTAAAGATGTTGCTTTCTAATTGGTCCCATTGAAATTTTATCAAAATCTGATCTCTAGTTTTTGAGTTATCGTCATTAATGCGTGTATAATACATTAAATCTGATCAAGGTTCACGAAGATAAGCTTTGCTTGCGTTTAATTAGTCATAACCGTAAGTTCAAAAACAAAGGACTTTCATATGAACGATTTCACCCATATTCACCCCCTTAGGGTTTGAATTAATAAAAAATACTTGCTTTCCTCTATAATACTCTATATCAAGACAAATCTACCCTCCAAAGTCTCCATAACCAGCAGCTTTGCGTTGTCTGCCACTAAGTAAGTAAGTAAGTCAGGGCTTTGATTCTAATAGATATATATTTGTCATTGTTTAGGTTTTTTTTAAACAAAAACGAATATAACAAACAAACAAAAACGAACGTATTCACACTCACAGCCCCAGACTAAGTTCAAAAACTTGTATCGTGGGTGTCGGAAGCATTCACATCACACACACATTACACCTAGAACCAGAAGCACAAATATCCCTAGGGTAGAAATGTTTGCTCCTGCCGGGAATCGAACCCAGTACCCACGGCGCAGAGGGCGGAGACCTGTCCACTGCGCTAACTGGGTCGTCAAATATATAGCGTTCTTTGAACTATATGAATTTACTTAGAATTTCTTTACAAATTCTACATTTGCAATTATGCAAGAAAACAAGTTTTTTAACACAAGGTCATTGTTATTAGGTAAGTACCAGCACCACACGTAAAGATTATGTGATATCAAATTACTTTTGGTAGTTATAGGTAGTAGGTAGTTATAGGACGATGGATTTGGCTCTAAATACCTGCCAGCTATTCTAGGCCAACATTGTTTTCCATCCTCGACCACACCACTTACTGACGGGTGAGATAGTTGTAAAACGCTAGCCTATCCTACTAATATTATAAATCCGAAAGTTTGTGTGTAAGTGTGTAAGTATGTTTGTTCCCTCTTCACGCTTTAACGGCTTAACGGATTTGGATGAAATTTGGAATGTACATAGATTATACCAATGATTAACACATAAGCTACTTTTTAACTTGATAATAGCGGGCGAAGCCGCGGGGCACGGCTAGTCATAAATAAAACAAGTCGTACTAAAAGTTGAGAAAACCCGACTGCGAAAAATGTGAACCTATTTTTTATGTATTATGTAATTTTATGTAATCTCCTTATTTTTTTTCTGCTCGATTGACAAGCATTTTACTATAATCTCACATAATGGAAAGCGATGAAGTAGCCGAAGATGAAGAATGAGTTCCGCTCCTTCGTTGTTCGGATGATAAACGTAGAAGCGAAACGCTTCGAGCGAACTGTAGGTATGTCAATCATATATGGATGACGTTCATTCATTTTAATATCTACTCCAAAGGTTTGGTTATTTTTTTAATTAAGGTTTGGTATTACTATTTCCATTAGAATATACGAGGTAATAAAGAAATTGACAAATATACGTACGTTTAGTATGTATATATACATACCTACATACGTGCGAAAAACATAACCCTTCCTTGGCAGTCGGGTAAAAACAAATCTTGTGTACTGTGTGATATTTTAGTTAGGTTATTCAATTATCTGTTTCCATTTTACTCTTGATTAACTGTGACATTTTTTTAATTACATTTATTTCAATTATTTGTAGGTGTTCACTATGAAAAAGCATGCTACTGTAAACTACTACATACGATAATTTCAAGGAAAAAATTATAAGACTTTTTAGTAAGATGTTTAAATATCACAGGTTATATATAAATAGAGCGTTGATATTACCTAAAACATTGTGATTAAGAAAATAAAAAAAAACGCATTCACACTCACAGCCCCACACTAAGTTCAAAGAATTGTATCGTGGGTGCCGTAAACATTTACATATCACAAATACAATCACACCCAGAACCAGAAGCATAAATCTCCCGTGGGAAGGAAAGTTGTGCTCCTGCCGGGAATCGAACCCAGGACCCACAGCGCAGAGGGCAAAGACTTGTCATCCGCGCCAACTGGGTCGTGAGAAAAACAAATGAGTTCTTATAAACGATAAGTTTTAAAGTACTAAAAAACTCGACCGGTTTTGAATTGTATATCAAACTAGCGATCCGCCCCGGCTTCGCCCTGGTGCAATTTCCGGTGGGAAAAAATGTGATATATGAAGAACCGCTCGACCGATTTTGTGCAAACTTCACATAAACCATCTACTAAATAGTCCGAACAAAGCCTAAACATTTGGTTTGGATAGGTGAGACCATTCTTGAGTTATAAAATAACAACGAAAAGTGGCATTGATTTTTATATATATAGATTATTAGAGTATTAAAGAACATATGCCACTAATTATCTATTCAGTATTAGTAGACGTGTATTTTACCATTGATCGAGTGATTCATATCAAGAATTTGTACATTAAATAAATTCAAACTTATTTAATATTGAGTACGTATATAATAATCTACAAAAATATGTATTTTATTATTATATACTCTCAGTAAAAGGGCATTAATATTTCATTTGTAATTTTGTATTTTTTTTTTTTTTTTTATTTGTGACAGGCTAGTATTTGACCACTATCTCACCTGATGGTAAGTGACGATTTGATCGAAGCTGGTAAACACACTAGACCTGGAATACGCAGGCTCTCAAGGATAACTGCCGGCACACCGTATTTGGCTTGGCGGCAGACTTTCAACTTGATGGTGGTAAGCTACTTTGGTAGCAAGCCAGGCGAGCAACTCACAAAATGCTCTACCACCTCTCAGTATTTTGTTTTGTTCGACCCAGTTGGCGCAATGGAAAGGTGTCCGCCCTCTGCGCCGTGGGTCCTGGGTTCGATTCCCGGTAGGAGCAAAAATTCCTTCTCAAGGGATATTTGTGCTTCTGGTTCTGGATCTAATGTGTGTGTGATATGAATGTTTCCGACACCCACGATACAAGTCTTTGAACTTAGTGTGGGGCTGTGAGTGTGAATGCGTTTGTTTGTTTTTGTTTTGAATACCTACATGTTTGCATTCAAAGTAATTTTGTGTGCGTATCATTAGTTGGAAATACATTTTGTATAGTTTTTTTTAATATCGCTTAATGCGTAAGAGTGGATTGAGAAATAACAACATCTTAAATAAATTTATTTGTTATAAAATGTATTGTATTTATTGATATATAACTTTAAAACTGTACCAATATTTCATAAATCGATCAACTGAAATAATATATTTTTAACCGACTTCAATAAAAAGGAGGAGGTCCCCAAATTCGACTGTATTTTTTTTCTGTGTTTTACTTCATAACTTCTTTTGTTGTGAGCCGATTTTGATGATTTACTTGAAAGCTGGTGCATTCCATGGGCCCGTTTAGATTTGATCAAGATCTGATCACTAGTTTTTGAGTTATCATCAATAATGCGTGTTTAATACATTAAATCTGATTAAGGTACCAAAATAAAGCGGTAAAGTCGGTTTTTTTAAGCTTTGCTTGCGTTTAATTATAGATAGAACTAATATGCATATATGCAAAATTCTCCTAATCGATTTCCAGGTATCACAATATCACTATCACAATCATACTAATATTATAAATCTAAAAGTTTGTGTGTAAGTATGTTTATTCCCTCTTCACGCTGAAACGGCTATGTACATACGTATACCTAGGATTAACACATAGGCTACTTTATATCCCGGCATTTCCGCGGATCCGGGACTTACGCGGGTAAAACCGCAGGGAGCAGCTTGTAAGAGCATAAAATCTAGTTGAGGGGACCATTTCAGCTATGCAGTTATCAAGCCCTTGTAAAAACATTGCACACTTTTATTTAAACATTTGTATGACCTTTTGGGTATTCTTGCATGCTGGTTTTCCCTCATGGCAGTAATAATACCTGAACTGGTTATTCAATTGTTTCACAAACCAAATCACGTCCTATATAGGAAAATGCATCGACATAATTTACTTCCTATACAAGAATACGTGGAGGAAGATAATGTTAAACACACATCTTTAAAGGATATATTTTGAAACTGCTGAACATATTTGAATGTGTTTTGTATGGATAATATTTGAATGAATTTTTTTTTATGTTCGTAGGCTAGCGTTTGACCACAATCTCACCTGACGGAAAGCGCAGCCGAAGATGTAGCATGCTTGCCTAGAAGGTACCTATTCACTTTTGACTTGAAGACTCCCTGATTACACTGTTCCGGGAACAAAGACGAGGGCACTGAGTTCCCCTCCTTCGCAGTACGGATGATAAACGTAGAAGCGAAACGCTTCGAGCGAACTAGAGGTATGTTAACCTTATATGGATGGTGTTTGACAGTTTGTCTTTTTAGATGGTAAAACGGGCATGGGGGAATTAGCTCGTGTAATTCCTGCGCACCTCCAAAGTGTAAACGGTAGAATACCGATAGACTTGCGACTTTACGTCGGTGACCGAGACTCTGCTTAAATTTAAAACAATGTCCCAAAGTTAACTGACTATAAGATATATGATCTATAAAGAAATTTAAATTTGAATTTAACGTCGAATCTAAGACAAACAAGAAATGTTAGTTTCTCGTTTGGCGCCTTCGTCACACTGTCCTTAATGTTAACTCCTAAGGTAAACAAAGATGAGAAGGTAGTAGGTATATATATAAAAGAACAGTTGTCGTGTCAGTCGTGATCGTAAAACGACATTATACCTTCGTTGATCGTGTTTTGTAATTTGCACGCAATAATATTATTATTATTGCATGCAAATTACTGCATATTTCATAAAATTTACCTTACTAATTATGATTGACCTTCCCCAAAAACTTAAACGATGTTTTTTATTTCTACATTTTCGTCGTTTTTATGGTTCCGTACTTCAAAAGGAAAAAACGGAACCCTTATAGGATCACTTTGTTGTCTGTCTGTCTGTCTGTCAAGACACTTTTTCTCAGGAACGCGTGGACGTATCAAGCTGAAAATCATATCTACTGTCCCTTGGAGCTGTGAAAAAATCAAACTTCTAAGCCATCAAAAGATACAGCCGTTTATGCTGCAAATTTTCGACACTCGCAAGGGAATCAAAACCTACAGAGTACTTCCCGTGAACTCAGAATCTTGAGATTTGGTAGGAAGCAACGTCTTATAGTACAGGAAAAATTTAAAAGCATATTTTTTTAGTTACTTCATATGATAATTTCATTTAGCAATAAAAATACCATAACTTTTACTTATAGACCTGCAGGTGTGTACGGAACCCTCGGTGCCCGAGTCTGACTCGCACTTGGCCGGTTTTTTTGGGTAATTGTGGTTTTAATTCTCTGAAAGTATATATAAGTGATTATAAATTCGTTTTTAATGTATTACGGTGTTACCTAATTATCAGTTAATAAACATCAGCCCTTAGTGGTTTCAGAAACAAAATAATTGTTTTAAGTCGACGTATTATTCCTACTACAATTATAAATGCGAAAAGTGTGTAAGTATGTTTGTTCACGCTGTAACGGCTGAAAGGATTTGGATGAAATTTTGAATATACATAGCTTTTACCTAGGCTTCACACATAGACTACTTTAAACTTGATAATAGCGGGCGAAGCCGCGAGGCACGGCTAGTATTCTATACATAAGCAACTTAAGTAACTCAAGTTTAGTTTCTTAGATTGTGCAATTGTTATTCATTGAAAATGTTTAACGTATTATTTACATTATTATTTTAGTCTCTAAGTATCCCCAAACGTTTTAAAGTGATAAGAAAAAGAAACAAAATTATTGTAAATTATACACCATAAAACTGATATTAGTCGTAGAACAATATAGATATGCTTTGGAGTCAGTAATTCTAGGCCTAGCATGTGTGTTTTTTTATATTATTTGTGAAGTATATATTCCCGGAAAGTGTGTCATCTTTTCGTCTTTTTATCTACGTAGGTATCTAACGTATAATGACGTAATCAGGTCATCTCAATATTCATATGACATGTTAAGAGAAGTTTCATATAGATAAAGATAACTTAAATAATTAGATGTACTATACGCATTATTGACGATATTTTAAGAACTATACTGATCTTCATCAAATTTAAATGGGACCAATTGGATAGCAACAGCAAAGAAATGAAAAAAAAAAACAAAATCGATTCACTAGGAACGAAGTTAGAGGTAACACACATAAAAAAATACAGTCGTCTTGAGTACCTCCACTTTTTTGTGAAGTCGGTAGAAAACTGGAATGCTTTTTGCTAGTCATAGGCAAATAGTTAATTATATATTCTAATTCAAGGACAGCTGACTACGATTGATTTAAATTTTGCTGAGGAGAATTTTAATTTTTCTTTGTTTGTCAAACGACAATAGCAATACTATTGAATCGAGGAAGGTAACGTTGGTTGCAATTAAATGTAAACATCAAAATTTTTTTTTTTTATGTATCTTACTGTATAGATCTGCCCGCTGGCTTAGTGGGTGCGCGTTCGCCTTCTAAGCAGTGGGTATCGGGTTCGATTTCGGGTGCATAAACTCAATTATTCTCCCCTAGAAATATGTTTGTTTTTCTTTCTGGGTGTAATTGTGTGTGTGATGTGCAAGATTAAGGCGCCAATGTCATCTTGAACTTAGTAAGTGCTGTGAGTGTGAAAGCGTGAAAACACAAATATAAACGGATTTGTACATTTCAACTCAACTTAAGGCTATTAATTAAATAATTCAACTTAATACGCACTCTGTTGATACATTACTTATTACACATTTAAAAATTAGGTACATATTAATGCAGCTGACTGTACATTACAGAGAAAAAGGAGGTAGTGAGGTTGTGGTTAAACGCTTGTTTATCCTACTAATATTATATATCCGAGTGTAAGTGTGCAATTGTGTAAGTATGTTTGTACATAGCTTATACCTAGGATTAACACATAGGCTACTTTTTAGCTTGATAATAGCGGATGAAGACGCGGGGCACGACTAGTAATGATTAAAAAAAATACAATTGTTTTATAAGATCTGAAGCTTTTATGTGTGAGGTAATTTTGAAAGTGTTTTTTTTTTATTTTCTTTAAGGGGATGATACCAGAATGTGACATGTAAATACGCATGACTTTCTAAGTCTTTTGACTCGATAATCATAAAAAGTCTTGATTAATAAAAATATGCGTCGCAACATGTCATACATGACATGATAAATGACTGCTTCATCTCAGATTATTCATAACATGTATGTAAAAAGAGAAAAAATATTAAACCACATGCAAATCACAAACATTTTTCTATTTGAAACCATTTTGTTACGTATATTTATACGTAAATTAAATAACTGTTACGGTGTTCTGATATAAATTGATGGAACAAAATGGTTTCAAATAGAAAAATGTTTGTGATTTGCAAACTGAAGAAATAATTCGTCTAGTAAATACTAGACGAATTATTTCTTCAGTTTGTTTTTATTTGAGGCGCATTTCCACTAAATTTGAATAAAACCATAAAAAACCAAAGATTCTCCCGCGTGACCTTGCATAACCGCCACATTATAAGTTTTTTTTATGTCGGATAGGCAAGCATTTGACCACAATCAAATTGTGCAATGTGCGTCCTTATGTATATGATTATGAATTGGCATGATGGAACGCTACTCACTGATTGTGGGCTTGAGCACTTGAGTTTTTTTTTTTTTTTTTATTTATGATAGGCTAGTGTTTGACCACTATCTCACCTGATGGTAAGTGACGATGTGATCGAAGCTGGTAAACACACTAGACCTGGAATACGCAGGCTCTCAAGGATAACTGCCGGAACACCGTATTTGGCTTGGCGGCAGACTTTAAACTTGATGGTGGTAAGCTACTTTGGTAGCTAGCCAGGCGAGCAACTCACAAAATGCTCTACCACCTCTCAAATGTCACCTGATTAGCACCACCCGGGGACCACGTGTAGGGAGTCAGACTTAAGGGGTATCCTCCTACGGACGTGGGTAACTCAGCCCCCAAAAGTACCTATAGCTTGTAGGTAACTTGGGTCTTTGCTGTATAGATGTATATAATTTTAGTTTAGTTTTAGAAAATATACCACCACATTAATTGGCTATGGTAAAAAAGGTGCTCGCATTGACTTATATCTGCCCCTTAACTAACAGGTTACATTTAATTTCTTTTTTAATCACTTTTACATAAACGAAATAGAAAATATTTATCAATATCTGCTTTTCAATATAATTTTTACCCAAGCAAAGCTTAAAAAAAACCGCTTCGGAACCCTTGATCAGATTAAATGAATTTAAAACTTTATAGAAAATAACTTCAAAACTACTTGTCAGAATTTAATAAAATTTTAATATGCATTATCAAGGATAACTGAAAGCTACTGATCAGAACTTGATCAAATTTAAATGGGTCCACATGACACCAGCTTTCAAATAAAATAAGAATCATGAAAATCGGATCACCCACAAAGAAGTTATGAGGCATAACATACAACACATATAAAATACAGTTAAAAGTAAATCTTCGCCATCAACTTTTATACCTTTTCCCACTTAAATTTAATTAATTGTTACGGAAAGACAGCGGAAAAAATCACAAAACAAAGACAATTAAATAGCTGTATAATATATCTACTCAAATTCGTCAAAAGGAAAATTGGAATAGCTTCATCACTAAAATAAACATATTATAATAAAATGTAAACGTAAATATACACATTCTAATTATGATTTTTAATGATTTTATTAATTGCTTTTCGTGTAGGTAATTATTTATTTTTGTTTTTTTTCATATCTCACAAAACAGTTAAAACTGTTTTAAACCGACAAGAAAAGTAGGCGTTCCAATTCGACTGTATTTTTTATGCATATTACCTAAGAACTTTTTTCTGGGTGAACAGATTTTGATGATCCTTTTTTTATTTAAAAGCTGGTATCATGTGGACCCATTTAAAATTGATCAAGATCGCACCAGTAGTTTTTCAGTTATCCTTAATAATGCGTATTTTATTAATATAGTCTGATCAAGGGTTGCGAAGATAAAGTGGTGAAGGCGGATTTTTTAAGCTTTGCTTTAGAAATATTGAATATTTATTGTTGATTTTTGTAGATCGCAGCCTTAAGTTCTATTATTGATTTGGAGCCTACCTAGGTTACGTGTTCGGTGCAAATAAATGTGTTGGCGATAAGACCGCCAATTTGGTCACACTTAAGTTAAGTAACACTTCATTATTTTTAAGAATTTTAAGTAAGTGTAAAATAATAGTAATAGATAATGATAATAGCAATAATAGTAGTTACAATAAATAGTAATCAAATTATCTTACATCATGAAAGCTGTATGATAATAATTGTTAATATTTTTTAATATTAACATGAAAATGTACGACTTCGGTCACGTTAGTATACATAAATCCGGAAACTTTGCTAATGTTATCACAGAATAAATTAAAGTAGGTTATTTAATGTAAACGCCACACCGGTACAGAACGGATTTGAATGTAACAATAAATTATATCCAGGTAAATAAGCCTTTCATATATTTATTATCAACATTGTCATAAAATTGGATGAAATCGCGGGCATGTACCTATAAAGTGATGATTTTTTTATTTATCAAGTAAGACTACATTAATCTCTAAGCCTCGTTTAAGCCTTACATCAAAAAAATACCTGCCGATATGATGTTTAGTATAAAATGCGATAACCTCAAAAAGGTAGTAATAAAATTGAAACGTGTTGATAGTGTGATAAATGTACTATCGGAAACTAAGCCTAGTGATGTGCTTAGAAATAAGTACTATTTGTATTTTTTTTGTTGTGCTAGATAGGCAAGCATGTGACCGCGATCTCACTATTATCTATTTATTTTATTTTTTTACTATCTATCTATTTTTAAAACTATTCTTATATTTTACTATTATCTATTGAGGTTTACCACGTAACGCCACTCAGGTGGATATTATTCTGTATTGATTTTATAAACCGGGAGAAAATCGCAAGTGTTAAGTATTTAAGACTTTTATTTAATTTTGAATTTATTAATTTTAGACTCTAAACAATACCGCTATAATTAAGCAGTACATTTTTAATACTGTAACGTGTTGTTTTCACATTCTAATCTTATAGAGTTGCAATTTAAAATTATGCTGTTACTGATTGGGGCAGTGTCGTGGTGTTGCCACAACCGGCTCTCGCGGAAATAAACTCAAGGTAGTAAAACTATTTATAAACATGTTAATTTCGTAGTAAAAATTAGTAAATAAACACGAACCACTGAGTGCAGCGACGTACTCCCTCCACTTGTGGCTGTTGCTCGTCATTGCTGGTGTTGGCAATCTCACAAACTTTATTAACTAACATTTATATTCTGTGGTCCCGGTCCGGCACTGTCACCCACTGGAAGAGACGCGAGTACTGCATGCGGTGTGATGCCGCTCTAATATTAGTCGGCCACGTGTTGCCCGCGTTTCGTCGTAAGCGTGAATGGTTACTCGCAGCTCGCACTCTAGACAATAATATTCCCGTTTTGTTGACGGTTTCAGCTGTCAATGTGCGCCGGTAACACGGCCGTCTGTACCGAGTCGCCGCCGGCATGCCTGTGTGCCCTACACTACTACACGACCACGTTTGATGATATCACGATAATGATGTTATTTACTTTATTGTTCATTGGTGTGCGTACGGCGCGACGACGGCAGTCGAGTCGAAAGACTGATAACGTCACTATAGTAGCTAATACACGTAAACTTCACGGCGAATCTCCTAATTTTTCTGCAATAGTAGGTTAAATTCTAAATGATTTCAGATAAGACTGCTTTTGTTGCAGATGCTATTAAAATTGTTTCAATTATCAGTCTATTGTTTCAGTACATAATAGTCAATACGTTACGGATGAGTTGATATTTATGCGTATTTCATGACAATGTAAGTATCCTGTGCCGGTAGTAATCAGTCATCGCTTGACGCTAGTGCCTGCTTGAAACAAATAAATAGAAGGCGCAGTCAGCAAAAAAAAAGTTGACCATTCATGGAGTAATGATTTTTGTCAGAACCATAACGCTATGAAAACTATGGTGTTATATACGGTGTTCCGGCAGTTATCCTTGAGAGCCTGCGTATTCCAGGTCTAGTGTGTTTACCAGCTTCGATCACATCGTCACTTACCATCAGGTGAGATAGTGGTCAAACACTAGCCTGTCACAAATAAAAAAAAAAAAAAAAAAAACTATGGGATAAACTTTTTTTTAATCTACGCGAGATAAAAACAAAGTTTAAAAGCATTCATAAGAAATCACACACCAAAACGCAAATCACCAGTATTCACCAGTCAGAAGACGTGCAGTAATTACAAGCTTTTATTTAACTTGCAATCTATGTATGTTTGTCCGGGTGGAATCTTGCAACTGAATTTTAAATCAGTTATCTTTAACCGATTGAGCTGAAATTTGGTATACACGCTTATTATAGACGACAATGCATGGTTATCTGTGTGACGTCATTCTAAATCCAACATGGCGGAGCACCCAAAATGGCGGACAAGTTATTTTTAATGCAATCTTACAATATGGGTATTAAATGAAAGGGCTTTATGAGAATAACTCGAAAAATTAAGTGATGACACAGTAAATGCAATATGGCTGCCTTATAAAAACTTGATTGATAAAAGTTTTTAACAAGTAGCTTAAATGGGCTATCCATAAATTACGTCACACGTTATGGGGAAGGGAGGGGGTCGACGAAGTGTGACATTGTGTGACAAGGGGCGAGGAGGGGTCCTAAATTATGTGACATTTTTTCAAAGTATAATATTTTATTATTTAAGTATCACAACACTAAATTTAAACTACATATCTACTAAATAACATAATAACGATAACCTCATTATATTAGATATTATTAAATGTAAGCAAAGCTAAAAAAAACCGACTTCACCGCTTTATCTTCGGAACTTTGGACAGATTTAATGTATTAAACACGCATTATTGACGATAACTCAAAAACTATTGATGAAATCTTGATCAAATTTAAATGAGAAAGCAACAGCATTCAATTATTTTTTTATCCACCACATTTCATAAATTTCTATTTGTATAATTGCAAAAAATGTGACATCACACTAGGTAGGGGGGAGGGGTCAAAAAATCATGAAATTCATGTGACGTAATTAATGGATTGCCCCTTATTACCTTGGGAGTATTCGGGGCTCAATGGACAAGTACGATATAAGTTGACTATGGATTCCTATAGTTACTCAGCAGACGTGAACACGAGCAAAAAAAAAAACACGTATACTTTAGATAAGCTAGCATTTTAAACCACTATCACTTTTTACAAGGATCCGACTTAAAATCATTGATCTTACCTCTTTATTTTTTGCTCCACAACCTTTTTATTTTTTCACCGAATCACTTTAGACTTGAAGACAAAGAGTTTGAGATTAAAAGAATATAGAATAGATAAATATTAATTGATATCGGTATCGATAGATTCCGGAAAATCGGAATGTGATAACTGGGTGCCAAATATTAAAAATGTAGCGCACACCTTTATGCATACTTAAATATTTGCTTAACTCAAAATCATTTATTGACATGTTCTCCAGGCAAGTTAAAGACTCTATTGCCAGATTCACAAAATTACAGCCAAGTCGATTGATGATGACTTCTATGGAACGAAAAAACTTTTGTTTAAGCAAATCTTGGACGATGATTTGAACTTACTGTACTTTTTACTAATTGTTGTATTGCCTTGAAACTTTGGTACTATCGAGCTTATCTGATAAAGGTGGTGTAACTCTTGACTCCATCGAGGAACGATATGGTCGATACCGAAATTCAAATTTTCAACAGCTACTGATATATAATTATATATTTACCCATTTCTCGGTATTTTTTTGCCGTCACATAATATAAGATATAAGGTACTGTGCGTTTACCATTTGCTTTGTTTTGAAGAGTTCAAGTGACATTTGATGACAAGTGTCATTTAGACCCGCCAGTAGAGTAGTTTTTTTTTTCTTTTCTGCTGTGGTATTTGGTTAACGAAACTCTTTTGTGGAGAACACCAAGTCAAGCAAAGATAATGTTATCACACTAACGCGTTATTGACAATGGTTATTCATAATAATATAATGATTACAGTATCTGGATGACCGGTTTTTTTTTTGGTAAATGAAGTTTTCTAAAAATGAAACCTAGCTATTTTATTTTATAGGTTGATTTATCGCTCCCGAAACCTCCTGCATACTAAACTTCATGAAAATAGTTGAAAACGTTTCCGAAATTCAAATTGTATATATAAACTAGCTGCGCCCCGCGGTTTCACCCGCGTTGATAATGATGAAAAGAGATGATGATGATGATGATGAAAAATAGATGTTGGCCGATTCTCATAGATACCGGATAAGCACAAAAAATTTCATCAAAATCGGTCAAGCCGTTTCGGAGGAGTATGGCAACGAAAACTGTGACACGAGAATTTTATATATTAGATGTATACAATAATTGGTCGATTAAAGGTATTAGATAGATAGATCGATTATTTTGATAGTGTATTTCTAAGTTCTTATGAATATTTTATTTACATTCCTAACGTTTGGAACAATTTGTGGTCACAGTCATGAATTTGTGTTTCTGGTGTGATTGTGTCTATGATGTTAATGTTTTCTGCATCCACGACACAAGTCATCGAAATTAGTGTGAGGATGTGAGTGTGTAATGTAAGCGTTTATGATTTTACGAATTCATAATAATTAATTGATTTGTTTACTTTAATTAAAACGGCGAGCCAATCACATTAACTATTAACAAAACATTACATCTAGATACAACAATTGTCATCAATGAGGCTGCTTGCGATTATATGTAAATTATTTTTAAAGCCAAACGCTCGCTTTGATAAACTTCTAGAAATTTGTTAATTAAGTTGGTACCTTATCAATACATTTTTTACATGTTACAGTCATATCCTGTAGGTACAAATTTATCATTACTAATTAAGTCTGTATAAATTAATGCGATATATTGATCAAATAGTCAAAATAAATAGATATATTGGGTATGTTAGTTATATATGGCAATTGTCTTTGGGGGAAATCAACACATATTTTGATTTTGTAACTAGGGCGCTATTGTACTTAATGTACTGATTGATAACTATTACTTTTCATCAGGTAGATAGTGGTCAAATGCTTGACTATATAAAAAACATGCAACTAAGGTTAGAAATACGAGGTTTTTGCCGCGAAAAACGTGAAAAAATGGTGTTGTCTATTTTGTATCATATTTCAAAACTTGTTATTCTTCGTGTGTTAATGTGTAATAATAGTGGGTTATTTACAGTTAATACTTAGTAAACATGCACAAGTGTAGGCAAATCACATATAGTTACAAAGCTGAAAAACGTTATTTTCGTTTCAAGTAAAAGAGTCGGAGTCCATTCATAGTCAAGTCATGCCCTAATAAAGTGGTAGAAATTTAATAGAACTTCTATTGGAGTTTTGGAGCGAAGGCGAAAATCACGTTTTATAACATTGTATGATTTGCCTACACTTATGCACGTTTACTAAGTATTACCGGTTATTATTCCACCATTATTACACATTATCACTCGAAGAATCACAGGTTTGGACAATTATACAAAATCAACAACGCCACTTTTTTCACTTTCGCGGCAAACCGACGACCCAGTTGGCGCAGTGGACAGGTGCCCGCCCTCTGCGCCGTGGCTCCTGGGTTCGATTCCCAGCAGGAGCACAAATTCCATCCCAAGGGATTTTTGTGCTTCTGGTTCTGGGTATAATGTGTGTGTGATGTGAATGTTTCCGGCACCCGCGATACAAGTCTTTGAACTTAGTGTGGGGCTGTGAGTGTGAATCCGTCTGTTTGTTTGTTGTTTAAAACTCAATAGATGGTGTTACTTTCGTAAAATTGCCATAAGAAGTAGAATACAATGTAATCGAACGTTTTTGCGCAATCATAATTACGTAGGTGTCTCGATTTCCCCGAATCGCAAAATACGTAATTAACAAGTTGGCGTAAAAGTAGTAATCGCAGGTAATTCGTATGTAGATGTTGCCATTTGTTGCCAATCGCACTTTTTACTTAATATTTAATAATCAATGATGGTATACCCTATATGTACACAAGTTGTTTACGTCGTAATTGTCATGGCACACATACGGTACACCATGACTGTGCAAGCTATTCATGACAGTACAACCCAGCCCCCAAAATGTACCTATATGTTGTGTAATGAACTGGTTCATTTTACAGATCATTGATAAATTAATTTATAATGTAGACAATTTATATTTGAACTAGTGATTTGCCCCAGCTTCGCCCGCATGCAACTCCTGCAGAACCATATGCCGGGCTGATATGTGAATCTAAACTATCCAGGGCGCCACCTAAACGCATACAAAAAAAAACATTCAAATCGGTTCAGCCGTTTAGGAGAAGTTCAGTGACATACACACGTACAGTAGAATTATATATATACTCAATATATATAAAGATAAGAGACTTTACTTGCCATTTTTTCAAAATTTTTAGAAACATCGTCACTTTCACATGCTCTCATTAAGTTCGATTACTTGTGTCGTGGGTTCCGGGAACATTCACAGCACATGCACAATCACAACCAGAACCAGATATGCAATTTTTCTTTGGGGAGAAAACTTGTGTGTTCGACGACTATGAGAAGGCTTGTGAATAGTATTAATAACTTATTATTCTGTATATACAGTCATAGGTAAGTATTGCACAAACATGCAGGGGGTGGCTTAGACTCAATAACTGAGTAGAATAATTTTTTTTTTCAATGCATAAAGATTTTTTTTTCTTACTGAAAGGTAAATAATGGCGCAGTGTAATAGTAACTGTCAAGTAAACTATGGCAACTCTTAGAAAGCTGCTTTTTTTTTATTTGAAAATAATCATTTTATTTTTATTTTGCTCAGTTGTCGATTTCAGTCGAAACCAGCAGGATTGTGCACTACTTACCCATTACGGTATGTATATATATCTGATCCCTATTCTATCTCTGTTATGATCTGTTTCTATTCGAATTAAGTAAGTACGAACCTTATTTCTTGGGAGATTTGTCAATTTCGAATTGAAACCGATCGCAACTAAGAAAGGTAATAGGGTGTTGGAAGTCACTTCAGGGATGCAAATGTACTAGCATTGAAGTGTTGAGACGTTTGGATGAGGCCGCGACTATAAATATCAGTAAGCACAGAACATATTTCTAACTGCGCAGGGGACAACATAAGGAAAAGCTTATACTGAAACTGTTCACCATTATAATAGAAACCTGAGACATGTGTTCGACAACTCTATAAGTAGTTCAGAAATATATCTACTTTGCTCAAACTAGAAAAAGCATCGACAATCTGCTTGATGTTTTCATCTATACTATATTTCGTCTTGGTTTTCTGAACCATAGGTCTTAGGTTAGACTACTGGAAGGAGCACAGTTTTCCATCTCTTGTAGAAGTAGTTCAGAAATATATCTACTTCGGTCAAACTTGCAGCGACTATCTGCTTGATATTTTAATCTAAACCATCCTTCGTCTTTGCATTCTGAGCCATGGGTCTTGGGGTAGACTCCCGGAAGGAGCACAGTTCTATTTCTCATTGTACATTTGTGCTTCTGGATCTAGGTGTGATTGTGTGTGTGATGTAAATATTTTCGGCACCCACGATACAAATTTAAGTCAAGTTTGAATTTAGTGTGAATACGTTTGTTTTGTTTATCTTCGTGCGAGCTCGAGTTTGAAGACTGCTTTTAATTTTAAACTAATTACGAGAACTTATTGGCAAATTAAATGGAGTATTTCTTTACGCCAAACTGTACTGTACTGTTCCTATACCGAACTGTAACTACACTTATCTCCATAAGCAGTAGTCGTTATTTGGTCATTAATTATATACGCGTTGTTTACGAAAACTTGTTAAAAGCATGAGGAAACTAGTTTTTGTTGTAACTTATCTGTTGTTTCATTAAAATTTTCTTTAAAAACTTTGTCTTTCATGGCACACATAACATAAACATAAACGCTTTCACACTCACAGCCCCACACTAAGTTCAATGACTTGTGTCGTGGGTGCCGGAAACATTCACATCACACACACAATCACAACCAGAACCAGAAACTCAAATTTTCCTTGGGGAGAAAACTTGAACACAATATGACTAGAACTGACCCATTTCATTAAAATCAACTTTGGGTCTTATAGTAAAACAAGGGCATCTTTTAGACCAAAGCTTAATAAGGAGCCAGCCTTGACAGATATGATGACAATGAAATAATAATAAAAGTGCATTATTTATAGCACACAGGAAATAATACACAAACCAGTACCAACTGATTGGTCGCATATCTACAACTGTCTGTATGTGGTTTTGCTGCGGTCAAGGTTCAGTTCAAAGCAATACAATATATTATTAAATGGTTACAAGGAAGCATGGATATAATTTTAACCTTATAAATGCCGTAAACTGAGTTAAAACAGACATTCAATGAGACTTATTAGTGTAGCGAGTACGCTACGCACTGAGCACTTCTCGATACTTCTCATCCAATCTCTTCTTCATAGACTTTTCGTAATAATATACTAATAGACAATGTACCAAAACACATTTTATGTTAAAAGCAAGCTTAGGGAACTTGCGATAATTGTAAAAAATAAACTTCTATATATAAAAATGAATTGACGTTTGTTAGTCTCACAAAAACTCGTGAACGGCTCGACTGATTTGCTGATTCTAATTTCACATCACACACACAATCACAACCAGAACCAGAAACACAAATTTTTCCTTGGGGAGAATACTTGTGTTCCCGCCGGGAATCGAACCCGATACCCCTGCTTAGAAGGCGAACGCTCAACCAACTTAGCCAACGGGCAGTTCAACATAAAATTATGATATACCTATAGGAATAATATCCTGAATCGATCATATATTATATCTTAGCAATGTACATCAACTTTTATATAATTTTTCAGACATTTTCTATTCTTGGCCAGTTTTACGACTGAATGAGTTTACAGTGCTTCGATTTTTTCTTCAAAAATTATGCCTTTCTGATATTATTTTAGATTTTTGTTGAATACGCGTCAGCCGTAAGTCGTAAATAAACACTACCATTTAGAAAACATGGTTAATTATCATGTTAAATTTTAATATATTAAAATAAATAAACATTTTTACACTCACAACCCCACACTAAGTCGAAAACTTGTTTCATGGGTACCGGAAACATTCACATCACACACACTCGCAACCAGAACCAGAAACACATTTTTTTCTTGGGGGGACAACTTGTGTTCCCGCCGGGAATCAAACCTGATACCACTGCTTAGAAACGCTCACAAAACTAAGCCAACAGGCAGTTCATTTCTTACTTTACAAGAATTTTCCGGAAATTATTAAAAATCTAAGTAGTAATAATCTCAAGGCAAACGTTTGCAAGGATGCCCTTTGGATAGGTGGAGCGCCGACATTTGTAAAGTGACTGGCAGCAGTAAGAGAAGAGAAGAAGAAATTTGAAGATCAAGCTCAGTGACGTGCGTTGGGAGAGGCCTATGTCCAGCAGTGCTCCAATACTGGCTTATAATGATGATGATGACAACTAAGCGAAACGCAGCATGCTTTTAATGAAACGTGGTTTAGTCATTTGAATTCACAAATAACGTCGAATTCTTGTTACGTACTTTTTATTCATATAAAGGTACTATATATACTGTGCAAATATAAAAATTATATTGTTGGTACCAATTAGTATGTACATAGTATGACATACACATCATACACATAGCTGATATGACAGGCAACAAGACGTATAATCTGTATAAGCACACAATGTACACCTCTTGTAATTTTGAGCGACAGATACTACCTAAATATGTCACATCTCATTATCTTCCTACACCACACCATCTTCCGGTGTCAGTGGTGAAACATGACCCCTTTAAAAACAACACAAGTTTAAAATTACACAGCAGGGCTGTATTAAGAAGTTTTGAGCTGAACTGCCCGGGGGTAGCCGGGGAGCTGGTAGAAACTAGTAGAAAGCTATTAAACACGATCAGTTCATTAAATAATTCGCAATAAACGTTTTGGAACGAAAGTTCCTTATCGCGAAATCGTAATCGGAAAAAATTAAGACCAAACGTTGTAACGACACTTTTTGCTATAGTTGTAAGCCATACCACGTTTTCGTCCGATCACCGAAGTTAAGCAACGTCGGGCGCGGTCAGTACTTGGATGGGTGACTGCCTGGGAACACCGCGTGATGTTGGTTTTTGCATGTTTCTTTTAATTTTGGAACGAAAGTTCCTTATCGCGCGTTGCGAAAGAGGGCTAGACGGAAATTGAACTTCGTTCCACTTTACTAAGGCATGACTTAACTATGACTGGACTTTGACTCTTTTACTTGACTTTGACTGTGACTAAGACTTATGAAACAAGAAATACTCTTGAAATATATTTTCACTTGACACTGGCTAAATGCACAAGATTGCGAAGCCAAAATTAAAAGGAAAACACTCAACTAAGCCGACGGGCAACAATTAATTGAGTGAGCATATTATAAACATTAAGGAATATTCCATCACTTGCTGCTTGCGAGGAATTCACCATTTGTTAGAACACTGATGAATTTCATGGAGTTTAAATAAATGAAGTCACAAATCGTAATAATTGTACAGCTGTTATAACAATTGTTCAAACGTATCATCGTTCTAATTAATTTTCCAGATATGAAATAAGGTCATAATAATATTTCTAGCATAGTATTATACACAATTTGATTTCATCGTCAATAGGTATTAGATATTGATACTAAAAAAATGTAGTGTAATTTGTACCAAAGACCCTACAGTGAATAAGTACAGACGGCTTTTATTAAGCAAATATAAACAACAAGAACTGACTATATTTAGTTCGGTAGGTACTAGAATCAGCTGAATGTGTGGTTGAAGCAGATAACTGTGAGCATTGTTTGCCACAGACAATATAGAGTGAGTAGTGAGACGAGTTCTAGTTATAACAACATCGAATGAATAAAAAATCAAGTAAAGAAGAGGGTAGACAGATATGTTTGCCCGTAAACGCAAATCGCAAGTTCTTGTGATCATGTGGCTTTTAACAATGTCGCAATATCGAGTCTTCAAAAAAAAACAAAAACTCGTAGTGAATATCCCATTTCTTACAAATCTTTTTCACTCGGCAAGAGAATACGTACACATACACGTATACCAAACGTAGTGACATGCACTCCTACAGCACGCGCAATGCAAGCAAACTCGTGGGCTTACCTCGTAAGCCTATTTCTTTATGTATTTTTTTTTGCCGAATACAGAGAAGAGTATTTCCCTTTTCTACGGTCTTAAAACTATCAATCTCAATAAATTTAAGGGCCTCCTTATAACTCGTAAAGTTTAGAGAGGTCGGAATCACCAATTCGTATGTTTTTATCGGTCAGCGGCTATAAACATCTAGTGCATTTTGTTGGCGACGCATAAGCCTTAGTTATGTATATACTATATCAAACTTGTATTCTACATTTTTACCAAATTTATTGATTACATTCTTCTACAAGATTATGCGGCGTGCTTATTTGATACTTTGATGATACAGTGCCGCCTTTCTTATCAACATAATTATCATATATATAGTTATTATTAATATCAGTATCAAATAATGAATGAATGTTCGCTTTGTTGAAATTTAATTAGACACAGTCAATTAGATTCCGACAAGGCGAAGATTTTTTTTAATTATTAGGGCTAGTGATTTTTATCTGAAACCCATCTCATTTCACCTGTTGGTAGGTGATGATGTGGCCGAGATCAATAAGCACGCTAGAGTTAAAACAGGTTAAAGTTGGTAGGTTGTAAACTAGTACTGTACTACTAATAAAGATAACCTGATGAGTATGTGCCGCAACTCTACTTTGCCTGTGACTTCTCTTTGCCTGTTTTGACGGCACCCGTGGGTTGAGAAGACGTTTTGCTGATGAAAAACGTCAGGCCTGCTTGTACCCGATGCCACCCGAAACTTTGAGCCAGCCTCTGCTACGCTCTAATCTGAATATAGCATTTGGTAACGACACTCATTGAGTCATGATTAAATAATAGGTTACTTTAGTTTGTAAGGTTTGAAAACGTATCGGTCCCCAACTCTCCAACAGCCTAGTGTTTGCACTACTTTTCACCAAACAACACAAATATATGAAACCTTTGTTAAGTTTATTCTTAGGCAGTTTAATAGATTCAGCTGCTCTACGCGTTAACAGAGTCGCATGATTTCAGGAATATAAAACTTCACCGGAGTTGCCAATTAACTATTATAATCAATCCGAAGTTTCCAATTAACTATTACATCAATCTAATAGTAATAATAATACATATTTTCTATAACAATATTAAATTGAATAATTACTATAACGAAATGTATAAACACAAATATTATATGATATTTCTTATGTAGTATTTGTGTTTATTTCTTATCTCTCAACAAAACCTAGCAGTCTTCCTCTCTTCTAAGATTATTGCGGTGCCCCACAGGGTCTATATAGAACTGTACTCTTAAAAAACACCTGTATATTACTATTATTAATTATTATAGATTGCAATAAATAAATGAATACGAATATAATAATATAATCTCTGATCTGGTTTCGATCCAAATGTTACAAAGAGATGTGACAAATATCGTTGATGACCAAAAGTGGGAAGTGGAGAAAACTTAGCTCCTGCCACAGGGATTAACGCTAAGCCAAAGAAGATGTAGACAATACGACGAAAAAGACCAATAACTAAGTTATGTTATCTATCAAATTCAAAATCGTTATTTTCACATGGGCCCCAAAGAGGCACTCATGAAAGTTGACTCTACTGCCAGATTTGCAAAATTACTTTGATTAAAACCATTGCAACTTTATTTGCGAGGAGTAAGGTAAACATACAATCACCAAATAAAATAAAACTTGCTCAAAGAATAACAATAATAATACCTATTTATGTACTGAAAGAAAAATTTAAACGTTACTTTTGAATTTCTCAAATACCCAATGCCCGAAAGGTAAATCATTTGCTCAATGTAAATATATATTTTAGACAAATTCAGATATTAGGTAAATGAATAGAAAATAAAGCTCTCAAACTAAATTCGGCTTTCAAAAGTTTTTTACTTTTTTCTGCTTTAGATTCACATATGTTTGAAAGCAGACGCAGGTGTCCTGGGATAGCCTAAATCTAAAATTCCAGATCTAGAAAACATGTTAAATTGAGTATATAGCTAGTATCTAGGTCTCGAACCCTGTTGGATGCGAATTGAATAGTTCTGAGTACTTTATGTATTTTTGAGAGAAGAAAATTGCCAGAAGATGTAATGTGCTTTTATTAGAATCCAAAGTCGTTTAGCTGATTTATTTGCTTGAGATCCTAGATATCTGAACAAATAAAAGGGTTGGTGTTTATGACCTTTTTAACTTTGAATGTACCCGATGTGTCTTCGTAGCTTTACACAGACTTAGCTCTACTTATTTTTATGGTTTTATCTACCAAATGAGAGTGCGTATTTTTTAAAACATTCTACAACCTACAAGAACCTGAGAAAATTGGCTCTGTATATTAATATTTCCATGATATTTTCTTACAATGTATTCCTCGTATTACTACGATTGTAATTTTTTGTTACATATATTTTTGTAATCTTTATATAAGTATATTTTTTTTTTTCTGTACGTGTGTATGTGACTAAACTCCTCCGAAACGGCTGGACCTATTATGACGCAATCTATTGTGTTTGTTCAAGGATTCATGAATGGTTTAGATTCAAGCAGATTAAATATTAATTTACGAAAAAATAATCATGCAATAAAAATTACTATATTAATACGTCCTCCGGATTTAGTGTAGTAATAGGCAAACATATAAACATGAAGGAGGTAATAATTTAGTCACGTGGCATTGTAACACATGCCGGGTAGAGCTAGCACTTATATGTTATAATGAATACGCACTGTACTTACTAATATGTTACGTATACAAGACGAAAGCTTAAGTAATTCCTACAATTTTTAACAAAAAATATGCTGTTGCCCACACTATGTGTCAAATGTTATAACAAAAACTAAATAAACATACACACACACTAAAAAAAATAACGTTTTTCACGTTGTAACATAATTCAGTTCGATAATTTATTTAAAGTAAAATAGAAAAAAAAATTACCAGGATTTGTAACCCTTTTTTACCGACTTCCCAAAAAAGGAGGAGGTACTCAAGTCGACTGTATTTTTTTTTTACCTCATAACTTCTCGCCACGTTAGCCGATTTCGATTTTTTTTTTAATTTGCAAGATGTTGCTTTCTGATTGGTCCCATTTAAATTTGATCAAGATCTGATCAGTAGTTCTTGAAATATTGTCAATAATGTCTATTTTGTGACGAATAATGCGTACTTCGACGATATTCTCGTTTACCCGAATTTAAAAGTTTCCAAATAACTTCTTTCGTTGTGAGCCGATTTTGAAGATTCTTTTTTTATTTGAAAGCTGGTGCTTTTTATGTAGATTTTTACAGTATTTCACGCAATTGGATCAAGATCTGATCTCTAGTTTTTGAGTTATCGTCAATAATGCGTGTTTATACATTAAATCTGATCAAGGTTCCGATGATAAAGCGGTAAAGTCTGTTTTTTTAAGCTTAGCTTGCGTTTAATTATTCATATCAATATGAACTATATTCACTTAAAATTTCATCACCATAGATAGCCCAAGCTGTAAAAGTTTTTTATGTCGTGTTTTTCGTGCTAAAATTGTTTCAAACACTTCCCTATAATACCCTCTCCTCCCGTTTTTAATACATTTCCAACGCAAACGTAAATTTCACCAAAACGCTTATAGCTATAGCCGTAAGTATCTTGAGTTATAGTATAATACAAATAAGATTGAAATTTGTAACGTAAAATTGACAAGTGGAAAAACATTTTAATTATTCATCACAGTATTTACTCAACACTTTTCGTCACACAAAAAGGTTGCGGATCAGAATTTTAAAGCCTTCCTATAACAAGTTTCACTTCAACAAAAGTTTGATAATACCTCCGACGCTCTATCTGGAAAGTGGCTGCTAAACAAAGCTAAGAAACTCTATCAAGTTCAAAATCACAGTTCAAATAAAAATACTAAATTATAATTCGGTCCAGCCATTTTTTTTTATTTATTTATTCATTAATAAAGTATAGTTTAATAAGCTATATATAAAAAAATCAATGCCACTTTTCGTTGTTATTTTATAACTCAAGAACGGGCTCACCAATCCAAACCAAACTTTTAGGCTTTGTTCGGACTATTTAGTAGATGGTTTATGTGAAGTTAGAACAAAATCGGTCGAGCGGTTCTTCATTTATCACACCCGGGCGAAGCCGGGGCGGATCGCTAGTAGCTAATATAAAGGCCTACCTACCCTCATGAATCTTTGTCCTCAGCACTAGGTCTCTTCCGAGCCTGTATTGCTGAGTAACAACGACCCTCTTAAGTCACTACAGCCAATACAATAAGTATTATAATAATATTTTAAAATATGGTAGTATAACTAGATATAACAATTTTAATTATCCTCCATAGATTATGTTAACTAAAACTAAAAAATGCTTTACTAACCTTATGCAAACAATAGTAAAATTAAACAAGTATATAGGGTATATCCAATATGTTTCTTTCATGTGTGTAAGTTTTCATATAAGTACTAGCTGACCCGGCAAACGTTGTTTTGCCATATATACATTATTTATAGGATTTTTTTTAATTAAATAAAAAAAATAGGGGTTGATCGTAGAGAGGGTGAAAATTAGGGTTGTATGTATTTTTCAATGCTGAATCATAAAAAAAACTGTCTGAAAAATAAAAATATTTTTTTGGGTTGAACAAATAAGGGTATCACTTAGGGGGATGAATAATAGATAACAACCTATTCTCAGACCTACCAAGTGTGAATATAAAATTTCATCAAAATCGGTTTAGCCGTTTCGGAGGAGATGGTAGCAAAAACTGTGACACGAAATTCTTATATATAAATATATATGTGTATTTGGGAGCTACGATGCCACAGACAGATACACACACACTACGTACTTATAACACCCCTCATTTTTATGCTTTAGGGTTATTTACGAAAACCCGGAGTTTTCTAAATCTCCACGTTACCTTGGTTCGAAATTCGCTTGGGGCCCGTTAGAATTTATTTAGCGCAGCCGCTAACTTATCCTCGTTTACAAATCGTTAACTTGAACAAGGAAAGGCCTTAATAGGTATTTAGTTTAACTTATTCCTTTTTTTAGCATTTATTTGATTCACTTTGGCCTATCCGTCCAAATTACTGAGAAAATTATATCACTATGAATTTATTGGAATAGTTTGTGAAGGGACAGATGGTGTTAGTAATGGATAGATACTTGGAAGGATTATCAATACCTAATTACCTACGTTGACCAAAACATTTAGTTTTTGTTCATTTTGTAATTCTGAGCAATAGTTTGTCATTGTGGTTCTTTATCTCTAATTTAACTTGCTTCATGTATAAGTGTATATGTCCAAATTTAACATACAACAACAAACAACACTCACAGCTCCACACTAAGTTCAAAGATTTGTATCGTGGATGCCGGACATACGCACTGACAATCACCCCAAAATCAGAAGCACGAATCTATTGGGAAGTAAGTATTATTCTCGGCAGGAGAACCCACGGCGCAGAGGGCAGAGACCTACCCACATATGAAACTTTGGTGACAGTTAAACAATATTTTGGTAACACAGAACTGGCCCAGCGAGCTCCTACTCCCTTCGAAAAGCTGACGGTCAAATAGAGCTGATAGATATCTATAAAAACTCCTTGATGACTTAAAAGTAAGTACTTTGTACCTATAATGTAGGTACGTATTCTCACTGAGCGATAAGATCGGCCTTTGTACTATAGTAGGTTAGTTTAAGTTTTCTTTCTTATGTTTCTATTATAATTTGGTGTTCAATAAAGTGTTATCTATCTGTCTATGCGACATGTCTATGCGACACAGATAGTGTCTTAGGCGTGTGAATTAATAGATAAGAACAAACAACAAAACATGAAATAGACGACAAAAACAGCTTACAAAGGTAACTAAACAAAAAAAAAGTGCCAAAATAGTAGTGACTGATTTTCAGTGGATCTAAAACAGTAAAATTTATATATATATACATATTACATTATTATAAATATATAACAAATAATAAATAAAATAAGTCTAAATACTACAAGAGAAGAGTGTATGTAACAGTAGTGTTTAAGAGTTTTCGAATGTCGAAATTTCGACAGAATAATAACGAAGGTATGTATGCATGAAGAACAGGTTAAGGCTCTTTAGAACGCCTTCAAAAACAATAAACACAAAAGAATTTTATAAAAGGTTTCTTACATAAAATTGCAAAATGTTTTGCCAAATTGTTTTGTTGTGTATTGTGAAGGATTTATTCTATTGTTTCCAGGTGTGAATTTAATTATTGTGACACATTAAGCTACCAATATTTTTACAAAAACAATCAGGTGAAGGTGACACATACTGTGAAGGTTACAATACGCCATTCAATGTACAGTATTAAAACAATAAATCGGCTTCTTTCAATATGTTTCTACACAGAATAGACTACATACTTAATATAATATTATAACTGATGACAGATTCTTTGTAGGCGCGATAAGTACCTTTTGTTCATCCTGCAGTGTATTCAAGTATATGATTTTAATATTTATTATTTAACGCTTTATAGAGATCTTTCATTCTAAATATGCCCCTCCATAAACATTTTCATACTTTTGACACTCGATAGTTTGACAAATTTGGTGGAGGGGCGTGCACATTTAGAATGAAAGATCTCTACCAACGTCTATGTAAACATATATAAATACCTATTTACGACAATATGATACAAGTCTTTGAACTTAGTGTAGGGCTGTGAGTGTGAATGCGTTTGTTGTTTGTTTTTTATTTACTATACCAGGTTTTGCCATCCAAAGGTTGACTGGAAGAGATCGCTCTTAACGATAAGTCCATTATAGGTACACAGATTAAAGTAATATAACATAACATAAACATAACCGCTTTCACACTCACTGCCCCATACTAAGTTTGATGACTTGTGTCGTAGGTACCGGAAACATTCACTTCATGGACAATCACAAGAAACAGAAATTTTCCTTGGGCAGAAAACTTATGTTCCCACCAGGAATCGAACCCGGTACCCCTGCTTAGAAGGCGAACGCTCACCCAACAGAGCCAACGGGCAGTTAATATGTTTGTATTTTTGCTTTATTGTTGCAATAAAACACCAATTATACCTACCTAATATAATTAATTGGCTTTTTGGAAAAGTATTTCAAAAAAATACTTTTTTGATCTTCACTGAAAACCCAACAGTCATCGTTTTTTCTAAAAAGTTAAGTAATCCCAACACAGACTAGAACCAAAATAGTTTATTGCAAATTTTTTTCTGAAAAATAAAACAAAACATACTGGTGTTGCTGGTACTTCACATTCATTAGACCCGAATTGCATTCAAGCGAAATTAAACGGGAAAATCTCAGCCATTGTAGTCCTAGGTGCCGTTTTTTGGGGCAATAATGGAGCTCGAAAAACGAGCAGTAAAGAACAAACAAGGAATCCTGATGCGACACTTAATTCCGCTTGTTTTTTCAGTCTAAACCAAGATGAACAAATTTTTACTTGTTGTGTTTCTATTCGAAAAGGGGGGGCTAGTTTTTTAAACGGTATGTGTGTTCATCTGTTCCCTCATAATTTCTAAACAACTTATCATAATTTGACAAACGAGGTGTCTTTTTTGTCCGCTGATTAAAAGCTATGTGACGTCACATTAAAATCAGCTCCTAGTGTTACACTTGGCAAAAATGCTGAGTCACGACCCGTTTGGCACTTTTTTGTTATGTTTAATTAGTTGCCTTTCTTATGTTTCTTTGTAAGATGTTTTTGCTGTACATTTTATGTTATGTTTATCTTGTTTATAGTGCCAAATAAATATTTCATTTATTAATTCATTCATTCCAATTGAATATGAGCACAATGTCAAAAATAATTATAAAAATATTTTTTTTATTAAATATAGGCAATGTTTTGACCACAATCTCACCAGATGGTAAGCGACGATGTGGTCGACGATTGAACAAGCTTGCCTAGAAGATACCTATTCACTCACGTCTTGAAGACTCCCATATTGTACTCATCAGGAAACACCGACTCAGGTAAGGAGTTTCATTCCATTGCGGTTCGCACAATGAATGTGGAGGCAAAACATTTTGTGCGCATTTGTGGAATGTTCACCATATAGCGGTGTCGCTTAGCAGTTTGTCTGCTTGTCCGATGATAGAACGGGGATGGAGGAACTAGATCGCAAAAATTCGCTCAACCTCATCTTGTGTGGTATCATTGAAAAGGGATTTTAAAATGAAAGTGGTGTTTGGTACGTCATATTTTCGTTAAAGGTACCGTTTGCGAGATATATCCCGTTAAGTTAGGGAAACTATTGTGTGTGAGATGTAAATGTTTCCGGCACCCACGATACAAGTCTTTGAACTTAGTGTGGGGAATGTGTGAATAGATGGTAGTTCAGTACCACTATGTACAATCGCGATCGTTTTCATAATAAAATATTATATAATATGTGCAATGCATTGTAACAGTTATACAGTGTACATAATATACGAGTTTCATATATCAGCAGATATGGCCAGCACAATTTACTATCAGTTTCCGCCTATATTTTTTTGCATTGCGGATTTTAATATGTAAAACCAGAGCTCAATACATATAGATATTAAATAGGTTTTATTTTATATTCTCGTTCCTATTGTTATTATAAAAAAATAGGAGATTATACAACGGTACAAATATTCTTAAACAAGGGCCATAAAATCACATTTTTATGCCTGATAGTGACTAAGTACGGGCCAATCGCCTATATTTCCTAAAACTAAACCAAAACTATATACAGCTAAGATCTAAGTAATCTACAAGATATCGAGCTTATAGGTAACTTAAGTGCTCAAGCCCACTACCAGTAGGTAACGTTCCCATTATGCTGGCGGCATTGCCTCATTGAATTGCAATGCTTATACGTTGAGACAAATAAGTACCAGCATTTTGATCACGCGTTGCCTCAACCAGGCGCCTTAGGGCCTTAAAACTGTGGTGCTCCAGCAGCTAAAACGAAAAATAGGCAAAATTCAAATTTGATAAGAATGTACCAGCAGTACGTTTCGCAACAGATTGTGTACATCCGTAAAATCTCCCCTAGTAAAAAGAAATCTAGTTTGGGAGCGAAATGGACCGACTAGTATCGTTTCTTCCAAAGGGGATGATTTGATCCAAATCCAATCGTGAGAACAAATGCAAGCCGCAATCTGATTCTTCTGCCCGAGGAAATAGATGTGTCGTCAGCCTTATACATACCTTCAATTCGCTCGAAGCGTTTCGCTCCTACGTTTATCATCCGTACAGCGAAGGAGTGGAACTCATTCCCTGCGTCTTTGTTCCCTGAACGGTACAATCTGGGTGTCTTCAAGTCTAGAGTGAATCACAAATAACCTTCTAGGCAAGCATGTTCCACCTTGGGGCGCATCGTCACTTTCCATCAGGTGAGATAGCAGTCAACTGATTGCCTATCTAGCATAAAAAAAGATTGTAAACAGTTTCTTTTATTGAATCGTCATTTACAACGAAGAAGTTGAACACATTCCTAGTGTCTTTTTTCCCTATTAGTCTTCTAGGCAAGCATGCGAAATATGTAAAAGTAAACCTTGGGCTTATACAGGAAAGTCATCTCTTTCCATTGAGTGATATAGTGGTCTTGCTTTTCCAGCATAAAAATAAAAATACCAAGATTTATCCTAAAATGTTTTTTCCTGTATATGAGTTGTCCCCCACCAATATTAACTGAATAGTTTGATTGAATAGTTCCAGGTAATTGCCGTGATACCTACCAGTCTTGAACTTGAACCAAGTCAGGCAATACGTTGTAGATAATAATGTGTTTTGACATAAAATTGTGATAAAATATCTTCCAGTGTACACATTGCACAAACTATAGGTACAGGTACTGTGAGGGACAAAAATAAATGTATAATTTCACGCGTAAGTAGGTACTATACAGCACCTACCTTAGGAGTCGGCTAAACAATAATATATTTTTTTTGTTTCTTTAAAGTGGATGAGCGAGATGGATAGATCATCTTGTGAGAGAGTGAAAGAGATCGCAACGTAACGCATACGTACATGCGTAGATATGCAGATAGAGTGCTTCTAATTATTTTTTAAGCAGTATTGTTCTGTTATAACTATCCTATGTATTTACCTTATTGCCTATATTACAAAATTGTTATTTGAAACCGTACTGTAGCCGTATTGTAGCATACCGATTGGGTAGCACGTACGACGCGACGGGCTTCAACTTCAGGCGAAGGTATTTTGTTATTGCATTCACACTTAACAGCCATCACAATAAATTCAAAGACTTATTGTAGGTGCCGAAAACACTCACATATCACACACATAATCTCATCTAGAACTAGAATCACAAGTCCCTTGGAAAGGCAAATTGTACTCCTGCCTGGAATCAAACTCAAGACCTACGGCGCAGAGGTCAGAGACGTGCCCTACGCGTCAATTAGGTCAACTTACGAGCGCGAACCCGAAGTCTACATTGGTAGATCGATGGTAGCATCCAATTATAATCTATTTAATCAAAACGCATTTCTATTACAGACAGTCTGAGTGAGTCTGGAAACATCGCTTTGCTGCTAACTTGGCTCAAGTAAACACTCTAGTACGGTAGTGCTCTTTGCCCACTTTGCCCTAACTTCCACTTGGTTTGCTCAACCTTCTGACTTGTTTGCTAAGCATGTCTACACAGTTGGCAAAGTTTTGGTACTTAATCCTTATTGAAAGCCTAGAGTTTATGAGATATGCATGGTAAAAACTTGCTGCTCTGTGCTGCTGTTAAGAATTCGCTCTTGTTAAATCTTTGTTAAAACAGATACATATGGAAATACACTCACACACGCATATACAAGGACATCAAAACAACACAAAGCACAAGACGCGAAAAACAAATAAAAGAATAATGTTGAAATCATACCTAACTTAGGCCTTTGCTGTATATAGTTTTCTACATACAAATATAAATAATTAAACGCAAGCAAAGTTAAAAAAAAACCGACTTCACCGCTTTATCTTTGGAACCTTGATCAGATTTAATGTATTAAACATGCATTATTGACTATAACTCAAAAACTACTGATCAGATCTTGATCAAATTTTCAATGGGACCACATGAAAAACACCAGCTTTCAAATAAAAAATGAGGCAACACTAGAACTTTAATAGGAGTGATGATTTGCCTACACTCATGCACGTTTCCGAATTATTAACGGTTAATAAATAATCCGCCGTAATTACACCTTAACACCCGAATAATAAGAAAGATTTCTTCTAAGGAAACGTTTAAAATGCGTGTGAATGAACACTATCTAAATGCTTTGTTAGTTACTTATTCTTTGTTTCTATTCTTTTTTGTTTTTTTTATAATACCTACCAGAATTACCCCGTTCAGTCGCAATGAGTTTAATAATGTTAAAATAATTGTATTTTATGTATTACATTAGGTTGTATTCACATGTATTACGTCTATTATACTCGTATGTGTATTTTTTTTCATATTTTGTTTTCTTTTAATTTATTTTGGTCATAACAACAAAATCTTTTAATAGTGTCATATTTTTACCACTTTTTATTTTTGATGCATGCCTACAGCCTCCGCTTTTCAACCATGTGTGGTTGACTGGTAGATAATGCCTTTAGCGTTAAGCACAACCCTTTGTACCTTTTTTGATCAATGAAGAGTTAAATAAATAAATAAATAATTATAAGTTTTTGGAAAATTATACAAAATCGACCACGACATTGTTTCACTTTCGCGACAAAACTCAGTATGAAATCTTTTAACACGTTCAATGCGTTTGTCTACGACACCGTGAATAAGATAAGCCGATTTGGCACAAATATTGTGCCATATGGAGTTAGCTTTCCATTAGTTTCCGTGTTTCTTTTTTAAATTATGGCCCCGCAATCTTGTGCATTTAGCCAGTGTCAAGTAATAAAATATTTCAAGTTACACAACAAGAACATTTCATATAGAAGTCCTAGTCACAAGTCATATTCGAGTCATGCTTTGATAAAATGATAGAATAGAATAGAATATATGTTTATTGTATAAAACTGTGTACAATGTTCTTATATTATACTATTATTAATAGTAATTATTATTAATAGAAACTTTACTAGAACTTCCATTGGCGTATGGCTACAATTAGAAGCATAGATATAGGAAATCTAATTCGTTGTTTGATTTTACTCTGTATCAAATACAAGCAGGCAGGGAAAGTCAATTAAGTAGTGAATATATCTATGTTAACAATATATCTATGTTGTTGCGCTTTCTCTTTCTAGGAATGAATGTTTTATATACGGCTTCTATTATACTGAGAAATTGTTAAATTCAAGTCGTTGCCCTTTAAATTCACTCACATGATTTTACCTCAGAAAAGTATCGCGAGCATACAATTTCTAAAGATTTACGATACATAACATTTACATAAAATGTCACTTGAATAGAGTAAGAATATACCTATAAGTTACTCTATGGGAAGCTTTACCTAGAATCATGCCTAGAATATTCTCGTCGTTACGAAGCCTGAAAGTTTCTATTGCGACTACTTCTGTGAATATATTATTATAAATAGATTTACTTCTCTAAATCCTCGTACCAAAGTCGTGTCAAATCACGATGAACAACAATAGCGATATAAATCCCTACTAAATCTGTATAAAATAATGGGATGCGACCTTTTGGAACTCAGACGCGCGCGGTCCGCCTCGGCCAGCCGTAGCGTCGGCAAACTCGCGTGGAAGCTCGCGTAATATGCGAGTTTTGTGTTCTGTGCGCGTGGATTTCTGCTCGAGTTTTATTCTAAATGCGAGATGTATACATTATTTGTGATTATTTTAGTGTGTAATAAATAATGAGAGGAAAAAGGGATAAAACTTTGAATAGTCAATCACGCCGAATAGTTCTGGCAGTTGATTTCGATTAAGAACTAAGTCGGTGTTTCAATGCATCAAAAATTATGACACAGTTTGCTATAGATAAATAATCTAGTGATTAGATAATTATATTTTCAAGATATCCTTTTTACGAAGTTATGGGTTTGCTCAAAAATACAAAAGAAAAAACCGAGCGAGTTGTTAGGGCCGCAGGGATATCAAAAGACTACATTTTTTTTTCTAACGCTACTTGAAAACTATAATTTTCAATTTACTTTGACAAGGTCTCATCTCATTCTAATCGCGCGCGGATTATAACTGATTTTGAAGGCTACTATAAAACAAAATTATCTGTACTTTGGTGACTGGTATATCGGTACTGGAACAAAGTAACTTACTAAACCTTAAAGATTTGGTTGATATCTTCTACCCAAACCTTCAGGAATGTAATAAACTATGATAAGTTTAAGGTGTCGTATAATTTATTAGGGTAAGAAGGCGGGTACTTTGCAACGTGTCAGCAATGCTCAGGTAAAGTTACAATGGCGAGGCGCTGGTCCTTTCAGACTACCCTCTTTGTATCACCATCCCAAAGAAGGTCGCGGGTCAGTCCATCCGTCACTACGAAGTCATTCTAACAATTTATCTCGCTTGAGTCTAAGACTTTCATTTTGAATGGCTTGCTATCCACGAAGATCCCATTTGTTCGCGATAAATATACTTCCAATATACACAAATGGTAAGAAGAAATTGTTAAGGATTTACAATTTTCTTTCCACCTTGCACACCGTGCATCGCTACTCTAGAATACTTTATTGATATTGTCTCTTTCCCTGGACGACTGCGCAATTTATTTTCTCTTCTTTTTGTACGGCAATAAATATTGTCTGCGCTTTGTTTTGCCACCTTTGGGAAAACACGTTTACACTCTTTTCATCTAGACAAGTCAGCGATTTATTTTAAAACTGTAGAGGTCTCTTAAAATTCGTGTATCAAAGCCAGTAAAAAAAATCAGTTTCTATTCTAAAATAAATTACGACGGATTGTCGTCCAATTGCAACAACAGCTATGAAGCTTTTCATGCGTCTTCATTTTAATAAAGAGTGCCATCTAATTTATTAATGTCTTGTGCTAAGTTAAACAAATAAATCAACTTTTTGTATTGTCGACTAAATATAAAAGACCGCGCTTTACCTAGCACTCCATTTAACTGAAAAAAAACTAGTAGCAAAGGCTTCAAACGTTTCACAAAACAAGTCGTAAAAACGTCAGGTCACATCACGTAGGTGTTCCATGACCGACGGCCCGCATTCATTTGTAGGCAGATAAGCCGCAGGCTTTGCCGGTATCTGCTGCTAGATTGCCTTTGTCAGAAGCTCCGGAACATTCTACATACATGAAGCAAGTTATCAGCATAGAAGTTGCTTGCAAGCGAGTTACGAGATGACGTATTAAGGAGAGTGCTTGGGGATTAAATTCAGAAAATGTGTCCACACATTATGCCTATTTAATAACAATGGAATCTTTGAGAGTCGATTAAATGTGCTATTTCCTACGATAATTCCATATGAAATTAAAATCGCCAGTTATCAAGTTGGGGAATTTAGCTGCCCTCTGAGTCAGGCCCTTGATTCGTCCGAATTGAGTAGAACATAGTTTTATGAAGTTGTATGTAGGTATTATCAGGTGCGACCGCAGTGGAACAAAGGCGCCACCTGCCCGGAAACTGCTTTAAACTTGTCTAACTAATTCGAAATGCCGTATCGTGTCGAAGTTGTGACTTTGGGGTATGAAGTTTGCATGATTATTCAACGCGCGCCTCTTGCAGGCGTTTTAATTATCACACCTTTTGCTCGATGCTCCATTGTTTCAAGATAGAAAATTTTAAGTGTAAATTGTTTCTGAAAGCGGAGATGACTGAAACTAAATTTTGTGGCTTTTAGTAACAAAATATAATAACTTAATTAACAAGTAATACTTTAAACAGTTTTTTTCAAATCAAGCTTTTACCAGTTGTAAATAAAAAAGGACTAAAAAGTTATATAACCAAAAAACTTGTCAAGAAGAATCAAACGAAATTAGATGACTTTATCACGTTTAGGTCAGAATTTCTTATGAACATCTTCCGTCTCCATCATAAGACCAGCTCCTTGGTACCATATCATTGTATTGTCACCGAAGATACATATTTACATTAAAAAAAATTGATTGATACATGAAAGCTTATAAGTTCCTGAATATCTCTGTGACAAAAGTACAAACATACATAGTTGACAAAAGCTAACATAAGATACTATTTTAATAACTGGAATTAATGTGACCTTCTACAGATAATTAAATCATTTTTATTACACATGCTTGTTCATATTAAACCCTTTGTAAAGTTACCACGAAGACAGTATAACATGGCTTATCAGCAGGCATAATTATCAGGAAGGTCCACATAACTCTGTCTGACAGAGGCGTTACATTGTTCGTGTGATCAGATAATATACAGAGGAAGCAACGGGGTAGGGAAATAACAGCTCTATGGGACCTATTCACCCCACTTTTACCAAAAATTGAAGAAGAGTATGAACTTTGTTAAGTATTTTTTTAAGTTGTTGTTTTTTTGTAAATTCTATTGAAAATATAAACAATCATACTAATGTTACAAATGTGGTAGGTAGTTTGTTTATTAGAGGTTACGTTTAAAATTATTTTTCTGTGTAATTACTCAGTAAACTTTGAAAGGTATGTAGTTAGTTTCGGCTATCTTCAAGTGAGATAGTGGTCATATGTTTGTTTATCTTAAATTGAAATAAAACAGTAACTACGGTTCCAAGTTCCGACTAGAAATCTTTAGTCCCCTGGAACAGAAGAAGCTTACTTAGAACTCTAGATTGAAAAAATATAATTTTTCGTTTCCCAGATGAAACTAAATTCTTAGCTGGGAGTGCCATAAAACAGAAAATATATTTATTCGAATCTCTCGTGATCATGGCCGGTGCTGCCCCGACGAAACGTCGGGATAAGTCAAAATAATGCTATTTTGAAAATAAAAGCGCGAAAAGACCTTTCAGTACAAAGAGATCAGAGCTACGTTGAGTTTGATATACGAACCAAATATAAAATCTCGTTTTGCGTGAGAACAACATAAGTTAAAACTATAATAAAATATTGGACGTTCTAGTCCGATCCGATTTCTTTTGCGGAGTATGACCGATGTTAGTGTTTCAAAAGACCTAACGTTGCAAAACTTTCACCACAATCATATTTTTCAAATTATACCCTCTAATAAGTATGTATTATCTTAAAATAAGAACTTAATCTGTTTTCGTTACTTACACTTTTTTGCGACTCATAAAATTGACACATCGTCTTAGTAAAAACATGTGGAGTAGGTTATTTTTTAGAATGAAAGATTTGGTAGTGAACCCAATCTGAACAGTGTTTTAACAACAAACAAACGCATTCACACTCACAGCCCCACACTAAGTTCAAAGACTTGAATCGTGGGTGCCAGAAACATTCACATCACACACACATTACACCCAGAACCAGAAGCACAAATATCCCTTGGGAAGGAATTAGTGCTCCTGCCGGGAATCGAACCCAGGACCCACGGCGCAGAGGGCGGACACCTGTCCACTGCGCCAACTGGGTCGGCGTTTTACTTTGTTTTAATCCATCGTTTAAAAACATACTACCAACGCTACTGTTCCTCATCTATATTATATTCAATTGATTTTATTTTATAGCATTAGCCATGCTAGGCAGAACTATAGTGATAAATTTAGAAAGGAAAAATTATCCCGCCTCAAGCGATAATTTTTCCTTTCTAAATTTATCACTATATTATATTCGTACGAATCTATTATTATATATTTTTTTATTTATGCCACAAAGGCATGCATTTGACCACTATCTCACCTGATGCAAAGTAACAATGCGGCGGAAACAGGAACATGCTTGTCTAGAAGGTATCTATTCACAAATTAATGAAATACGTGTGTATTCAACCGTTCGCCCCCTCTGTAATCATTCGGAAGTAGCCGAACGGTCGGACGGGCGGACAGTCGTAAATTTCACCTTTTATGAGCCATTATATTGGCGATAATTTTACTGGGACGTCCGTTAGATACCCATTTTTGAGAAAACATTCATTTCATTGCTCTTATTTCGTTACAAATTTGAAACTTGCAGTTGATATCTTTAGCTTAGATAAATACAACAAAGCGCTCGTTTTCTTTTTTTTATGCGGGATAGGCAAGCTTTTGACCACTACCTCATCTGATGAGAAGTGATGATGCGGCCGAAGATGTGACATGATTGCCTAGAAGATGAAGAAAATATTTCTACAAAAAAAGTGGATAAATTCGTCATCTTTCTTTCTAACTTTTAATTTATGAATCCATGTTGTAAAAACATATTTTGCCATGAGTTTTTATGACCAACCGCCTAACAGACTTAAACACTCTTTGGAAATGATTTTGTGATCTACCGAATTCTCGTTCGTTAATCAGCAGGAGAGAGATAACTAACACTGTACAAAAAGAATGCAATAAAGAAACAATATTTGGTTGGTTTTCCGTGGTTACGTACGTACGTGGCCACGGTGCAAATATAGATAATAAAATTGCTGAGCTGTGTTTCGCTTTAACAGCTGAACCGATTGGGATGACATTTGGAATGTGCATATCTTATTATACCTAGGATTAACACATAGGCTATTTTTTTTACTTGATAATAGAGAGCGAAGCCGCGGGACACGGCTAGTCCCACTAATATTATAAATCCGAAAGTTTGTGTGTAAGTGTGTAAGTATGTTTGTTCCCTCTTCACGCTTTAACGGCTGAACGGATTTGGATGAAATTTTAAATATACATAGATTATACCTAGGATTAACACATAGGCTACTTTTTAACTTGATATTAGCGGGCGAAGCCGCGGGGCACGGCTAGTATGTTATAAAATAAGTCTTGCTGAGTTAGTCACTAACTTGATCCTAGTACAGGAACAACTTCTGCAAGTATTTGAAAATAAAACCGCACATTAAACCGAGTATTTGTATTTTTTTATTATTCAAAATACAGCAGTTATTGACTTAGTACCTACTCCAGGAAGGAAGTTCGTCTTCGTGGAGCTACTTATGCGAAGCGCCTGAATGTTTAAAAAGATTTGTGTTCTCTCTAAGATTTATTGCCGTTCGTATATTATAAGTGCTTTTTATTTATTGTAGCGTCGACTACAATTTAAAAATGTATATTTATGTTAACATAGTGTAAGTGATGATACCATAATTTATCACGTATAAGTGTATCAGTCCTCGTCTATCTCCTAAGAAAAAGAGATGAAGTTTGAATTCAGTAGCATCTTTTGCAATGTTACTATGTTTGTTAGGGTGGAATCTTGCAACTTCTCTGTCGGTTGAAGATATCTGCTTGAAGCAGATATCTTCAACCGACAGAGACGGTCGTGACGTCGTTAGACGTCATTCTAAATCCAACACAGCGGAACACCCAAAATGGCGGACAAGTTATTTTTAATGCACTCCTACAATATGGGTATCAAATGAAAGGCTGGCAGAAAAGAACTCGAAAAATAAAGTTACGTCCGCCTATTTAATTTAGAGTGAGACTAAATCAAATAGGCGGACTTCTAAAAGCTTGTTTTTAAAAGTTTTTAACAAGTACTCGTAGCTTATTTATATTATTGTATGCTATGAGAAAGACAAGCGACTCGATCAAACGATGCACGATGGTTCAGAATTTTGAGCTTAGTATCCTGCTTATTAATAAAACTGCGCTCGTCAAGTAGGATTTTTTTTGCCGACTATTTAAATACGCCAGATTTTCAGAACTTCATACCCTGATACATTAGATGTTAAATAAAAAAGGAAAAGGTTATATTTGAACACAACTTCTTGGCGGTAGAATGATAGGCAGAGATGTGGTATTTTCCCAGATGGGGGATATAAAAGAGTTCCACCACTACACAATGATTGGCAGTATTTGGTATACAACTGTGAACTGCCAACTACTGCCACTATTAACTTAGATTATGGCAAGCAACTTTATGGAACACAAGAGAAAGCTCTGTTGAGCTATAGATTTCTATTTCATTGAGCTCATCAATATCATCGATTGTTAATCAATGACTTGTCTTGTCTCGCGGGCTGATAGTGTGTGACTGGTGCTGACTATTTCGTTATGAAATCTTTTCAAAATTTTCGTAAACTTTGTGCCATTAATTTAAAATAATCAGAACTAAAAGTTTTAAAACTACACACATTAACGATGACAAATGAAACTAGTGGAATAACATACATTCGCAAATTCATTGATACTCATAAATGTAGGGATCTAGTGTTTGAATCAAACCAAGTGGTCATTTTCTCTATGAATCAATAAAAGCAGTCAATGCTGCTCCATAGATTTCTACTGTTTTATTGCTTTTCTACAATCTTTTATTTAACTTGCGATGTTTGTATGTTCGGGTGAAATCTTGTTACTGAATTGTAAAGCAGTAATCCTCCACCAATTGAGATGACATTTTGTATGCACGTTTAGTTTGGATGACAATACATGGTTAGCAAAGTGACGTCATTTGATCCCGCCTATGTTAGGTCCATGGGTATCAAATGAGAGAATTAGCTGAGGAGGTTACGAATATAACAATAAATAACTATTAAATCTTGTATTGATTTTCTTAGTAATATTATGTTCCTTGACATGAATGAAAATGTTTGATCTTTTTTCTTTGCGTCGGCAACAAATGAAACAAATTGTTTGTGTATGTCCTCTAGGGGGTCAGGGGTCAGGTCAGGTGAACAGAAAGGAATGATCCTGTGTGACGACTTTTTGGATCATTTCGTCAGGCTACTCCAAATTTATATGTAATAAAATAAATTGCCTTAACGTTTCATGCCAGCTAGAAGCACGTCATGCTTCTCTAGTTAATGTATTTACCTACACAGAATGATAACGACTTCTACCGAATTGGTGAGAAATAGGACAAGAGGTATATTTGCTTAGGACAAGACTTGGGTTCTAATTTAGTACTCGGATGAGTACACATCGCATTGTGATCTTGTTAGTTTTATCTGTGAATCTGAACTGCTACGACAATTATATTAGGTACTCTACACAAAGGTGAAAACCCACTAAGTAAATAATACGATAAAACAGGTAGATTAGGTTAGAGTTTATAAATAAGTACGGACCGTCATACCGGCATTCTCGGCCTTATTTAAAATTTGCCATGTCCATACAATACTACAATACAATAATTCTTTATTACACACCAAATAAAATTAATATTGTGAAAATTAAAGTAATACAGTTATATGAGATAGTACAAAGAGCGGCTTTAAGCGATTTCTGCCAGATAACCTTTGGATGGACAGAAAATATTAGGATGATTAGGGTTGGTATGGCGTTCTATACTTATATATAACAAAATAATTTTAACTACTTATAGATGGACAGATAATGCTTATAACGTTTTAAATATGGCAATATAGCTTCTCTTCAATTTAACAAGTCAATATACAATAACATATCAAACAACCCGACTGTGTAAAAAATGAACATTTTATTTAACACCTTCATTTATAGGTATTTCGTTAATAGGGTGGATAGTTTTATCTGCCCTACCCTCTAGTAACAGCTTATAGGACTAACGTTGTTTCTTCTTAACACCTGTGGTTAATTGCCTATATTTTTGTCTTATCAATACTTTTTGTTTTTAATTAAAATTATACCTACATAACTTTGGAAATATATACTTAGGGACAAAATACCGCTATCTAAACAAAAAAAAATGTTTATTTCCAAAAAATATTTTACGGGTTCGTACTTGCAGAGCTCTTTTCAACAATACTCCACACGGGAAAAAGAAAATGTTAAAATATTTTCCCCCACTGGGGCATACACGCATACAAGTATTGTCAAAAAATATAAAATTTATATGAGCTATAAATACTCTCTTAGAATTTGAAGTTATTCATTCGAATGGTTTAGACGCTAAATGTATGATAGACGCACAAAGTGCTGAGCTACTTAAGTTAACTTAGAGACCTCACTACACTCTTCTTATCTGTCAATAATGTTCAACAGTGTGACATCACTCCCTTAAAATTACTATGCACCAATTTTCCAAATTATTTCATGTTATAATTAAGTAAGTTTTAAGTTAAAAGAAAATATATTCAACAAGTTTTCAACACGAAAATCAGGTTAAGCCCGTATGATTACCTAATAGGTCGGAGATTGACTCAAGTCTAATAAGTCTACGCCGTTACCTCGTTACACGTTCTACGTAGCACGACTTAGGTCGTTAGGTGGATCCTAACGACCTTTGTCACCAATTAGTCACATCAAAGAAACGTTGTCTGTTGTTTAAAGGTTAAAACTACCCCAAAAAATCCTTCATTATTGGTTTAACATTACAAAAATAAAAATTGATGCCGTACCAACATAAATACCAAAAATGAATATGAAAAATTGTTAATTCGACAAACGAAAGACATAGTATGGTACAATTTATTTATTGACTTTATTTAAAACGGCTAACCAGTTACATTAACTAAAGGAACATTATTTCTAGATACAATAATGTCAAATACAAGATAATATGAATGTCTCTTAACAGTAATAGACAATACAATCACTTTCATTGCAAAATCAAGTGTACATACAAAATGAAAATAAAATATACTCAATAATGTATTGCAATAATGTTTACAAAAATAGGTTACACTTTTTAAGTAAACACATGACATATAAGATACTATAAAATGTCTCCTAACAGTAATAGACAATACAATACAAGTGCAAAACCAAGTGTACATACAAAATGAAAATAAAATATACTCAATAATGTATTGCAATAATGTTTACAAAAATAGGTTACACTTTTTAAGTAAACACATGACATATAAGATACTATAAAATGTATCTTAACAGTAATAGACAATACAATACAATCAATTTTAATTGCAAAACCAAGTGTACATACAAAATGAAAATAAAATATACTCAATAATGTATTGCAATAATGTTTACAAAAATAGGTTACACTTTTTAAGTAAACACATGACATATAAGATAATATAAAATGTCTCTTAACAGTAATAGACAATACAATACAATAAATTTTAATTGCAAAACCAAGTGTACATACAAAATGAAAATAAAAAATAGTCAATAATGTATTGCAATAATGTTTACAAAAATAGGTTACACTTTATAAGTAAACACATGACATATAAGATAATATAAAATGTCTCTTAACAGTAATAGACAATACAATACAATCATTTTTTATTGCAAAATCAAGTGTACATACAAGATGAAAATAAAAAATACTCAATACTCAATAACGTTTACAAAAATAGGTTTCACTTTATGGTTGAACACATGACTCTAAGGGACATGACATACAAAGCACCCGAGGCGCGCGCCCTTTACTGCCGTCATAAGGAAAAAAGACGTACAAAGTGTTTGTCAAATTGAGTAACATACGTCATAAATGTCTTTTTTATATCATGTCCCTAATAGTACACATGATATATTTTTCCACAGAGCAATTCCTTCCAGAAAATCATAAGAAAATACAGTAGTTGTAGAATGTTGAGAGATTATTTGAAATACATTTTTAATTTATTTTTCCATGATAAATTACGATTTTTGGTGTTGCAAAATGCCTGAAAATATCCTCATTTAGAATGCATAGATGGAACACCAAACCAACCGGCAAGCATTTTAAAATTTAAAAAACAGAACCAAAATGTAAAATGGTAATGAGAAAACAGTCGGGGCCAAGCGATTACCTCTAAGATCCGATAATGCCGTCGTTTTTCTTCCATAATCCTGAAAAACTGATGCAGCCCGAGAGCATTACCGGAACGGCTACAAAAACGATTCCCTTACTAATATAAATAAAACCTTCGGATTCCTGTTTTAAATCCAATGCTGTCGGGAATTCTTTCACGAAAATGAATTGCTCGGGATCTGCGGTTGGATACACTTTTTACATTGTCGGAGACTTTTGAGTGGATGCTTTTATAGCCAATTTGTCTACTTGCTGAGTTAAGATCAACCAAATGAGTTCGATGGTTCTGGCGCAATAGGTTCGTGCGCCAAACTATAATATGTTTTAACCTCCGAAGAAAAATAAGAGTGCTAAGTATACATTTGTTGTGAGTATCTGTGTGAATCTGCCCGTTGGCTTAGTTGGGTGAGCATTCGTCTTCTAAGCAGAGATATCGGGTTCGATTCCCGGCGGGAAACTTTTCTCCTTTGTTGTGTTGTGTGTGTGATGTAAATGTTTCCGGCACCCACGACACAAGTCATCGAACTTGTGAGGCTGTGAGTGTGAAAACGTTAATGTTTATATCTGTTTTTGTGTATCTGTATGTCTGTCTGTGATTTACCTAAACGGCTCGACCGATTTTGATTTATAAGTATTTTTTAAATTAATTATTAATTTGTCTTCGAATGCGGTAGAGGGTTAAAGGTGACGGTGTAGTCGTTTTCCAGGTAAATCGTCGGTGATATTTTCAAAATTGTATTGTCAACTTGTTAGTCAGTTTCAGAGTCTAAATGTACCTAGACAAGCTAATATAAGTAAAGTTCTAATAAAAAAACACCAGAAACATTAACACTTTATCTGAAACTTTCGTCATTTGTTGCTATGTATATAAAAGTAATTTTAAACATAACACCTTATCTATAGTTTTTCCCTTTAACTTGCTACTCCTACAAAAAAAGAGATAAGTAGATAATTTAATCATCGGTACGCTACGTTTTTTTTTTACCATGTTTGCAAAAAATGTTATCTATAAAAAAACTTCAATCATCAAAGCGCGCGCTGAGTGTTGCTGCCAAGTGCCGTGTTTTAGACACGCAATATACTCTTATATATGTATAACTAGACGTGCCCCGTGGTTTAGCCCGCATATATCAAGTTAAAAAACAATATATGTGTTAATCTTAGGTAAAAGCTATTTACATTCCGAATCCGTTGAGCCGTTACAGCGTCAAGAGAAAACAAACATACTTACACTTAGACATTTACACACAAACTTTCGAATTCATAATATTCGTGTGATATATATAGAACTGAACGACTAAATAGAGAGTATAATAAGAATATTATATGGTTACATATAAATATTCCTATTCTGGCTACAGGTCCCAGGTAAATGATCAACTATTACAATACTCTGGAAATCTACAATGCCTCAGCGCTGAATAGATACATACAGAGCCTAATCCATCTTTAACTTTTTTTGCATATAAATGGGTGGTTTTATGATGATCACCAAAATGTTTTGTTAGTAATTTTGTAGTTAGACTTCTATGAAATTAATTTTAAAGTTATAAAAATGAGAATATAGATTTTTTTAAGTTTTAAGTATATGTTACTATATTTTTTTTATTTGAAATGATAAATCAATTGTTGGAGTGGTAGTAAAGAAGTAAAGAAGACACTTTGCGTTCAGTTTCCGCGCCCATCACAACCTTTCTATGAACATTTGTGTCAATAAATAATGTAGTCTTTTGTTCTCGCTCATGAATGGGAATAATCATACAAACAATAGAATAAAACTAGACTAGGCTATAACTTATGAAGTGAGTATACACAGCTGAGGTGTCCGAGTGGTTAAGGAGTTGGACTTGAAATCCAATGGGTTATACCCGCGCAGGTTCGAATCCTGTCCTCAGCGACTATTTTTTTTGACATATTTTTCAAAGGGTAATGCGTATGGAAAATTTCAATAGAATAAAATTACACTGAGCTATAACTTATGAAGTGAGTATACACAGCTGAGGTGTCCGAGTGGTTGAGGAGTTGGACTTGAAATCCAATGGGTTATACCCGCGCAGGTTCGAATCCTGTCCTCAGCGACTATTTTTTTTTTGACATATTTTTCAAAGGGTAATAGCGTATGGAAAATAACAATAGAATAAAATTACACTGAGCTATAACTTATGAAGTGAGTATAAGAAGCTGAGGTGTCCGAGTGGTTAAGGAGTTGGACTTGAAATCCAATGGGTTATACCCGCGCAGGTTCGAATCCTGTCCTCAGCGACTATTAATTTAGACATATTTTTCAAAGGGTAATGCGTATTGGAAATTACAATCGAATAAATTACACTGAGCTATAACTTATGAAGTGAGTATACACAGCTGAGGTGTCCGAGTGGTTAAGGAGTTGGACTTGAAATCCAATGGGTTATACCCGCGCAGGTTCGAATCCTGTCCTCAGCGATAATGTTTTTCGCTTTCCCGCAAGAGTGCTTTTGTTGAGATCTATGAATAATCGTGCAATGATTTGTGTCGTTAGGCCTGGAAACATTCACATCTCACACACCACCAGAGCAAGAAACACAAATTTCTCTTGGGGACAAAACTTGTGTCTTCGCCGGGAATCGAACGCGATATCCGCTGCTTAGAAGGCGGACCAAATAAGCCAAAGGAAAGTTCTTCGATCCAAACGATCTTCTAGAGAACATCCTATCATTGTACATAGCCCATCACATCTAACCGTCCTTGCGCCATGTAGTATACAGACAAAGGAAGCAAAATGAACTAGAACAACACGCCAATACCTAACTAGCCTCTAATAGTTAATACAATCACTGCTTTCACTTTGACTAGCCATTTGATTAAACTGCCGAACGTTCCAAACACTTGTTAGGTGATTACAAGCATAACTAGTGAAATAGCAAATTAAAATAGATATAGTTGTAATATATCTTTGGTAATATTGGGATTAGATTATAATTATTATAGTATGGCTAAGGGTGTATCATCGTCTCTTGGAATCCAGGTTGATTGCGACTGATTGCTATGCCTGCCCACAAGCTAAATTGACAAAGGCTCCTAACTAACCCTCCGTTTACGAATCTATGTATACGGACATTAATAATGGATTGCCGCTTCATCCCTTTGATGTATGATTGAAGCGTAGCTCATTAGTAGTATTACCGGATCCGGCGGTCGCAGGTTCAAATCCACCACTTGTAAATTTTTTTGTGAAGTACATTGTGATAAAATCCACGGTATTCTGGCAATTTTCTGATGCTCGCCAATGCTACCACTGTCTTCTATACTTGTGTATATGACTGAATTCCTCCCATGGGGCTAGACCTATTTTGATGATTTTTTTCCGTGTGTTCAAGTGGAATAAAATAATGGTTTAGATTCCCAAAATAAATTCGATAAAAAATGCTTTTTAATTAATTAATTTCGTAAACGTAGCCAGCATTCCGGGCACTTTTCTTTGGCAAGCGGTTTACAAAATTTCTGAGTGCTATTTGTTTTATTCCACTTTTGTAATCTTATCTGACATTGTTATTATTATTTAAAGAACTAGCTGCGCCCCGCGGTTTCACCCGCGTTGATAATGATGAAAAGTGATGATGATGATGATGATGAAAAATAGATGTTGGCCGATTCTCATAGATACCGGATAAGCAACAAAAAATTTCATCAAAATCGGTCAAGCCGTTTCGGAGGAGTATGGCAACGAAAACTGTGACACGAGAATTTTATATATTAGATAAATACGGTTTTTATTTCGTTAGTTGACTCCGCTAGTATAACAGTAAAAACATTTCATTTAATGTACCAAATGAAGTCCAGCAACCTTTGTGAGCCAGTCCTACTTTTGTATTAGTATGGTTACTATCTATGTTCACCTCATCGCTTACTGAGAGGCGATATAGCGGTACAACCTTGGCCTATCGGCTAGATTTTTTAAAAATAGAATGAGAATCCAATTATTGTCTGTAAATTACAAATGTATCATATACATTGTTAAAAATTGTTAGTTAATTCAAACTCATTACAGTTATTGTTTACAAAAACATATTATTCATTCACTTTAATCTATTACCTACTGTAGGTATACACAAAATGCACATAGGCGACGTACATCGCTATGCCACTGTGTTAAGAAAGCTTTTACCAGTTGTAAATGAAAAGGACTAAAAATGTATATAACCGGAGAACTTGTCAAGACAAATCAAACGACCCCAAACTCTATGGATTTATCTTGTTTAGTTCCGAAGTTCCTATGGCCATCTTCCGTCTCCATCATCAGACCAGCTCTATGTTACTATATCATCGTATTGTCACCGAAAACACATAAGTATACCAAATTTGAGTCCAGTAAAACTTTGGGAAGAGGGGCTAATTTAGTATGCATGATTTGATGGGTTGATTGTTATCTCGACCGACCGGAACTCGACTGCGCGGTCGGGTTGCCACCTTTAATTGTTGTTGTTGTTAACTCGGCCACTCATACAAAGTACAGTCGTAAGAAAATGTGGTGTAAATCAAAATATTATTATTTCTATCATATTTTCAAGCAATTATGTAAACGTCAAAAACTTCCCAACCTTCTGATGAAGAGAGTAATTTTAGAATACTGTAATGCATATCTTACTCATCTGTTATGGTATATCAAACTTCTTACAAAAAATCAGTTCAACACTTTTATTTAAATTATTACTTCGATTTGTTTGCATCCCATTCTCACAATCCAATAATGGGCCATAAAATAATAAACGTACCTAATTTATCGAAAGAACAGCAGGGATGCCAGTTGCGGTCAACCTAATGACCGAAACGCGTTACGAATTACGACTCAATAGTAGGTACATTTGTATACGGGCAACACCGCAGACCAATAATATATTTGGATAACGTGTACACTCATAGTATTGTTCCTTAATTTACTGCTATGTTTAATTAGGAGCATTTTATTATTTACTAGCTGCGCCCCGCGGTTTTATTCGCGTAAGTTCTGGACTCGCGGGAATTCCATCCTATGTGTTAAACATAGGCTACTTTTCATCCCGGAATTCCAGGGTGTAAAATTAAAATAAAATGGTAAAATGAAATTTGGTATGAATGTATTCAGATACAAAATTCATTCAAGGAAAAATTTTTAAAGACAAATTTAATCAAAATTGGTCCGTTTGAGCATGAAGAAGTAACAAGCATACAAATACACTCAAAAATGTTCGCCTTAATAATGTAAGTGTGACTATTTTGACTCTGCAATTTTTATTTATCCAGTTATAGGTCAAGTCATGCACTAGTAAAGTGGTAGAGACTTTACTAGAACTTCTACTGTAGTTTTGAAGCAACAACGTAAATCGCTTTTGCGGCTTTGTATAATTTGCCTGTACTCATGTACGTTCACAAACTATGAAAAGTTAATAAATTCACCATTATCACACACTAGCCGTGCCCCGCAACTTCACTCTCTAAAATCAAAAAGTAGCCTATGTGTTAATCCTAGGTATAATCTATGTACATTCCAAATTTCATCAAAATCCGTTCAGCCGTTAAAGCGTGAAGAGGGAACAAAAATACTTACACACTTACACACACACTTACAAACAAACTTTCAGATTAATAATATTAGTAGGATTTGTAGGATTAACACTTGAAGAGTCACAAGTATGGAAAATATTAAACAATGGACAACACCATTTTTTCACTTTCGCGTCAAAATTGTATTATAGATTAGCCCAGTAAAAATTTCAATTTTCTACGAAATTTCAAGAAAAAAAAAATAACAGGCAAATTTTCTGAAATAACAATAAGGAGGTTATTTCAAGACTATGTTTTAGAATCCACCAACATTTTACAGAGGAAGATAAAAAATAATTACCTGTTTAAATCTAAAGCAAAAATTGGATGAAATAATTTTAGTTAATGCAACTCGAATCCACCAAAATAATCAATGGTTTTTTTTTTTTGTATTTTTCGCTATAGATAGATGCAAACCGAATAATTACAGTATTTTAGACTAAACGCTTTCACACTCACAGCCCCATACTAAGTTCGAAGACTTGTGTCGTGGGTGCCGGAAAAATTCACATCACACACACAATCACAACCAGAACCAGAAACACATATTTTCCTTGGTGAGATCCCTGCTTAGAAGGCGAACGCTCACCCAACTGAGCCAACGGGCAGTTCTATTTAGACTATAATTAAACGCAAGCAAAGCTTAAAAAAAACCGACTTCACGCTTTATCTTCGGAACCTTGATTTAATGTATAAACACGCATTATTGACTATAACTCAAAAACTAGAGATCAGATCTTGATCAAATTTCAATGGGACCACATTCAAAGCACCAGCTTTCAAATAAAAAAATAATCATCAAAATCGGTTCACGACGAAAGAAGTTATGAGGTAACTTTTGAAGTCGGGTAAACGAGAACATCGTCAAAGTACGCATTATTCGTCACAAAATAGGCATTATTGATGATATTTCAAGAACTACTGATCAGACCTTGATCAAATTTAAATGGGACCAATTAAAAAAAGCAACATCTTTCAAACTAAAAAAAAATTTTCGAAATCGGCTCACGTGGAGATAAGTTATGAGGTAACATAAAAAAAATTAAAAAAATACAGTCGATTTGAGTACCTTCTCCTTTTTTGGGAAGTCGGTAAAAACACAGTGATTCTTATAAACACAGTGATTCTTATTATGACATCTATAAATTCAACCCTATCTAAGTTCCTTCAAAACTTAGATAGGGTTGATTAAATAACTTTTGTCATTTTTTTATTTACAAATAGTAAAAGCTAGATTAAAAAAACTTTTAAAAGTATTACTTGTTTTAAATTACTACGTTTTTTTTATTTATACTTTACCACCATCACTAATAGTAATGAAACTAAACAACAAGATATTAAAGAACATTATATTCTTTGGATTTTAATTAGGTACTCTTAGTGCAGCTATTATAGTAGGTAGGTAAAATTTTGGCTTGTTGCCAGTCCTACTGCGTTCTCCAATTGTTTCTTTTTTGTTTAGGAGCCGTGGAGTGTAACTAAAATTAGTTACACTCCACGGCTCCTTTTTAACCTTTACCAATTATACCTATATTCAAGACATACACCCCTTCCCCCGGACCTCGATACCGAGTAGACGTGTGTGAATTATCGTCCGTTTAATTAAAAATAATTTAACAAATTTTGGCTAATTTAAATCACTGCCAGTAAATAGGAGTTCATACAAGCAAAGAAGTCGCGAGTGCATCTCCCACACTATTACCTCTGCCAACGCACACAGAAGCAAGCAACGACGTCACAGCGATCTACGAACAACCACGCATGACTTCTCGCTCCCCCCGATCGCACGTTGCCTGCGCTCACTCCAGCAAACCGGTTAGTCTCCTCGCATTGCTGTTTGCCTAGTACATCTGTTTACTTGGCCACTGTACTGACGATACTACATCGAGCGCCTGCCGCTTTTCTAAAACTTGTTTTATAGTAACAGTGTTGCTTTCACGCCAATTAACTCATTGCTCAGAAAAAATGCCCCTCAACCGTACGCCGCCGAAAGATAGCAACATGTCGCCGCTACCGAATGCGTTCGCTACTCCTCTTCAGCACTATCATTCCGACTCTAACATTGCTGAAGTAGCAGAGGAAGCCAGAGTAAGCGCCGCTTCCTCATTAAGTAACATCTCTAGCCATTCATCTAAGCGCAGACGAACAGATACTCACAACCGAGATGACATCACGAAAGCAGAAATGTTAGATTTTTTCTCTGAAATTCAAAGACGGCAGGATGACAAAATTGATATGGTCCTTCGTTCTATAAGCGAAGTGAAGATTTCTGTGGACTCAATAGGTATTAAATATGAAGAAGCGCTGCAGAAAATTGACTCTCTTGAAGGTGAAATTAAAAGCTGCAAGCAATACAATAAGGAACTAGAAAGCAAATTGGAAAACCTTGATAAAAAATCCCGATGCTCAAGTATTGAGCTTCGTAATATCCCCCAGAATCCCCAGGAATCTAAAGAAGAGCTCATAAAGTTAATTACAAGAACAGCCGAAGTCCTAAGTATCCCGCTTCTGGATTTCGAAATTAAGGATATTTACCGGGTTAACACTAAAACAGCAGCAGTAGATGCAAAGCCTATAATCGCTGATTTTACGACTGTCACAGCTAGAAACAACTTCTTGAGCTCGTTTAAGAAATATAACAAAGAAAATCATAGCAGCAGGCTATCTACCGTAAACATCGACGCTGGTGCGGCTAGTAAGCTGATATATATTTCCGAGAATCTGACTCCAAAAGAAAGAAAACTCTATTTCCTGGCCAGGGAATTTGCCAGAGACAACTCCTTTGCGTTTGTTTGGACCTCTTTTGGACGTACATTTTTACGCAAGGCTCCTGGTTCACCGCAAATACGCATTTTTGATGAAGATGACTTCAACAAGCTGCGCCGGTCTGATATCTGACTAGCTATAGCTGTTAACCCTACAACAACTCTAACTCGAACCCAACGTGTTGTCTTTTGTTGTATCAGGGACTTAGTCAAATGCATATCTTTAAGTTTTGCACTTTACCGTAAATATCAATGCAAATATGTTATTTTAGTTATTTTATGTAAAAAGCAGCATACTTCTAACACTAAACTACACACACTTAAAATCAAATTTAATACACAACAAAATACTGAAATGCCAATACACTCTACAGAAAAATCAACCACACCCTTACTCACACTATACATCTGCAATAAGCACGAGCACATCCCTCAACCTTCACAAACAAATCGATCACACTTTTGTCTCAAGCACACAAATCTTATAAGCGTCTCTCTCCGTTTCATTGATAATTTTTTCATTCTACGTCACAAAGTGAATGCCGAAGCACTTTACTCGCCAGATCTAAGATATAATAATTGTTCTATTTTCATAAAGTCACGTGATATCCGTGACTTCCATCAAACATCTGTGACAGATTGTAAATATGATACAAGATATTGAAAGATTAAACTTAGATTTGGACTCAGTACGAGTAGCTGAGGCAATCATTTGCGACGTAGAAGACGTAAAAACATTTATTCCAAAAAGTAAGTGTAATCTTAATATTCTTACACAAAACATTAGGAGCATAAATTGTAACATTAAAAGTTTCACCACGCTTTTGCAAAGATCCGGAATACTTTGGGATGTACTATTACTTACCGAAGCGTGGCTTCCTTCTGCCAAGTATATACCATATATTGAAAATTACAATTACCATATCACAACAACTCATAGGACCCAAAATGAGGGCGTAGTAATATATTACAGAAAACAACTACAGGTCACTTGTGAAGAAGTAAAAATCATTGACGCTAACTGTCTCCTTCTTAAAATAAATAATGAAACTTGCATCATTGGAATTTACCGCCCACCCAGTCAAACAAATACATGCAATTTTGTAACCTCAATAGACGTTATGCTATCAAAATTAGCTAGTTACAAAAATATTATCCTTTGTGGTGATGTCAACATTGATATATCTCCTAATACCCCAGACAAGCGCTCCCATGAATATTTAAATGTTCTGGCAAGCCATGGGATACTTCCGGGTCATACGATACCTACACATGGTCGAACATGCCTGGACCATATGATGATAAAGACAAGAATGGATGCAGTTTGTTTCGTATTGGAATCAACAATTACAGACCATGAAAGTGTTGCATTGAGCATCAGTCTAAAAATTCAAACCGATTATGTGGTTGAAGAAGTAAATCACATTGACTTTGCTCAATTAGACCAGACTATCCACGATATTAATTTTGAACCTATACTGGATTGTAATGATGTTAATGAAGCCGCAGACCTTTTTGTCAAAAACCTATCTACAGCCATAAAACACAGTTCCAAACCTGTTAGACCACCCCGTAGAAAAATAGTGAGCAAACCTTGGATCACAAAAGGTTTGCTTCGTTGTATGAAAAATAGAGACAACCTTTACAAAAAATTAAAAAAAGATCCCAACAATGAAACCCTAAAATTGACATATAAAAGATACCGGAATTTTTGCACATCGCGTCTGAAAAAGGCAAAGAGGCATTATGAGAGACAAGAGATAGAAAATGCCAAAAATAATAAGAGAAAGTTATGGGAGGTTATTAAAAGGATAAGCGGTTCTCATAAAGAGATAGACAACTCTTCTTGTCTAATATCGGTCGAAAATCCTGAGCAAAGTATCAATGACGTCAACTATTTTTTTGCTAACGTCGGCAAGAATTTAGCAGAAAAAATCATTATTTCAAATAGCGTGGAACCAATGTTGTATGAACCATCAATTGTCCCAATCAATTCGCTTGTTCTGCTACCAACAGACGATACAGAAATCTTTCATATAATTAAATCCCTGAAAGACAACTGTGCAGTAGGAATTGACCAAATCTCTTCTATAATTCTCAAGAGATATATTCATAACCTCATCTCTTCCATCACACATATCTGCAACCTAGCCATGTCAACTGGGGTATTTCCATCAGCTTTTAAGACCGCTCGTATAAAGCCAATTCATAAGGGTGGTGAGAGAGACTGTGTCAACAACTATAGGCCAATTTCTATACTGCCGACACTGTCCAAAATCTTAGAGCGTATTATGAACCGCCGCCTGACAAAGTTCCTGGAGACCAATAACCTTCTTTCGTCTTCCCAATACGGCTTCCGAAAAGGCTTGTCAACCAACGACGCTGTTCACGAGCTCGTAAATTCATTAGTGACCAATCTCGATGGAAGAAAAAAATGTCTGACGATATTTCTTGACTTGGCTAAAGCTTTTGACACGGTCTCAATCCCACACCTTCTAATTAAGCTGGAAAAAATAGGAGTGAGAGGTCTTCCCCTCCAGCTATTTAAAGACTACCTCAGTGAAAGAAAACAGAGAGTCAAGGTTGATCGGTGGGTAAGTGACGAACTGACAGTGGAGTTTGGAGTTCCTCAGGGCAGCATTGTCGGACCGACCCTATTTTTGATATATATCAATGAACTTTGTCAACTTAAACTCCATGGAGGCCGTATCCTTACCTATGCCGACGACACTGCTCTCTTTTTCAGTGACAATTCTTGGGACGAGGTATTTAATACGGCTCAACACGGATTCATGGAGGTTTGCAAGTGGTTGAATCGAAATGTGCTGACATTGAATGTCAGTAAAACGAAATATTTAACGTTCGCCCTAAAAACTAACTTGCTCCCTCTAAGCTCGTTATCTATCACAGCACATGTATGTGATCCAAGCCTTACCATCTGCAACTGTCCTACACTGGAAAGAACCGATAAAATCAAATACCTAGGAGTTATAATTGACCAGCTATTATCATTTCATCCCCATATAGAAATACTTGTGACAAGACTCCGCAAGCTCATATATATATTTAAGACACTGCGACACGTAGCCAATCGCAAAACCATCAAAATGGTATACTTTTCGCTCTGCCAGTCACTTGTTGATTATTGTATTACTTCATGGGGCGGCACTTCCAAGTCCCATCTAATTGAAGCAGAAAGAGCACAGCGCGCGATACTAAAAGTAGGAGCTGGTCTTCCCTTTCGCCATCCAACTGCTGATGTATACCGTATCTGGGATCTTCTGACTGTCAGGCAGTCATTTATACTGCACACAATTTGTAAAAAACATTCTCAGTTACAGTACAATCCTAAACTCAACCTACATAAACGCAGAAAGGGCACAGTTTGTCCAACACAATCCTTCCGCCTGAAGTTATCTCATAAATTTTATGCCTTCCTTGGCCAATTCCTCTATAACAAATTAAACACCAAACTCAATATATACCCACAACCGAAATTTACCTGCAAACAAACAATTATCAAATACCTAAAAACTCTAGATTACCAAGAAACTGAAAATATCCTTAAAACATTAAAATGACCTAACCTGACGTATTTCCCCCAGCTCTAGCTCACGCGGCCGCATTCATATTACATATATACACAAACACTCACTATACAACAAAACATACAAAATCTTAAAATACATACACACAATCTCGCCCATACACAAACACACTTGCTTGCTTGTTTCCTTTTTTTTTTTTTTTTTATTTTACATCATTACTGTGTTTTCTATAGGAATAGTTTTTATAAAATTTTATTAATTAGTTAACACCCTAGTTTAGTTTAAATTAATCTCTGTACATCAATATTGATTTAGTACGACTTAAGATGCTCGGTTACATTTAAGATATTGTAAATCGTTCCTGCTGCGGGAGGGTCCTGGTGACCTGTAATACAGGTTTCTAACGAAACCTACATCAGGCACCAGCTCTCACAAAGTAGTACCAATTTCTTGCACAACTTAAAAATGCCTAGTTTTACTATTTGTACCTTTGTGGAGAGAAATAAACTCATTTTTGATGATTTGATGATACAAATGGGAAAAAATAAAATAGGTATACGCACATATATAATATACCGAAGAAGACAAATTATTATTATTTACTAACCGTGGCCCGCGGCTTCGCCCGCGTAAATTGAGTTAAAAAGTAGCCTATGTGTTATTCTGGAACCAAAACTATCTACATTCTACATTTCATCAAAATAATTTTATTAGTTAAGGAGGTACGTGGTAATAAACATTCACACACACAAACTTTCATATTTATAATATTATAGTAGGATAGGATATGATATTTCTTCATTTACATCCACTGTATGCTTTGGATGTCAGTACATTAAAATGTTTGACAATGCGGTCGAGGGTGATAAGTACGACGTGTCTAACAACTGGCCCTCAAGAACAGCTGCCTAATAGTTTTTTAGTACTCAGCCTCAGCTTTTGTACGACCACTAACCACGACTATTTAGTATCGTGTTAATATTATATAATTAATAGATAGATAGATAGATAATACAATTTTCATCCTTTAAATTAAAACAAGTCATACCATAAAAAAGTCCTTAAAGTTTTTTAAAATCAAGCTTTTACATGTTATAAATAAAGAGGACTAAAAGTTATATAACCAGAGAACTTGTCAAGACGAATCAAACGAGCCGATACTCGATGTGGTTGCGTCATTTCATTACAGAGTTCTTATGACCACCTTCAGGCTCCATCATTAGACCCTGGTTACCATTGAAAGACAACGAAAAGACGATTCAAATGAGCCCAAACTCGATGAGGTTGTGTCGTTTCATTGCGAAGTTCCTTTGGCCACTTTCCAGGTTCATCATCAGATCAGCACGAAGTCATCTTAATATTGCATTGTCACGCGATTTACACATGTATAGAAAATTTCAGCTCAATCGGTAACCGGGAAGTGGATCAAATTTAATTTGCAAGATTTGATGACAAACATCGGGACAGGTGAAACTAAATAAAAACTTGTCATAATATGGGAATTAGCGTGACTGTTGTCGACGCGTTGTCGATATAGACCTTTAACTGTTTCAGCTTCATTCGTAAGCCTTCTTCAAGATGAGTGCGGAGCGTTCACTGTCACTTCCCAGCTAGAGGTGGGACTAATTGCCGTATTAATTTTAATAAGTTGGGATTAATTCCTTCAAAATGTGTATGATTTTTTAACAAATTATTATTGATTGACAACATAAAATGTGAAAAAAAGGTTACAGCAACAAAATTATACGTAAAAGTGTAACGACAGGCAGCCTTATCACTGAAAGCAATCTCTACCAGTCTCTACCAATCATCCATAAGAATGCTCGCTTTGAGTCACTGGAGCCCTGTTCGCTAATCAGCAGGTGCATCAGGTGAGGTTAGCTTTCTCCCCAATCTCCAAAAACTCTCCCTGTCTCATGGATTAACTGTTTGGATGATCGGCATTCGTACAAGCAAAATGCAAAAGGTTTGTATGAAAAATAATTACTTTTTTGTTACATTGGTTATATATTGAGTTTATCACAAACTTTGCAGACGTTATTGAGAAAAATATGCGTCAAGAGTTTACTAATCAATTTTAAGTTCAATCTCGTCAAGTGGTCGGGCATTTCAAGGGTCCTCAGTAGTTAAATTGATTTTTTCCCTCTCTTTACTTTGCTCTTTTATATTATAGATGAAACATTTACAATCAAATAAAGTGAAAACTTTAGGTAAATTAAATTTGTTACAAAATAAGAAAGACTTCGGAGTCTGAACGTTTCATAAGCAACGAAGTATTACTGGAAGAAAGAGACTATACCTTGCTACTTATTTGCCTGTGGCATTTACTTTATTAGAATATCTAATGCACACACTAAAGACACACTCATCGCGAAGTACAGAATGATTATAATTATTATTACATTTTGTATTCTAAAGTCGCGGACATAAATAAAACACAGACGAAATCCCGCATACAAAACGAGTGAAGCACCTTCAGTCCAACAATTTTCATTATTAAAACATCCAGTAACTATTTAGTTATCTGTGGCAGATTGCAGCATAATGCACGCACACACGGACATTTTACGGCATGCTTCACCCATAATTGGATGAAATTACGTCCATATTTCTTTCGTCGTGTCGTGTCGTGTAGTCCTTCCACGTGGCCTCTATTGCCGTGGTGGGAATATGGCCTTCTGGTTTTACCAGTCTGCCTGGGCTGGGCGCTGGGAGCAGTTACTCCCAGGGAATGTGTCGAGCGCGTCGATGGTGGTCGTCGCGCTCTGGTGGGGTCCGGTGTTTTGGGAGGGGGAACGAGCTTGGGCTGGGCTTGAGCCATCTTGCTCCGAGCTGGCCCCCCTTGCGTGGTCTTGTTTGATCCTCCTCTGTCCGTACTGGGCCGGAGTCAACCTCAGGGCTTGTTCGTGCCTATCAGGCGCGGGTGTGAAGCCCGAGGGTCTCACGGCCTTTCCTGGGTCGGGTCGGTGCATTTCTTTCAAGTCCGTGTCTAAAGTTTATTTGTTTTATCTTTACTTAATAGACATTTGGCTTTTCGTCAAGGGTGATAATTTATCCAATTAGTTGTGCTAATAAAAATAACATGTTAAAAATAAGCAAAGCTAAAAGTTTTCAACAAATATTTTTGATAAATACCTTTGGGATAAACTTTCAAATTTAAATTATTTTAGGCAAACATATACTCACAGATTTAATTGAATGAATATATATACTTTATATTATACAATATAATAAGACGTAACTTAATGTTTTTATTTTTAATTCACAGAGACAACTAGGTATGTCGACTTATATATACGATAAAAATAAGCGATCGAGTGACCGCGCAGCGCGAGCGAAGCATTTCCGTTTCAGCTTGGGCAAAATTGCTTTAATATGTCCGGCAGATTTCCAGTTGTTCTCCACTATAGGTCGCATTTCTCAACCTATTCTCGTGAAATTTTAACATGCTAATGTTTGATAATTATATAGCTTTTTTTGTCGATTCAGTTATTGAAATTTTTGAAAATGGCGGAGATATGGAGTTGAAAACGTAAATAAAACATATTTAAGCCATTTCGAAAAATAAGCGTAGTCTTACATAGCCACGAATTAAAACATACTTCCAAGTGAAGCTTTCAGGAATTTTGCCAGTACATAGTTTAAACAGTTTATAACTACCCACATCTTCTATTAATGCAACCAAGCTGCTCATCCTAAATTCTCCGTTTTATGAAACGAAAGGTTTTACCATATGAAAAAGTAGAAAACTGAACCTAGCCATAAGTGAGGAGGTTTATGACGGTATAGGAAGTCTCGTCATAAATTTGGGGAGTTCAGACGTACTTCCTTCCGCGTTGCGTCCTCTACCGCGGGGTTGCAACTTTTTATTTTTGAGTTTCCGTGCACTCGGTTTTCTACGTGGTTCTACTATATTACGTCGTTCCGGTTTTCAGCTTCCTGTTGAAACTTTGCAGTAGTTTGTAATGCGAATAGTAGTTTAAGCAGCGCATGAAGCAAAGCATTAAAATGCAGCGAGATTCACGTCTCGAAATTTCAACACATGCATAAAATTACAACAATAGAATTGTGTTGCAGTTTAGACAAGGAAGAGGAACAATTTATAAAGCTATTTAAGATCCACTGCATTTAACAATTTTGCCCAATGAGTACCATAAATTGACACCTCTTGAAATTTGTCTTTCAGTTGTCAGTCAACTTTTTAGAAAGGCTAGCTTTTCACCGCCAACGTTTTTAAACTGCATCTCGCAGTAGTTATTTCAAAACAGATGCAAAGTGACCCTGTGCAAGCGAACTTTAGGCTTTATATAACATTTCAATTAGACCTGGTTTGATTAAAATTTTAGTCCTCAGCATTGATAAGCTCAGCTGAGGGCTAAACAGGGCATTACGAGACAGCATCCGATCATATAGATTGACGTCATGTTTCTTTAGGCGTACCACTCATTTGTCTTCTTTCTTCATCGTCATCATCAGACTGTATCGAGACTGTGATATAAGCCTCTTCTCCCTAATGCCATACATTTCTGTTTTGCGCTGATCGATCTTTCCTATTTTGGTATCGGGTTCGATTCCCGGCGAGAACACAAGCTTTCTTCCCAAGGGAAATTTGTGTGACTGGCTCTGGGTATGATAACGTATGTGAGGTGAATGTTTCCGGCACCCACGACATAAGTCTAATTGTGTGAAAGCGTTTATATCTTCTTTCTAGTCAAATTAAAAATTAAAAGAAAACGTGTCACAACATTATGTCAATAGACGTTAGATGTGGTCCGCGTTTATCAAGTTAAAAATTACCCTATGTGATAATCCTAGGTATAATCTATGTACATTCCAAAATTCCTCTGAATCCTTTCATTCGTTACAGCGTAAAGAGAAAACAAACATACTTACACACCTAATACAACCTTTTGGATTTATAATATTAGTGTGATTTCCGAGTATTAGATAATAAAAGTTCAAAACAGTGACTGCTCCTATTTTTCTCCATCAACAGCGTAACTAATGTATTGCGTCCCGCTCGTTTGCATGCAGGAAACATCCATTAAAACTTGCAATTGACTTGAATACTACCACTGAAGTTAGGATTAGTTCGCAAACTAAATCATTAATCTTTCAAAAGTAGTTCTTCGTCGACTAGATGGGAGTTTTCGGGACAAATGTGTATACTTTCTTGCTCGTATTAGAACGATTGCAGTCATGCTTATACAACTAACATTACTAATATAGTATTTTTTATTAATATACAACCTGTAACAAAAAGATGTAGTAATACTTGGTGGTGTGTATGTGTATCGTGCCAGGAATCGTCTGCCAGGGAACGAAAGTCGAAATCGGACATAATTTTTTCCATACAAAAATTTATTTTACAAATACTTTTGACAACCCAACAAGACAAGTTACATGTGCGGCAATCGGAGATATTTGCTCCGTACCAAATTAAAACATATTTTTGTTGCCAAACCTACGATTACATCTGTCAGACGTCTAGGTCGAAAGACTATGTGATGTAGCTGGTAGACGGTAGCTGATGAAATAGGGTTGTAAATGACATAATTCTTTAGAAACTTTAATTCATCATAACTCAATATTCATGGTGCTGCCGCGAATGCAGAAGTTCCTGTTAAACTCCATACATTTAGCTAGATGTGTGACTTGAGTATTACTACACCTTTCTGTTACACATTTTATAGTTGCACTGTTCGTTCAATTTTGTCTTGTCTTGTGTCTTTTAAGGCATACATAGTATGTGCTTTGTACCTTATGATAAACAATAGTAGAAAATTGAGTGATCAAAGGTGGTCGAATAGCAACAAACAATTCTTATCAAAGAAGCTCAGTACTATCATACTTTAAAAGTAAAAAACGTAATAGGGAATATGCATGAGATTTATAAATATATTATAGAATTGTACCTGTAATATTACTTGCTTATAAAAATGATTTGTGACGTCTGTTCACATATTTTTGATGTAAATGATTGGTCAAAATTGGAAATGGGTGCTATTTAAATTACTTTGGTTTTTTGTTGCGAAAGTGTATGTATAATGATGTGGTCGATTTTGTATTATTATCCAATACTTGTGATTATTCGAGTGTTAATGTGTAATAACGGTGGAGTATTAACTATTAATAGTTCGTTAACGTACATGAGTGTAGGCAAATCATATAAAGTCGAAAAACGTACCTATTTTACGCTTTCGTTCAAAAACTCCAATCGAAGCTCTAGTAAAATCTTTACCACTTTAATAGGTCATGTTTTGACTATGACTGGACCGTGACTCTTTTACTTGAATTTGACTGTGACTTACTAGGACTGTATTTATAAAATACTCATATATACTCGAAAAATATTCTCCACTTGACACTGGTTAAAAAAGATTGCAGAGAAAATATTTAAAAAAATTGCCTGAAACTGATTGCATTTTATTTTCATATAAAATGTAATATTTTGATGACTTTTTTCCAGCAATGTATTAACGTAAGCAATCGAATAAAAATATTGAAATAAATGCAAATTCCCTATTATATATATCTGTAAAGTCTTTATGGTTTTATTAATACCTTAAGGAAAATCGAGCATTATCACATTTCTAGACTTACTCGATGGCACATAAAATAGGTACATTCTCATAAAAAGGGAAGTTATTTAAATACCTAGATAAGCATCAATACGGGATTGTCTCTTATCTACTTTTACGAGCAAGTTCTCTTGGCTGGACGATTTTGCAGCTAAAGGTAGGTCTGTTTCGTATCTCGATGGTCGATATTATTATTTATTAATATTTATGGAGGCAATATTGATTGCGGACAATTTTACTCAAGACTTAATTGATATGAATCGAGAATGAGACTAAAGTTCGTAATATCCTTTATAGCAATAGCTTTAATTTCAGGTTTCATTCTTCTTTACATGACTAACTCGCAAGCTTGTTACTGTATTTGTGATTCATGCACACAATTTGACACAAGGAATCTTTATAGGTACCTAACGGCGAATTGATATCCGTCCTACATAAACAATGTAGGATGGAAGATGTTCATTTAAATTGACTGAGCGAAGTGAAATATCTAAGTTTACTTACTTTTCCAAGTTTAGCACTTTGTCCGTCCGTCCATCTGTCAGAAGCACGTAGCGTCTAAACAATACAAGCGATAACTTCAAATTCTCAAAGAATATATCAAGTTGTAGCCAACAACCAAAATTATATAAATGATTGTTCTGCCCGCATGGCGTATTGTTGAAAAAAGCTGTGCATAGAGAGTTCGAAACCGTTTTAATATAATATTATGTTCGTTTCTTTCAGACTTAGCTTAATCATGTTCTTATTATCTTTGCTGGCTAAATCAATTAATTTCAATAACTTTCCATCTTTGCTAGATATTAAAGTTTTTATAAAACAAGGATTCTTTTAATTAAAAAGGGAACAAATATTGTTTTAATTTTGAAAGCTTCCGCCGCTCAAAAGTTTAACATTCTTTCAACGCCTACACCTTTTAGTTACTACACAAAAGTAAACAATTTTGGCTACATTTTTATTAAAAAAGTATTTGTCTTAAACGTATTAAGTAGAAATTCTATAATTATTTCTAATTTTGTAACTATAGGCTGGATAATCAAAATTTGTCGTTCAACTAACAACAAAAATAATTGTTATAATGCATGGTACACATATTTTATCTGGGCAAATTGTTGATTTTTTATCTCTGACCGGCTAGCATTTGACTGGAGTACCACTTACAGCACGGTGTCAGATTTTTCTAGTTGAGCTTGGTAATTCCGTAATTTTTTATTCTTATTTTTTATATACGCGTATCTTTTAGTTGCACGACCAAACATTTTTCTTACACACCCAGGAAGGCTGAAAGATAATGCTACACAGCATTAAGCCTATTCTTTTTACACTGTTTTGTGCAAATCTATTAAATAAATACCGCCATCACGAGGAACTACCGATGTATTTCGGTTCAGGTGATAGTTACGGCCATGCGAGCATGAAAAAATGTTTCACCACCATGGATTTCATCACGATGCATTTATTACATACATACCTACATCGGAGCCCAAGGTAGGATTGGAAACCGTTTCATGCAATATTTTTTTCAATTTTATTTTACTCACAGCCCCACACTAAGTTCGAAAACTTGGTCGGGGGAGCCGGAAACATTTACACCAGACACACAATCGCAACCAGAACCAAAAAACATAAATTTTGGGGTGAAAACTTGTGTTCCCGGCGAGAATCGAACCCGATACCCCTGGTTAGAAGGCGAACGCTCAACCAACGGGCAGTTCAAACAATACAAAAATAACTATTGCCTATATATTGCATATTTCCTAAAACGAAATACATCTATACAGGAAACACCTAAGTTACTTAAAAGACACTGAGCTTATAGATAACTTAAGCGCTCAAGCCCACTCCCAGTGGGTAGTGTTCCCTTCATGATGGCAGCATTGCCTCTGATTCGCAATGCTTATACGTTGAGCCAAATAAGTACCAGCATTTTGATCACACAACAATTATATTGGAATGTCAATTAGAGAATCAATCCGGCTATTTTATAGGTACTACAAGGGGAATGCTCCGAACAGCTCTTTGATCTCATCCCTTCTTACCGGACTTCCCGCAATCGTTTTATGTTGAAGATTTCCAGGTTTTGATTGTCGCCGCTACTTAAAACTAGTCGTTCGCGTAGAACTGAGATCTTGCGTCTACATTTTGCCTCATAGAGAATAATTCTTTAGGTTACTTGCTTATAACTTGTTTTCTATATAATAATTGTTTGATTTTTTTATTTGTTGTTCAAGTCCAGGATATAAAGGATATTTATTATACGTAAGTTTCAGCGTTCAGTAGCCGTTTTTGAGATAGACCCCGGGACAAAATAGGTCTAAAAACAGTGACTTTGGCGGCCTACCAAATCGTTATTTTCCAACACAGATTTTTTAAAACCGGTTTCGTACTTTACTCGTCAAGCCCTTTTCAACGATATCAGATAAAAAAATAAAAATATTTTGCTCCCCACTGTATGGGAAGCCCTATACAGTGGGGAGCAAAATATGAATTGCCAGTGCGTTGTTTTTTCTGGTATTGTAGATGTCCATAGTCGGCGATATCGGTATTCTATCGTCTACATTTTGGTGAGTGTGCTCAGGAATTACATGAGTTAATTCCACCACGCCCCTTTTACCATCTAACAACAAGACAAACTGTCAAACGACATCCATTTATGGTTGACATGCCGAGTTTGCTCGAAGCGTTTCGCTTTTGCGTTCATCATACGTACGGCGAAGGAGTGGAACTCATTACCTGCGTCTTTGTTCCCCGAGGGGTATAATTTAGGAGTCTTCTAGACAAACATGTCAGGTGAGATGGTGTCAAAAGTTTGTCTATAATTCATTAAAAAAAAAATCACTCATTAATCTATCGTCCATCAATATTTATATATTTTTAGATTCGCCAGTCATATCGCCGACTAAAAACGGCTTTAGATAAATCCTCCTTGGTATGAGCTGGTAAGGGTAGAAAAACGAAAGTAAAACGGAAGAAAATCCCGCGTCAACGGTTTTCGATGTAGAGATAAACTCGTTCCAGATGATCGATGGTTTCACGTAAATAGGGTTTTATCGAAAATCTACTTTTATCGGTTGGCTTTCTAAAGTTATCAATGGAAAGTTAAGATGACCTGTTAGTAAATATATTTTAAAATGTCGTTAATCGTGCTCAATATGATTAATAACATCTTAATTTTCAACCGACTTCAAAAAAATTGGTTCTCAATTCGACTGTATGTTTTTTATTGTATTTATGTGATATCTCCGCCAATTATGAATCGTTTTTGATGATTTTTTTAGTTTGGTAGAGTATATTTCAGAGATGGTCCCATATAAATTTTATCGAGATCGGTCAAGCCAAAACCGAAATATAAGCGATAAAGTCGGATTTTTAAGTTTTACTTGCGATTCAATTATAACAAAATTTGGTAAGATAAGTCGTTCCTTACAGATACACCGTACGTTACTCTACACCAGATGCTAAAGAAGGATATATATAAATAAATTAAGGGAATAAATCAACCCAATTTTTTTCTTATTGCTATACTAGCCGCCCGCGGCTTCAACCGCGTTTATCAAGTGAAAAAGTAGCCTGTGTTATTCCTAGGTAAAAGCTTTGTATATTCCAAATTTCATCTTAAAAACTTACACAAATTTTCAGATTCACAATAATAGTGTGAAGTCGATAGTTAACTTTTCTCGAAACTACCCCAATTCGTTTTGGGCTCGAGTACAGTAAAAGGCAGAATCGATTTGATTTGATTCGCGACCCGTTGCCAGCAGTAAGAGCTCTAGAGTATAACGAGTTTTCTTAGAGTGCTGCCGAGAGCAATTATATTATTATTATCATTTCTCCTTCTGCTGAATGGATTAATTTTAGTTTTAATTGTTCAGTTTGATATTTCAGGCGTCTGGTGCAAAATACTAAGATATAATTTCAAAGGCTGTCGCAATGAGTTCATTTTAGCAAAAAAACTTACAATTGAGATCAAAGTAGAAGTTATTTTTAAACCTTTTTTTATGTCTGTTATGCAAACATTTGCCTGCTATCTCATCTGATAGAAAGCAATGATGTAGTCGAAGATGTATCATGCTCACCTTGAAGATACCAGACTCGAAGACTCCCTATTTTAACAAATTATTATATTTCATATTATAACCGTATGGTTCAAATAGATATAAGTTATAAAAAGAAAGGTTAAAGATGGTTTAGACGATCTTTAATGTTCGCCAAAGTTCCCAAAATGCTTGCTGCATTACCACGCTGTATAGCAAGGCTTATCCTCTGCCCCAAATACAAACCAGCATTTTGGTCATGTGCTGAATTAATCAGTCTCTTAGACAAATCTTTTTTTAACTGTATGTATATTATGGGTTGAAATTGTGGGTATTTTTTTAATGCTTATATATATACTGTTTGATAATATATCATTTAATTTCTAAGTCTTATTTTGTTAGCATACGACACTATATATAGTGTGGTATTGAGCATGCTGCCCTAGTCTACAGTATGCATGGGACAATTTGCGAATGGGACGGTTTGAGAATGAGACAGTCTGCGAATGGGACGGTTTGAGAATAGGACAGTCTGCGAATGGGACATTTTGAAAATGGGACATACTGCGAATGGGACGGTTTGAGAATGGGATGTACTGCGAATGGGACGTTTTCGACTGCGTGACCAATTGCGAATGGGACGTTCTGCGAGTAAACCACAAACCGTTGATGAGGTATGTCAGCATATGTCAGCCATAAATGGATGACATTTGACAGTTCGTCTTGTCGTCCAATGATAGAAAGGGAATGAGGAATGAACTGGTGTGACTCGTGTGCACGCTCTACGAAATGTAAGCGATTCTATCGATAGTATTAGAACAACACAGAAAATAGTTGAGTACCAACATCGATCTACTAATACATGGATTTCGGATACGCGCTCATAAGTGAACACAGGCGACTAAACGAAATATATAACCAACAATCCTGCCTCGCTAAAAACTTTGTAAGGTGAATATAGCGACCGTCGCTACGCTGATATATTGTTGCTAGCAAAAGTAAGCTGAGATAAAATAGAGATTAGACTCAAAGTTCAAACTAAAATGTTTTAGTTTGTTAACTAGTCTTTCGCGCCGAACTGAGATCTCGCGCCTGCATTTTGCCTCATAGAGAAAATCTTTTGAGGTTACTTGCTTATAACTTTTTTTCTATGTAATAATTGTTTGATTTCTGTGTTTGTTGTAAACGTACCTACAGGATATAACAAATATTATATGTTAGTTTCAGCGTTCAGTGTGAAGCCGTTTTTGAGATAGACCCCGGGACAAAATAGGTCTAAAACAGTGATTTTGGTGGCCTACCAAAACGTTATTTTTCTACACAGATTTTTAAAAACCGGTTTCGTACTCTAATTGCCAAGCACTTTTTAAAGATACCCAACAACCAAGAAAGAAAGATAAAAAAAATTGCTCCCCACTTACACGTAATGGGGAGCCCCTTTAATATTTTCATTTATATAAATTTAAATGCCATTTCTGGTTTAGGGTCGTAGTTTTACATATTTTTTAAGAATTTGAAGTCATTTGCTTATATGGTTTAGACGCTAGATGCCTCTGACAGACAGGCGGACGGACAAAGTGCTGAACGACCCAAGTCAACTTAGAGATCTCGCTTTGCTCGATCAATTAAATAAACGCGTCCCCATACGCTGATCTGTTATTTGATAAACTAAATGAGGTCTGTGTGGCGAATCCATTAAGCATCAAACAACTACGTGTTTACAAAATAAAAAGTTGAATGTAGAATGAAAGAAAAAGTGTTTGATGTTTTATCATTTGTCTATTCTAAACCACCCCCTGGAAAACTGTACTACTTATTGACCGAACCAGCGCGAAGCGCGATCGAAGCATCTCCGTTTCAGCTTGTGCAAAATTGCTTTCGTATGTCCGGATTTACGGTTGTTCTCCTTTACAGGTTGCATTTCTCAACCGATTCTCGTGAAATTTGGTGAGTAGGTTCAATGATTATTGAACCTATTCTATTTAGATTTTTTTAGTCAATTCAGTTTTTGGAAAGTTTTCAAAATGGCGGAGTAATGTTGGTTGAAAACGTCAAAAGAATAATATTTTAAAAAATACAAGAGGTCTTCAAGTCGCAGAGTCTCGCTTCTAATAATAAATAGACAATCTCGGCCAGTCTTCATCAACTTTGTTAACAGTGCAGTCAAAAGAACTTATCTTGATCTAGCCGAAGAACTTTTCAATGTTCAGAAATATTTAATTAGCTGGCCTAGGAAGCGAAGATAGAGGAACCAATGAAGCGCTACTAAATAATGAGCTAACTTCACTTACTTCCTTTTTTTCAACGTCTTCGAGAGAGGGTAAGAATCTTATCGACTTCATATTTATCACATATTAACTGTCCCATCCGGCGTCGCCCGGGTGGATAACTTATTATAGCTTAGTAAAAAATTAAAATATTCAGTTGACTAAGAACCTCTTTTATATTTGTTATTTGTCTAACAGCCTATGTATGTAAACGGAAATCGATTTGTCTTCATATTGCGAGTTCAACTACAGACATGACATTTATATTCAAAATTAAATATGGCTTCCAGACACCATATTGAATAATTGAATGCAAGCAAAGCTTAGAATAATTAAAAGCAAGTTTAGCTTGAAAAAACCGACTTCACCGCTTTATCTTCGGAACCTTGATCAGATTAAATGTATTTAACACGCATTATTGACGATAACTCAAAAGCCGCTAATCACATCTTGTTCAAATTTATATCGCACCAATAAGTAAGCGACAAATTGTACACAGAAAAAAAATCATTATCGGTTCACGTGGAAAGAAGTTATGAGGTGACACAAATAATAAAAAAATACCATCGAATTGATACCTTCTCTTTTTTTGTGAAGTCGGTAGCCACCGACTTCACCGCTGTATTTCGGTTTTATCTGGATTGATTTCGATAAAAAACATATGGGACCACCTATGAAGTATCTACCGAACAAAAAAAAAAATCAAACTATTCATAATTGGCGGACATATCGCGTAACATACGTACAAAAAAAACAGATAGTCGAATTGAGAACCTCTTTTTTTGAAGTGGGTCGAAAAATAAAGGCAAAGCATGTCTTAAATATAGGGTATAATTGAGTAGATATTTAATTATACTTACAACAAAGCTCTATAAGATATAAGCTATATAGAATAAGTAAGTTATTATATAGGTACTCAAAATAGGTCCTATTAAAGAATATTGCTTTTACTTACGCAGTCGGGTTTTAAATTTTGAATATATATATTACATAGACTTGTATCCAATTCGGTTCAAATGTAGATGTATCTATTTCACACACATAATGTCCAGTACATTATGGAATTGGAATTTGTAACAGATCTGTGACATAGAACCTGACGTCATTTACAGCGCTTCTATAGAGTCGTATAACGATTTCTACTAGACTATTAGTCCAAAGTATTTGACGAGGTTTCGGTGAATCACAAAAGCTTTCTCAAAGAGAGAGACTGCCTGGCAAGGCAGGCTCTCTCCTGGTCAAAGATCTCATGGCAATACTTTTTAACCGACTTAAAAAAAGGAGGAGGTTCTATGTTCGACTGTACGTATTTTTTTTATTTATATTCTCCCTCATTTGTAAACCGATTTTCAAAATTATTTTTTCGTTTGGTAGATTATACTTCAGAGGTGATCCCATTTAAATTTTATTAAAATTGATTTTTGCCAAAACCAAAATAAAAACGGTGAAGTCGGTTTTCTAAGCTTTGTTTACTTTTAAATTATTACAGCATGGGTTCAAAAGTGAGTCCATGTTCTGCCTACCTCTATACGCGGTAGGAGAATAACTATATGACGAGTCCTGACTACTCCTGACTTTGACCTTCGAAAACCCACGACACAATACTTACATTTTAGACCTTCTTATACAAGTGTGTGCTTTAAGAGGTACTTACCAGCTTTCATGTCGTCTTCTGAGTTCAAAATCCTTTAAAATTTAATACTCCTACCGATCGAAACAAAAACGATACTAAAACTCCACCAGTATCCAATTCATCCAATCTCCCTATTGTTTCTTTATTTGTTTACCTCGGGAAGTGATTCAACCCACATTCAATCAATTTGCATGTGGCCCATATTGCGACACACTTCTGAGACCTTCCGCCCCCAAGTTGTGTGATTGGCTCCAACCAGCTTCATCAGTATGCCACACCGAACTTGCCAACTTTAATACTTAATAAAAGACCCGCAGCACAAATATCCACGCCATTTTTATAAGTAATAACCGCTTTATTTCTCGAAATGAAGAATAAAATATATGAACTAAATAATGAAGTGCCACTTATCTGAATGAAAAGGAACTAACTTTCATAAGACTCACGGAATAAACTTTTATAAGACTGTCGACAAATCCCACTAGAAAATATTATAAAAAGAGGCATTTAACATCAGAGTACTCGCTTATATACCACCGTAGAGGAAAAATAAATCTCTAAGAGGCAACCGTGGAGGTGAAACCCTCCTCGACGCTTTTATGTAGTTTTTATTATAATACTGTTGAGGGTTTATTCTTTTTTAATTAGCTGGAAATGCGGGTCAGTTTAAATTACCATGTATCTGCGCTTGGAGATTGTAACAGTACCTGCTTTTGGAATCGAGAATAATTAAACCTTCCAACATATTGTTATGAAAAATTTTAGCCATTTGGAAACGCACAATTTACTGCAAAAAAGTTACTAGATGTCAAGTGGTCGCGAAACGTCCAATTCGCGGAATGTCCGACTGCGTGACCGCTTGCCCTCTACCTGTCCCTGGACAACGAGTCGTTCTATGGAGTGTTGGTTTGATACGGTTATGGTGAATTGAAAATATATTTAAGCGTACGATATCTAACTGAATCGTAGGATTTATAAATGAATCATCGTATGGTTCTAGTAGTTATCAACAGGAACTGTATGATTTATTATAAAACTAGCCGTTCCCCGCAGCTTCGCCCGCGTTTATCAAGTTAAAAAGTAGCCTTTGTGTTAACCCTAGGTATAAGCTATCTACATTCCAAATTTCATCCAAATCGTTACAGCGAGAAGAAAAAGAAGAAAAAAACAAACATACTTACACACTCACACATTAACGCACAAACTGTCGGATTTTTTATATGAGTGTGATTGAACAATAAAAGTTTTATAAGTGATTTTATTCGTGATTGGCTTAAAGTTCATAATATCTTTTTTTTTTATGTTAGATAGGCAAGCATTTGACTACTATCTCACCTGATGGAAAGTGAAGATGCGGCCGAAAATGTGACATGCTTGCTTAGGAGATACCTATTCACTTTTCTATATGCTAGTATGTATCGACATCTCTATCGTCTTCATCGTGATCTCCCTGCATAAATGCATTCTGAGAAATGGCATTGTGGCAATTCGAACTTAGGTCGATAATAGCAGACCAACAAAATGTAAAATTGAAAAAGGCTTTAATCCACTTAAAACCTTTTCTATTTTATATTACTATAGGAATTATAAATGTAGCATTGAAAAAACACTCCCTTTGACCTCGAAGTAAGCTAAGCATTATATATATCAGTCACAAATACACGAAGCAATTTAAATTTTACGCAGTCTTCCCTAAACGGACACGAATTTGCTCTTCCAAAAATGTCACCTCATGTCACGTGAAAGAGCGTAAAAAGGAATTACATAGTAAGGCAATGCTTACGCTTTTACGGTCCAAAGATCGGGAGAATAAGGTTATTTTTATTGCTCGGGAGGTTACCACCGTGGTAATAGCCGAGTTTGGTGTGTGCTCAGCACCCGTGAAATTTTTGCTGTATTTAAACAAGCACATGGAACTCATTGCACGGTCTGCACGTCTTACTTATGCCTCCTGGAATAAACAACAGTTCAGGATTTTACAAAGTTCTCTAGTTTACTTTGTATGGAAAAGATGAGTAGGAAACCTAAATGCATGCGGCGAATTGTGAGTTCAATTTGGGCGGTGAATTGTAAATTTTTTATTCAGGATAGGTAAACATTTGACCACAATCTCACCTGATGGTAAGTGATGATGCGATCGACGATGGAGCATGTTTGCCTAAAAGAGTCGTCAAATACTGACTCGCATAATAATTGTGTAAGCATAATCACATGAGCTTGACTCTTGCTGGAAAGACAGGACAGACAAAGCACAAAACCGTCAAGACTGAAAAGAGGGAAGAGAGGCCTTTGCCCTGCAGTGGGACAGTCATGGCCAATAATAATAATAATTACATGTGAAGTTATCTATTCCATATCTTCCATATATAATCATATGGAAGGGTCTAAGCATTTCTTTGTGTTATTAAATATGGATAGTTGCAGTTAGAACATTGCCAGGCACATAATATGAGACCAACCAATCTGATACCGCTATTTTATTTTTAACTTCTGGTAGCATTCTAGGTTTAATTATTTTCTAGCCTTTTTACAATGTAACTGTAACGTTTCGTTTTCGAAACTAATAAATTCGGCAAGTTAATTTTTCAAGTGTTGCTTCAGTAGTGCAAGTTGTTTTATTGCTATTTAACATTGTAGTATTAGTTGAATAACATTGTTGTGGTTTTTGTTACAGGTACCTGCATTTGCACTCTGCAACGTTTATAAGCTATAATGTGAGCTACAATTTAAATAATGTTGTTCTTTGACACCCTAGAACCTCAGAGTTCATTAAAATAATTTCGTAAAACAAGGATACATATATACCTACCTACTTAGGTAGGTACGTCATGGAATGTGGTAATGAAATGTTAAATACAGAACCACGATGCAGGGATAGAATAAGACTTATCTAATTAATTTTGATGAGGATGATAAAATAAGCCGAGTTGCTTGGCGTCATCCAGATAAAAAAAAAATACACATAAAAGCTTTCACACTCTAACCCCACACTAAACGTACTATGACTTGTGTCGTGAGATCGTTAACATAAACACTATACACAAAATATTCACATCATACCCAGAACCAGAAACACAAACTTCCCTTGAGGAGAAAACTTGTGTTTCCACCGGGATTCGAACCCGTTGCTTTGAAGCAAAACACGCACCCATTTACTCCAGCGGGCAGATCAAAGACGACCCGCCCGGCGTATATATACATGTTAGATATAATTATGCTGTCATGGACTTTTTTGCAAAGCTCATGAAGGCCAACATTTTTGCCATACATTGTATTCACCTATGTCTAACTGTTTAGTCAGCGTAAGCCGATAAAGCGGCCAGTTAGCGAATTTTTCTCCGACTTGTTTTATGAATATTATAATTTCAAATCGAAAAGTAACTTTTATCCCAATAAAACATAACCCATGACACTTAACGATACAATCTATGAGTGTAGCTATCTATGAGTGAAAAAAAAAACAGAATCGGATCAGTAGTTTCAGAGATTACCTTATACAAACAAACAAACAAACTTAACCTCTTTAATTATAAGGAGGTTAAGTTTGTATATAATTATAATGGTTGTATATATATATAGAAATATACACTAGTATATATGTAACGCCTGATTACTTCTACATAGCAAGCACGTAAAGCATCAATAAAAATTAAAGTTACATTAATAATATATACATTTTTCTTTTGTTTTATACAAGAAATAATATTGCGAATACCAAGACGGGTAGTCAAATGGGTTGTCGACGTTGTCTTTTAAAATCAAGTCAAGCAAACCGGTATCTATATTTGTAGCTTTACATAAAAATATCTTAAAGTGTAAAAATAAAATCTTTCAAATAATAGAGTCACAGGGTCAAGCCTTCAACTATCTCCTTTAAGGTTAAATCAATTGGAAAACATTGAAGGATCACAGCATTCCTGATCTTACTTATTTACGCAGGACTAAATATTCGCAATGGCTTCGAGGAGAAATATAAAAATATAATGTCGTTATTAAGCTAAAGAGAAATATGAAATTCATGTTTCAAAACTTTTATCTCTGGGAGTTATCAACGCTAATCTTTTTGGGGGTTTTTGGGAAGACCTCTCAGTAGCAACTTTGAAAGATAAGTATTGAAAGGGCTGACTTTGTGACTTGTCATTTTGATTATAGCAATGTCGGCACTTTGGACGCTTGTATTTTAAACCATATTGTATTAGAAATTCTATTTGTTTAATCTCGAAACACACGAGGAAACTAGAAAGTGTAGAGAAAAACACGACCATATCGCTTCTAAAGTTTCCCATATCAGAAAAATATGAGTATCGCCACGCTGCCGATATTCCGACAGATCCAGTTTTTAACCAAGGTATATCGTACTTTCTCTTAATTCCATCATCACCGACAAACATTAAATCGTTTGAGAACAATAGCTGTGGAGCGAAGTGGCATAACCCCAACCAATGATTATAATTTAAACGAATACCGACTTTAAAGCTTATATTTTTCGTTGATTGTTCTCAAAAAGTGCTAAATCACTTTAAATGAAAATTTGGCCAGCTCTGAAGAATTATCTACCAAAAAAAAAAGAATCATCAAAATCGATTCATAATTGGCGGAATTATCGCGTAATACATACATACAAAAAAAAAACATAAAGTCAAATCGTTGTACTCCTTTGTTGAAGTCGGTTGAAAAATCGACTTCACCTCGTAGACTTCACCGCTTTATCTTCGGAAACCCTGTTCAGATTAAATAAACCAAATGCGTTTAATTTCGAAAATATAGAATGAAAAACTCTTGCTCAGAAGGAATTTGAATGAATTTCGTTCATGATCATGCCTCAACCAATTCAGCCGTCCGCATCCAAAGTTACATGATATGTTTCTACTATGTTACATGCGTCCTATGGGAGCTACCTACTCATTACTCCATCCACATATCATATCATATTATCATAGGTACTAGAGGTAAATGATTACAGTGGGCCTCAGTGCCTTAAAAATACACCCTTTTAACGTGCTTAGTAGCTTTGTCAAAAGATAACAAAACAGATTATAAGATTACAAACAGACAAGTAAAGACACACTTTCGAATTCGAAACATCTCTCTCAACACTCATCACACCAAACATCTTCAAATTGTATAATATAAACAATTTGAAGATGTTTGGTGTGATGAGTCAACTTTACTTTGACAACGTTTGTTTAAAATATCTAGATAATTTAATTTCTTTTTAGAAATATATTTTTACGGGTTACATAGAATGTGGTTAAAGCACCTAATATCTTGTCTTATACCCTTTCAAATAAAAAATAATAATCTGAAATCGGTCCAGGCATCTTCTAATAATCGGCGAAAAATATTTTTTTTTAATCCGACAAATTGTAAACCTCTTCCATTTATTTTTTATGAGAAATTATAATTTTAACTATTGTAAATAATGTTTTAATCATAAGCGATATGATAACATAAAACTGGTTTTAATTCTACTTGTAAAAATATTGATGGTCTATTTATTCTAGTAATGAAGAACTAAACAAATATAGCTACAGGATTTTAAAAATCTAAAACTGCACACAAGATATACATTTTCTTCTATTTAAAATAATTTAAACAAACATTCTTGAAATAGAAACGCTAAAATCCTGAAACCAGGATATACATATCTACCTACTATATGTAAGTACATACGTAAACCTGGAAATGTTCTACGTCTAACCAGGTTTGAAAATGTTTTCACTGTATTCCATTTAATGAAATGAGAGAAAACTCAATGCATTGTAAACTTTATTGTTCATTTTAGGCACCGATGAAGCCCGGCTTTGCATTTATCAACAAAGAATACTGTGCTTAATTGCTCTTTTTTACTTGCATTTTCTATTGCGAAATTTAAAATTGTTGCAATTTTTAACATTCACACTTACAGCTGCACACTAAGTTCAAAAAACTTCACACAGTCAATCACAACCAGAATCAGAAGTACAAATACTCTCTACTAGGGCATAAATATTGCTTTATACAGCGTACTATTAGAATCTTTGTCCCGATATTCTGATTTACTGACAGATTAACAGTCTTGTTAATCAGTAAGACAGACTGTCTGTCAGTCTGTAGGTCTTTCAGTCTGCCAATCTGTCTGTCTGTCAGTCTGCTAGTCTGCCAGTCTGACAGTCTGTCAGTCTTTTCTGGCAGGGGTACATTAAGGTAGTAGTGCAATGGTGAATTAAATTTCACATGGAAAGATTTTTATTTTATTTATTTTTAGTGATGAATATTGTATCTGAGTAGAAAAATGAAATGTAATTTAATTTAAGTCCTTACTGTACCCCTGCAAGAAAAGACTGGCAGACTGTCAGACTGACCGACTGTCTGTCTGCCAGTCTGTCAGTCTGTAAGTCTGTCAATCTGTAAGTCTGTCAGTCTGTCAGTCTGCCAATCTGCCAATCTGTCAGTCTGTCAGTCTGTCAGTCTGTCAGTCTGTCAGTCTGTCAGACTGTCAGTCTGTCAGTCTATCAGTCTGTCAGTCTGTCAGTCCGTCAGTCAGTCAGTCCGTCAGTCCGTCATTCCGTCAGTCTGTCAGTCTTTCAGTCTGTTAGTCTTTCAGTCTGTCAGTCTATCAGTCTATCAGTCTGTCAGTCTGTCAGTCTGTCAGTCTGTCAGTCTGTCAGTCTGTCAGTCTGTCAGTCTGTCAGTCTGTCAGTCTGTCAGTCTGTCAGTCTGTCAGTCTGTCAGTCTGTCAGTCTGTCAGTCTGTCAGTCTGTCAGTCTGTCAGTCTGTCAGTCTGTCAGTCTGTCAGTCTGTCAGTCTGTCAGTCTGTCAGTCTGTCAGTCTGACAGTCTGTCAGTCTGTCAGTCTGTCAGTCTGACAGTCTGTCAGTCTGACAGTCTGTCAGTCTGTCAGTCTGTCAATCTGTCAGTCTTTCAGTCTGACAGTCTGACAGTCTGACAGTCTGTCAGTCTGACAGTCTGTCAGTCTTTCAGTCTGCCAGTCTGACAGTCTGTCAGTCTTTTCTGGCATTAAGGTAGTAGTGCAATGGTGAATAAAATTTCACATGGAAAGTTTTTATTTTATTTATTTTTATCGATGAATATTGTATCTGAATAGAAAAATGAAATGTAATTTAAATTATAATTTTAATTACATAAAGGTACATAAAGGTAAATGACTTATAAGTCATTTACCCACCCCCGCCAGAAAAGACTGACCGACTGGCAGACTGATAGACCATCAGACTGACCAACTGACCAGTCTGTCAGTGTGTCAGACTGACCGACTGACAGTTTTTATCGATGAATATTGTATCTGAGTAGAAAAATGAAATGTAATTTAAATTATAAGTCATTACAGTTAATTAAAAAACCTACTCTAATGCGTCGTTAGCTCTATTATAATAACACTAATATTATAAATCCAAAAGTTTGTGTGTTGTATGTTGGGGTGTAAACTAAGTATGTTTATTTTATCTTTACGCAGTAACGGCTAAACTGATTTTACTGAATATTCGGTTGTAGCTTATGCTCAGGATTAACACATAGGCTACTTTTTACGGCTGGTCCTTTTATATTTGTAAATTATATACGCTTTTTGAATATAATTTTGCTTAATCCTAATCATCGAAAATAACCACGCAATCATGAGTAAAACCATGCTAGATTGGTACAAACGTTGCATTTAGTCGAACGGAGACCACAAATTGTTGTTCCTCGACAGTTTAATTGTGCGTGCATGATAAACATTTGTAGAAGTCATGTGAAGGGGTAATTAATTACCATGTTCATAGAAAGAAGAGGGGGAGGTAGGTAATGGACATCTGTTCTATAAATCGTTGTTAAATGTATTTATGCGATTTATTCCCGTGAATAACTCAATAATAACTAGTCGTTCGCCCCGAACAGAGATTTCACGCCTATGTTTTTCTTTATAATAATAATAATAGTTAATACTTGTCTATTACCTAAGTATATACATATAAAATATAAATAAATACAGCAAAGACTTTAGTAACCTACGAGGCACCGATCTTATAGGTGACTTAAGTGCTCAAGCCCTCTACCTGTGAGTAACGTTTCTATCATGCTGGCAGCATTGCCTCTCTGAATTATATAGATGTATACAAATTTAATTTATCCATATGAAATATAGGTGGTATAGGTGGTAGTATAATGGCCTGTAGATTGCTTACCAAAATAATAAACACTATAAAAAATATTGCCTATTTTTTTTGTTAAGTTTTCAACTGTAATGAATTTTTATCAAAAAATTATAACTGTCTATTACGTTTACGGAAGACACAAAGATTATGTTTCTGGCAAAACATCGAGGAAGGTTGAAACATATTTATGTTGAAGAAATAACACCCGATTTTCTCATATAAAAATGATTGTTGCTCTCGAAATCCTAATCTTATCAAAAATATACCTGTATGATAATATCTATTCATTGCCGTTTGATACTAACCTAAATTGCGAGAAAACGTCATACTAATAATGTAAGTACCAAACATTTATAAGTAAAGGTAAGTATAGGTAATAAACTGGTACGAAAATAGACTGGTACGAAAGAATTGACCGTAACATGTTTACGGCCGGCTGCAATAACATTGCTTTTTAATTCTGATAGGCTAGATTTTGACCTCTGTTAATCACTATAGCTATTAGATGTTACATCTCCATAATGCCATGTAGTTTCATTGGAATCATTGCCGCTCGATCCGCAATACAGAAATGTTTGCACCCTGGCGCTGGTGGTTGAATGACTGACAATGGTGAAGTACTTCCACAGGCGGACTCTCCAATAGAGTCCTACCGCTACAATTATATTTCTTATTGTTTATGAAGTTAGCTATACTCCGGTCTTCCTTAATTACTGACTTCCCTACTCATTGAACCTGTAATTACTTGCACGACTTAGAGACAGAATTCAGCGCTGTTTCAGCAAATCTGGTTTGATTTTGCTTCCGACCCGATAATTATCCGGAACCTCTACAATTACCAGGACTGCAGGAAATGTAGAGCTCTCCAGCACGTACAAAGTAACCCATGCTTACATAGACAGATAGATAATTCTATACTCTTTTTGAACACCTTAAAATAACAAAGAACTCAAATAGTAATGACATAATATCCTTTCTTTGAAACTATATACTTTTAATTTAAATAATAAATAAAAGTAACAAATATTTTTACACTCACAGCCCCACCATAAGTTTGAAGACTTGTGTAGGTCGGCAAAATTTACATCACATACATATTGACACCTAGAACCAGAAGCACAAATGTCCCTTGATTAAGAATTGGAGTATTTAAAGTTTAATTAACAAAGTTAAAAAAAAATATCAAAAATTTTGATTGCTGTTTGTTTTATTCCCCTTTTGTAATAATTTAGAAAAAGGTAGTAATTTAGTTGTTAAGTTTATGTACCTATTAAAATATCGTCCTATTAACAAAGTGCATTAGGTCTCAGCTAATATTGTGCAAATCTTCCTAACAAAGATGCTAGTCAGTTTCTATAAATTCCTTAATTACATACTATTACATTATTTAAACATTACCTAACCCTTTAACTTTAGTTAGTCAAGGCCTAAATCACCGAAAACGTGTCCAGGGGAAGTTGATGGCAGGTGGATTAATAGTCTCTCACTGAATTACTTACTGGAGATAAATGGTAGGTTTCCAGTAGCGGGACGGCATAATGATTTATATTTAATAAATATATAATAATATGCTGTCCTTTAAATACTAATAAAGAACAGTTAAATATATTTTTAACTAATTGCGCGACGCAAAGGGTGTGATGTGTTTATTAAGTTGAAAGTCTGCCGCCAAGCCAAATACGGTGTTCCGGCAGTTATCCTTGAGAGCCTGCGTATTCCAGGTCTAGTGTGTTTACCAGCTTCGATCACATCGTCACTTACCATCAGGTGAGATAGTGGTCAAACACTAGCCTGTCACAAATAAAAAAAAAAAAGTATGTTATTTTGTGTTTCTACAGAGACTGAACGCGTTGGCCGATTTTGATGATTCTTAGGTCAATCGATTTGTTTTAATCTTGCAAATGTCACCTAAGACATGACTGTAATTAAAATTAAATATATTAACGACCAGACGTGGTCGTATTGTTAAAAATAAAAATAGACAAACTGTGTCAAATCGGGTATCATTGAATATGTATTTAAGTATTTTTCTATTTGTTTAATTAGTTATTGAAAGACTGTTTAGGATATATAACGATTTAAAGTTGGTTAGAAACCATTCTCACCTCTGTGAAGTTAGCAACCAAGTTGGGAAAAATGCTGGTTTTGTGATATCAAAGGATTGTACCGGAAGTGTACCCGTTTGTACCGTTTTCGAAATTAGGGTACAAACGTTGGGGTGCGAGATATTAGGGTGCAAAAATTTGGGCAAAAAAAAATATTTTTTCGTACTTTCGCTGGACCGTGCTTATTAATAATTACGTCAATGATTGCAGAAAACATGGGCTTGTTGGCACCGAGTCGATCGTTGTTTGAACCTCAAGGGTTGTGAAGATATAGGGGTTCAAAAATAAGGCTAAATTCAATTGAATATTTTAGCACTTTCGTTTAACTGTGCTAAATATGTATCGGCTTAAAGGATTGTACCCGACATGGGACTACTGGCACCGTTTCTATAATCGTTTGAACCTCTGGGGTTCAGGAGGTAAGGGGGTTCAAAAATTGTTTATGAAACTTTCCATATTATATTACTTTCGTTCGACTGAACTCAATATCTGTCTACACAAAAGATTGAAACTGACATCCGCCTGTTGGCACCGAATCGACCATCGTTTGAACCTCAAGGGTTGTGAAGATATAGGGGTTCAAAAATAGGCTAAATTCAATTGAATATTTTAGCACTTTCGTTTAACTGTGCTAAATATGTATTGGCTTAAAGGATTGTACCCGACATAGGACTGCTGGCACAGTTTCTATAATCGTTTGAACCTCTGGGGTTCAGGAGGTATGGGGGTTCAAAAATTTTTTATGAAACTTTCCATATTATAGTACTTTCGTTCGACTGAACTCAATATCTGTCTACACAAAAGATTGAAACCGACATCTGCCTGTTGGCACCGAATCGACCATCGTTTGAACCTCAAGGGTTGTGAAGATATAGGGGTTCAAAAATAAGGCTAAATTCAATTGAATATTTTTGCACTTTCGTTTACCTGTGCTAAATATGTATCGGCTTAAAGGATTGTACCCGACATAGGACTACTGGCACCGTTTCTATAATCGTTTGAACCTCTGGGGTTCAGGAGGTATGGGGGTTCAAATTTTTTTTATGTAAACTTTCCATATTATAGTACTTTCGTTCGACTGAACTCTGACACATATAAAAAATGTCGATGGTGGAGTTCTTGATTGCTTTGACTTAAGCGCATGTATGTAATTAATAAAAAAGTAAAAATAAAAAAAAATAACACTGACTTAATTTAAAGAGTTGACAAATATTGAGTTCAGTCTAACGAAAGAACTATAATATGGAAAGTTTCATAAAAAATTTTTTAACCCCCATACCTCCTGAACCCCAGAGGTTCAAACGATTATAGAAACGGTGCCAGTAGTCCTATGTCGGGTACAATCCTTTAAGCCGATACATATTTAGCACAGGTAAACGAAAGTGCAAAAATATTCAATTGAATTTAGCCTTATTTTTGAACCCCTATATCTTCACAACCCTTGAGGTTCAAACGATGGTCGATTCGGTGCCAACAGGCGGATGTCGGTTTCAATCTTTTGTGTAGACAGATATTGAGTTCAGACTAAAGAAAGAACTATAATATGGAAAGTTTCATAAAAAATTTTTGAACCCCCATACCTCCTGAACCCCAGAGGTTCAAACGATTATAGAAACGGTGCCAGTAGTCCCATGTCGGGTACAATCCTTTAAGCCGATACATATTTAGCACAGTTAAACGAAAGTGCTAAAATATTCAATTGAATTTAGCCTATTTTTGAACCCCTATATCTTCACAACCCTTGAGGTTCAAACGATGGTCGATTCGGTGCCAACAGGCAGATGTCGGTTTCAATCTTTTGTGTAGACATATATTGAGTTCAGTCGAACGAAAGTACTATAATATGGAAAGTTTCATAAAAAATTTTTGAACCCCCATACCTCCTGAACCCCAGAGGTTCAAACGATTATAGAAACGGTGCCAGTAGTCCCATGTCGGGTACAATCCTTTAAGCCGATACATATTTAGCACAGTTAAACGAAAGTGCTAAAATATTCAATTGAATTTAGCCTTATTTTTGAACCCCTATATCTTCACAACCCTTGAGGTTCAAACAACGATCGACACGGTGCCAACAAGCCCATGTTGTCTGCAATCATTTGACATAATAATTAATAAGCACGGTCCAGCGAAAGTACGAAATAATATTTTTCTTTGCCCAAATTTTTGCACCCTAATATCTCGCACCCCAACGTTTGTACCCTAATTTCAAAAACGGTACAAACGGGTACACTTCCGGTACAATCCTTTGATATCACAAAACCAGCATTTTTCCCAACTTGGTTGCTAACTTCACAGAGGTACCATTCTCATTTAAATTTTCTATCTAATACTATAAGAATGATGTCCTGACATACTGATTTACTGACTGACTGACAGACGGACTGACTTAGAGATAACACACAGCCTAAACCGCTGGTCGTTGAGACTTGAAATTTGGAAGGTATATTTGTCTTAGTACATAGAGGTGTACTTAGAAAGGATTTTTGGAAATTCTAACCCTAATGGGCTGTAAACATTTTATAAAAGTTATTTGTCTTTGAAGCGAATTATGAAACTTATAGAAATAAAATTGATATTTGAGTAGTTTAAAATTTAGTTATCAATGTTTTTTTGCCAGGGGTGCATTAAGGTAGTGCAATGGGGGATCAAAATTCATGTGAAAATTTTTTTATTTATGAAGTTAGTGATGAAAATTGTATCTGAGTAGTAAAATTAAAAGTTATTTTATTAATAGGTCGTATATTATTATTATTATATTAATAGGTTATATTATTAATATCTACTGTAACGCGTCGTTATATATTATAATCACACTAATATTAGAAATCCGAAAGTTGTGTGTAAATGTATTAGTGTGTAAGTATGTTTTTTTCTCTTCACTCTGAACGGATAAATAAATTTGACTGAATTTTTGTATGTTCATAGCTTATACTCAGGATTAACACATAGGCTACTTTTTAACTTAATTAACGCGGGCGAAGCCGCGGGGCACGGCTTGTTTTTATGATAAAGCTGCGATATAGTTCTTATATAATCGCGTAATAGGACTTGAAAACGAAAAAGTGTTTTACAAACTGCTGGGTCTTTTGCCAGCCTTGACCACATCATCACATAAAAAATACCAAGGCAAGAGTGAATAGGTATCTTCTAGGCAAGCGTGCTACATCTTCGGCCGCATCATAACTTTCCATCAGGTGAGATAGTGGTCAAATGCTTGCCTATCGAGTATAAAAAAAAGACTTGAGGCACTCGGGGACTGCCGCGGTAAAGCTATTGCTTAGCATTTTTTATCAACTTATCCTTCCTTACTATAATATTATAAATGCGAAAGTAACTCTGTCTGTCTGTTACGCTTTCACGCTAAAACTACTGAACCGATTTAAACGAAATTTGGTACACAGATAGTCTAGAACCTGAGAAAGTACATAGGCTACTTAACCCCGAATTCTGGCTGGTCCGGGACTTACGCGGGCAAAGCCGCGGGGCGCAGCTAGTGCAATTATAATTATTTATTTATTTTATTTTTGCAGTATTTTTTTCCTGCCAGAGGCGAGTTGCTGAACTAAAGAGACAAGCGTGATATTTCAAAAAAGTCATTAAAAGTTCTGCTATTCATCGATAGATGGCAAAACTAAAAAGTATCACCGCTGTGCCGGTCGGAGTGGGGAGTGTTAGGTTATTTTCGTTACGGAATTTCTGGATTCGGTCTCCACGCTCAAGGCCAGCGATAAAAGCTATGCAATAGCTTAAAAAAAACAAAATAAATAAAAGAAGCACTATGAATAATCGATAAGACTAACATTAACAAATATTCTTATAAAGATACTTTTATAACCTACTAGCCGTGCCCCGCGGCTTCGACCGCTATTATCAAGTCAAAAAGTAGCCTATGTGTTAATCCTAGGTATAATCTATGCACATTCCAAATTTCACCAAAATCTGTTCAGCAGTTAAAGCGTTCAGAGGGAACACACATTCTTACACACAAACTTTCGTATTTATAATATTAGTTGGATTTGTCAATAAATTATTATCAACAAAGTAGGTAAATAAAACGTATGATAACAGAGTCTACGTTTCATACAAATGATGTACAAATCATGTATTAAATTATAATCAAAGTACAGTTATTTAAGCCCCAATCAATGATTTAGTGCGATAAGAAATAATTTCAGTATATTTATGATAAATGGCGGTTAATATTATCATAATTGATTGATATTTAGATCCATTAATGCTCAAGCAATAAAATATATAATTATGATAAAACAACTATGATAAAAACTGATTTGTGGTTGTTTTGTATTAAACGATTAATTAGTTATTGCGTTCAATGCTTTATAAGTACAATACAGACCACTAGAGGAAATTAGTACATTCAGGTAAAAAGAAGTGTTTAAAAAAGTTTTCACATTACAATAAAGCAAAATGACTTAATCATTATAATAATATATTTTAGTATTTCTATTCGAATTTTAATCTTTAAAATTTCATCTTATTTGAGTTTAGTTTGAAAAATCCATATGCAACTACGGCCAGATGTTATCAGGCACTCAGTTATTTTTTCATATTTTCAAGAGGATCTCGCTGCTTATTATTCCAAAGCTAATTATGTGGAAAACGGTAAAACTTTCGTGGTCTATACAGACCATAGTGCGCTTAAGTGGTTCCTTTCGTTGAACAACCCTACGGGTAGACTCGCGCGTTGGGGCGTTCGTTTGTCGTCTTTTGATTTTGAAATCAGACATCGTCGCGGTGTAGACAACGTAATACCTGACGCTCTGTCAAGAGCTCTCCCAATTGCTTCTATCGTTACCGCTAAATCAATCGCGACCAGTAGTGATGATTGGTACAAAAGCATTTACAACAACTGCTTAACAAAACCTATACAATATCCAAATTTTCAGGTCAAAAATGAAACTCTCTATCGCCTTAGTAAGAATAAATGCCATCTCAGTAATGAATTTTCATGGAAAGAGGTAGTTCCTTCCGAACTTAGGGATGCTGTCATTACGGAGAATCATAGTGAGCCAACTGCCGGTCATTTGGGCATTTTTAAGACATACAAACGTGTTGCGCTTAGGTACTACTGGCCAGGCATGTATCGAGATGTAGCAAATTTGGTTAGTTCTTGTTCCATTTGTCTCCAGTATAAAACTCAAAACCACGCTACTCTTGGAGAAATGGGTCGTCCCAAGCAATGCTCACGGCCTTATCAAATGATTTCCATAGATTTAATGGGTCCCCTACCTGTAACTCGAAATCGAAATTGTCACATATTAGTAGTTACATGTTGCTTTTCTAAATTTTGCCACATTTACCCAATTAAAAAGGCAACATCAGATATTATTGTCCGAATTTTGGAAGAGCAGATATTCCTAATTCATGGTGTTCCCCAGACAATTTTTCTGGATAACGGTTCCCAGTTTATTAGCGGTCATACAAAAGCACTATTTAAAAAGTATAGCGTCCCAAACGTATTTTTTACGCCAAAATATACCCCCCAAATAAATACTGTCGAGAGGTATAATAAAACAATAATAACCTGCATTTCTACGTTTGTACAAAACGATCACCGATCATGGGATTCTTTCATACCTAGTGTCCAATTCGCCATTAATAATTCGGTTAATGAAGCGACAGGGTTTACGCCATCATTCCTTGTTTTTGGTCGAGAACTGGTAGTATGTGGCTCTCATTACACTGATATTGATTTGGGTGATGAGGTTTTGTTTTTGCCTAGAGACGTGTACGCTGAGAATCTGGGTTGTATGAGCTCAACGTTCGACCAGGTTCAGAAATCTTTGTATCATGCTCATGCCAAAAATAGTACACACTATAACTTACGAAGAAAGTCTTTTGAATTTAGTGTAGGAGACACTGTTTACAAACGCGCTTATTTCCTGAGTGATAAGGATAAGTTTTTTAGTAAAAAGTTAGCTCCGAAATATATCAAATGCAAAGTTGTCGAGAAGCGCTCGCCTCTTGTCTACGTTCTAGAAGACATGTCGGGCAAGAACTTGGGCACTTGGCATATTAAAGACCTAAAAATATTAGGTCAACAATCTTAAATATCATAAGTTATTTTTAAACGTTCAATAGTAATTTATATTCGTTGTTGCCCATGCCCATCACAATTTTTTACATTTCTTACAAAAAGTCGTAAGTCGAATTTTATGACCTATGACTTTCCCCATGTTAGGATGAGTCTTATAATTATAATATTATTTGATTTATTTTTGTTTTTGTTGAACGCTGGTGAGGTATGAAAGGATGTATGAAAGATAATTGTAAGAAATTGATACAGATTTATAGTTTGCGGATTTTAATTTTAAATTAAAATCCTTACGAGGGACAGGCGGGTAATGTAACGAAGCGTTACATGTATTTTTAAAATAACTTAATCTAATAAAAATTTATAAAATATATACATATTTACAAATTAATTAACTACTAAAATAATTACAAATAAAACATACAGTTGAATTGAGAACCTCCTCCTGTTTTGAAGTCGGTTAAAAATAATGTTTTCAGTAATTTCAATTCATTTATAGTTTTGTCAGCTAAAGTAAGTAATATCTTTCTGTAGCTAGCGATGACGCACAGATTTTGAACTGGTCGCGGGCAGAGGCATGAGGCAAGGGGTACGACGAGAGGAAACGAGCCTGCGGCCGCGCCTCGCGACAGTCGTTGCTAGGCTGACATTTGAGCTGGTTCACGCTAGTCTTGCGCCCCTAGTAAGCAAGCGTGATAATTTAAATTAAAATAAGAGCATTCTTACTTTTTAACATCATAATTCAAAGTATGACTTCAACTGATGTCGCGTCGTAATATTTTAAAGTTGTGAAGTGATTTCCCGATATAGGGTAAGTTTTGAATGACACACAAAACACAATCATGATTTGCTATTTTGTTCATACTGTGTATTAACTATCATTCATTTTCAGCTTTTCATTTGTAGTAATAGCACTCATTTAGTTTGTTTATTTTAACTGTGAGAAATGTAATTAATCTTTAATTACATTTCAATTTTTGTTCATCTACCTTGATTTTTATTTTTTTTGTAACGGTTCTCAAGAAACCTAATTAATAACTTAAATATTAACGTAGCTTTATCTGTTTTCTTTTGGCCTTTAGCTTTTGAATTAATTGTAAACTCCGTTCTGATTGTTGGTACCACCACGGACTATAAAACTACTACGTAAGTACCTACCTGCTTTCTTCGTGATTCCGTGGTGGACCCTAGGAACGGAAGTAATTAAATCAGTGTGTAATCCGCTGGTTTTGTGGATTCCAGGAACTTCGCACAACTTCGCACAACTTCGCACAGGTTTGCTGCGCGTTCTAGTGCAGAGACCAACCAATTCCCGGATCCCGAACATCGCACAACTTCGCACAGGTTGGCTGCGCGTTCTAGTGCAGAGACCAACCAATTCCCGGATCCCGAACTTCGCACAACTTCGCACAGGTTGGCTGCGCGTTCTAGTGCAGAGACCAACCAATTCCCGGATCCCGAACATCGCACAACTTCGCACAGGTTGGCTGCGCGTTCTAGTGCAGAGACCAACCAATTCCCGGATCCCGAACTTCGCACATGTTGGCTGCGCGTTTTAGTGCAGAGGCCAAACAATTCCCGGATCCCGAACTTCGCACAGGTTGGCTGCGCGTTCTAGTGCAGAGACCAACGAATTCCCGGATCCCGAACTTCGCACTGGTTGGCTGCGCGTTCTAGTGCAGAGACCAACGAATTCCCGGATCCCGAACTTCGCACAGGTTGGCTGCGCGTGCTAGTGCAGAGACCAACCAATTCCCGGATCCCGGACTGCTCCTGATTGCCTACTACGCGGCACTACTCCGTCACCCTTTGGTCCCCAACTACCATCTTCAGCCGGACTCACATCAGGGGAGTGCTTCGCTACGGAAGCAGAAATAGACACAGAATCTTCAGGCTCAGAACCACCCCTTATAAATTTATGTGCCCTCCTTCTACATTGACCTGTGCGAAGTTCGGGATCCGGGAATTCGTTGGTCTCTGCACTAGAACGCGCAGCCAACCAGTGCGAAGTTCGGGATCCGGGAATTCGTTGGTCTCTGCACTAGAACGCGCAGCCAACCTGTGCGAAGTTCGGGATCCGGGAATTGTTTGGCCTCTGCACTAAAACGCGCAGCCAACATGTGCGAAGTTCGGGATCCGGGAATTGGTTGGTCTCTGCACTAGAACGCGCAGCCAACCTGTGCGAAGTTGTGCGATGTTCGGGATCCGGGAATTGGTTGGTCTCTGCACTAGAACGCGCAGCCAACCTGTGCGAAGTTGTGCGAAGTTCGGGATCCGGGAATTGGTTGGTCTCTGCACTAGAACGCGCAGCCAACCTGTGCGAAGTTGTGCGATGTTCGGGATCCGGGAATTGGTTGGTCTCTGCACTAGAACGCGCAGCAAACCTGTGCGAAGTTGTGCGAAGTTGTGCGAAGTTCCTGGAATCCACAAAACCAGCGGATTACACACTGATTTAATTACTTCCGTTCCTAGGGTCCACCACGGAATCACGAAGAAAGCAGGTAGGTACTTACGTAGTAGTTTTATAGTCCGTGGTGGTACCAACAATCAGAACGGAGTTTACAATTAATTCAAAAGCTAAAGGCCAAAAGAAAACAGATAAAGCTACGTTAATATTTAAGTTATTAATTAGGTTTCTTGAGAACCGTTACAAAAAAAATAAAAATCAAGGTAGATGAACAAAAATTGAAATGTAATTAAAGATTAATTACATTTCTCACAGTTAAAATAAACAAACTAAATGAGTGCTATTACTACAAATGAAAAGCTGAAAATGAATGATAGTTAATACACAGTATGAACAAAATAGCAAATCATGATTGTGTTTTGTGTGTCATTCAAAACTTACCCTATATCGGGAAATCACTTCACAACTTTAAAATATTACGACGCGACATCAGTTGAAGTCATACTTTGAATTATGATGTTAAAAAGTAAGAATGCTCTTATTTTAATTTAAATTATCACGCTTGCTTACTAGGGGCGCAAGACTAGCGTGAACCAGCTCAAATGTCAGCCTAGCAACGACTGTCGCGAGGCGCGGCCGCAGGCTCGTTTCCTCTCGTCGTACCCCTTGCCTCATGCCTCTGCCCGCGACCAGTTCAAAATCTGTGCGTCATCGCTAGCTACAGAAAGATATTACTTACTTTAGCTGACAAAACTATAAATGAATTGAAATTACTGAAAACATTATTTTTAACCGACTTCAAAACAGGAGGAGGTTCTCAATTCAACTGTATGTTTTATTTGTAATTATTTTAGTAGTTAATTAATTTGTAAATATGTATATATTTTATAAATTTTTATTAGATTAAGTTATTTTAAAAATACATGTAACGCTTCGTTACACTCAATTGCATATTTATGGCAGACTTGTTTGACCGTCAGTTGCGCAAAAATTGTCCTCGGTTCAATGAACGCGAACCAAAAGGACATTGTTATTGTCTATTCGAAATCGACTTTGACCAGTTACTTCAAAGTTCGAACAAAAGATTTTATTTCAAATCGAGTTTGGCTCCCGCGGAGCTATTATTCGGTACTATATTCTCCCACTTCGTTGCAAATCGTATCGGTTAATTTTAGAGGGTTCTTGATACAATCCCGCTTTTGGATATTACCTGGCTAGATTGTAAAGATCTGTACGGGTTCGTTCGGTGTGTGGTCGTGGGGTTGTTTTGTGTTGGTCGGTTGCGGTATCTTATCTCCGCGTTGCGTAGATCGGTGCGTAACGAGGGGACCACGCCCCCGACTTTCAACTTCACAGAATGAATACAGTTACTAAGATCCTGTCTTCGCATTATAGTAACTGTTCGACAGTCTGTGGCTTGTGTTAAGATGCGCGCGCATTCCTGCTTTAGAGTAAAGCCGAGATCACAGGAATTGATCTTCTTGAGGACAATGGCAGAAACAGAATACCACGTTATGGTTTGTTTCCACTAGTTTCCAGTATTGTTGCTGATGGTTTATTTTTTCTTTTATAGGAGCCCGTTATTAACTCTTTTCGAACAAGCGGTTTTTGGATGTTAATAATATATTTTAGTGTACATTAAAAAAACAATAGATAGGTTACAGATGATTTTGTTTCCATTTATTTTTATAAAGGGGAATCTGGGTACTTTTATACCTAACCAAGTTGTTTTACTTTTATTATTTTTTTACCAAGTTGTTGATATGGTATTTATATAACTGTAAATAAAAATTAAATATAGAACAAACAATGAATAGGTACTGCTTCACACAATTTGTAACCGAAACAAAAAATTAAGATAAGTAAGTACTTTTTGATTACTTGACATAACATTTCTATGGAAGTACCTACATTAATATAAAATATGTTTTAGGTAAGTACCAATACTTATATGAGAACATAATTTTATCTAAGTAAGTATATAGAAATATACTATTTCAATAAAACACAGATTATAATGTACCTACTAACTAGCATGACATACATTGGTCCATCCGATTTGTCCTATCAATAAAGTCCTGGGGCACCACCATGCACTCTTGGTCCCACTGCTCTTCTACTGATGAGATCTTCGGACACCGAAACACTAATAAGTACCTTTTATGCGTAGACACAAGTCTGACTATACCCTAACAACACGTCATTCGCGTGATGCGTTGGAAAAATCTTCCGTAGAATCAGCAGCACAGCGCCACAGCTCGGTCGCCGGAGCCAACTGCTTGCTGACGTCACGCGACGCGCTGACGCCATCTATCGGCCGTGCTGCCCGACACACCTGCCGAGGCCGGAGCCCGCTCGCGCCACTGACGGCTCCGACATTTCTCCGTCGCGCTCGCACTAGTGGCACGTAAAATCTAACCTCAAAACGTCCATCGCGAAACAACCTTACACCAAAATACGGCCCGCAACACATTAATAACAGTGACACCGTCCCTAAACTAAATCAACAGAGTTGTGATTGTGACGTAACTCCCATACCCAGGATTTGATAACAAAGTGTTGCCCAACAGTGTTTTTATCGAAATCGAAAGTTTCCAGGACGAATGTCCCTTTTGGTGGGCTGTCGCTGGGCAGCCCCCAAATTTTGTGCCAATATGTGGTGGTTGTTGCTGCTCAGTGTGATAAACGTTAAGATTTTTGGAACTTTGGCATCCAACAACACTTTTTCACCTGTTTACGATAGTAAGTAACAGTTTTCAGATATTTTTCAATTGTTTATTATTGATTATTATATGCAATTCTTTTACTTTTATAGTCAGATATATTACTAATTAGTTCTTTGATTATTGTTGAATAGTTTCAAATAATAAGTACATTATGAAGGCTGAGTAAACAAGCAGGTAAGTATGTTAATGACAGATTGGATCGTATGATCATTTTAGCAGCTGAGACCGCCAGTATTCGTCGACTGCGGTACTAATTTTATTTATAAATACAGAAAACTGGTTTGTTACGTACAAATCGGTCCAATGCACGTGGTTCTGGTTCTGATAGACGCATTTTGTTTATGTTTTCTCAAGATGTTATCTTATCAAGTGAATCTGGTAAAATGATAATTATGATAACGGTAAGAATATCACGCCACCCATGTTCGTGATACATCGTTTAGAAATACGTACACGTATCCAGGTATCAATAAATCATAACGCATTCAGTATGGTTATTTATCACAACATTGATACTAACATCTACCTTGGCAAAATAAACATTATTATAACACCTGTGAAATTTCAGCGCAATTCAAAATAGGTTCTTTTGATAATTTAATGATTATTGTGTTTAATCAATGTTACAGAAACTATCTATATTAAAAAATAATAGGAAGCAATCAGAAGCATACACAAGTCAATTCATAAAGTAGCAGGGCTGATATTAATATTATGATTTTACTACGACACATTAATTTATAAAGAACTAGCCGAGCCCCGCGGCTTCGCCCGCTATTATCATGTTCAAAAGTAGCATATGTGTTAATCCTAGGTACAAGCTATGTAGATACATTCCAAATTTCATCCAAATCCGCTCAGCCGTTAAAGCGTGAAGAGGGAACAAACATACTTACACACTTGCACACTTACATACTTACACACAAACTTTCGATTTATAATATTTGTGCATAAGTAGGATGCGCCTACATACTTAGGTTTAATTACTTAGTAAGTAATGCTTAGTCATTGCAATAAAAATGTTGTGTGCATAATATATAGGTCTTGCACGAAATTAACATTTAAATAAAAAACAGGAATTATGATTATAATGAAGTAGTTTTGGAAATAACTAAGTACATAGTATAGGTAGCGGAACCTCACCCAATCTCACGTGGGGGAGAGGGGGTGTCTCGATATCACGTAATTTTTTTGCAAGACTGTAAAGTTGCGTGAAAACTGGGTTTAATGAATTAAAAAAAATATTTACCAAAATGTGTGTTAAATAAATACAACGCAATAAAGCTCATATTAACTTAATATACGCATTGAGTGAGTTTAGGGGTGGGAGGAGAGGGTCGAGCAACATCTCACCAAGGGGAGAGGAGAGAGGGGGTCGAAAAATCGCCAAAATCACCTCACGTAATCAATGGATGCCCCCTTCGTGTAAACATGAGTCTAGTCTTAGTCTCTTGAGTCCATCGACCGACGAGCAAAAAGACTCATAGGCGATGATAAGCTAGTCGAGTCCAAATTGCAGAGTCTCGGACACCGATGTAAGGTCGGAAGTCGCAAGCCTATCAGTATTCTCTACTGTCTACATTCTGGATATTGTGCGCAGGAATTACACGAGTTATACTCTATTTACCATCTAACCACAAGTCAAACGTCATCCATATATGGTTGACATAGCTTCAATTCGCTTGAAGCGTTTCGCTTCTACCTCTATCATCCGTACTGCAAAGGAGTGGAACTCATAGTCCGCGTCTTTGTTCCGCGAATGGTATTGTCTGTGAGTCTTCAAGTCAAGAGTGGGAGTCTAGAAATCTTCTAGGCAAGCATGCTACACCTTCGGCCGCAACTTCACTTTCCATCAGGTGTAGTGGTCAAATGCTTGCCTATGAGTATAAAAAAGTGTTATAATTTATAAATGCGAAAGAACCCAAAAATGTATTCATTTGAGTTCTGTGCTTACCACTGTATTATTAAAAACTTACATACATCATTATTGTAAATTTCCTCATAAACTGTACAAATAACTTCCAAACATGTTTTGGCTTAGTGAGTCATACTTATTACTTATACATAATTCGTAATGAATATTATACTCGTATGGCTCATAACAACAACGATAACAAAACAATACGCATGGTCCCCTGCGGTTTCTGCTTAACTTGCAAGGGATTTAATTACCTACATTTATATACATATATATACTATATCCCATATCATGGTTGTGTTCTCGCTTAACCTGACGTTTGAGCTCGCTGTTTGCCACATAACGTAATATAATATTCAGCGTTCGTATCTGATTCCATAAGCGTTAATTCCATATTTGTCTACATCAAATATCACAAATCAGGTCGGTGTGAATAACAGTTAAACCTTAAACATATATAGGAAGCATTTAGATTAAGCAAAACTGATAAATATTTTATGATAAATGGGGTTAGATTTACGATAGAATTCCTAAAATCGTAACTGAATTACCACTGGGAAAGTTCGAATCTGTAATAAAACGGGAATTCATTAAGAAAGCTTACTATAAAACGATCGACTATATTAATGACAAGGATGCATGGAAGTAAACTGCACAAACGATTTCTAGCGACTACCATAATTACACCTAGGTTCTTATTTCTTATTCAAGGTCAAAGGTAGTAGCGGAATGTCACAAGACACTACAGACACTTTCAGAAAAGATTGATATAGAGGTAAAATGGATCAAAAGCCATAGTGCATGTCCAGGGAACACTAAGGCAGATAATCTAGCTAAAGAAGGAGCAAGGAAGCCAGTAACTGACGGCGTGGCGGGGCTCTGCCAACCATCTACAATGGAAGTAAGAGAGCTACTACGCCGTCATACGGAAAAAGAACACCAAAAACTGTGGGACAAGAGGACGGACTGCAAACAAACAAAAGCCGCCTTTCCGTCTCTAAACAGGAAAATTACAAACAACTTGTTAAAGTTACAACGTCAAGATCTTCGTCTAATGGTAGGCCTTATAACAGGCCACTGTAACCTCAACTACGACCTACACAAAATAGGGGTCACAGATAGCCCTTTGGGATGTATGGAGGAAAACGAAACCGTAGAACACGTAATAGCTCAGTGTGCTGTCACTGAAGAAATTAGAGCCAGCACTGGAATGCTAGAGCAACATTCCACAAAACCTAAAGACTCACAGAAATCAAATACAACAACTTCACCACTGGAACAGTTATGCCAGCATCCCAAAACCACACTCTGCTATTTTAAGGAGCTGGGGTGGATGGGGTAGTTCCTGGCAGGGGGAAATGCACAATGCACCCAGAGCGGGACGTCGTCAGTGCAGGCCTTAACGCCCCCATATTGAATTAGAATCATAAGACCTTGGTTATTAAAATTATGTATTAGATATAAAGAAAGTTTTAAAAAAATATATTAATAAAATGCGCCGCCTAGTTTCTTGCCAGGTTTTTCTCGAGATGGCTGTAATTTAGCGAATCTGGCAGTAGAATCATTAACTTTCATGAGTGCCACTTTGGGCCCATATGAATAAACGATTTGATTTGATTTTGATTTGAAACTATGTCGCGAAAACAATAAAAAAATGTAATGTAAGCACGTCAATTTACTAATAATTAAACTTGCACCGCTTTATCTTTGGAACCTTGATCGATTAAATGTATTAAACACGATAACTCAAAAACCACTGATCAAATTGGACCGGAAAGCAGCAGCGTTCAAACAAAAAAGAATATCACAATCGGTTCACGTGGTAAGAAGTTATAAGGTAACACACATAAAAAAAAATATTCAGTTGAATTCAGTACTTGTACTCACTACTCCTATTTTGTGAAGTCGGTAAAAAAAAACCTTATATATTTTGGTTTTGGCTTGATCAATTTCGATTTTTTTTAAGTGATGAGGCGGCCGATGATGTTTATCTATTAGATACCTATTCACTCTTGACTTGAAGACTCCCAAATTATACCCCTCGGGGAACAAAGACATTAAGTTCCACTCCTTCGCCGTACGGTTGATGAACGTAGAAGCGAAACGCTTCGAGCGAACTGGAGGTATGTCCATAAATGGATGACGTTTAACAGTTTGTCTTGTTGTTAGATGGTAAAAGGGGCATGGTGGAATTAACTCATGTAATTCCTGCGCACACTCTCCAAAATGTAGACGATAGAATACTGATAGACTAGCGACCTTACGTCGGTGACTGAGACCACCTCTGATGTATAATCTACCAAACAAAAAAATAACTGAGAATCGGTCCACAAATGGGGGAGAAATCGGTGAACATACATAAAAAAAACATACAGTCGAACATATAAACTCCTCCTTTTTTGAAGTCGGTTAAAAATGGCGTTTGGTTGTCGCCATATTGAATTTTGATTAGTGTCATGTCTTTAGTGACACTCGCAAGGTTAAGAGTTGTAACTGAATAATGTGGTTAATTCTTCCAATATTGCATTTCTATCAAGACGTGCCAAAATTCAAAAATAGAAACGTAAACAGCCGAAAGTAGCTAATGTGATGAATATCCTGAATCAGTACAAAGTTCAAAACTGTGGTGGCAGTACGCCAATGTTTGAATCTGTTATTTTAGCACTGTTTACCGTTTTGCAGCACACCGTGACGTTTATTATTAAAAGTATAATTCAGCTTTCCGCTTCTATTACGACGGGGGTGGGCGACAGTAAACATTTGATTTTTTTTTCTTTTAATATTGGCGCTGCAATCTTGTGCATTTAGCCAGTGTCAAGTTATAAAATATTTTAAGTAAACATGATATAAGTCATAGTCACACGTCACAGTCAAAGTTAAGTAAAGAGTCAAGGTCCAGTCATAGTCAAGTCATGCCCTAATAAGGTGGTAGAAACTTTGCTAGAACTTATATTGGAGTTTTGGAGAAAAAGCGAAAATCTCGCTTTTCAAATTTGTATGATTTGCCTACACTCATGCACGTTTACTAAGTATTAAAGGTTTACAATCAACCATTTTTATACATGAACACGCGAAAAACACTAATTTTGGACAATAATCCGAAATCAACACGACGTGCTGGTAAGGTACAAATTCAGTCACTAAGAGAGAAAATGATAGATCGATTGAATTCGAGCTTGTTGGCCGTGGCTGATTGGGGCGATGCCAACTTGCTTCAATTTAATGCATCCAAAACTCAGGCGTGTCTTTTCTCCGCCAAACGGAAACCTTTTTACTTGTCACCGACGTTCCAAAGTGTATCAATACCGATAGCAAATAAACTCTGCTGGCCGCTAAGAAACTGGGTATCCTTGCAATGGTTAGGCAATATTTCACACCAGGGGAGCTTCTCAATTTACATCAAGCTCAGGTCCGGTGTATGGAGTACTGCGGCCACCGGTGGGATGGATCCGCTAAGTACCAGCTTGAAGCTCTTGAATCCGTCGACCGGCGAGCATAAAGACTCATTGGTAATGATAAGCTAGTCGAGTCCAAATTGCAGTCTTAGTCACCGACGTAAGGTCGCCTTCTTTGTTCCCCGAACGGTAAAATTTGGGATTCTTCAAGTCAAGAGTGAATAGGTATATAGTAATACCTTCTAGGCAAGCATGCTACATCTTCGGCCGCTTTCCATTAGGTGAGATTGTGGTCGAATGCTTGCCCATCAGGCATAGAATAAACCAACAACGCCATTTTTTACCGACTTCCCAAAAAAGGAGGAGGTACTCAAGTCGACTGTATTTTTTTTCATTTTTTTTTTGTGTTACCTCATATCTTCTCTCCACGTGAGCCAATTTCAAATTTTTTTTTTAGTTTGTAAGATGTAGCTTTCTAATTGGTCCCATTTAAATTAGATCAAGGTCTGATCAGTAGTTTTTGAAATATCGTCAATAATGCTTATTTTGTACGCCTACTTTGACGATGTTCTCGTTTAACCGACTTCAAAGTTTACCTCATAACTTCTTTCGTTGTGAGCCGATTTTGATAATTTTTTTTTATTTGAATGCTGGTGCTTTTCTTATGGTCCCATTGAAATTTTATCAAGATTTGATTTCTTGTTTTTGAGCTATACTCAATAATGCGTGTTTAATACATTAAATCTGATCAGGGTTCCGAAGATAAAGCGGTGAAGTCGGTTTTTTTAAGCTTTGCTTGCGTTTAATTATTTTACTTACGGCAAAACTCCGTAAACATTTGTTGTGAGTTGCAGTAAAAGCTAAATGGGTGTTCAGAAGAAAGAGGTTAGTTACTGTCTCAATTTTAGCTAGCCGCGGGCAGCTGGCTGACACGACGACCATAAAAGTCACACTGATAAAAGAGCACAATCCCATTGTGACGGCTATAAAACGGGCTTTGTGCCCGAAGGAGCCGTCATTATGTGAAAAATGAAAAAACGAATCGCACTTGTCATAGGTACCAAGTCCATTTTATTGGAGCAGCCGACACCGTTTTGTAAATCTGTCACTTGATTTTATTGGCCAGTATTGGGTAAGTTAATATATAAGTAATGATGATTTTCACCTTCACGACTTGCATTGTTCTTGATAAGTATCTATTTGCACGTTGCGTGCAAAAAGATTCTCTTCTCCTACCTCTTCCTCTACCTCTTCGTATTCTTTGTGAATAATTGTCCGATGACATTTGTGTGTGGTGGGTTCATTGGTAGTAAGTTGGATATCAATAATGAGTATTTTACATAGTTACAATAAAACAATTGTTTTTTTAACTGTGTTTTTTAGTTGTGCATACTTCATAGGTACGTTTGATTTGTATTGTTTAAAATTTTTCTACGCGTGAGGACCTTAATTGGCTCATTGTGTTACGCCAAACCTTAAAATATTTAGATTTTTTTGCTGTAGGTCTTCCTCAAAAACTTTATTTGATTCTGTCCAACTCGTTTATGTACCATGAAAGTGAACGTTCATGGGGGTGACAAAAATATTAAAATTTTAACCTGTCAACCTTTTTCATTCAGATGATAACGAAGACGGCTCGCGTAAGAACATTTATTAAATTTTGCAGCTAAATATTTGAAATTATATTAATAAAAAATATGTAAAAGAAAATAATAGTTTCTCATTGAAGTATTTTTCTTCTAGATTTCTTCTCAAGGTCAATTTATGTTTCTGATTCTAGGTGTAATTGTGTGTGATGTGAATATTTTCATCACCCACGACACAAGACGGAAGTCGTATCTACATAAATGTGGGACTGTGAATGTGAAAGCGTTTTATTCTTTTTAACTGACTTCAGAAAAAGGAGGAGGTTCTTAATTCGTCGAAACCTTTTTTTACTGTATATTCCACGATTACTAGAAGGCGTCTAGGCCGATCGAGAAATTCTTTTGTTAGAAAGCTGGTAGCGTGCTTCTCATATTGTGATCACATTTAAATTTTATCGAGATCTGACCAACAGTTTTTGAGTTATCCTTAATAATGCGTATTTAATTCATTTAAACTGATCAAGGATTACGAAGATATAGCGGCAAAGTCAGTTTTTTAAGCTTACCTTGCGTATAAATTACTAACCGTGCCCCGCGGCTTCGCCCGCTATTATCAAGCTAAAAAGTGTATGTGTTAATCTTAGGTATAATCTATGTACGTTACAAATTTTATCCAAATCCGTTCAGCCGTTAAAGCGTGAAGAGGAAACAAACATACGTACACACTTACGCACACACTTACACACAAACTTTCAGATTTATAATATTAGTTGGATTAGTAGAAGTAAAATGAAAATTGACATTATCCAGAAATAACAAAGAAATTAGACGTTTTACTCTCAACATAGGCGAAGAACCAGAACTCTGATAACTCGGCAGATTGTTAAGAACTTCTAAGTACCAAAGTAATCGTAACAAGGTATTGAAACTACGTGATTGGATCAATCTATAGAGTTTTGTTTCTAAGAAATATATCTTTTATGCCATCTTATAAATAAGATAATTTGTAGATTCCTTGTTTATCGCGACTGTGTTTGCTTTGAAACGTTTAAAACTTAAACGTTTAAACGCTTTCACATTCACAGCCCATACTAAATCCTATGTGGTCCCATTGAAAGATCAAGATCTGATATTTAGTTTTTGAGTTATAGTCAATAATGCGTGTTTAATACATTCAATCTGATCAAGGTTCCGAAGATAAAGCGGTGAAGTCAGTTTTTTAAGTTTTGCTTGCGTTTAATTATTTTAATGTAGGATTACTAACATTTATTGCAAATCTTTGTGTTAAACCATAGACAGGCTTTAAAAATAAATATGTATATGTATTTTATGGATTCATCTATTAGATAGGTAATTTGTTTCATATTATTTAACTTATTACTGTAAAATATATATTTTCTATATGGTTTACTAGCCGTGCCACGGGGCTTCATCCGCGTTCATCAAGTAAGCAAAAATAGCCTATGTGCTAATCCTAGGTATAAGCTATAAACGTTCTAAATTTCATCCAAATCCGTTTAAACATTAATGCGTGAAAAGAAAACAAACACTTACACATTGACACAATACTAACACAATCTTTTGGATTTATAATAGAAGTGTAATTTAATGTACTCGTATACAATAGGTATAAAGGGAGAAATTTTTTACTTTTATTCTTTGTTAGCCCGCTTGATTATAATATGTATAATCCGATAACTTGAAACAGGACATATTCATCATTTTGGCCAAAGTTTAGACCGCAGTCAAGCAGAAGCGGCGCCAAAACCATCTATTACTCTAGGTCTGATACGGGATGAGGGTCTCCAAATTGGTTATTTTACCGTAATGTCCGAGCAAATAAATTTTCATGGACGTACGACATTAACCGACCTAATAAATATAAAATGGTTTTGACACTTTTGGAGGATTAAATTGGTACACTAAGCAATATCGTAGTAGAAATATATTTCTACTATGGCAATATCGTAAGGCCAACTGGTGTACCTCAACTTTATTATACTACATTATATCTTTAACGAGACAGTAAATAAGTATTTTCTAGGTAAGCGTGCTCCATTGTCGACCGCATCGTCACTTAACATCAGGGTTAATCGTTTGCCTATCACATATAAAAAAATATCACACTTCACACTAATATTATAAAAGCGAAAGTTTGTGAGTGTGTTTGTATGTTTGTCACTTCTTTACGCACAAACGGCTGGTCCGATTTAGATGAAATTTGGTCGCTTTTTCCCTAGATTAATACTTTTTGTCCCGGAATCCCCGTCCACCACCTGGCACCCACAATACAAGTCTTTGATCTTAGTGTGAGGTTGTATGAAGCCGTTTGTTTGGTTTTTTAACACGAATAAGAAATATTATAAAAAAAACGGTGATAGCTGACTATCTCTTACGGCTTAAAAGAGACCTTTAAATTTTACGACAGACAGACAGATAGATGGCGTAGGCTTAGTAATCGGTCTAGCTTAGACCCTTTGGGTACAATAAACATCAAACATAAAGTAAAAATAATAGCAAATATTGCATCTCCGGGTTATTCGAAAAATAGGCCTTAACATCATTCCTTTGTAAGACGATTCCACGAGAGCTTAGTGTGATCATTTTGCAAAAGAGCCAGCGTTCCCTTTCATAGAATAAATTAAATTATTATAGGTTGATGCCTAGCTACAAGGCTACAACTGCCCGTTGGCTATGTTGGGTGAGCGTCCGCCTTCTAAGCGGGGTATCGGGTTCGAGATCAATTTTTTTTTTTTTTTTTTTATTTGTGACAGGCTAGTGTTTGACCGCTATCTCACCTGATGGTAAGTGACGATGTGATCGAAGCTGGTAAACACACTAGACCTGGAATACGCAGGCTCTCAAGGATAACTGCCGATTCAAGGCGGGAACACAAGTTTTACACACACAATTAACAAAATTCATGTCATCGAATGGCTGTATAGATTTCTACAGTTAAGGTATCGTTCTATACGCCTTAAAAACCCAAGTGTCAATGGATAGACTTAAAAAAAAAACAAAAAGGTCGATTTAGCGCGGAATAGTAATTTAATACGTTACAAATAATTAAACGCAAGCAAAGCTTAAAGAAACCGACTTTAACGCTTTATCTTCGGAACTTTGATCAGATTAGATGTACTAAACACGCATTATTAAAGATATTTCTAGAACTTATTATTAGATCTTGATCAAATTTAAATAGGACCAATCGGAAAGCAAAGTCGTTCAAACAAAAAAATAAATTTTATTCGTTTCACGTGGAACGAAGTTATGAAGTAACACACAACAAAAAAAAAATCAGTCGACTTGAGTACCTCCTCCTTTTTTGTGAAGTCGGTCGAAAATCAAACCTCTCGAGTTGGACATAAACGTAGATTCACATTTTTGCAGTCGGGTTTTTTAATTTTTAGTACATTGACTTCTACATCTATATCTAGATTATAAATCCGAAAGTTTGAGAGTATGTTTGTTCCTTCTTCACGCTTAACGGCTGAACAGATTTGGATGAAATCACTAAGCTAATATTACTACGTAGTAACTTAGTAGGTATTTATTTCTATTTTTTTATGTCTAGTTAGTTTTTTTTTGGTTAATTTTAATTAAGTTTTTAGTTTAATGTAATATATTATAATGTAATTTATACAATGGCAGTAATATTAGCTCAGTGGATGAAATTTGGAATGTACGAGTAGCTTATGCCTAGGATTAATAACACATAGGTTACTTTTTAACTTGATCGACGCAAGCGGTGCCGCGGGACACGGCTAGTTTAAAATAATACTATTATATAACCTACTATTGTAACATACTTAGGTGTGCTGATGTGGAAGACTTACTTGCAAGTAGTTTATAATGGAGTTGGTGGGTTCCTAAATTAATTGCAAGCAAGTTGTACGCGGAGTTTCAACCGAATGTGCTTACAGTGTAATATACCGAAATCCAAATTTAAGTCGAATTGCCATATTGTATTAGTATCGTCTAGATATTCTATATTTTCTATTTCGTCAAATTGAACTTTGAATTTCTAAAACGATAATCAATTTTAACCGACTTCAAAACATATCCGTAAATATCCCGTTATTGATACTAACATTTATAGTGAAACTGACCATGGTAGCTTAAAAACTTACAAGGGAGGAGGTTCTCAATTTGACTGTGTCTCAATTTATGTGTTTAGCTATGTTTAGCAAGGGATATTTGTGCTTCTGGTTCTGGGTGTATTTGTGTGTGTGATGTAAATGTTTCCGCACCCACGATACAAGTTTTTGAACTTAGTGTGGGGCTGTGAGTGTGAATGCGTTTGTTTGTTTGTTTATGTACCTCATTATATATTTTTTTCTTGGTGAACCGATTTTTATAAATCCATTTTTATTTGAAACTGGTGCTTACCATATAAGTAGTCCCATTTAAATTTGATCAAGATCTGACCAGTAGTTTTTGAGTTATCGTCAATAATACTTATTTAATTTAGGATCAATAACGGTTTAAAGTTGGTTAGCAATCATTCTCATTTTAAATTTCAATACTTTGAAATAATAAAGCAGTGATAATGTTCTTATATAATCGCATAATAAGTCCATTTAACGAAAAAGTATAAATTATAAAGTAAGTTCACATATTACTTAATAAAGTACAGGAATAATTTCCTAATTGTGTTAAAAAGTCTGTTTAGAATAGAATTGAATAGAATTATTAATAATTTATTGTCATACAGAAAAATAACATTTAAGAATGTCATCTAACAGTGTACTCGTCAAACATATTGATATTAAGAGAAAAAATATTTTTTTTCGTATTTTATGTCTGTCTGCCTCCAGACTCTAACATCACTCAAGGTCAGGAAAAAACAATGGCTGTAAAATAATTATATTAACATAAATAATTATAGTACTAATGTCTTAAAAGATTTATCAGCTGTAAAGGGGCTTCGTCGAACTTATGATAAATAATAATAAAAATATATAAACTGTAATACAATGTCCTAATGTCATTTATTTTAAGCAAAGACTTGCTATGGAATGTTTTGTAGAATCTACGGCGTATTTTCTGTAGTCTTTTAGTATTTAACCTTCGTACAAGTTAAAAAACAAGTCAATGTCAATGTGTTCGAATCTATTTACGGAGTGTATAAATTATTTGAAACATGTTCCATAGACGCGTACTAAATGCGTTCTTGGTACATTTATTGTTATATACTATTTGATTGCTCATTGCCTGATGGTAACCGTAGCTTCTCTCTATAAAATCTGTAGTGTAACCCGAAACTATAGTATAATGAAATAATAATTATCGTTTATTTTATAATAAAATTAAAAAACACACTTATCAGGTATTAAAATGTTGACATGTGTTATATTATTGTTTACTTTTGTCATGCATGAAGCTTGACGAAGATCGTGAGCTTTGTCACGAAGAAAATATCAAAGCTAACGTCAAATGTCAAAACATACGTCAGACAAATGTCAAACTAAAAGGGTTTACTAGTAGCCACTGAAGAGTTTCACTATCCATGTCCTGGCTCCATCATCAGATCAGCACTAAGATACCATATTATAGTTTAATTCCGACCTACATATAATTACGACTTTTTGAGGTATTTAGGTTAAAATAGACTTTTTAGATTTTATTACACATGACACCCTAAGGCCGCGGATTTCTGCCTAGCATGGGTAATGCTATAGAAACAAAATCAAGAAACATTTTGTTTTAATGAATCGAAATACAGGCTTATATAATCCTACTAGTCCTGCCCCGCGGCATCGCTCGCTATTATCAAGTTAAAAAGTAGCCTATGTGTTAATCCGAGGTATAATCTATGTATATTCCAAATTTTATCCAAATCCGTTGAGCCGTTAAAGTGTGAAGAAGGAAAAAACATACTTACACACTTAAACACAAATTTTCGGATGTATAATATTAGTAGGATAATTTTCTTCAAAACTCAATAAACTTTCATAGACCATCCAGTAGATACATTCACCTTCCAAAACAACGATGATAATGTCAAGAGAGGCTTCCAAACATTTCGAGCACAAATAATAAGTGTAATTGATTGATCACAGTTTCTGTTATCCATCACTGTAGGACAAATTAAGAACTCGTAGTGACAACGAGGCGAAATGTGCCTCGATCTGTCTCCCGATGTCCCGATAAATGAACCTGATATTTAAGTTGCCGTTGTGTATGTACGAGTGTGTATTAACTATTATATTTGATGTAGATATATTCAAAATGCCAAGGCAAGTAAAATTAATTTATTTTATTACTATTTTTTTATCCAGATTTTTAGTTTGGATGACAATGCATGGTTAGCTGTGTGACGTCATTCTAAGTCCAACATGGCGGAACACACAAAATGGCGGACAAGTAATTTTTAATGCACTCCTACAATATGGGTATCAAATGACTATGAAATAAACTGACGTCACTTTAAATCTAATATGGCGGACTTCTAAAAGCTTGTCTTTAAAAAAGTTTTTAACAAGTAACTTATTTCAAATACCTCCCAGCTTAGAAATGTGATAAACATACGCAAATAATATGCAGCAAAGTTCTTGTTTACTGTCGGTTTGACAAGTAATCTACGTCATCAAACATGTTTCTCGAACAGTGTCATAATTAATGATGACGCTAAAATTGCATTTGTCACAGGAATGTTAAGAGACTGACTAAAAAATTTACCTGAAACTAGTGACAACCCTATATATCTGAATTGCATAACTCAGATCGTATAGCATTCTCGTAAATACCGATATTAATTTTATTGGTTGACCGTTCTAGATCCGCGGAGTGTGCGATAACCGCTCAATTAAGCGTCGCTGCCAAGTCCAATGCGACACTTAGAGCTGACCTCGATCCTGTATTCGCTCGTTGTCATTAAGCTTACTGCCACCCCTATGCTACGATGATACAGACAGAGGCTGGGGGCCGGTGTTTGTATTAGTTACTGCAGGTTCTTGAGATCTATCTACATCTATTAATATGGGAGACTAAGTCGCGCGTGAATATCTATCTTCTAGGCAAGCGTGCTACATTGTCGACCGCATCATCGCTTACCATCAGTTGAGATGGTGGTCAAACGCTTGCCTATACTGAATATGAAAATAAAAATATCTTTGTTGCGATCGGTTTCGATTCAAAAACAGCAATTTACCATATAGGATTAAATAATAGATTTAATAATATTTTTTGCTTAATTCATTCAAATAGAAATCGATCCCAATAATGTTAGGGAATATGGAGGTCATGATCAGGCTTCATAAGTATGCAAGCTATTGTGAGTTTATATTTGTATTTAAGTTTTTTTTAATTTGTTATAGGCAAACACAAAAAGTGGCTGTATTTCAGAAATCTTTATAGTGTTCTTAGTTTATATTTTTATTAGGTATGCTATTGTTTGCACAACGGCACATAACATTTTAAATAAAGGGACAAGCTGTCCATAATTTCTTCTTGACTATCTTTTGGCCCTTAGCTAAGAATTTTCGACTTGATTTTGGTACGCTATTCGTGTACTACGCAGAGATTGAGGTATCAAGTCGGGCAACATCACAAAATGCCTAATCATCATTATAAAGGTATTTGTAACACTCCTTTATACATAACTCTTTTATTTCTGCAACTCTGTCTAAATTATGCTATGCGCATTTAGTAGCATTTAGATAATATGTTTTATTGAGATGTGGTACAATTTGAGGAGATGCAAATTATAAAATAAAGGTTTCATAGACTTTGTATTAGCTGTTCTATCTACATACAACAAAAAACGGAACACTAGGAAAAAAAATTCAATATTATTAAAATTTTTGCACTCTTGCTGGATTGATCACTCGCAAAAATTAGAGGAATGGCAAGCGCAGTGTCGGAAGACCGCCTACAAGGTGGACGGACGACATAGTGAAGGTCGCAGGAAGACGCTGGATGCAGGCCGCTAACAACCGCTCTTTTTGGAGATCTTTGGGGGAGGCCTATATCCAGCAGTGGGCTTCTTGTGGCTGAGATGATGATGATGATGAATAATAAGAGACTTTTTATCTGTTTATTAATTTTATTATTAGGATAATCTTCCCAACTTTTTTCTGATAATAATTACGTTAAGAGATATAAGACTTTTTTTTTTTTTTTTGTGACAGGCCAGTGTTTGACCACTATCTAACCTGATGGTAAGTGACGATGTGATCAAAGCTGGTAAACACACTAGACCTGGAATACGCAAGCTCTCAAGGATAACTGCCGGAACACCGTATTTGGCTTGGCGGCAGACTTTCAACTTGATGGTGGTACGCTACTTTGGTAGCAAGCCAGGCGAGCAACTCACAAAATGCTCTACCACCTCTCAAATGTCACCTGATTAGCACCACCCGGGGACCACGTGTAGGGAGTCAGACTTAAGGGGTATCCTCCTACGGACGTGGGTGACTCAGTCCCCAAGACTGATATAACAACAAATGATACATATTTCATATTTGGAAAATATACTAGAGGATATAAACTAAACAAATGGAATCCAAATATCATGATTAGTGTAAGTGTCTCTATACAATAATTTTTCAATGTTGGGTCTTTTGTTACTCTATTATAATCCTTAAGCCGGCTCTAAGAAGATAAAACTTATATTATTTAGTACATTCTTTAAATTACTCTTAAATCGGATATTGGGACGTAGCTCTGATATCTATGTCTATAAATTTTTAATGTAAGGCGAGTGATCTTATCTGATTTTAACACCTCTGCCGGCTAAAATAAATTTGTGTCTCGTCTTAATATAAGCTCTCACAAACTATATAATAGAAGACGTATAATATCGAGAATGGTACAGAGGCTCATATAACCAAAACCACAACCTTGACAAGTAATAAAACACCTTTGTACCTCCCAACCTAACTCAATAAGCGAGGGTTAGATCGGGAATTGGAAACCATTTGAACGCGCAAGCAAAAATGGCGCCCCATGTTTCAATTTTAAGTTCGATTTTCGTTTGCATATGAATTGCAGATAGACCCTTTATGCCACAGTCAATTCATTACGGTTCGAACGTGTATTAATTGTTGGAGCTTCGGATATTCAAGTGACCGGTGCCAATCGTATGTTGTTAGGTACGGTTCCGTACCTGTTAAAGGGACTACATAACTTGTACACAGTAGTTTTATGACTTTCTTCTAAATGCTATATTTTTCATAATAATTAAGATTAGGTTTTCTGCACTTACAATCTATTATGCATATATTTTTAAACTACACTGTCCCGCAACGAACGGCATTTCCGCGCTGCGTCTTGTAATCTGGACACCAACGCCAGTTGACACTTGTGAGAAAACTGGGTCTTTGTGCGCTTTTATTTTCAAAATAACACCTAGTAACGTTTCGGCAGGGTTGTTCTGTTTCAAAATTTGCAATAGCCGTACCAAGAAAGGAGTTGGTCTCCATAGTTAAAATGATGTCCCTGGGCTCAGTAAAAACCTCTGGAGGTTTTTATTATTTTACAAATTTCCGTATATACGTAAAACGTTGACTAAAATTAAACTCTTACCACATTCCTAAGCACGAGTAGGTAGGCTCAAGTAACATTTATAATTATTTGCAGCGCTTCATATGGTCATAATAATAAACCTATTTAATTTAATTTTAATACCTATATGTTAGTTATATGGCGTTTTTATGAGCATTACGCGTGGAATGGTTTTAAAATTATGCAGCCAGGCGAAGCCGGGGAGGTCTACAAGTTATGAATAAAGTTTCTCGCAAGTTATACCACTTGCTAATGAGCTAACTACGTACACGCTCGTGTTCTCCATTAGGACTTTATTCCCGATCCAATAGTACCAGGCTTCCTCTTGCTAATTGAAGAAGTTCTACAAATCTCTTGCACGTGTATTGATATCTGTTGTGAACTAAGTGACAGACATTTGCAAAGTAATCAGTAGCTTGATATTTTAAGGTAAGTACTTTACAAAGTAATCTGGATCAAGATCAAGATATTTTAACATCTTTTGTTTATTCCTCATAATTTGAGGAATAAACAAAAGATAAAGATGTTACGACCCAGTTGACGACCCAGTTGGCGCAGTGGACAGGTGTCCGCCCTCTGCGCCGTGGGTCCTGGGTTCGATTCCCGGCAGGAGCACAATTTCCTTCCCAAGGGATATTTGTGCTTCTGGTTCTGGGTGTAATGTGTGTGTGATGTGAATGTTTCCGGCACCCACGATACAAGTCTTCGAACTTAGTGTGGGCTGTGAGTGTGAAAGCGTTTGCGTTTTGTTAAAATATCAAGATCCAGATTACTTTGTAAAGTACTGATGAGTATGAGATGTTATAATAACCATCGCTATGCTTAAAAGGAAATACAGCTCAATTTGACAAAAAAAGTTGCAGTTTGTATCAAATTAACTGATTCATGGAAAAACAGGGTGAGCCGTAAAGACACACGATATAAGTGAAACTTTTGTATTAAAGCATTTAATTCTTCATCACAGTATTTACCCCCATCACTTTTCGTCACACAAAAAAATATGCGGTTCAGAATTTTAAAGCCGTTCCCATAAAAAAATTTATAAACAAAATTCATTTTTTCGTAACAAAAGTTTATTTTCAAAAATACAAGGTGTCACACAGTTACATTAACTAAATTACAATAAGTTTACTATTTATTCCCTGCGTTCACACACTAAAATCTATGTTAAACACTTTCTGATGTTGATGACAACAGATGGCAACAGATGGAGAACAGTAGCTTATGTACAAAATCAAAATCGTTTATTCACATGGACCCCAAAGAGGCACTCATAAAAGTTAAGGACTACTTCCAGATTCGCATAATTACAGCCATTAGCCGTACGTTTTTAAATTGCGTACATTTATTTGGTAGCATAAGTTTATCACTTCTGCATTTTGTCTACATAGGTATTGAATAGAGATATCTCGTGCATAGTTAATATAATATATATCATATGATATCACAGCTAATCCATATAATTCACAGCAGAAACAACCTGCCCTGCACAGTACCAATACGTTACATAATATTAATAACACATGACAGTAAATAATATTTTTTTAAAATCTTATAGAAAAAGTCAGAGCATGCAGTGATAAAACTAATCACAGTAGACAGATTACAGGAATTAAATATCATGGTTTAGATATTTAACATCTAATATATCAGTGTGACGAGCGGAGTGCTTTGCCGCGCAGGATTTTGACCTAGGTATATATACGCTAACTGCAATGTTAGACTCGTTGGCCGTAGTAGTTTCTATAAACTGTTTCGGTAGATGACAATACAATACAATACAAATACTCTTTATTGCACACCAAGAGAAATATTAACTAACAATAGAAAAAATATCAATATAGCAGTACAATCGGCGGCCTTATCGCTAAGCAGCGATCTCTTCCAGGCAACCTTAGGATGGAGAGGATAAAAAAGTTTAACAAAAAGTGATCGACGTCACACGTAAGACGTTAATAATAAGGAAAGGTTAATTTCGTCGCTTCAGGCGGGGCTTGAGTAGCTCAGCGTTCGTAACTCTGAGTAGCACGTCTCATCTTTCAATAAAAAAAATGATAAGCTCTTTCAGTTTTGTTTTGTTTAGTATATGATAATCCCATTTACTTTGCTCATTTCCTTTGTTATTCATCTTTACAACCCTCATTCCCAACCCAAAGTATAAGATGAACAATTCCCCAGCGGTGTCGCGATAATGTTACTATAACGCAGTTCCAACATTACCCGATGTCGTTAGAAACAACTGTTTTCCCTTCATATAATAAAAGCGAAGTTTCACTTTTTCTTACATTTCCATGAAATTTTGAGCATGGCCATTGCAAGGCGAGTCTGCCAGAGGAAGTTTGCGCATTAGCAGAAACTGGAAAAAGGGGGTGAAAAAGTTGAAGACAACTTCGCGAAGGAAGACACTAAAATTGTGGAGTTTTGAAAGTAAAGTTTAAAGTTAGCGTCGGTTTCGAACGGTGTTGCTGAACAGGTTTAGTCGATACCGAGGTTATTTCAGTTCTAAGAAAAGTGATCGCTTTTTGTGAAGATATTGAGTTTTCTGATGAATCAAAAGAAAAGAAGATCGTCTTAAAGAAAGATAAAATGTTTATGATCTGGGAACCGATTTAAATAGCTATTATATTATATAGAACATAGGTACTACTAGTCATGCTACAGAGATCTAATTAATGATTAGTGAAAGATAGGGTTGAAAACAATGACCGAATTACCTTCATCTTAAGAAGTGACTAAACTCCTACGTCTGAACTGCCCAGTAGCTTAGTTAGGTGAGTGTTCGCCTTCTAAGAGGGTTTGATTCCAGGCGGGAACACAAGTTTTCTACCCAAGAAAAAATTGTGTTTCTGGTTCTGGTTGTGATTGTATGAATGTTTCCGGCACCAACGACACAAGTCATCGAACTTAGTGTGAGGCTGTGAGTGTGAAAGCGTTTATGTTTATATTTATGTTTATGTATCTAATTTTCTTCGCAATTTGCACATTATTTGCAAGTGTGTAGACTAGTGGAGAGGATATCAGTAACGTATATTTAATTGAACATATGTGTAAACAATGCACCTACATTTTAGAAAAAGGCAAACAATAAAGCTGTCTTGTGTAGTATGTTAATGTAGTTAATGTTGATACTGTTTAAATAATAGCTCTAACTATAAAGATGACATGCATTACTTAAACTCATGGAAAAGCTCGACAAATCAAACAAAACAAAAATGCAGATGTTCCGAAAATGAGCAACTAACGAGAATAGTTAAACGGACCTGTAATTTGCATACAGATTGGCTTTCGGGGATAAACCGTCCATTTGTATTCAAACGCAGGAGACGGCTCGGTGGCTTATCCAGTCCAGGATTTGGTTCCTCTGTCCGTTTATCGATAATCATCACTTCTTCTTTGAATGGGTGATTAAGGACGCATTAGGAATAGAGGCACGTAATGAGAAAAAGTTATGAAGAGTTCTGATATTGTCAGTCTTTGAGTTGGGAATTATGATATTCCGGAAATCGTTGAAGCCATAATGCTTACTGGACATGACTTACTGAACAAGAAAATGTGAAAAGGAAACGTTTCTTATAATTTCTAAAGCAGCAGATGTATTTTTATTACTATTTGCTGATTTGTTCCTCGCATTGATTTTGTGTAGTTTACACTTATAATGTTTTGTGAATTAATGTCGATAGGCTTAACCAAATCCTGCAAACATGCAGGATTCCTAAAAATATTACGTTTTGCAATAATAAGTTACTTTGATAAACTTACTTATATGTTATTTTTAATTTTTTGCATTCCCCGTTTGGCTATGCAGTTTCACTATTAAATGAGTTTTACTACTTATATTATTTTTTTTGAATGTAATGCCTTTTTGACTTTATTTAAGGTTTTACGTTGAATTGACTTACGTACGTAAATAAAGAATATACATATGTAAATTAAGAGTTAGAAAACGTAGTTCGTTTTACGCTGCTCAGCTAAAATGTGATATTATATTTCTTACTTTTCTAGAATTTTACGTAAAAACTATTGTTCGTAAAATCTATCTAATTTACCTTATCTCCTGAATTCATCAACACAAGTTAATGCTCTATTACTTAATTTGCCGTTTAAGTCATATCATCCAATTTCGCATTTGATGACGTTTGGAAAATTTTAATAGACATATAAGCGGGTTATGGTCTTCCTCAGAACTCATCCTGGATAACGTAGGTATGTGGGCGATGAATTAAATTCAAATACGTAACGTCCTTCTAACAAAGTATAATTTTCACTTCAATAATGGCAGTAGAATTCAAATCAATCTTTAATCAGCACGATCATTGTTACATTTATGCAAATCAAATCAAATTACGTCCGAATCTACTATAATTATTGCGATGGATAGCGATTCGTTGCAGACGTGGTGCGCTGGCCCCTCTCCATGAAAAAGTGCCGATTCTAAGATGGCTGCCCCGCTACCAACGACACAACGCTCCGCTAGAGTGACTGACAACGTCAGTTCACTCTCGACGTTGACAGTTCATCGATGCGCCGTCACGGCCGGACTGACATACGACCGTCCTCGGGCGTTCATGTACACTTGTTCCTGAAACAACCAATTTTAAATCACAAAGATATCCGCTCGCTCATCCTGAAGCTAGTTAAGACCTTATTCTTTAAATCATTATCGGCTTTGGACGCATGTCCCCAAATAACATCATATCATAACCATAATGACTTGGACCGGACGAGTGCATCCCTTCAACCAAGTCATGTGAGTCCGGTTCAGACGACACTGTCCCTTCGACCAGTCAACCAACGCAAAACTTCTGGACCGGACGAGTGCATCCCTTCAACCAACCCGTGTGGGTCTGGCCCGGACGACACTGTCCCTTCGACCAGGCTAAACCTTACTTCTGGACCGGACGAGTGCATCCCTTCAACCAACCCGTGTGGGTCTGGCCCGGACGACACTGTCCCTTCGACCAGGATAAACCTTACTTCTGGACCGGACGAGTGCATCCCTTCAACCAACCCGTGTGGGTCTGGCCCGGACGACACTGTCCTTTCGACCAGGATCACTTACTTGGCCACAACGTAATAAACACACGTCTTAAATCATCCAAGCATAACAATGACATACCTATAGTTACGGGCTCTCTTGCTCCGCGTAAACTTCGACTTCATGCTGTACATCCCATGTTTCAGGATCAGAGTGCCCGCTAAGAGTATCAGAACCAGCTGTGATAGTACAAGAGTCGGCGGAGAGAGTGTCTGAGCACACGGTCATGGTATCGTCAAAATTAACATCATCGACATCCTCCGGCGCCGTCTCGGCCTCTTCATCATTTAACAAATTGGTCGCAATTTCTAGCAAGCCATTGTGTCCTTGAGGTACTGAGCGTAAATTCTCGTGGGAGTACTTATATGTCCTATGAGAACCACTTAAACTTTTTAATTCATAACGATCGTTGTCGAGTACCGCAGTTATAACAAATGGACCTCTAAACTTCCTATCCAATTTAGTTTGGTTCCTTTCACTATTTTTTATGAGCACGAATTCACCTTTCGAGTAAGGTTTTACTATTGCACGGCCACGGTTGAATCTTTCTACTTCCGATTTAGCTGCCCTTTTAATATTAGCTGACGCGTCCTTCCGTATGGCGTCAAGATCTAAACGCTCTTGTTGACCACGGTCCTCCGAGTTTATTCTCGAAATTCCTAACGATTGCGCGCGAATTCCTAACATAAGTTCTGTGGCTGAATATTTCGTAACGGTAGATTTGGTGCTGTTGAGCGCAAGTTGGATGTTTCCTAGTTCATCTCGCCACGTTTTATTGCGATCATTTTCAACGATGGTCAGCAAGCTTTTGAGAGTTCGCATAACTCTCTCCACTTGTCCGTTTGCCCTACTCGAACCCGTTGCAATGTAGTGTAGCTGTATTTTATGCTCACTGCAAAAGTTCTTAAAGTCAGAGCTAATGTAACAACGACCTTGATCAGCAATGATTCGCTTAGGTGCTCCAAATAGGCTTACTGCTTTTTGTAGTGCTTGTATTGCACTTTTGGCGTCGAGAGAATAAGTGTGCTCTAGCAAAATGTACTTGGTAAAAGCATCGATTATCACCGAGCAATATTCTTTTCGATCACTCTTGCCACTAAGCTTGCCTGTAAAATCAATGTGTATGGTGTGCCAGGGCACAGCTACTTTTGGTATTGGGTGAAGTTGAATGGGTTGAGCTCCTGATGAACCCTTCGATGCTTTGCAAATAATGCATGAATCGATAAACTTACGCACGCACTTTGACATTTCGGGAAACCAGTATTGTTCATAAAGTTTGTCTAAAGTCTTATCTTTGCCTAAATGTTGTATCTCACTATGAATGTGGCTAATAAGCGTCCAAATCAAAGACCGTGGAACTACCGGTAGCCAGGAAACTGTTTTGTTTCGAGCTACTTTTCTGTAGAGGATACCTTCTCTAACATCATACGTCTGTGCTACCGAATCGGGGAAGCTTTTATCATTATGTTTTGAGATAAGATCTTGTATCTCGCTGTCACGCTTCTGTTCGACGGAAAGCCAATCTTGATGAAGTTCGATATATTGGACTTTTTGATTCTTTGTCTCGGAGCTTTTAGCAGATGTACAAACAATATTAACGGTCGGCAGAGGATTTCGCGAGAGATAATCTGCGTGTTCCATACCCCGACCTTCACGATATACAATATCAAAATCGTATGCCTGTAGAAAGGCCCACCACCGATGTACTCGAGGAGTAAGGTCTTTTTTTGATTTTGAGGCCTTAAGGGAATTGCAGTCGGTGAATACCACAAAACGCCGACCATATAAATAATGTCTGAAGTGTTCTACAGCTCGTACCACTGCTAATGTCTCCAATTCATACGAGTGGTAACGTGACTCTACTTCGGACGTACGTCGGCTAAAATACTCTACGACATGAGGTAAATCATTTTTCTTTTGAATGAGCTAACATGGCATTGTTCTTTATGAAAGAATATAAGGTTGTCATTATCAATTTTGACGCATAACCCTTGATCAAAAATATCTCTCCCAATTATGATAGGATCCGAAATGTAACTGTCGGGAACCACATGAAAAAGCAGGCTAACTGATATGTCACTAATTGTAACATCGCCATGAACTTGGTTCGTGCAATGTAAATCATTACCACCAATGCCGCTAAGATAGACAAGATTTTTACGCACAGTACCATCAAGTTTGTCACAGAAACTTTGTTTAACGAGAGAACAAGACGACCCGCTATCAAATAAAAAGGGAACTGGCTCACCGGAAGATGTTTTCAATGTACTCCTCGAAGGGCGGTGCTCACACTGATGAACCTCTCTGACCGTGGCTCCTCCACCACTCCGCTTGTCCGGACAGGCTGTCGCAACGTGTCCGGGTTGACCACAGGTGTAGCAGGTCACAGTTGTCGTCCTTTTTTCCATAGTGTTACGAGATGAACTTGAAGTATCTTGAGTTTTTGTTTCTAAATCATCACGTCGCTTTCTACATTTATCAAGGCGATGTCCTGCCAACCCACAATAGTAACACTTGCCAGTAAATCTCTCAGTAGTACGAGCTCGTTTGGTTTCAGGCTCTTGGGCTTCGGCAACATCCAAACGTCGCTTGAGTGATATTCCGCCAAGGATCCGAAATAACTGAGTTCGAGTCGTAACAATTTGTGAATTTAATTCACGACGTATCAAGTTGTCCTTCTGACATAGCACCGATATGACAAAGCCAGCTATCACTTCTTCAGGCATCACTGTATTAGGAATTTGCTCAATGAGATTCCATAACCGCAGAGCAGATTCAGACGCTGTTTCTTTAACACCAATTTGAAAGCGCAAAACGTCATCAAAATAATCTTGAAACAGTTTAGGTTTGGAAAATTTTGCAAGTAAAGTCTGCTTCACAGAAGCCCATGTAATTTCGCCTAAATTCAGTTGTGTGAGACATGCGGCTGCACGACCTTTCAATGCACCCGTTAGAGCCATGAGCAAGTTAACCCCTTCTAGACGTTTATTTTGGACAATAACTTCTGTTACTTTACACCAACCGTCGATATCCGAATCTGCATCATCTGGGTTAAACAGTAAAAGCGGGGTTAAATTAGAACTCACGGTTGGTGTTTGCTGTGCTGCTAGCACACGTGTAAGCAACGCTTCCATGTTGCTCAAAAGTTTTTCGGCATTCGTTGCATCCGGTAATTTTATTTCGTTTTGCAGTCCATTCGATCCCACTTCTGATATAAGCGGGTTATGGTCTTCCTCAGAACTCATCCTGGATAACGTAGGTATGTGGGCGATGAATTAAATTCAAATACGTAACGTCCTTCTAACAAAGTATAATTTTCACTTCAATAATGGCAGTAGAATTCAAATCAATCTTTAATCAGCACGATCATTGTTACATTTATGCAAATCAAATCAAATTACGTCCGAATCTACTATAATTATTGCGATGGATAGCGATTCGTTGCAGACGTGGTGCGCTGGCCCCTCTCCATGAAAAAGTGCCGATTCTAAGATGGCTGCCCCGCTACCAACGACACAACGCTCCGCTAGAGTGACTGACAACGTCAGTTCACTCTCGACGTTGACAGTTCATCGATGCGCCGTCAGACATTTAACGGAAGCTAGTTCTGGTTAAACATCAGTTATGTCCGGAGTTTTGTGAACTCGATACTATGTTTCTAAATTTAAGCGGATCTACACCAGTCACAACAGGCTTGTGCCTAAAGATTGAACCCTTTAGTTTCTGTGATCTGTGGATTGAGCCCAATAGAATTTTTAATTAGAAGATGGGCTTGTTGTAATTGCTATTGTGGTGGAGGACAAGGAGCACTAATAATATGGAGGTTCTAACAAGGATTCAGTTGTTTTGCGCTTGGCGAAATCTCGTAGTTTGTTTACTTGCTGGTCGTAGTAGCCCCGTAAAAATGGTAAGAATAAAGTGTGTTAGTAGTAAATAGGTTATAACTCACTTGTGTTATTATTACCACAGATAGGTAACACAGGGTATCCTAGTACGGCTGCTAACGAACACCTTATTTATCATATTATTGTATTATAGATTAATTTATTGATGAATTGAAATTATGTAAATTGTGGTATAAATATTAGGTTAATAAAGTGTACATCTGTTTTAGATTAAAAAAATTAATTTGAATTTGAAATTAATTTGAATTACCTATTCTTATGGTAGTCGGTGAGCATTAATATGCTCTATTACCATGGAATGCATTAAATGATGATATGTAAAAATGCAGATATGCAATTTTGCTTTAAAATTATAACAGAAAAAATTTGGTTTCCATTTATTTCGGTATTTTTTTTATTTATTTAGTGGCTTTAAAGATAACCTATGCGTTTATCCATGGTATAAGCTATGTACATTCAAACTTTCATACAAATCCGTACAGCGGCGCGGCGTGTAGAGTACACAAACATTATCTTCTGATACTAATACAAATTTTCTCATTTATAATATTACTGTGAAATCCAATAGTATATATTGCTCAAATTCATCGCAGTTTCAAAAATTTGCATGGCGTCGCTTACGGCCATCCAATTTGTAGGGTTTTGGCAGCCGCGCTGTAGTGGAGCTCCACTGTACACTTGTACAGGGTTCACATCGTCTAAGTAAGTACCTATGCTTAATCTCCGGCCGGGAGTTTTGCCGCGAAAGTGAAAAAATTGCGTTGTTGATTTTGTATAATATTCCAAAACCTGTGACTCTTCGTAATAATGGTGGATTATTAACCTTTAATACTTAGTTCACGTGCATAAGTGTAGGCAAATCATACAAAATTAAAAAACGTAATTTTCGCCTTCGCTCCAAAACTCTAATATAAGTTCTAGTTAAGTTTCTGCCACTTTACTAGGGCATGACTTGTCTATGACTGGACCTTGACTCTTTTACTTGACTTTGACTTGTGACTAGGACTTTTAATATGAAATACACTTGAAATGTATTCTAACTTGACACTGGGTAAATGCACAAGATTGACAATCCAAATTAAAAAAACATATATTCGGCCGCATCATCACTTTCCATCAGGTGAAATGCTATTCTCAGATATCAGGTATAATGCTTATTTATCTGTTAGGCATAAAAAAGTAGATACTAATGTGATTGATTCATGATAAACAAGGAATACTTTTAAAGTATTTAAAATTAAGCTTTTACCAGTTTAAAAAAAAAGGACTAAAAAATTATATAACCAGAAAACTTGTCCCGACGAAACAAACGATGTCGACGGATTTATCTTATTTAGTTCAAAAGCTCCTATGGCCATCTTCAGTCTCCATTATCAGACCAGTTGCATGGTACCATACCATTGTACCTATTGTCACCAAGCATAAATAAGTGCACCAAATTTGAGTTCAATCGGACATCGGGAAGCGGATCTAAGCTTGATAAATTGATTACATACCGACAAATAATGGGACAGGTGAAACTAAAAAAAAGCTTGTAAAAAAGGCACTGGCCTGAAATATACGAACAAATAAAACAATCCTAAGCTAATATGAACTGACAACAACAAGCTTTGCTCGCACATAGAGGCTCGTACAACGGAATTAACCCAACACGAGTACTTATTGTGAGTGAAAGACAATGAATGGACGCTGACCATCGAACGATGCTGTCGAGGTGAATGACACGCGAATGGCATTATGGCGGGACAATTGCGACAGAGCTAAAATAGACTAAATTGACACTGTGGTGTGCCTGAACAGCATTCAATTTAACGCTAGAATGAAGATATAGAATAGTAGCCGCAGTGTTTTCTTTATTAATCTAATCTTAAACAAAAGAAATCTTAGATAATGTCATTTAGACACGGCTAGGTACATATATAAATATATAATAGGTATAAAATAATTGTAAAGCTGTGTTAAAAAGAAATGTAGTGCCACAAAAAATACAGATTTAAATACCTACACATTATTGACGGAGCGAGCGCGAAGCGTCAGCGAATCGACTTCGTTTCAGCTAGGGCAATAATATAATAATAATAATAATATGTTTTTATTTACGGACAACAATACAAGATCCATATTTGTTAGTTACTTAACTATAAAAACTTACAATATAATACAATACAATAAAAACTATACTATACTTACTTAACTATGAAAACTTACAATACAATACAATACAATACAATAAAAACTTACAATAAAATACAATAAGGTTAGTATTTATACTTATAAGGAAGACAGTAACTTAGTAAGTCATGTATTTCGGAGGCATCTTCTGCAAAATCATGGTTCGCACAAGATGCCTAAATACAGGTGCATGCGGGTCATCGGCTATGACTTTCAGGATGCTATTATCACTCCCCCGAAGCCTTCTCACCAGAGACGCCACCTTTTTTCTAATGATGGCATGGAAGTCATCAGTGTGGTTCTCGGCAAACATACCGGAGGCGCTACAAAATGGGGGGAGTTTCAACATCATCCTGAACACATTGTTATATTGGACGCGCAGAGAGTCCAGTGACTTCTGGGAACAGCTGAACCACATGCCCTGACAATACGCTTTGAATAGAGTAATTTTAACCTGGTCAGTACACCGGGTAAATCTGCGGGCCAACATGTTCCCCCGCGCCGCTAGTGCTCTGCGTTCCCTCTCCACATCTTCATCGTCTTTAAGGTCATCGGCAAGGAAGTGTCCTAGATATTTAAACCGAGTTACTCGGTTCAAGCTCATGCCGTTAAGGGTAATTGTAGGAATAGTATCTGGACACCTGCCGGCGGCCTTAAAGACCATGAACTCACTTTTTTTTACATTATACATCAGACCATGCGATGCGGCGTAGTTCTCACAAACCCGTAGCATGTCTCCGATAGATTTCGCAGTCGGGCCCAGCAGCACCATGTCATCCGCGTAGCTGATGTTGTTTACACAAACACCCCCTACGTGGCAACCGACGCGCATGCTGCTGAGCTCGACCAGGAGATCGTTCACGTACAGGTTGAAAATCTTCGGAGACGATAATAATGCTTCTATAGTACGTATTTCTAAACTGAAAATGCCTGAGCTGGCATAATTAAATCGATTTTTCTGTCTATTCACTTTTTGGAAATTTTTCAAAGTGGCGGTGATACGGGGGTTGAAAACGTGATACGCAAGCAAAGCTTAAAAATACCGACTTCACCGCTTTACCTTTGGAACCTTGATCAGATTAAATGTATTAAACACGCATTATTGACGATCACTCAAAAACTACTTATCAGATCTTGATCAAATTTAAATGGGACCAATGGGAAAGCAAGAGCTTTAAAAAAACACGTCAATATCGGTTCACGTGGAAAGAAGTTATGAGGTAAACACATAAAAAAATACAGTCGAATTGAGTACCTCTTCCTTTTTTGTGAAGTCGGTAAAAACAAAAAAACATATTCCAACTATTTCGAAAAATACGCGAGTTCTGACAGAACCACTAGTACTTTCAATTAAGTAATATTGACATTGAATAGGAGAATATTTGGCAAGAAAAAAACCAACTGCGTATAGAGTGAATTTACTTATTTTACTTTACAAAAAGACGTGCGTTTATTATGCGATTATATAAGAACTTTACCACAGCTTCGCCATTATAGGTAAGTATCGAAAATTTAAGTAAAAATGGTTGATCCTTAATCATTCGAGGTGAAAAATGGTGAGAGAAACCTAAAACATTGACTTAATTTTTTTATTTCATTGATTGCGTCTAGTGGTGCCATCGGTGGTTGCCATATTTAATTTAAATTACTGTATTTTTTTAGTAACGCTTGCAAGATAAAGACAAATTGATTAATGTTATAATAATCAAAATCGGACCACGCGTTTGGTCTCTAAAACGCCACAAAGGGATAAACGTACACGTACCTACATAGAAAGGGTGATAAATAATTAAACACAAGCAAAGCTTAAAAAAAACCCAACATCACCGCTTTATCTTCGGAACTTTGATCAGATTAGATGTACTAAACACGCATTATTGACGATATTTCAAGAACTAGGTGGGTCAGATCTTGATCAAATTTGAATGGGACCAATAAGAAATCAACATCTATCAAACAAAATATTTTCAAAATCGGTTCACGTGGAACGAAGTTATGATGTAACACAAAAAAACCGTTACTTGAGTACCTCCTCATATTTTTTTGTGAAGTCTATAGAAAAAACAAGTTCTATTGCGTTATTTAATTGAGTGCAACAAAAGACCCCTTATTACCTTATCTCTGTTGCAATTGTTTTCAATTTAAATGAAGCTAAAATTAACTTAACTTCTAAGGAGTATAGTCGGTTTCAAATTAAAACCGATCATAATATTAGAGGTAGGTACTAAGTAGGAGGTCTGGATTAGACAAACTGAGAGATGACTTATCAAAAAGAACATCTTGTGTACATCTAGGTACAAATATGGAACAGACAAGTAGTAATTCTAGTTCTGATTTTTGAACTGCTCATTGGCTTAGTTGGGTGGCGTTCGCCTTCAGGGTTTTTGGGTTCGATTCCCAACTGAAATACAACTTTTCTCTCCAAGGAAAATTTGTGTTTCTGGTTCTGGTTGTGATTGTATGTGTGATGTGAATGGTTCCGGCACCCACGACACAAGTCATCGAAATTAGTGTGGGGCTGTGAGTGTGAAAGCGTTTATGTTTATGATACTGTTCGAAAAAGAAAATTGATAAAAATGCTTATTAATTAAATTATAATCTAAACCGGCACTCACGTTTTAATGTCGGTTCAAATAAAAAAGGACATCATATAATATGTCCAAAACCTGGTCAAATCCGGTTTTAATTATAATTGTAAATATATTTCTTTCACATAATAATTGTTTCCATAGTAAAGAGGATACATTTTATACTGAAAAATTGTAAATTGTGTGCAATGAAACGTTTCAATTTGTATCGTTAGTACCTAATTATTAAGAAATGTTACAATGAAGTCAAATGTATCTAATTTTATTTGTCTTAACTTGTAATTCTTAGACTTATGATATTACCAGACGGTCCCACTAGCTGATAAAAACATAGGTATGGTACTTGGAATGCGATAATATTAGTATCAGGTAGCGGAGCGATATACCTACTGCTTATATTGTAAACAATGTTGCATCGATGTTCATAGCTTTGGTCCCTTTTATGAAACTTTGTTTGATTTAATTGTTTAACATTTGTTTAATTTTTGTTTATAAAGAGATAGGCTTATGTATGGACACACTTTACACACACGTTACAGATTAAGCATAGTTTGTAAACTTTAATTTTAGGTAAGACGAGCCAGTCGTCGCCCGCCCCTCTATGGGCTAACTTATTTTTTTGTATGGTCGATAGTCTGTCATTTGACCACTATCTCACCAAATAAAATAAAATTTTGACGACTTCTGGTTCTGGGTGTGATATGTAAATGTTTCCGGCACCCACGATACAAGTCTTTGAACTTAGTGTGGGGCTTGTGAGTGTGAATGCGATATATTTTTTTAATATATATAATTAATCCCGTGAATAATCTTTGAATGACTAGGCACTCACCCGTCAAGTACCACACATACAAGTGCGTACAATTACACACTTCATGTAAAGCCAATGTGATGTAACATTAAACAGAATATGTACGTGGTTTATGACAAGCAATGCGGAAGCAAAGCGACCGGAACTGCTGCACAACTTTGAGTACACACAGTCAAGATAAATTTCATACAAAGTTTAGACAGGGGAAGCAAGTCACTCAGCCACACATCGCCCCAAGCCATACTCTCCACACTTTGTTTTGAAGCAGTCGTGTCTGTTACAGAAACTTCGGTTTAATTATTCGTGTAATTTGATTTAAATAACGTAATGAAAGTTAGCAGTGACGAAAATTAGAACGGAATTTAGTATATTCTGCACCATAAAAGTTAACAGGAAAAAAGTACTACATGGAGTTTCTAAGAACACGGCCACTGTGTTTTTTAGAAATGGGTTAACGAAAAGTATACGGGATTTAGAAAATAGTTATTAACTAAGTACCTGTTTGTTCCATAAAGTGAAAATTAAGTATACGTAATAAAATTGCCTTGCGAAACCGAATCTATTAGTTATATATTTACGAATCTCTTAAAGTTAATGTAATTCTTATCTCTTAGGTTTTTGAATACAATAAAACATACCATATTAAACCAAGGCAACGCGACGTCTATTATATTTAGCACATAAGTTTGAATCATTTTCAGATATCAAAAATATATAAAAGTGGCACAAAATTGTGGCACAAAAAGTTGTTTAAATTTAGAAAATACCCTCGACGCTTTATATAGAAAACGGCTGCACCGAAATTAGCTAGAAAAACTCTCGATTACAACACATTTCAAACATATAAAACTAGATCAAAATCGGTCCAGCCATTTGGGAGCTATGATGCTGCAGACACTACATATTACGTACTCTTAACCCCCTATTTTTCGTCAGAGTTTAAAAAGAAAAAAAAATGATATCTTATAATCTAATAATGATCACTCAATTAGTTAATACTTACGATACATCCGTTTTATAAATCGAGAAAGAGGTGCTTCAAGATCATTTAAGTTTTTAAGTAGAGTATATAATGCAATAATAAAGAAGCCATTTTACTGTAGGTATTTAACAACAATCTCGCACACAATCTTAATACTAGATTTAAGCATAAAATTACAGTGCGCGCATTTAGATTAAGCAAAACGAATAAATCTTTTATGGCAAATGGGGTTAGATTTTACAATAGAATTCCTAAAATCGTAACTGAATTACCACTGGGAAAGTTCAAATCTGTAATAAAACGGGCATTAATTAAGAAAGCTTATTATAAGACTACAGACTATATTAATGACAAGGATGCATGGAGGCAAACTGCACAGGCTCTTTCTAGCGACCATAATAACACCTAGGTTAAAAAAAATATGTATTAGAAATAAGGAATGTTTTTAAAAAAAAAATGAATGAAAAAAAATGCGCCGCCGAGTTTCTTGCCAGATTCTTCTCGAGATGGCTGTAATTTTCCGAATCTGGCAATAGATTCATTAACTTTCATGAGTGCCTCTTTGGGGCCCATGTGAATAAACGATTTTGATTTTGATTTTTGATTTTGATTTACAAGATCACAAATCCTAACAAGTTTCACAAGCAGGTGGGCAACTGGGCATCCAATTAATCCTCCCAAGTGGAAACTTCAGATTGACATATCGGGCATGGGCTCGTCCTGTCCAATAGAGGGATTGATTTAATCGCCTGCCAACCGCGTCGCATACAAACAAGCCCAGTTGATGTAGGTACGGGAGCGTACGTGAAATTCGCACATGCTACGCTTGACCTGCGAATTTGGACCGTAAAGTAGGCAGGGCTTCGGCCATAAGTGTAATACACAAATTTGTCGGCTGGTTCCCCTGCCTCGGGCCAGGCGATTCGCTCTCAATGAGACATACGAGGGCTCTCAGTGCAGATTGGATGTCAAACGGAGCGCAGCATCAATGTTTTGATTTTTGGTTCAGTTTAATAAAATTAAGCACTTATATGTAATAGCATATTAGAATACAAAGTGGTCAATGTATTAACACACATGTCGCTATCGTCACCTTAAGGCGCAAGAACTAGTACATATAAAATTTAGATTTAAAAAATGGATAAAAAGTATTACATCCCGGTACATTTTATCCATATTCTTGATCATCAGAAACGCGGGTGAATTTCTGGGCACATATAGTATTCCATTTAATTATGCATATAATATCAGTATGATGTTTATGCTTAAGTATCTCTTTTTACTTGTAGAGTTACTTATATGGGAACACAAAATATAAATTAATGTAAGTTAGTTCGAAAAGTAGGAGTATATTAATATCTTACAAGCATAATGTGCCGGAGTACGTAGGTACTTCCTAAGACGTCTACATCGATAGCAATGATTAAAGCAGTGCAGGCGCCTGAGCTGCGAAGTAAAAAAAAAACAAAATGGCTGCCATTTTAGTATAGAGGGGCCAAGAGAAAATTGGGATGGTGATTTGTCGATAAAAATCCCCATATTTCACCCCCCTTAAGTCTCCGACACCGATGCACAGACACATTGTATAGTGACTGTTATTCAATCTGTGACCCGTCGCCACCGCACTAAGACTCATCTAACGACTTTTCCTAGGCTATTAGTCCAACTAAAATGCAGTAAATAGCAAATTATCTATATAGAAAATACATAATAAGATAAAACAGTTTGTTTAGATAAGTATTCATATAGAATGCCTTGTTTTGTCATATAAACTAATACTACGATGAAGCTGTTAAATAACTTTTTTTTTTCAACATGGTGTATGTATAGCTATTTTGTATCATTTATATTAATTGCAATAAAACACAAGTATGACACTCAGGGATAGTGTAGCTATCTAGTAAAGAAAATAAAAACCATTGGATTAGGAGTTCTAGAGGTTAAATTCTTCACACTAACAAACAAACTTAACCTCTTTATAATATTAGTGTAGATGTAGATGTACATTTAAAATTCATACAAATCCGTTCCAATGTTGCAGAGTGAAGAGGGAACAAACTCACACACAAACTTTCACATTTATAACATAAGTAACAAACATTAGGCAGTACAATTAAAAATCACAGTACTGTGAGTATAAAGTCCGCGGTCAAAACACAGCAGTAATTAATAGCACAGTTAAATTTAAACTCATCTTGGTGATGTTTCATTAAGTCAGAATGTAGGGATGAAATACAGCCCCGAAGCCACCTATTTAAATATAAATTAATTCCAGCATTGAACCGATGAGCGCGTTATTTTAATTCGTAGGTGGTGGCCAGTCATTTATTAATTAAGTAAAATTAGCGTTTCATTTCACGCCTATGAAAGCTTGCAATCGAAAATAGTTTAATTATTAACATATAATAAAGGATTTAGGTTCAATATAATCTATCAATGATTTTGCAATTAGTATTGCATCTTTATATATATGTATATAATCTGAATCTCGGATACGGCTCCAGCGGGTTTCGGGGGAGATAAATCGATATAGTTTAGAAAACATTTTATCGGTGTTTTCAGGAAATGAAAAATTGCTACAATATCATTAGAATACAAAGGTAAATTTCGAAACTACTTCTTGTAATCGACTATAATTAGATCTACACGGTATCGAACCCAGGACCCATGTAGCAGAGGGCAGACACTTGCCCATCGCGCCAACTGGGTCGTCAACTTAAGCTTGAGTTTTTAAATAAAATAATGTTTTTTTTACCTCTGATTATTTAGTATTTTACCTCATATTAAGTAAATACATGGTTGAACTCTCACCAGATCTAAATGACTGGTCTTTAACCTGTAAGTCTACGGAAATCCAATGGGTACCGAATGCAGACATTTTCATCTGATTATTTATTAAAATTGCAACAATTCTAAATCCACCTACGAAGCTCTTTTAAAAAGTATCTCCCTTAAGAACTCAGAAACGTTCGTTTCTTTTTACTGCATAGGATAAATATGTAAATTACCGTGACAGTCAATATTCCCTGGAAAATGGAATCCTGGAAATAATGGCATATAAATCAGTTATCTGGACACAAGATAGCCTTCCCGTAGTATTGGAAATCCTGGCTCTGTTTCTCACATGTCTATTGTGAATATTATCTTCTATTATATAAATATCTCGTGTCACGGTGTTTGTGGTCGCACTCCTCAGAAACGGCACGCTCGATTTCGTTTTTTTTGTGTATTTGGTAGGTATGAGAATAGGTCATAATGTAATTTTCACCCTCCCACCCCATTTTTTAATCTTGATTTAATATTTTTGCATAAAAATATACAAAAAAATTTGGTATAGTATTAAATTACTAGGCAACCATAAACGTAAGAGAACTGAAACACTTTTTTCTTTTCGTAGCATTGCAACCAATGCTAATTTTATTTTCAAAATTCTATCAGAGCGCTTGGTTGAAGCGACGCGTGATCAAAATGCTGGAACTTATTTGGCTCAACGTATTAGCATTGTAATTCAGAGAGGCAATGCCGCCAGCATGATGGGAACGCTACCCACTGGTAGTGGGCTTGAGCACTTGAGTTACCTATAAGATCGATGTCTTGTAAGTAACTTAGTTCTTTGCTGTACATAGTTTTAGTTTAGTTTTAGAAAATATAGGCAATTGGCCCGTAGATATGCCGGACACAGCATACATGTATAATGTGTTCAGGTGGATTCAATAATAGTTTAGATTCACAAATTTTATTTCATAAATAAGGTTTTTTTTAATTTAGGCAAACATAAATATAATAAAGGAGGTAATAATATAGTCAATAATTTTTAGTATGGCATACGAGTACTAGGCAATCATAAACATGAAAGTGGTAAAATGCTTTTTTCTTAACGTAGCATTGCAAAGCATGCTGAGTATAGATAATAAACTTAAACATAAACGCCCCACACTAAGTTCGATGACTTGTGTTGTAGAACTTGTGTGGATTTGTGTGTTAAAACATTCACATCACACACATAATAAATTTGAATGATGTTTATAAAGCGACTTTTGAGTTATGCGAGAAGTTATGATGCGTCTTTCGTTTATTGTGATGGAATATAAGAAAAAGACGGGAAGTTACGGGATTCCCTCAAGGGAAAGTTTCATTTTCAGCTATTTGTCACGTCTATTGTAGTTAGTATGTAGTTTGTTTTCAAGGATGTTTCGGTGCACATAACCAGTGAAAGATTATAGATGTAACGGGAGCATTCCAATACTGAATATTGAATTATTTTAAATTTATATTGGAAGTGATTTACGTCTGTATATTATACATGGATGATGTAAGATGTTTTAACACGCTTTCGTTTAGCTTGCAATCTTTATATGTGATAATAATATGTTCGGGTCAAATCTTGTAATTGAATTTTAAAGTAATTATCTTCAATCGATTGAGATAAAATTTTGCATTAACGTTTTGTATGGATGACAATGCATGGTTAGCTAAGTGACGCCATTCTAAATCCAATATGGCGGACAGCCCAAGATGGCGGACTGAACAGTATTATTCTCGTTGTTATATCATTGACCGAGCGAGCGCGGAGCGCAAGCGAAGCGTCTCCGTTTCAGCTTGGGCAAAATTGCTTTTGTAAGTCCGGCGGATTTCCGGTTGTTCTCTACAGGTCGCGTGTATCAACGGATTCTCGTGAGATTTATGAGCAATTTCCATAATGATACAGTATTTTTCGTCGATTCTGTTTTTGGATTTTTTCACATCACACATACAATCACAACCAGAACTAGAAACACAAGTTTTCCTTGGGGAGAAAACTTGTGTACCCGCTGGGAATCGAATCCGACAAGCCCCTGTTTAGAAGGCGGACGCTCACCCAACTAAGGCAATGAGCAGCCAATATTTTCAACAGACGGCGTAGAATTTGTATTCTCTTGCGGTCTTCCTATATATGGAGCAACAAACAACGATAGCACGATTCTTAACAAAGAGCTCATTCACGCTCGTTCAAAAGTCATAAATGTCCACTTATTAATTACACTATTAGGTATTTATTGATTTGTTGTGCATTGACGTAGATAGAGCTATGATTTACGTACGTAGAGGAAATGACGATAGAGGAAATTAAATGAAAGTGTGGGGCTGTGATTGTGAAAGCGTTTACGTTATGTTATTGTAATTACACCCTCTGTGCAAACTGGAGGTATGTCAACCTTAAATGGGTGAAGTTACAGGGTTTGTCTTGTTATTAGACGGTAAAAGGGGGATGTGAGAATTAACTCATATAATTCATGCGCAAACTCTCCAAAATTCAAACGATAGAATACCGATAGACTTGCGACCATACCCTTAACAAGAAAAATAAGTTTCCCTTGGGGAGAAAACTTGCGATCCTGATCAAATCCGAAGCGCAACCAATAAGCCAACGATTCAATCTAAACAAATTATACAGAAAGTATTAATAAGTATAGTAATGTAAACATTTTCTTGTTTCAGCCGTGTGTCCGATCAAGCAATTTCAATGTGCGAACGGGAAGTGCATACCGATATCGTGGGTGTGCGAGGGAGAGAACGATTGCGGCGACAACTCCGACGAGGACATCGATGAATGCAAAAAAGGTCAGTGTATGTTTCAAACTTTAGATCACTGTTAAAATAATATAATTTCAGTGATAATAGATTATTTATTTGTATAATATACTGCATTGCTAGGCTAAAACTATGTTGAGAAATAAGGAGGAATAGAACTGTCTGGCAGCAGGCCTAGCGGGTGGACACTTTTCCCTGGGGAGTAGATAAAAATCTTTTTCCCTCTGTAATTTTTTCTCCTCGCTCCGAGCATAAACGCACAGGTAGATATATCATCCACGGTGGATAAGAAGGGAAACGCCATATCCCGTTGCTACGTCAAAATTAACCCCACGAACGAGGATAATTTATCTCTACCAAATGTCAAACAGAGCAGTTTTATCCACTTTTCGTTGCGTCCATGCTATGAATGGAGAAATATCTATGTCTACGCCAAATGTCAAACAGGGATAAGTACCCTTTCCACTGCTGCCTTGCTGTGGAGAGGACAATATTGTCCCTTGTCAGTGGATAAAATCAGGGGATACAATTTATATTCAACGCCATGGCCTGCAGTTGTCGATTAGTTGCCTCGAGGTTTTTGTTCGAGCTTAGTGACACTCGTAGCGCGGTTATGGTCGATTGTAACTGATTGACAAGGCTAAGCATGTCCAGTCAGACCAGTGCTTGAATGGGTGACCGTTTAGTGGGATTTTCTACTGAGTGTCACCGTGCTTCCGAGAGCACGCTAGAAAGAGAAAGAAAGAAAAATAAAATTTTGACACGTAGAGAAAATATAACAATAATATTGAAACACTGATCAACTTATCATTAAGTATGCCGAAATGGGTTGGCCTCAGCACAAAAGTCAAGCAAAAAATTTCACCATGCACCCCGTCCGTCCGTCAACATTTCCGATTCGTAAACAATGGGAAAACACATATCTTATATCCTTGAAATAATATACAAAGACTTACTTAAATTCTTACTGCTATAAAGTAAGAATATTTTAGAAATAATAATATAATTTAATAAAATAAATTGATATCCTTTTTTAAGATGTTACTGTTTTTATATAAACGAATGATCAATGTTGGTATTTGCGTGTTTCCTCTGTTCATCAATGAGATTTAAAAAAAAAATCTAAAAGACTTTTTAATCGTTTTAGTGGCGCTAAGCTATCGGTCCCGGTTGTTAATCGTAGGACAACAGTTGTTGAGACATGTCTGATGCCGTCAGGCGGCCTGAAAAATCCTGACGTCTATACCACAAGCAAGCAAGTTCGAGCGAAATACAAATTTATCGTAATATCTTCTCAAACTGCAGCATAACAAGAAGTTACTGTACGTATATATTCCTATCGACTACCCAAGCATTACAATTCTCAGAAACTTCTTGATCATATCAATTGGCAACATTCCGTGGAACAAATTATTGCCATCAAAGTATTTGTATTGAATACCGAGACAAATCAGTGTCTGTTTGAGTTCCCTGTTCGTGTCGATAATTTAAACGTCCATTGGTATACAATGGCAATTGATTCTTATGACAGTGGGGCTTTGATACAGGGAATGTTAAAATATTAAAATTAGTTTAAGTATGTATGTCATTGGTTTCATATTAAAAACAGTACATAGCTAACCGAATGTTTGCTCTTTAGTCTTGTCTTATCGCTGTGAGCCGGGAAGAATACTGGATGCGACGGGTTTCCAACGGATATGCTTGTTTTCTAACGTTCAAACAAGTCAATGTACTTTAAATTCATAAAACCCGACTGCGACAAATGTGAACCTATTTTTATGTCATTTTATGTAAATCATTTTGATAACCAAGTACTTAAGACAGGTTTGGTTATTTTTTTTATTACTATTTCGCGACAAAAATCCGCCATTTTGTTTTTTTTTTCAAACACCTATTTACACATTTGGGTTTTAAAGACGAATATACCGATACTTAACTGTCAAAATCCATCCAGCCGTTTGGTAAATACGACGTTATAAAGAAATTTACAAATATACATACATACTAGTTACGCGCGAAAAACATAACCCTACGTAAAAATAGATAAGTGGAACATTTTAAGCATCAATAAATACCAACAACTTTCAGATATAACTCGACTCAGGCATTTGTGAATGTTGCGGTCGGTACTAGCTTTGTTACAAGGCATGGACTTGTGAAATTTGATCTTCGTTGTAATCAGCTATTGTTTACCACATGGGTTGTGTACCTACTGTAGGTTCCTTAAATAACTATTCAGGCTCAAACGAAGGATAAGGTCATCTACAAACTAGCTTCAAAATATTTTCTGGACTTTATTTTCAGCTGTGATAGGCTAGCTTTCGAATATGGTAAACACGCTAGACATATGAATGCTGGCTGTCAAGGACAGCTGCTGGAACATTTTTGTTAGTGATTAAGCGATTGTATTTCGGGACAGGTTACCAAGCCAGGCGAGCACGAGAAAATGGCCTACTACCCTGGATAACATTATGATGCTACCTTTACCTAGTAGTTCGATTTGAGACCACGGGCGATGACGTCGGCGCCATTTTGGCTACAGCTACATCATGAGTTTTTTTCTTAAACGCGCCTTTATTCCGAAAACTCTTATAGAGAGCCAATTTGTATTCTAGGCTCATGCTCAACCCTTGACTATATCTTATAACAGGTGAAAAAGTAGTGGATAGTTTGTCGATTATACGATGCACTAGCTTATAACTAGCCTAGCCAATTTAAAGAAATCACTGACAAGATGTGTGGGATGGTTAGATTTGTGCCAGCTGTACAATAATAGATCTCAGTTTATTAGCTACTTATATCTTTGTTATAGACAGATAATTGGGTGGACGGAGAAAGTGCTAATTCACCAAACTTAACTAAAAAAATCTTATTTCTACACTTTGGTCGTAACAATGATGACAATTTTATTTAGTGTCATCTGTTCCGTTGTCTATCTAACTATTTGTCGGTCAAGACAAACCGATCAAGTTTGGGCTCGTTTGAATCGTCTTGACAAGTTCTCTGGTTATGCAACTCTTTAGTCCTTCTTTATTAACAACATGTAAAGCTTGATTTTTTTAATCTTTTTAAAGTAGGTATTGCTTGTTCTTGAGTAAATTTGCTGTGAACGAAATTTTAATATGAAACATATCGAGGGTCATTCGGCATATCGTAAATATTCTTCAATTAAAAATAAATTATTTGCTAACAGATCGTAAGGTAGCTCATAAAGCGCCGTTGCTCTAGTTTGATCCAATGATAGGTATTCGCTTCGAGATTTCCTTCCATATTTAATGAGTTTTCATGTTAAATCGTCACAAACCTTCAATTGGTTTCCTTTCTTCCTAGAATCGTAACAGATCGACTATAACAAAGGTTCGTTGTCGATGCTATTATTATTTATAGCGGGAAATAGCGTCGGAACTTGACCGTCTCCTAATTTCAGATAAATTGTCACATATCTAGAACATTCAATTTAAATTATAGAACCAATGTATTGTATTGTTTACGATTGTAAAATATAACGTGTTATGAACTGCTGCAAGCCTAAAATGTACTGTAGTAGGTTATGTTAATTGCTCCTGTTCTAGTGTGTACTCTAGACTGACATTAATATTCATATAATAGCTACTGTAACAAGGTCTCGCCAAATTAGCTTATATGACAGGGCGGCACAGGCAGGGTAATTATTTTGCCTCACCATACCTACAGTTCTCTGTTCTATTTTCGTATATGAGACAAATGTTATATAACGAAAAGGCACGTATGGGCTTACAACGAGATATCGCTTGGCAGGTCAACAAAGCCTCCATAGACACCTATTGGATTGAATTTGGCGTCGCTGTAAGCTTTATACACCTACAGCACAAATAAATAGCTGTATAGTATGTATAAAATAACGCTACTGCTCGATAAATTTACGCTAGTTTCCAAATTTAGAAACCGCCTATGCGACAAACCCATTTACACTCACAGCCCCACACTAAGTTCAAAGTCTTGGAAGAGTACGTGGTCAGTGGTGTCAAGCCCATAAAACATTTAAGGCCGCAAGATCAAATCCTGCTCTATATTCTTCCTTGTTAAATTTACCATTAGAGTTCTGCCTAGCATTGCTAATGCTAATTAATATCATATAATAGCAGGGCTATAGTAATATACACAAAATGCTACTTCAAATATATCCTACGTTATTTGATTAACAGTTAGGGGGGCAGCAAAGTAATTGCTTAGATCTATTTTAACCCGCAGTCTATTTCATAAACGACTTTACATTTGAACCTATACTTTAACTATATAAGTAACTAACTAAAACCTATGGTTTCTGTTGGCGTAGTGTGAACTCGTCTCTGGCCAGTTGTTTGTAATTTTGCTAATTATAGAACATTAAACTTAAGCTCGTCCTACTACATGTTATGTAGTACTATGGATTGTAAAACTGTTGTAGTACCTTCTTTTACTATATTTTTATTAGCAAGCTAGCTTGATATATGAGTGTGCAAATCAAAACTGAGCGCTACGGAAACCACTCTCTATTTTAGTTATAGGTGGAAAATTCTAGAATCCATTTCCCGCATCATAGTAGAAATGTGTACGGTTTCCGAAGCCAATTAAAATTATAGGTTATTAATTAATTAAAGCGTGTTTTCAATTTACGATAGGTATTGGTACGTACTTGTGTATGAGTTCGTACTCAGTATTGATGTGGGAATAAGCTCGCTAGCTAGTTGATTGCTTGTTGGCTTCGTTTATTGATAGGACCTCCCGACTAAACGGCGCCATGCTACTTCGCATGCGTCTTTTTTGAACCGCTCGTTATTCATCATAATATTGTGACACATCCTGATTTATATAGGTACTAGCTTTTGCCCGCGGCTTCGCTCGCGTTAAGAAGTACAACAAACTTTCATCCCCTATTTTATCCCCTTGGGGGTAGAATTAATCAAAATCCTTTCTTAGTGGATGCCTACGTCATAACATCTACCTGCATGCCAAATTTCAGCCCGATCCGTCCAGTGGTTTGGGCTGTGCGTTGATAGATCACTATGTCAGTCAGTCAGTCAGTCAGTCACCTTTGAGTTATATATATTTATATTTAGAATAGATACCATAAGAATTTAGTTATGTCATAATGAAGAGCGTCTCTAATATCTTAGGCAAGCACTTTATATCCTGAGCCGCGACATCACTTTACCAGGATAGATTATCTTAGTGATCTCATCAGCTTCCTCATCAGCTTACCTTTATAGATTTCGTCATCATCATTCACTCAACCTATCTCAATACATAGGTATGCTATAGTTTACGTATTATATTATAATGTGTAATAATATGTATTTATATTATAATTGTTATATATCATCCTACTAATATTATAAATCCGAAAGTTTGTGTGTAAGTGTGTAAGTATGTTTGTTCCCTCTTCACGCTTTAACGCCTGAACAGATTTGGATAAAATTTGGAATGTACATAGATTATACCTAGGATTGACACATAGGCTACTTTTTAACTTGATAATAGCGGGCGAATCCGCGGGGCACGGCTAGTTATTTATAATTCAGTAGGTATATTATAATTTTCATTTTTTATTTTAAATCTTGCATCTTTCTGAATTTTGTTATGTTAAAACACCGACGTCCAACTTTGTTGCGTAATTCCTCTCCATCCAAAGGTTGTCTGGAAGAGATCGCTTTTAGCGATAAGACCGCCTATTGTTACACTTATTTTGTAAGTATTTATTTTCTATTCTGTTTTGTCACAAATATGGTGTTCAATAAAGAGTTTATCTATCTATCTATCTATGCTGTACGCTGTCGAACATAGGTATAATCTGGGAGTCATCCAATTAAAAGTATATAGATATCTTCTACCAGGTGAGATAGTGGTCAACTGCTTGCCTATGTAGCGTAAATAAAGCCTCTCTGAAAGCGCACCGCTATTTATGTGTTTGAAACAGAAAAACTTTGTTGATTAGCACAATAACTATTATATTAACTATTAATATGGTGGTACTAGACGCAATTTTCTTGAAAAGTTAGAAATTTTCAAGTCCATTCAACTAGGCTTTAATTAAGAAAAAAATATATACTATTTTAATTAAGCTCTAGAATTTCATCGAAATCCGTCCAGTCGTTACAGAGATCGTCGCTCACAAAACTCTTGGATTTTTAATATCATTGCTTCCTCTCATAACAGCATAAAAAACTCGGAAAAATAAAACAAACAAATTTATATTAACGTCTATTTTCTTTAGTTAATAATAAAAACACAACGTTAATAAATCTCGCTCTCGTCGTCGGCTGACCCACGTATACCGATTTGCAATGTTTACCTTTATTGTTTGCTAGCCCATCCATATAGGTAATTATTCCGTAGATAGGGTTGTGTCTGTTTTTATTGGTATTTTTTCAGGATTTATGGTAATAAATAAATAACAGCGCGTTGACATTAATTTTATTATATAGCTAGTTAGGGTTCCGTACCCAAAGGGTAAAAACGGGACCCTATTACTTCGCTGTCCGTACGTCCGTCCGTCTGTCACCAAGCTTTATCTCAAGAACGGTGATAGCTAGACAGTTGAAATTTTCACAAATGATGTATTTCTATTGCCGCTATAACAACAAATATAAACTAAACATAAAATAAAATAAATATTTTAGGGGGGCTCCCATACAACAAACTTGATTTTTATAGATAATGGTACGGAACCCTTCGTGCGCGAGTCCGACTCGCATTTGGCCGGTTTAATTTTTTTATTGTTATTGCTGGCAGGGAGTTACTAATTTAGCAAGTATCTATATATACATATATTTTAAAATGGCTTTATTTTCTCCTCAAAAAATCCATACTAGGATTTGATAGGTCTCATCAAATCTTGCTGCTAAGTATTTATAATAGAATTGAAAGTTCGGACGTTTTTGTGGATGTTTGGTACTCGATCACGAAACCGAAACTCCACTATTGGCCAATTTGGCTAAAATGTAGAACGCACGTAGAATAGATATTTGGAATAATACATAGACTATATTTTAACTTGATGATTGTAAGAGCAGCTAGTAGAAGATAATTATATAGGAAATACATATATATACATATATATATATATATATATATATATATATATATATATATATATATATATATATACATATATCTGTTTGGTAGAGGAGGGAGACAACATTCTAGTATTTTTGTAATCTGTTTCACGCAAAACAACTGACAACTTAACTGAGAATTCGGGTAATCAGTTGTTATTACAAACCCATATCTACAATTTTAGAAGGAAAATATATTTTTGCTTGCTTGTTATATTGACTAGTGTGTGTATTGGATTTTCAGACCGCTTAAAGGCATAACAATATTGTCTTACTTCTTACTAATAAAATAAATTTTAAAGTTTGTGTGTAAGTGTGTAAATGTGTATCTTCCTTCTTCACTCTTTAGCGGCTAAAGGGATTTGGATGTAATTTAGAATGTACATAGCTTTTACCTAGGATTAACACATAGGCTAATTTTAAACTTGATAATAGCGGGCGAAGCCGCGGCGGACGGCTTGTATTTATACTAGCCGTGCCCCGTGGCTTCGCCCGCGTTAATAAAGTTAAAATGCAGCCTATGTGTTATTCCGGTACCTAAACTATGTACATTCTAAATATCATCAAAATCGGATTATTCGTTACGGAGATACGTGGTGACGAACATTCACACACACATAAACTTTCGCATTTATAATATTATGTAAGAAGTAAGATAAGATATGCATTCAAATTTATGTTATGGGTAAGTCATATCAAGAAGTCTTTTATAAGACGTATACGCTCTACTAATATGTACCCGGGAGTAGCGCTACGCACAACACCACTTACATTGCCAATTGGGTCACTCGTCACTAAAATTGGTATCAGTTAGCGACCTCATCACCGACAGTGAGTCAGAAATGGGGCCATTGACTGATACATTCAATCAAAGCTATTTCAAATTAGACCTTAGAAGCCACCACGTGTTGGAAAAGTTCCTGACGCTGCCTTCCTTCATTTTCTTGCCCATTATCTTTATTCGCTCTATATAATTTGCGGAGACGAGATAGCGGCCGGATCCACCTCGTCTGAATCATTGTTCTGGAATGTTCTGGACCTTATATAATTACGCATGTGTAACTGCAAATTGGTAACAGTTTCATCTTTCCTTTATTTGTGGCACGTGTCGTTATTTGGTTTTTGTAAAAAGACAACACAAAGTAAATATAATATTAATAATATTACCAGCTACGTCATATCTTCAGGCAAATTTCTAACTAGGAAATTTATACTTATATCTAATAACCTTAAACGTGCAATTCTTGTACATATATATTTATATATTCTGAATCTCGGAAACGGCTCCAACGATTTTCATGAAATTTAGCATGCAGGAGATTTCGGGGGCGATAAATCGATCTAGCTAGGTTTCAATTTTAGAAAACGTCATTTTAACGAGCAAAATCCTCCTAAAAATTCTTTAAAATAAATTTTGATTATATAGACATTAGTAGTGGTGGTTTAATGATTAATTTTGTATTTTTATATTATACTAGTTGCGGCCCGCGGTTTCACCCGCGTCAGTCCCGAACCCGCTAGAATTCCGGGATAAAAAGTAGCCTATGTGTTCAGGGTGTCAGCTACCTTCTATTAAAATTGGTTCAGCCGTTTGAGCGTGAAGAAGAAAAAACATACAAACACATTCACAAACTTTCGCCTTTATAGCATTATTGTGATATATTAGGTCATTTATTGCAAGACCTCGGTTTATGTTTACGTTTCAGTTATATTACTGTGGTTAAAAAATGATCGTACAGTTACAGTTTACAAATAAATTTAGATTTAAAATTATGGTTTATTTATTAAATGAAAACCCATTAAAGTAAGTCATTTATTGCTTGTTGATGTATACCTATACATATAATAAGTTCTTTTCGCTTTGCGGTTCAACAGAAATAGAAATAATAAATTATCGTATAATAATACTAATAATTCCACTTGCTCGTTTGATGAGTTCACTGTTAGTCATGGATAAAAATAAGAATTATATAAAAAAAAGTATATGTGTGACGATAGCAAACCATTTGACAATAAAGTACCTCACTAGCCTATCGTTATTCTATTGATTACCTAGATCTCGGAGAGTGTATGCAGAAATTACTTACACGAGCCTTTTTCTATCTTTCTACTATATAAAAATAAGTCGGGTTTTCCTTCCTGACGCTATAACTCCAGAACGCACGAACCGATTTCCACGGTTTTGTATTCGTTGGAAAGGTCTCGGGCTCCGTGAGGTTTATAGTGGCGAAACGGAGTTCGCCGGGTTTGCTAGTTTGCTATATAAGCAAAACAAACTAACAGATGCAATTCATCAGACGCAATTCGTTTTATTGGTTGACATACAGATAGCTCGCTAAAAGCTTTTCGCTTCTACATTCATCATTTGTAGCGAAGATACATTGGCTGAGGCTTTCTTCCCCGAACGGCCTATACAAAATGTATTATTCTGAAGTATCTATTCGCTCCTTCTGGGCAAGCATGGCATCTGGCAATCTGGGCTTTCACTTCACAACAGGTGAGATACTGTCATATGTACAGATAGATGTCATATACTGGCCTATTTATCGTAAAACAATTTAAAACTCCACGAGGTCACTTATCCAAACATTTCGAAGTCAGGCGAATGTAGCTTTGAAACCTGCCACAAGTACCTATACTACATTCTTAGTAGTTTTTATTCATTTTACAGATAAATCTAAGTTATAAGAAGTCCGCTCAAATTTTGTTGTAGAAATGAACGCATCACGATCGATTTTCAAAAATGTTTGTCCTTTTTTGTAGGATCGTATTTTCCACTTTTAACTACGAACTAATTAAATTTTGTTCCAAAAAACCTTTTTCTTGTAAAATGTTGAAATAAGTCTATATACTATGTATACGGAAAGTATAATGGAGTTTTTAATTTAATTGCGCGTGTCCTAAATATGCAACAAAAATTACTGGATTATTCATTACTCATTTGATTTAGAAGCTTAAATTTTACCCCTAGTTCTTTGTTTACCTTTATTCTTCTTATTTATATTAGTTTCATCCTGATAACTTCACGGGTTTACCGAGAAAAAGGGTCTTGACAAACAGCCGGACAACGATGCGAGGACTTTTTACTTCTGAGTTACGGAACCCTATAAACGTAATATTCCAGTCTGTCCTCGTAAACGTACCTATCTATAAATTTTAAATAACCTTATTTAACTCGAATAAGAACACAGACAAATTTACTGAACCCTACGTTCAATGTTATTTTACGTTTTCATTTGATCAAAATGTTTGATCTCATCCATCTCAGCCGTCCCCAGAGTAATCCAGCAACTTGCCAAACAACTGGAAAACAAAGTACGCTCTTTGATTAAATTACTAAAGTACCTAGAAATTTGATTCATTATAAATTAAGATTCGAGATTTGCTTTTTTGGGGAAAAATGAAAACATGAATAGTATCATAAGTTTATTTATTTTGTAATTTATTTTGTACATTCTAATCATGTTATTCAGTAATCGCAGAATCAATCCACTTATAAAATATTACTTGTTTAAAAAAATCTTTTTAAAGTATTACTTGATTTTAAGGGTGGTAAGGGGGCGTCCATTGATTACGTGAGGCGTTTAGGGGGGAGGGGGTCGAGCCGAACCTCACCCAATCTCACGTGGGGGAGAGGGGTGTCTCGGCAAATATCACGTATTTTTTTTCAGCAAGACACGGTGTAAAATGCGAGAAAACTGGGTTTAATGAAGTAAAAAAAAACAACTGAATTATGGCTAAATCATATAGTTAGTTAATAGGGGTTAGTCTTAAATAAAAATAATTGAACAAAATGTGTGTTAAATAAATTCAACGCAATCAAGCACAAATTAACTTATTTACATTAAATATACGCATTTCGAAAAATCTCACGAGAGTTTAGGGGAGAGGGGAGGGGGTCGAGCTACATCTCACGACTTCTCACCTAGGGGAGAGAGGGGGTCGAAAAATCGCCAAAATTACCTCGCGTAATTGATGGATGCCCTTGAGCACGCCAGAAAACTAGACGCTAGACCTACATTATGCATAGTAAATTTTGGCAACAGAATTTTCTATTTGAGTATGATGAATTACAAATTTCGGCATAGGATAAGTCAAACGAGCAGAAGATAATTCTCTACCACCATATATAATGCTTAAAAACTGAGTTAATACTTCTTGTATAGATTCTTTTTGTTATCAAATTTTGTTATAAAAATTTTATATTACAATTTTATTATTAAAATTCGTAATTCTTGGCATTTCGCATAAGTAGGTTGATAATATAACTGAAATTAAACTAAGGCACCAGTTTTAAACGTATTGCCGTGTTTGTAATAACTTCTGGGCAAAAAAAATAAGGAAATGTGCTCGCCCTCCTCATTGTTAATTTATAACGCAGAAGTTTATGGAAATGGTTTCATATTTTGCTTGCAAAGATTTTTAAACAGAGTCCTTCATTAATTAAAAAGTAATAAAACAAAAATGTTTCCCCCTGTATGGCACTTCTTTATTTTCTACCGACTTCACAAAAAAGGAGGAGGTACTCAATTCGACTGTATTATATTTATTTTTGATGTGTATTAATTACCTCATAATTTCTTTCCACGTGAACTTATTTTGAAAAAAAAAAAAAAATCGCTTGATAACTGTTGCTTTTCCACAAGATCTGATCAATAGTTTGTGAGTTATCATCAATAATGCGTGTTAAATGCATTGAATTTGTTCAAGGGTTCCCAAGATAAAGCGGTGAAGTCGGTTTTTTTAAAGCTTTGCTTGCAATAATTATTTATTCTATTATAATAATGGCACTTTTAATTAATAATTGTTTTAGCAGTAAACTAAAGCTTTTCATGTTTTAACAGAATTTTGACTAAACACCTTTTTCTGATAAGACAAATCGACGAAAGAACAAATTGCTGAAGCACCCAAGCTCAAATATTAAACATAACATAATCGCTTTCACAATTATCCCACACTTAGTTCGATGCCTTGTGTCTTGGGTGCCGGAAACATTCAAATCACACAAATCACAACCAGAACCAGAAACACAAAATTTCCTTGGGAGACAATTTGTGTTCCTGCCGAGAATCGAACTCGATAATCCTGCTGTGAAGGCGAACGCTTACCCAACTAACCCAACGGGCGGCGGTTCAATTATATACTAACTTGTCTTGTTTACTGGGATAAAAATTACGTAATCCTGAAATAAATATGGCGTCTGAATCTGTATTTCATCCACCGAAAAGCATCAAAGCCCGTTACCAAAGAGAAAGACTCCCAAAACAAACTAAGATTTAATTATAAATTTGATTTAATATTTTGGCTGGGAATTGAGAAAATTTCACTCATTATTTCGGCAACCACGCCATAAAGTCGGAATGAAATCCGCCCTTTTGAGCTAAAGTGTGATAAAAGTTTCGCCTATCAGATGGGAGCGTTCCGCCTTCAGACATTTCGAAGAGCCGCTTTATTTCATAATCTTTTATATGATTTAAGTATTGGATCCTTAGGGTTATACCCTATAGGTACGAGTAGGCACATAATATAGATAGATAGATACATTCTTTATTTGCACACCAAAATAGAGCATAATAGAGAAATCTTCAATATATATATAACATAGGAGCATAAAGGGCGGTCTTATCGCTCAAAGCGATTTCTTCCGGGCAACCAAAGGGGGATGATAAAAATTACAAACAGGGACGGTGGTGTATCTCAACACTCATTTAAATAAATATACTTGCACATATTTTGTAATATATCTACAAAAACCTACATAAATAATAATATATTAAAAACAAACATAAATTAATACATACATATTTAATCAAAATCGTTTATTCACATGAGCCCCAAAGAGGCACTCGTGAAAGTTAATGACTCTACTGCCAGATTCGCAAAATTACAGCTATCTCGAGAAGAAACTGGCAAGAAACTCGGCGGATAAATATGACTAACAAAGAATATTCTTGGCTTTAACTTATTTAAGAGTGATAAAAAAAAAATTGTTATTTAAAACTGTACAATGATTGAGAGCGACGTATAGAGACCGCTAAATAGTTCTAGAGGCGAATAGCTTGTACTTTACTGTACAAGCTATTCGCCTCTAGGACAATTAAGCGATCTCTATACGTCGCTCTCCATCATTCTCTTTTGTCATAAAATGTAGAATTGTAACTTGGCATTCTTAATTCTAAGGTTTCAGATGACATCAATGAGAGTGAGTGCCAAAGGTAAAGAAATTCAAACTGATCTTTGAGATAGCGCAATATAGATAGATACACTTTATTGAACACCAAATTACAATATAAACATAAGAAACAGATAGAATAACATAAGGAAAATAATATAACAAATGGTCAAGTCACAAGTCACACCCATAAAGGGTAATTTGTAAAATACCAGAAACCAGAGGGTTATGCCACTCCACTCCACAAAATAATGGACACGACCACTTAGTCTGACTATTAACGGGTACCGGGTCTGATTCCCGGTTGTTTCTGGATCCCATTGTGTGCGACATACCAAACACAAGTCTTCGAATTTATATGTGGGATTGCGAGTGTGAAAGCGTCATTTGTGTGACTTTATGCTAGTCTTTTTCACCGAATTAACATCTCCAGGCATCCACAATACTTATTACTTTTATACCTAATTGTAAGGCTAATAAATACAATACAAGTCTTTGAACTTAGTGTGGGGCTGTGAGTGTGAATGCGTTTGTTTGTTTTGTTTGTAAATAAAGAAACAAATGTACAAGTTTAGAAATTAATAGTTGTAGGGACAGGCTTTTCTACCTACCCTCATTTTATATCCGTCCAATTTATGTACGCCACCTGCATTTGATTCAGGATTTTTCACATAGGTGTAATAAAGTGCCGTTGACTCCGGAATCTGGTCACGTGCCTCTCAATAGCCTGCGTGCCGAAAATGGTGCGTATATATCCTACGATATGAAATGTTATAGATAGGGGGATATCTCGGGTGAAGGCCTGTTTTGTGTGAGTAATTCCTGAAATATTGGTCCTAGATATATGAGGGTACTTTGTGAAATTCGATGAAAATAAATCTACCTATACCTTTCTGACCTGAACTATTTACGTATATAAAGTTAACTATACGAACCTATCTTAGACCTAGATATTCGTATATATAGATTGTGTGTGTAATGTGAATGTTTCCGGCACCCACGACACAAGTCATAGAACTTAGTGAGGGGCTGTGAGTGTGAAAGCGTTTATGTTTATGTTATGTTTTAACTAAACCAGTGCCTAGTTAAGATGTTAAGGTAGACCTAAACATATAGTAATAGGCCACGCCCACTATGCAAGTTCATCCAAATCCGTTTAGCCGTTGCAGCGTGAAAAGAAAACAAATATACAAGTACACATTTACTCACTAACACAAACTTTTGCATTTATAGTATACTAGTTGTGACCCCCGGCTTCGCCCGCGTTAATTTAGTTAAAAAGTACCCCATTTGGTTAATCTTTGTAATAAGCTATGTCCATTGTAAATATCAGCTAAATCAGTTTAGCCGTTACAGCGTGAAGAGGAAACAAACATAAATACTTACACACTAATACATTACACACAAACTTTTGGATTTATAATATCAGTTTCATTATAATAGAGCTATTTCTAATTTACTGAAATTACTTATTATGCAAATTTACTACTCAGATACAATTTACATAACTTTAACTTCATCACAAAATCTTTCCATAAGAACTTCATTCCCCTTTGCATCACCTTAATGCACTCCTGGCAAAAAATATTGATACTATCTTCTTTATTTTAAAAGAACTACTTAAACACAAATTTCCGTCAGTGTACGACTTCATATATTAAGAACTTTCGACATGAATGACCTTAGTGCACCCCTGGAAAAAAAGATTGAAAACTGAATTTTTATATGAAGTAAACTACTCAAACACTAATTTCCATCGTGATAAGTTCAAAAATCAAGAACTTTCATACAAAGGTTATCACCCCATTTCAACCCTCTCAGGGGTAGAAATATTAAAAAACAATTCTTAGTACTCCTATTCGTACTAAGACAAATTTACCCGCCACATTTCAAGTCTCTACGACCAGCGGGTTAGGCTGTGCGTTGTCTCCAAGTCAGTCAGTCTGTCAGTCACTCAGTGAATCTGGGAGTCAGTATGTCAGGACAAAGATTCTTATAGAATTAGAAGTATGATATGATAAATAGAAACCATTTGATATGACGAATAATTAATAATTTATTTCGTTTTTTAACTTTCTGAGCAATAAATAACCTATTCTAAATATAAGATAGAAGAAAGTCGATTGCCCGATGGTAAGCGTTACGCCTCCTATATCAGCAATAATATATATATCGCCTAAAGAAAATCTTTAGTTGCACTATCTGACTACTATTTTTGTTTATTATTTTATTTTCTCACTTCAAAAAAGGAGGTTCTCAATTCGACTGTATTTTTTTTGTATGTATTTTACGAGATATCTCCGCCAATTGTGAATTGATTTTGATGTTTTATTTTTGTTTAATAGGGTATACAGAAGTGGTCCCATATAAATTTTATCGAAATCGGTCAAGCCAAAACCGAAATATAAGCGATGAAGTCGGTTTTTTTTAGTTTTGCTTGCGTTTCAATTATTCTTTTTCACACTCCCATATTGGTGGATTCTCAGAGAAAACGTGATAATGACTTTATACCTCAGCAACGTCCGAAGATAGCTACTAACTTAAATATTACGTTAACATATTTATTTATTCTCTTAACCTTGATAATCAATTTTTGGCGCACTAGCTACAACGACATTGAAAATATCTTCCTCAGATATTCTACGTTATTAACTGTCAACGAGTTATAAACGAGCACGGCGACAAATATACCTAAGCTATGTACTACATAATATCATTTAAATGATACGCCGTAAATAATATGATTATACTGTGTCAGGCTTACTGCGAATTTTATGCGCCATTAACTGTCGTTTGCGGCAACGTCAGCTTTATATAAAGTGACAACCCTTTTCCAGGCTGCCCCTAAACATTTTACTATATATTGAATCTTAATGCGTACAACGTAAAAACGATTTTCCTTTACACTCGCAATTTAAATATATGAGTTGTAACCCTCCAATACAGCTTTAGAAATGTAAGGTTCAAGTAATGAGGCAGAAGCTAAGCACTTTTTATATTACGGTCGACACTTGCTGTTACAAAACGTCGATAGAAAATATTTTCTTTTGTGACTTTGAGGGCATTGGAATTAATTAAAAGTCGCTATAACTGACTAAAGTTTCATAAACTAAAATATCTTCATGTACCTAATAAATATTTTATAAAATACATATGTATGTATATAAATACATTATGATATAAAGAATACAAAGAAGACAGAGAGAAGGAAAAAACAAGGTTAACCTTTAATCATAAACTTTAAATAGAGGAAGACGATTATTGTAAAAATATAAAATATATGCATACATATGTCATTATTTATGTGACTTATAATCTGAAGAAAGTAAAGTTATTAAATAAAAAATATTTATACTGTAAACAAGAAAACTTACTTATCCAAATCTCTTAATTTTTACCGACTTCCCAAAAAAGGAGGAGGTACTCAAGTCGATTGTATATATTTTTTTATGTGTGTTACCTCATAACTTCTCTCCACGTGAGCCGATTTCGAAAATTTTGGACAATTTTTAGTTTGAAAGATGTTGCTTTCTAATTGGTCCCATTTAAATTTGATCAAGATCTGATCAGTAGTTCTTGAAATATCGTCAATAATGCCTATTTTGTGGAGTATTTTGATGATGTTCTCGTTTACCCGACTTCAAAAGTTTACCTCATAACTTCTTTCGTTATGAGCCGATTTTGATGATTTTTTTTATTTGAAAGCTGGTGCTTTTCATGTGGTCCCATTGAAATTTGATCAAGATCTAATCTTATCTCTAGTTTTTGAGTTATAGTCAATAATACGTGTTTAATTCATGAAATCTGTTCAAGGTTCCGAAGATAAAGCGGTGAAGTCGGTTTTTTTAAGCTTTGCTTGCGTTTAATTATCTTTCTGCGATACAAAAACTTGCAAAGTTCTTTTTATCGATACCCCACACAGGCAGATGAAAAACATATTTTTTATTTTTATTTAACGTGTACTTCCTTATCTTCTTATTTCATTTTATAACATTTTAATTGCCATTTTTGGCTTTGGGCCATAGATTTCCACATATTCTTTGAGGATTTGATCTTGTTCGCTAGTTAGGTTTACCTAGACGCTAAAGGACATATAAAGAGCTTTCGCCCTGTACGCGCGCCTTGTACGCGCGCCTCGGGTGCTTTGTATATATTGTTCTGCCGTCATAAAGAAAAAGACGTATCTAAGATTTTTGTTAAAATGTTGTTTTATTAGAAGAAAGATTTAGTAGATTGCGTTCGAATATTTTACAATAAAAAAATACTATTAGATGCATCTATTTTTCCTGATTTCAATTATATATAACATATGTACCAATTTTGTCAAAAATGCAAATATGGATTTTTTCCTTATGACGGCAATATACAAAACGGCGCGGGGGGAGGAGTCGCGGGCGCTTTGTGTATATAAAAGTCCCTTAGACGCCGTACATTTTAACTAATATAACTTCATTTTATGGTTGGATTTACAAAAACTTCTTATTACTTAGTACCAGACTTAAATTGTTTAGATTGTTAGTCTATAATTATAATTCTCACAAATAGCCGAAGGAGTAACATCAACGAGACTTTTCTCTAATTGTGCCACTGACCTACAAAGCGCCCGGGGCGCGCGCCTCGGGCTCTTTGTATATTATCATGTCCCTAAATGCCTCTGACGGACGGACAAAGTGTTAAACCACCCAAGGCAACATAGAGATCTCATTTCGCTCGACTAATTAGTTTGACGCTGTAAATAGTGTTATCATACGATACGATAACCATGCCAAGTAACCTCGAGATGTCTATATTTTCCTAGGTAATTAAATCCAACATTCCATAAATTAATTAATAACCATGAATGCCTATCTAGCTACGCAAACACAATTGTGCTGATACCATATTTGTGCGAGATTGAGAATAATTGAGATTGATATCTGGATGCTATACGAGACGTCTATATCAATTTCTTAGATGCTATAACAACGTAACGAGATGCCTGAATTTGACGACTCCGGGTTTATGTTGTCGTATAAACTGAGACGGGAGCGTGTTAATCGTAGGATTCTGATGTATTTACATAAAACTCTTTGTGTATGAGCATATTGTTTACTGATATAAAAAGTCCTAATTAAAAAGCTTGTTTCATGTCTGATCCTCTCAAGAGTCTGCATGCAGTGCACGCCGATACCTCTCTCTCAAAATACAAAATGCTGTAGCATTAACTTCCGTATTATATAATAAAACCGGTCAAGCGCGAGTCGGACTCGTGCACGAAGGGTTCTATAAGTACCATTATCTATAAAAAATCAAGTTTGTTGTATGGGAGCCCCCCTTAAATATTTATTTTATTTCATTTTTGGTATTTGTTGTCATAGCGGCAATAGAAATACATCATCTGTGATTGGACCACTGCACCTACCGAAGGCCCGTGATCCAACTGATTGGACAGAGTAGTTGGACCACGACCCCGTAACGAAATTTTTAACTCTCTAGCTATCACCGTTCTTGAGATACAGCCTGGTGACAGACGGACGGACGGACGGTAGGACAGTGACGGAACCCTAAAAACTGTATTTATGTGGTTTTTGCATAAAGTATGAAATAATACAGAACAGACAATACGTGTAGACTAAGTTAGTACCTATAGTGTAATCACATTAATATTAGAATTGTCTCTTTATCAGTTGTAACCTATTCACTAGGCTCGCTTGCAAGAAATATGTACGGCTGATGACGCGCAGGACACGACTTTTAAGCCCCGCCTAGCTGGACACGACTGTTTGTTAGTTCATTTTTGTAACGCAATTAAATTTCGTGACTTACAATTTATTCGTTGCTTTTCACGGATAAATAGCTGCATCGAACTGAATTCTGATGCGACTGGATGCGTTATGTTATTTGTAATATTATAGATACCTTGTCACCAAACACTAAATGGTATTTCGGCAGCTATACTTAAAAGCCATTCACATTCTAGACCTACGCTAGGTCTACCCCCTTTGACCACATTATCACTTGCCAGAGGTAAAAAAATATTTACCTTTAAATTATTTTTTTTTTTTTTTATTTGTGACAGGCTAGTGTTTGACCACTATCTCACCTGATGGTAAGTGACGATGTGATCGAAGCTGGTAAACACACTAGACCTGGAATACGCAGGCTCTCAAGGATAACTGCCGGAACACCGTATTTGGCTTGGCGGCAGACTTTCAACTTGATGGTGGTAAGCTACTTTGGTAGCAAGCCAGGCGAGCAACTCACAAAATGCTCTACCAACTCTCAGAAATGATGTAGAAAACTAAACTATCTGTGGATCTATATCTGAAATCAGATATTAGCCAATTAAATTACATAATATTGATTATAAGGAAAACATCGTGGATTTATTATTATCTATCTATCTTGAATAATTGTAATAACATGAAAAAGGAAAACTACGAATTACAGTAACGAGAAACACGAAGCATTAGGTACAAGCAAAACCACAATCGTTTAACTTTTCAAATAACTCACAAACAATCTAAAGTTTTGAATTTATTAGTAACTTGAAATAATATTTGCTTTAACCCCGAACACCTATAAAGGCCCAACCAATCGACGACATTTCTGAGATGAAGGGTAGTAATTGCCCCCATAAAATGTGGTGTCCCAAAATCGAACCCGGCCAACATAAAATTTTAGTGCTTCTAAAAGTTTTTGACCCTAAGTCTCTTATCGATTCCACTGTCATTCTCATTTATTTTAAACTCGTACTCCGTTGAGTGCCCGAGGCTGTTAAAAAGATTAAAGACACTTCCTACGATATAGCTTTAATATTAATAATGGCTTACAAAGCGCTCAATTCCAGTTACTTAATAATAATTCATAAGATAAAGATAACCTTTCTAGTCTGTTTTCATTATAAAAGCTTTTGATAAAATAAAATCGTTAATTAACATTTAATATGGCCAAATCTTTCAATTAGAACAAAGTTCGCCGAAAGCATTTTTCGTGTAGCTAATAATTCCTTGTTTCCTTCCCCGGTAATTTAATCGTAATATTCTATCTTGATTTTTATTCGGAAATGATTGCCGTGTTGCGTATTCCAGATAATTTGCCAATTATTGGGAAATGTGGAGAAGAAAGTTTCCTGATTTTATCTGACTTCTGATGTCTATAACTTGAATGACGAAGAGGAAATTACATAATTTGATTAAGCCATAGCAGATCTGTCAAATATATTTACTAGCAGTCCCGCGGCTTCGCCCGCGAAAATTAGGTAAGTTAAAAAGTAGCCTATGTGTAATTCCTGGGTATAAGCTATGCACATTCAAATTTCTTACAAATGATACAAAAAAAGTGATGAGTAAACTTGTGATATATATACACAAGGTTGTTTTTTGCTTGTGGCTTGCGAAAAGAATCTCTACATTATCTTAGCACGCTATGTGGTAATGAGAGAACTTTGTTATTCAGTGCCCCCAACTTATCAACATCACTACACCGTAGGATATAGAACACTAGCCGTGCCGTGCGGCTTTGCCCGCGTTTATTAAGTTTAAAAGTAGCCATGTGTGTTATTCTGGAACACAAACTATCTACGAAAATTTTCTTAAAAATCGGTTTATTCATTACGGTGATTAATTACGTGGTAATAAATATTCACACCCACAAACTTTCGCATTTATAATTTTAGTAGGATAGATTAGGATTAGTAGCAAATATTTATGTTCACAAATAAAGGCGATATCAAAAAGGACATTTTGAGAGGGAAAATATTGTCGGTATTGATCGGTATTTGTACCCGTGTCTATTAGATATCATGCCCTGCCGCTCTAACCACTGAGCTATTCAAGACCACGCTTTAAAAACGAATTTATTTCAGTTGCGTTTTAAAGCTAAACACGCGCGCTGGGCCCTGTAAACGTAGCTCCGAGAAGATGAACATCGAATATTTTTACGTCGAGGTAAATAAAAATAGTTTTTTTTTAGCGCCGATTTATAACCTAAACTAGACATCCTATATGTCCGAAATTGGAGCTTCATTGCGTTTGGATATTTATACACCTTGTCAAAAGCTCACAAGCACACTAATTTCGAACCCAAATAAAGCAAAAATTTGACCGAATTTCACATTTTGTGATGTATGATTAGAACTTGGTAACAGAACAGTCTTTCATATAACCATACTATTAAAACTAGCGCATAATTATTTTCCCCCTTCAAAGCATGACTGAGCTATCTAAAAAGCGTACACTTAAGAATACATGGTGTACCGCATTTGTAGCACTTGTGTATGGAAGTAACAAGGCACCAGCCCATTGTCACTCTAGTCACGTCTTCCAGCAGGGTTGCCTCCCACTAAAATTGTACACAGCTGTACCACACTATACGAGAATTCTAGGCGACCCAATTTCTCAACGGCACCAGCCCTGTTTCCATCTCATTGAGCCAATTATGAAGTACCGCGAAATTCATAAAATAAGCAATTTGCGTTGTAGTGTACCGACAGCCACCGTTGAATGGAAATTTAATTTTGGAGCGTAGTTTAGTTCATATTTGTAAACACACTGTATTGGCTGATTCATCTCATGAAAATTATTTGCGTGCCGTAGCCATTCTGCCTTGATGAAATTGTTTTCTACAGCAACATACATAGGTATTCATTTATTTATATACTAACTAGCCCTGCACCGAGGCTTCGCCCGCGTTGTAAGTTAAAAAGAAGCCTGTGTTTCATTCCGGAACCTAAACTATCTACATTCTAAATTTCATCAAAATCAGTTCCACTTTCACTTTCTGTTAATAAGACCTTTTATGCGATTAAATAAGAACTTTAAAGTAGGTGAATTATAAGTATTGTAAATTTAAATGCAAAATTTTGAACGGTTGCTAACCAAACTTAAAATAACGTTATAGATCCTAAATGGTCATTTGAAATTAAAAATGATAAAATGAATCTAAAAATTTTCAAATGCCTTCACTTTTTTTTCACCATATAGTGTCTGGTTGTTGTCATAATATAGAGTTTTGATCAATGTTATATCTCCCAAGATTAAGACACTGAAACTCTCAAGTAGTCCCTAGATTAAGAGAAATCGATTGACCTAAGAATAATTAAACTCGGCCCACGCGTTTGGTCTCTACAACCCAAATACAATTATATTTCTATAAATCTGCTACTTATAGCCTGATCGATGGACCTCTCCACTTACATTATGAAAGATAGAAACTACTTATTACATACCTAAACTGTTTTGATCCTTACAAATTGTCATTTTGTTTGATTAGGATCGACGGAAGGTCGTTTACATGAGACTGGTTATTTACCCTTGTGTTCGGATAGATTTACGATTAAATATTCTAACAGTAAGGGATTGAGACACGTTAGTTACACTTTACACGGAATGTTTTGGGTATGATACTATTGTTTGATTTTGTTACGTTGGGTATCGATTCCACAAAGGCTTTTGATAATACGAGTATGTTAGGACTATAATGATATTGCGTGGTTTTACGTTATACAATATTTTATACTGATTGGTAATACACAATGATAAGTTTACACTCATACTATTATACCTTAACATTGCAGGGTATCACTTTGTAACATCCAAATGTGCACCATCGTCGACCGCATCTTCACTTTCCAACCGGTGAGATAGTGGTCAGACGTTTGTATAGTAAATCTAAATAGATAAAACAAGAGAGTGACACGGTCAGCACAGTGTGTCATGGAACTTTCGGTGGTAGTGACGATGACAGTGACGCATTACAAAGCTCGGAGGCGTCGCCGCCGCCGCCGCGATTATCTCGCGGCCGCGAGGGTGCGATGTCGCCCCCGCCGACGCAGGCGCCGCGACGCTCGCAGAGAGCGGAACGAGCCCACGCCCGCAGTCTTCGTCGCGATCTCGCGGCGTAAACTCATCCCGAAGAAGAGCATCGTACATGCTCGAAACCTAGGTCGACAATATCGATCAAATGACGTGAGTGGTAGCCGTGTTTTCAATAATATTATAATGATTAATTCTCACGAAAACTTTAATAGTAAGATAAAACAAAGTCGGGTTTGTTACAACACTTATAACTCGAGAACTGCTGGACGGGTTTTCGTGGTTTTGGATTTGTTGGATTTGCCTCTGCCCGGAATAGCAGAATAAAATATCTAAAGGTCATTTAAAAAAACTCGCGAGGCACACTTAGTAAAAAATTAAGTTGATTTCTCATTTACAGAATAATTTATCATACTTTTATTTGGAGCCATTTGTAGATAGTAGGTTCTTATAATATCTCATAATTATATATGACTAAATAGCGCAACAAAGTCCTAAAGTCCTAATAGTGCATAGATTTTTTTCATGATTTGCCTTAGGCATCTGTTGTTAAGAACAATTGAAGCTGGTGACTTCTAGGTCTCATATCCCTACATGAGCACACATTTAACATTCGTGATGAATATTTTTAAGTTTAACTAAAGTTAAAGTTACTCAAAGAGTTAAACTTGCTCAGAACATTATTATCCTGTTAGGTGAAAAAAATTAAGGTGTTACGTTTGTCATACTGGCTAGGGTAAAGCACGTCTCTAGCTTTGGCTCTCAATGGCTTCGGTATGAACACGTCCAAGTCCGTTTCTCTCAAATTTCTGCTCGAAATCTTATTGGGTGCTCCAGTACTCGCAAACTTTCAAAATAAGAACCTTTTCCATTTCGACATCCCTATTCTAAATAAAGCCAAGACAGAAGCATATACATCCTGATTTACCTGTCTTTACTGTTTGTAGTCATTTCAACTTGCTCATCACAGTAAAGTTGATGACACAAAGACAATTTTCTAACAAATTAAGTTATCCCAGAATCGCCGTACCAACGAAATATAAAGTTACGACTAAATTAACTTCGCGCTACCAAGCGTCTGCAGTGACAATAAAATTGTAAGTACATCTCTACAATGAAATTTAAAGAAAGCAAAAGTCGGGAGTACTTCACCCAATTTACATGAAATTTCCGTCATGGAGAATATTTTCTTTCTTTCCTCTCGCCTCGGAATGGTAATGAGGGTCGGTTGGAAAATTTCACGAGCAGATTAGATTTTGCTCGATGCTATATTGTCTGACTGATCAGATGGAAGCGGATCGCGAGATTTATTCCATGTCATTGATATTTTGTGACACGGCGTCAAGTCAGCGGTGAAATTGGATTTATGGGATTTTGATTGTTTAGTTAAATTGATGATTTTTGTTTTTATTGATACTTTTGTCTATGTTTCCTATACTGTTTCATACTAGTATTTCGCCTAGGTAGTTGTGAAGCCAAAAGCCTGTTTTAATAACGGTTTTATAAAGTTTGTCATAAACGGTTTTATCCGCTTAGGATTAGCCTAAGACATTGTGCCTAACACTACATTAATAATATTATTTATTACATAACAATGTCTTTGTAAATTCTGGTGCCAGAAAAATAGTACCTTCTAGATCCAATGATAAAGAACTAGAATATTATCAATTGTAATAAAAGTCGTGTTAAAATGCGTATTTACAAATTAAAGTGCTTGAACAAGTTCACAACACCACATTTTGATCCAAACGCGCCATACTTGCTTATAAAATTAATCGCGCACATTCAAAATGTCCACCGCCGCATTAGGTTTGTTAACAAAATAGTTGGAACAATTCTAATTAATAAAACATTAGGCCCGTAATGAACGTAACCGGAAAATTAGTTAGGAAATAAGCCAATGTGCCGTAGAACTGCGGTCTTTACTGGGATCTAAACTATGTTTGTACACGAAATGCGCAGTGAACTAAACACCGAACAGCATGCAAACTTTGCTGTTTATTCATGCAATACTGCAATTAGTTTTTGTTGTTATCAAAAGAATATATAAGCGACAATTATATTGAACAAGGGCGTAGATAAATGCATGGGGAAACGGTGGGAACAAAAGTTCTATCCCCAAGGGAAATTTCTGTGTCTGGTTCTGGGTGCGATTGTGTGTGTGATGTGAATGTTTCCGGCACTCATGACATAAGTCGTCAGCGGGAGGCTGTGAATGTATAACGATTATGTTTATGTTTTATATAGGTAGCAAGCAATCATTTTATCAGCTGTTAGTGCCTAAATTATGATTAGAGCGACGATGGTTAGCATGTTGGATCTAGTAAACTGGCTCTCAAGTGAAGCTGCCGGACACCGTTTCTGCTAAGTGATACATTGTAATTAAATTTTCTAATTGAATATGGAAACTATGACTAAACTACGGTAGTTATAGAATTGGTGAGTATTAGAAAACGCCTTTACAGCATGGATTTAAGATGTTACTTTCACTGGAAGTGATCATGTATAGGATTTGAAATCATAACCGTCTAATCGCGGAATGGCAATTATATCAAACCTGTTATTGTTATACAACTGTTAACTTTAAAATAAATTATATTTTAGAACTAAATAACGCTTTTAATGATACAAAACTATAGTTATTTTATTGTTCGGTCTTAATACTGACTTAAGAAGCAAATAAATAAAACGAGAATTTAGAACATAGCCAATGTAAATAGAATGATTTAAAGTACGAAATAAAAACCAATTGAGCAATAACAGAGGAAGGCAAAGATAAGGCTTCTACGGAAAACGAGCGCGCCGGCGGACTGCGATCTTAGATATTTTACTACTCTTTTATGGGAACAAATCGTGAATTTTTGACATGACCGTAAAAAAGACTTTTAAATAAAAACGGAGTTTCATTCCAAGAGTTTGTTCAATATTAAAACGTGAAACAATCATCATAAAATGAACGGTATTTGCACAATATTTACGGACCTTTCATTGATTGTAAAAGAGATGTTATATTTTTTTGCTAAACTTATATACAATGAAGAGACAATTGCGAGTTCGCGTAACATTCATATAATTTCTGTTTTTCGAAATGCATACTTGTTTTATCTACTAATTATGTCAACTTCATACTAATTATGTCAACGAAATGTGAGTATGAAAGCGTTTTTAATGTGTATTACGTTTGATATGAGTTTTGGTTACTTTGGCATTGTTTTTTGTAGCTCGTGATCCGACAGTCTCTTTTATAATCTTTTAAGTTTGTATAAGAGAGATTTTACCTAATTAAATTATGTAAATTACATATAACTAAAAAACACATATTATTAAACAACATAAATTTCACAATATTATTTTCCAAGCTTGATAATATAATCCTCGAAATTCAGCTTCGTACAGTTATTTCCTAAAACATCTGAACAATGATGCTACCTATATAATAAACGGACGAAAGGTCTAGAAAATCCGTTACTGTAATAAAACTTTACGTCAAGGAGCTCAAGTCGTAATATTACTCTGAATAATAGAAGGAAATATACCTCCTGTCCTTACATAGAACACAAAATTGTGCGGGCAAAAGTTGATACATAACAGCTTATGTGCTGCTCGCATATTAACTTTTGCTGTGACATCACATCTCAGAGTAATTTGACGTCAAGAGGCGTCGCCTTCAGTGGTAATAACGTTACGCTGCATAATCCAGCGCTTTGGTAACGCCGTTGGATAAGCTGCCGAATTTTCCGCGTCATTACTCTACGCCGCAGTGCAAAGGCTAGAGAAACAAGCCAGTTGACTTAGCTTTATTGTACGCCGTAGTTTTTACACCTTCAATAAAACTGCAATAAATTACAAATTCTGTTAACGTAAATAAAACTTCAGCTCAGAGTAATCATGTTAAAGTACTCGTACTCTGTTATTTGTTAACCTAGCAAAGGTTAAGTAGGTTAGATAGCGAATAAACGTTGTGCACGGAGCTCGTAGTGGGTAAGTAGGTGAAACTTTGACCGGTTATTTACAGAGGAGCCAAATGCCTTCGGTGATTTTCGGCTCACGTACCGAGAAACTCCCCGGGGCTTGAAAAAAATCGCTTGTCTGCGAACAAATTTCCGCAAATACCGCTCGCCGCGATTGGCGCTGAACTGAACGAACGGCCGTATAAATTAAGTTACCCACGTCACATCTACCTGAGACCTGAGATAAAGTTTTGCGTTTCATTTTATTTAAGTCTAATGCAATATATACTTATAAAAAGAATACTTATGCGTTGGCATCTTTTTGTTATGCAAGTGTTTTGATTAATCATATGAACCGTAATGCTCGTTTTATATCTCCCGATCGTAATATATCCATAGTAGTATTATATAATATTAATTAAATAAGAATCGCAGACAAAATAATACAAGTTGTACAGCCGGTAAGAATTAATATGTATTATATATTATATATAACAGGCATAAATAATAAGTAAGTATGTAAGCTACATGCACAATGAATTTATATATTTAATAAAGCTATTTTGTCTATATTTTCTATACAAATCTAGTAAACCTAACTTACCGTAATATCTTTTCGAGATTCTGAGTACAGACCAGCATCCCTCGGCGTTTCTATAAGTCGAACGTTCTTCAGTTTGACCAGATCTGCTTAAGTTATTTCATAACGCCGAATTATTTCTTCACATATAACCAGACAATATACCAAGTAGCTTGACGCTTTATTAGGCCTAGCTCTCATTCGTTAAGTGTAACGTGGGTTATGAAACTTCATTCTTTTAACATAAATATCGAATAGACAAAAACGTTGTGGTTAATTAAATGCGTCAAGGATATGGATAGTTTTATGCACTTATTATAGATTTGATTTGAGGAAGGCCTTTGATAGCCAGTTTTTATAAGGAGATATACTTGAATAATTCAGGGCCCAGTATCACTTACTAACAGATATTACACTCGAGGAGTAAGGATGTGGCAAAAACTAGCCTAAAAGGTCTAAAAACCTTAATTCATAAGTATTCGTTTGCCCATTTCATCCTCAGATTATAAATTGGATTGATAAAAGTTATCTATATCATCAACATAACCTTTATCGATACGCTCAGTATTCTTTGTAATAAACGTTTAACATTAAAACTGTGAAGAAGTATAAACATTGCCAGCATCTTTCTGTAACGTTAGTCTGATTTAGATTGAAATCAGAATGTGTGGGGTATAGATTTTTTCCTTAATGCCTGTGAACGATGAGTTATGACCGCCAAACTGGAATCACTGGATGAACGTTAATATTATTTCTTTTTTTTATACGTCAGAAATGTTCTCCGTACCCGCAGAATTTGTGATCCAACTCCGTTTTTGCTACATAATTTATAAGCGGATGAGCTTGCACTCGTGTTTCAATGGCGGGCAGCGGGCGGCGGTCTATTCACGAACCGTATTTTTCAGCTTTCAGAACGCGATCGTATGCTAATAAGCTTCTCGGTACGCGGCATAAAACATGAAAGGTATATTTTTTACTTGTTTGCTTCAATTGCTTTACATTTTTCCTATACTTTGATGTATTTTTTGTACAGGTGCTGTCAAATTATAATTCTGCGCATATACAACCATTGTCAGTTTTCAGTGTAAAATTAAACATTGGCTATTGTTCAGAGACACAACTATAACCAAAGATAATGTAATCACTCCGTACTATAACGTAAGTAAATTTTAAAATTGGATGTCACTTGTTTTCCAATTTTAAAAAAGATGAATACTCTCTATTTCAGTTGGTAAGTTCATGTTCATGTCAACCAAGGAGAACAAAGCTAAAAATCCTAAGTAACATTTGAAAAACGAATTGACTAAAACTACCAAGTGCGAGAGTTTCGTACACAATTTCACGAGCCCTACTCGAACTTGGTCCGTTTTGTAGTTGTTTTACACTTTCGAATTATAAGCTCATTCAGTTCGTTTGCTCGCGTGCCTAAATTACTCGGGTAATAAGTATAATAGGTGGTTAACAATCTGGTAATTACCGGCTTAATTTAGGCTTTTTGACGATGCAAAATATTTTAATGTTTACATGGAATTTTACCACCGCAACATCTAACACCGTCAAAATAACTCGTTTGCATTTTTTAAATGGTTTTCAGAGGTGTAATTCTATTTATTGCACGTATAGTAGAACATACTACTCCTAACAGACAGCTACTATTGAAGCAGGCTTTAAACGAATTGTATGAAAAATTGTCTGTCAGTTGATCAATCAACGTCAATCGCAGAAATATATATAATGTACAATTTTGATCTTTCAATTGTATTGTTGTTCTTACACTTTTGTATTACTTGTGAATATACGAGTAGTATGTATGTGCTACTCCGGCGGTGATTCAGAATTACTTCTAATTTATGTTATGTTCATGCTATGTTGATTCATAGTGAACTGCCCGTTGGCTTAGTTGGGCGAGAATTCACCTTATCAGGAATCGAACCGGATACCCCTGGTATCTGGTTCGATTCCTGGCGGGTTGGAATAGAAGTTTTCTCCCTAAGAAAATTTGTGTTTCTGGTTCTGATTGTGATTGTGTGTGTGTGATGTTAATGTCTTAACGTATATAATCACTAGGTAATAATCGATATAATCACTCTGAAAGTAAACTATGTATATATATATAAATATAGTTTACTTTTAGAGTGATTATTACCCCATATATATCATATATTATACCTGAGATATTAATATGAGAAGCGAACGAAGGAGACTGTAATTTTAGGGTGTAATATATGGGTACGTCGAGGTGGACAAATATTTTTTATTCTTATATATAATGTAAGGAAATTATATATAAGAACTGTAACAAAAAAAAACCGATTGCATAAATCAATTGAACAAAAAGAAAGTGAGAGTTTCAAGCCATTATCAGTTAAAAAAATAATATAACACGATATTTTATATACAAATGCAGGTTATAAAATGTTCTGTATTTCAGTTTTTGGTTGTTCTTTTTTTTGCAAGCATGACAAAATATCTTGATCAATTTGCGTCTAATTACCTACAACACAATACAACCTTTGTTACTTGAATAATATTTAAGGTTTAATGATGATTTACAACCTTTGGTCTTAGGCTGTAAGTGTTTTAATGCTTGCATTTGGCACTTTTCAGCAGCTACGACGTGCGAACCCTAATTCATTAATGAAATGCCTAAAAGCCACTAAAACAACTCGTTTGCATATTTTGTCAAAATGGTTTCTAGTAGTGTGCTTACGATCCATTACAGCATATACAGGCTGCGCTACTCTCGATGCGCGTTGTAAGCTAATTACATGTAAAATTGCCCGTCAAATTGATAGCGCACGGTTCAACCACGGGAATCGGTGGATAGTTGTATGTATAATAATAATAATAAATAAATGCATTCACACGCAATTTTTCAGTATACAGGACAGGTAAATATTTTTTTATAGTATACACTTTTTTCTATATACTATAAAAACACACATTTCCAAAGTTTATTTAAAGATTCATTGACTGGCCCTGGATTCCGAGGTATAAATCTTACGGCTCTCCACTAACTGTAATTGTCACTATAACATTCTATCCCATCCCATAATCCCACTTCCCACCAATATTATAAAGGCGAAAGTTTGTGTGTTTGATACCTATTTTGATGAAATTTGGTATGTAGTTAGTGTTTAGTGTTAATGTTAGCTAAAACCCTGGATTAACACACAGGCTTCTTATTATCCCGACACAACGGGTAACACCACAGGGCGCAACTAGTTATAAAATAAAACCGAATCATTTACACAAAAACGAGCAAAAACGTGAAAAAATACTTCGATAATGCGACCGATGTCATATGTACAAAGTGTGTCAATATATACTCCACAGGCCATCATTATGAGATACATTATGTGAATAACCAAGATAACAACAAATAATCACGGCGAACCCGAGAAAATGAGGCAATGTTTGTCATGTTTCGGCACATATTATGGTCACATAAGTACATACAAGGAAAACGATAAAAAGTTAGTACAAACCCTAAGGATAATGTTCCGGAGATGAAAAAGTAAGTAATGCGAGTAATTCTTACTAAACTGTCTTACTAATATTCGTACAGTAGAACTAATAGAGCTGATGGTCCCAGAACGTACCGAATACTGAATATTGAGTACTGAAGTTATTAAAAATCCTAAGGATAATGTTATGGATATAAGATAGTAAGTTATATGTTTTTATTTTTTTTATGTTCGATACGCAAGTATTTGGCCACTATTTCACCTGATAGAAAGTGATGATGCGGCCTAAGATGTATCATGCTTGCCTAGAAGATACGTATTCACTCTTGACTTGAAGACTCTCAGATTAAACCGTTAGGGGAACAAAGACGCGGGCAATGAATTCCACTCCTCCCCAGTACGGATGACAAACGTAGAAGCGAAACGCTTCAGATGTATATCAAGCATAAATGGATGACGTTTGCCAGTTTGTCTTGTTGTTAGATAGTAAAATGGGCATGGAGGAATTAACTCGTGTAATTCCTGCGCACATTCGCCAAAATGTAACCGATGGAATACCGATAGGCTTGCGACATTACGTCGGTGACCGAAACTGCAATTTGTACTCAATTAGCTTATCATCGCCAATGAGTCTTTTTGATCGGTCGATGGACTCAAGAGCTTTAAGCTGGTAATAATACGAGTAATTCTAACTAAACTCTTACTATTATTCGTACATTAGAGCTAATAGAGCTAATGGTTCCAGAACATACCGAATAATGAAGTTAAAACAATCTCTACGGATAATGTACAGGAGATGAAAAAGTAAACAATGCGAGTAATTCTAACTAATCACTCTTACTATTGCGTACAGTAGAGCTATTAGATCCAATGGTTCCAGAACATACCGCTGATTACCTATTATCGAAAGACGATTCTATGAATCCTACTAATAACAAACCCGAAAGCAAAGCCGATGTTCATCGTGTAATGGTGCTTATTCTGTCACATTCGCGTCGCATAAACGTGACGGAGCGGGCACAATAACGTGTAGCCTATGCCGTAATGGCTGACTCCTCTGATTTATTCCTATTTCTTTTATGTGCTTACTAAATGGCTTTCTCTCAACGTCCCTTTTCGGTTACGAGTCTGTCGCACTACGTGAGTTACCGAGCCATGTTTTTACATTACACTTAGGTGCTATTACTACGGCTAGCTTATTGGTTTAATCGAAATTTACGCTGTGAAAATTAGGTGTAGAGTCGGGCTGTATCAGTAAATATGATCTGTGTATTCACGAAAATTGGTCCCTTGTTCCTTTTTTGCGCGTGTGACGTCGTGACACATAAATCAAGTGTGAACAGCAAACTCACGCGAGTCGGAGATAAGAGACATGGAACAAAGGGGCTCCATAAATCGTTATTAACTACCGCCCCCAACCCTTTTCAACCGAAGTGTATTGAAATATGCCGATAGTGTGATATTTCGTTCACTGCCCTAGTTTATGAAAATAGCTACGTGTACATTTAGAACGGTAAGAAATAGAAACGGGATGACGTTTAATGCTTTGATAACTGTCACAACTCTGTTTTAAATTATGACTTGAAGTCAAAATTTAATGAACATACAGTCGTAATACAGCCCCGTGAAACAAACGATTTTAGCTCGTTTGCCGGAAATCCGGGCGGATTAACACTCCGACACATACCTAGTATTTCATACTGAAAATTTTAATGGTACAACGTTATGCACTGTTGCAAAACAACTTTAGCCTTTTGCACAATCACTTTAGAGTCTGTAGATATGTTATAGTTTATCCGTACTTATAAATACGTAAGTTTTCGAATATTAGTGTATGTTTGGAACGAGGTACTTTTGTAACCTTTGGAAAGATACGTGTAAAAACCCAGATAATATGGTGGTTCGGGAAAAGCCATGGAGACATTAGATACTGGGTGAGCCCTGCCTATTATTACCCATATTATTCTGAGAAATTCGCTTTTATTTAGTTCCAGGGTCTAAATACCCTAGATAGACTATGCGCTTATAAAATGTTATATGTATTCAATCAGTAATTACAAATAGACCTGATTTCAAACATAAAACCTCATACGCACACGCGAATAGTTTGATGTTTGTATTTTATTAAGACTGCTGTAATGTCTAATGTTAGAATAATGTAAGGAGGTAACAGTATCAATTTCCGCCAACGAGAACGTTATATTCCGAAGCAAATGATGTAAAAACAGGAGATGGGGAGCGTAACATAATTCTGTGTTTCCACAATGGTGATGCTCCGATAAATCTAATGCAAACATACACGTTATAAAAGATAACACAAGGAAACAAAAGGAAACCAATGCTCGTTAGGGATGGTGTTATTGTCTTTTATATGCGAGGAAATAATCTTTCCTTGTTAGATAGTTTGCTATAAACTATTTTTATTTACTCGGTCATACTATAAGCTGCATGTGAGATTTGTATCTTTCGCAAACTGTAAGTTTTTGTAATGATACCGAGTCTTCTTAAAAAACCATTTAAAAGTAGCTACTCTTTTGCGTACTTTGCAAAAATCGAGGTTAGTCAAAATAATGTGTGTTTTGAAAAAAAAAAGCGAAATATAAAAACGATATTGCGTGTGATTCTAGTAACATCAGACTTTTAACCGACTTAAAATAAGATAGTTCTCAATTCGACTGTTTTTTTTATGTGTTACCTCATAGCTTCTTTCGTTGTGAGCCGATTTTGATGATTATTGCAAGCTGATGCTTTCCACGTGGTCCCATTTAAATTTGATCAATATCTAAAGTGTAGTTTTACTCAATAATGCGTATTCTATGGACTTCATTGATGATGTTCTCGTTTTTAACCGACTTCAAAAGTTACCTCATAACTCCTTTCGTTGTGAGCCGATTTTGATGATTATTTTTTTATTTGAATGCTGGTGCTTTTCATGTGGTCCCATTTAAATTTATATTATAATTTAAATTTGGTCAAAATATTATCACTAGGTAGTTTTTGAGTTATCGTCAATAATGCGTGTTTTATACATTAAATCTGATCAAGGTTCCGAAGATAAAGCGGTGAAGTCGGTTTTTTTAACTTTGCTTGCGTTTCATTATAGTACAGTTTGAATAAAATAATGAAGAGCGGCTTCGTACAATGGACTGGTTTGCTCTGAGACCTCGAAAACTCAGTCAACCGAGTAAAAGATTTTTATTTTAATGCGTATAGTAATGTAATTAAAAAATTACATTAAGATTTTTGTATTTTCCGTATAAGACCATTATGGCTAATTGAGACTTGAACACTAGAAATAGAAAAAAAATATGTTTATAACACAGACATAGATAACAAGAATACTGATGTGGTACACCTGTAATAAGAACTCTAACATGACTAATGCTCCTGCATTCTTTTATATGAACCTATTCAGGACGATAGCAATGTTATGCTATGACTACAAAAATAGAGGTGGTATTAATTTTATAATAGTTGTGCCTTCTTTAACTTTTTACCGACCTTTTTAGTTTGAAAGATGTTGCTTTCTAATTGGTCCCATTCAAATTTGATCAAGATCTGATCAGTAGTTCTTGAAATATCGTAAATAATGCCTATTTAGTGACGAATATTGCGTGCTTTGACGATGTTCTCGTTTACCCGACTTCATAAGTTACCTCATAACTTCTTTCGTTGTGAGCCTATTTTGATGATTCTTTTTTTATTTGAAAGCTGGTGCTTTTTATGTAGTCCCATTAAAATTTGATTGAAAGTCTGATTTCTAGTTTTTGAGTTTAGTCAATAATGCGTGTTTATACATTGAATCTGATCAAGGTTCCGATGACAAAGCGGTGAAGTCGGTTTTTTAAGCTTTGCTTGCGTTTAATTATACATAATATTAGCTGTTTAATAAGTATAACTACTAACACTTTTAAGTTTCAAACTTCTGTCTAGTCAACGTACCTTATTACTTACTGACCGTCATTATGATACAATTTTATTTTGTAACACGATTAAGAACTGAAAATATATATTTTTAAATAATAGGAAACCCTTGCACCCTTCTTGCTATGCGGCGCAATCTCCAGTTAGACATTAAATGAAAATGTATGAGAGCCTATCAGATTTGTTGCTTTTAAATATATGTTGTTATTTATTTACTACTAAATAACTACGTATTTCCCACAGCACATGCAAAACCAAGCTATTTAAAGTTATCAAAGCTCCCGGGGCTAAATTCCTGAAGTGTTCTCAAGAAACTGGGAAGGATACAAAATCCTCAGCCACATTACGGAAACACGAAATGGATGAACAGAACGATAATGTTTTACTGTATTTCTAGATTATATCTTTCGAAGTTAACCAAGAATACCTAACGTATACTCGAGTGCGTAATAAGGTGGGCTAATGTGCTTATAATATGTGAAACGTACCTGATAAATCTGATAAAAAACAACAACATTTCTTGTATGTAGTTATTTTTCGAATAAAGTTTATATACGAATTTCATTTAGATGGTAATATTTAATAAAACAGTTCAAATAGCAAGAATCAAAGTCACGTTAGTACTTTTAACTGGTCGATGTAGCTTTCGGTCCCAGTAGTTAGTCGTAAGACAACAGTTGTTAAGCCGTGTCGGATGCTTTTGTATGGCTTCTGACACTAAGACTGCGCACTAGTTTATACGACAAGCACGCAAGTAACTACTCGTAAGCTTTTGTTTTAAAATTACCAAATATGGAAAATAGGGTTATTTTTTCATTACCATCAGTCAGTGCCTGTCAACGTTATTAAAAAAAAAAAATTATGTTTGACTACATTACGTTCGTTTGGTGATTGGATAGTTTTTATTATAGTACTACTTATATTTTTACTTGTCAGTGTTTTTTTTTTATTGCGTTCTTTAATTGTATTTAGTTTATCGTAGCATTGTATCTTTCTTATGGTCAGCGATGCCCTTTTCATTCGTTTATCAATGTAAATTTGTTATTAATTAGTACTTCATATCGTACCTTCCGCACTTTTAAAATCAGCTGTCATTCGTTTGCTAATCAAAAGAGTTTTACATGATAGTATCCGATATAGCCTACTTATATAAAACACTATTAAAAACGCTTTCACACTCACACACTTAGTTCGATAAGTTGTGTTGTGAGTGCCGGATTCAAATCACACGCACAATGATATCACACATACAAACATAAATTTCCTTAGGGAGAATTGTGCTCCCATTGGGAATCTAACACGATAGGTATCCGCTACATAAAAAGCGAACGCCCAACTACTCCCGCGGGCAGTTTAAACTTAGTTTCATTAAGCAATATAAAATAAATAAATTACATAAATAGTGATAAAGGTCAAAAGCTTTAAAAAAAAATACATAAAATGTAACATTATGTAGACATGTTTCATCATAGAAATATAACTTTTTTCGATGAAGATATAAATATCTGTGATACCAGTAAATTTATTCATAGGGTTTTGTTCCAACTTTTGTTTTATAAAAAACAGCTATTTCACATTTATGTTTATCTTCCAAACAAGTCGTAATCAATCTCCGAAGTTGCAGCTGAAGCGGCAATATTTTGGTGTAAGTGAGCTTCTTAAGCAGCTTAATAAGAGTTGACTGGCTGTTATTACAGTTAACGACTCCAGCTAATTCCCGGGTCTTGGAGCTGAGACTCCGAGCGAGGTGAGCGAAATAAGCGAGGCGATTGACGTGGTTAATGATTGAGAGTTGCTTTAAATAAGGGTAAGTAAAGTTTAAAGTGCTTCGGGATAATGACAATGAACTGATATTTCTAAAATATTTAGCTAAGCAATATATATATAGAAATATCTGATGAAAACTCATATGCTGTATTATATTGATGTTTGTATTTTAGTTTAGTTAAATGGGCGTTTTATAGTATAAAAACGAAACTAATAATAACCAACAACACTTGTACTCAGGCATTATATAAACTTTTTACATATCATAGGTATATAAGCTTATGGGCGTTAATGTGTGTGTGATGTGAATATTTCCAGCATATACGACACAAGTCATCGAACTTAGAGTGGGGCTGTGAGCGTGAAAGCATTTATTATCATATGATAATATTTCCATTGAAAATGTGTACTTACTTAAACTTTGTGATGGGAAACAAAACAATGATTATTTCATAAAAAATACATAAATTGTCACCGTCGCGTCGTTTGAATGAGACGATAAAAACAAACTTTATATAAAATTATATCCCCAATCGAGTATGAAATGATGATGAATACTATCCTTTCGAACACTGGTCATACTATCCGGCGAAACGCCATTTAAACTGAATTTATGAATATGAGATAACTCTATAGATAGTCCAAGATAATGTAATAGCTTATGCCCGAGCTTATGTTCCTCCACTATCATGATTACGCGTTACGACCTCTACCCTGCCATATTTAGAATAGGCCAGTCAAAATGTAACAGCAAAACAGTTATAAAACTCCGTACAAATTTAATTCTCCAGTGACATTGTTTATTCCGTGTCATTATTAGGCTTCAAAAAGCAAAACGTTAACAATCTTGATGACTTACTCGTAAGATTTTCTTGTTATGAAAATATAAATAGCGAGGTCGTTAAGCAATTATGTTCGCGTAAATGAGGTATAAATCTTCGCCTGCCAGACAAATATAATAATACTAGCCGTGCCCCGCGGCTTCGCCCGCTATTATCAAGTTAAAAAGTAGCCTATGTGTTAATCCTAGGTATAATCTATGTACATTCCAAATTTCATCCAAATCCGTTAAGCCGTTAAAGCGTGAAGAGGGAACAAACATACTTACAAACTTACAAACTTTCGGATTTATAATATTAGTAGGATTGTTTTAATAAAAACAAGTTACTAAATTGTGTTTGTAGTATAGCAGCCAAGAGGTAAAAACCTTTAATCTTACTCTAGCGCTAATTGTGGTTGCGCCATATAATATTATGTTGCGCTCACGCCCTAGTTTTTGCACGCGAAATACTCAAGAACTTAGTAAACTAATACACGATGTTGATACTGACGACCCAGTTCGCGGGGTGGACAGGTCTCCGCCCTCCGCGCCTGCTCTGGGTTCGAATCCCGGTAGGAGCACAAATTCCTTCCCAAGGGATATTTGTGCTTCTGGTTCTGGGTGTAATGTGTGTGTGATGTGAATGTATCCGGCACCTACGACACAAGCCTTTAAATGTAGTGTAGGCTGTGACTGTGAATGCGTTTGTTTTGTTTGTTATTTCTATGTTGATAAGTAATATCTCTAAATTTAAGAAAAAATATCAGTATACATGAACAAATATATGGAATCTGAAGCAGCTGGGACAGTTTGATAGAAATATTTTAATATACATTAGCCTTATTTTGTTTTTATAGCATTAGCCATGTTATAAGATAAAAGTAGTTTTTTTAAATACGACCTTAGATAACTCGTTAATAAGGAAAGGATAACTTCGTCTCTTGAGGCAGGGCTTGAGTAGCTCAGCGGTTAGATTAATAGAGCATGACATCTTATGGCCGCGGGTTCAATCGACGTACCGAGCGATATTTTCGACCGTCTTTAAAAAAGGAGGTTCCCAATTCGACTGTTTGGTTTTTGTATTGTATGTTACGCGATTATGAATCGATTTTGATGTTTATTTTTGTTTGGTAGAGTATACTTCAGAGGTGGTCCCATATAAATTTTTTCGAAATCGGTCATACCAAAACCGAAATATAAGCGATGAAGTCAGAAGACTAGGAATGTGCTAACGCAACCTATTTATATGGAAAAAAGTGTTGAAGCTCGTGCAAACTTTAAAAAAAAACCGGCCAAGTGCGAGTCGGACTCGCGCACGAAAGGTTCCGTACCATTATCTATAAAAAATCAAGTTTGTTGTTTGGGAGCCCCCCTTAAATATTTATATTATTTTATTTTTTGTTATAGTATTTGTTGTTATAGCGGCAATAGAAATACATCATCTGTGAAAATTTCAACTGTCTAGCTATCACCGTTCTTGAGATACAGCCTGGTGACAGACGGATGGACGGACGGACAGCAAAGTCTCAGTAATAGGGTCCCGTTTTTAACCTTTGAATACGGTACCCTAAAAACCCACATCAATTTCCGAAAAATAAAATACATCATTTACATAATATGATAACACATTATTTAATTATAACAATTTTCATATCAACAACATTAATTTATTTAAAAAAAAATGATAGTACAGATAATTGAGCTACTGTCTCGGATACATACAGTAGTCCAGCGCTATCGTGACTCGTACATAATGTACGGATCCCGGTTATATAATCCCAGAGATTAATGGACTACCATTCCAAATAAATTACACCGACTGTTAACATGATGGTCTTTTTGGGAAGGTTTGCTAATTTTATTTTTGCCCTCGCACAATTCGAGCCGCTTGTTTCATTCAAATTTGATAGCGAAACATATTTCATACTGAGTTTTCTAGGTCGGGGTATGGAGCGGATGATGCTGCTATTCTCGAGTGAAATGGATGGAAATAAGTGCGTTACTGAATAATGAAAACTTTAGCATAACAAAGCTTCAATCTTTTGAGCAAGTTCTTTGAATAAATGCTCAAAAAATGCTTTTTAGTAAATTTATGTGACGGATAAAGAAAATATAAGATCATTTTCAAAATAATGAAGAAACTTCACCATTTTTTAGGCACTTGTTGAAATCTCAAGTCAAATAAGTTACCACTGTTATAAAAGAGATCTGAATATATCATACTATTTTAAGTCATATGAGAAATGAGAGTTGTCTAAAGGAGAGAAGCTTACTGTGGTGCCACGAAAAACCTTCTTATTATAGGTACCAAAACGAACTGCAAATGCTGCCCCCAGATGCAGAAAAGGTCCATTTACGCTTTTGCCAAAAAAAATGTATATAACTTACTAACGTAGGCACTAAAAAAGGCGCATCTAGTAATATTTTTATTACCTTTTTCTCATTCCTAGTTGAGTGCAGTTCATAATAGAAGCATTTTGTTTTCTTCTGAAGACATATATTTCATAAACAGTCGTGACAGAGTGCTGTTCAAAATCATTTATGTTTTAAATTAATCTTAAATTTGGCGTAATGAGAATATGTTATAGTTTAATAAAAGCTCCCACCGGCATTTCTTTTATTGATTGCAATATGATCTATATTATTTTAACAAACCAGTAATTTTAAATTTTAAAATTAATTAGTTATTTACTTTCGTTTAAACGTAAGCAGATCCAACGATTATTTTAGTTAAAATTACTGAATAGAAACAATATACCTACTGTAAATTTTTAAGTCGAAATTAAATTATTTACGGCTGATTTTCTTATTTGTTTGTGATTGAAAGGGGATGATTGCAAGAAACCGACTGTACAAAATACTCTGATTCCCCATCGCTTTACGGGATTGATTGAAATCCGGATTCGAGTATTTCGCAAAAGCAAAATAGGGATTTCTTGTAATCTCCCTGAAAATGGAGACAGATTCAAAATCCATTACTGTTTACATTTAATACAGTTGAAAGAGAGCGGACGGAACTTATATCAACAACTATTTTGAACGCTATGGCTCAGGAATAGGGATGAGAGACAATGTGATATTTCTTTATTACTAGCAACGATTTTACCCACTTCGAAAAAAGAAGATGTTTTTTATAAACGCTTTCTATTTAAACAACTGTTTCTTCTTGAGTTCAGTAGCGACTTATATATATATATTTTTATTTATGGTATACTGTATCCCAGTAACGACAGCAAATAAATGAGACTAACCAATGTCATAAAACTTCATTAAACTTAAGTTGCTTTAGCATAGCTAAAAATAAACGTCAAATTATTCCTATAGCGTCTCTATCTTTAGAAATAACTCGAGTGATGGTGCTACTTAATTTCCGTCATGATCTTATTAAAAACTTAGACTCTTTACATAAGCTTTATCAACCTTAAAGAGATTGTAATATAACCCCAAAGAATAACAGCAAATAGTAGAAATAGCTAAGTTTAGTTAGGGACGTGCCATTTTGTGTTACGGAACCCTCAATGTGCTAATTTGTCTCGCACTTGGTTTATTATTTACTTCGCTAATTAATAATCTATAGAATGAGAAAAAAAAAATCTCCTATAAATAGTTTATAGCCATTATTTTTACGACAATATATCAGGCATGTTTCCATTTTACATTTTCACAAAAGTTGTAATCGATCATTCGGTAATTCTAGGCTCAACAATATGAATAAGAATAAAAACCCGCACATAGATTATAACTAAGTATAATACAAACTGTATTACGGTCCGTTATCTTATAATTTATGACGAAGGCTTAGGGGACGTTAATAAAATGTTATTTATTACCACTGTTATAATATATATTAATTAAAGATAGCTATGATACGTTAACTTTTATGAGCTATAATTAGTTAAGTGCCTGCCTATCCAAATCAGTTAAAGAATTCATAACTTTACATATTATTTTGTGTCAAAAATACACATACACATTCACAAACAAAATAAGCATTAAATTCTAGCTATATCTCGCGGCTTAGTCCGCGTTCATCATGTTAAAATGTAGACTTTGTGAATCCTAAGTTTAAGCTATGGACATTTCAAATTTCATATAAATTCATACATCCGTTAAAGCGTGAAAACAAAATAAACATACAAACAACTTTTGCATTTTTAATATTTGTGTAATAATAAATCTTTGGATCATACATCTCAGTTCAAAAACCTACTTTAAGCATTAGCAAAATTGGATGAAAATATTATATTATCAACTATAAAGTTATTCATTTAAATGTAATATTCGGTACTCAAGCTTGATTGATTGGAAACCTCACTCAACCGTAGCGCTAAAATCCGCTACGAGCACTACGCCGTAGCACGTCCTCATACCCGTAGTACTTAAAACGGCTACGCTTCCGAACCATTAGAGACGAATAGAAGGCAGTTCAACTCCAATTTGCTTCTATTGCCTGTGATTTTTTTGGATTTCATGATGAACTAGTTTTCTGCCCGATGTCATTTTTTTTATTTATTCATATGCAGTACATGTACATTAGGTCATAAGACTAAACTTAGAAACTAAAGACATTCACCATGTAATGTAGGGTATAAGCAAGTATGTTATCTATCTAACATATTATTGGAGTTGAGATCATTTAGAGTTAGTATCTTTAATTTCAAATTTCAAGTTTCAATTAAAATTATAATGCTTCAGGATTTTCCATCGCATACTTAAAAAATGATCAATTTATCGAATATTTTTGGGATATGTATTGACAAAACAACATACAAGTGACTATGCGTGCTGAAGACCTCGCCTATTTTTCAAAATTCCATCCTACTCTCAAAATTTCAATAGAATCGGTTGAAAAATGCGACCTGCAGAGGAGAACAACCAGACATACGAAAGCATTTTGACCAATGCTGAAACGAAGACGTAAATTAATGCATTCAAATTAAGTCTACATATTTTCTAAAACCTCATTTAAATGCATCGCAAGAAAGTGTTAAAGATTTATAAAGTAGCAAAACAGTACCCCTTTTTATTACTTAGTGCAGTAAACAAGTCTTTGTTTTAAACGCTGCGGATCATGGGTTCGATTCCCGTCAGGCTAAGGCTTCTAGCTAAGATTGTGTGTTACGAAATTTGTTGAAACCCCGAAGACTTACAGTCTTTGAACTTAGCGTGGGGCTGTGGGTGTGAATAGGTATTTTTTACATATATCGCATTTATTTTTATATAACTATTACGTTTGTTTGTGGTATAAGATGGTATAATTTACGCTGTTTCTGGTACCATGCCAACATATAAAAGTTTTTCTAATCGACCGCACATTATTATTAAAATAAATTGTATTATTACTTCAAAAAAACCTTTATCGTTGGACATTACGGTAAATATATAAATATTATAATTTTTATATGAGTGCAGGTGTGTCTGAGTTTATTTTGACACAACATTAGGCCTTTGTTGTGTAAATTAACTAAATTCATCTTTTATGTTGATGAAAAATAGCCATTGTTTAAAAATATTTATTATCATACAACATTATGACGATGCAATTAAATGTCTGCTCATTAAAATTATAATGCTTCAGGATTTTGGTTACGCTGGAGAAATAATTTACAAAATTCTTTGAATATAGAAAGAAAGAAAGAAATAAAGAAAGAAAATACATTTATTCGGGACAACACGCGACGTTACATTATTTACATAAGAAAAAACAAAATACAAGAAATAAACAATATAACGCCGCGTGATGTCACGAATGAGGTCCCGACTCAGCATATAACTAGGTAAGTAGGTGGGCAGGACTGTCAGAAATATCAGATAAGGTAGGTCTTTGCTGTATAGACGTATATAGTTTTAAGGAAATATAGGCAACTAGCGATTCGCGGTGTGATAAATGAAGAACCGCTCGACCGATTTTGTGCAAACTTCACACAAACCATCTACTAAATAGTCCGAACAAAGCTTAAACATTTGGTTTGGATAGGTGACCCCTTCTTGAGTTATAAAATAACAACGAAAAGTGGCATTGATTTATATATATATATAGAATATATATATAGATAGATAGAAGATAGATTGGGTCGTAGATAGAGGATTAGATATCTATATTTTAACTGTCTAGAAATTATTGCAAGTCAAAAAAGTTAAGGTAGCGTTTGATCTTAAGCGATGACAATATCGAGGATAGTCTTAGATCTAGAAAGACTCAAAGATTGCTGGGACATCACTTTGGCGTTTGGCGTCAGATAAATAGAACTGTATTTCGGTACAGAGTAGCTAGCCAGATGAGCATGAGAAAATATTGTACCGCTAAGGATTTTGTCACAATATATTGTTAATTTAAAAGCTACTCGCTTAGTGATAATGATTGATAGGTTGCTGATAGATAGCTGTACTTGGCATGTTAATAAAAAAATATAGTTATTAGAAACAAACTATGCGTGCCCCGCAGCTTCGCCCGCTATCATCAAGTTAAAAAGTAGCCTATGTGTCAATCCTAGGTATAAGCTATGTCCATTCCAAATTTCATCCAAATCCGTTCAGCCGTTAAAGTGTGAAGAGGGAACAAAAATACTTACACACTTACACACAAACTTTCGGATTTATAATGATAGTAGGATAACATTATTGTTTTCTACTGCAATCTCGCTACCGTATCTTACAGAACGTACGACACTGCAAGTAGAAAAAGGGGTATATGTGTATATACTTTCACTTTTCAACCGACTTCAAAAAAGGAGGTTCTCAATTCGACTGTATGTTTTTTTTGTATGTGTAACGCGATAATTCCGCCAATTATGAATTGATTTTAAAGTTTTTTTTGTCTGGTAGATTATACTTCAGAGTTGGTCCCATATAAATTTTATAGAAATCGATCAAACCAAAATCAAAATATAAGCGGTGAAGTTGGTTTTGGAAAGTCTACTTTTTTACCATTATATATATTTAGAAAAACCGGGGGTGGGTACCGGGTTTGAATTTGTATTTCTGGCTATAGTTGTAATTGTGTGTATGATGTACGAGTATGTGGTTCAAGCACTTGCCAATCTTCAAACTTAGTGGTTATGACTGTGAGTGTGAAAGCGTTTGTTTGTTATTTTCTGTGTTTGTTTCTTCTGCCTTCCTTTCATTATCTATACTGCCTTGGGTTTCCACATAGTATCGTTTATTTTCCGCAGTAAGTAAGCAGACACGCCCGTTGGTTAATGTCATTATGTCCAGTCACGCGCCAAGTAATTATCACCCTCGCCGGACCAAATAACCAGAAAAAAGGAATCTCTTTTAGATACGAGAATATAGTATGGAAGTTCAGATTCCGAAAATAGGAATTACAGATAGAGCTCATATCTTTAGGCTATACAGATGTATTTATGTCGTGGTGATAAGACGTCAATGATATTTTCTAAAAATTTATCCAAAATAATACACATGGAATATATTTTTTTTGATGTTGATGAATGATGTTTCTTGAAGAGTATTACATTAAACTCGTAGACTGATTATAATTTAAAATTGTATGAGTATATTTATTTAACGGGAGATATATCTGTAATGGGTGTAGGAATTCGTATATATATATTTAAAGTTTTTACATTAATAGACGGAGTATTAACATTGGGCCCCAAACTAGGCAAAGGCTGTATCTTGGGCACCCACAATTTGAGTATTTGACAATCAAAGATTTAGCACTATATTATTACATTATTATACTGTTTAAAAGAGACTAAATTAATAATAAAATAGTCATTTTATTAAAGTTCAATTTCAATCATTGTACACTATATACATATATTTGCACACTATAAAAGAAACAGAAGACATATCTTTGGCTTTGATTCCTATGCTGAAGTGTGTAAGTGAGTAGGAGAGATTTTTGACAATGTGTGAAAAGTAAATTAAGACTAACATCACTACAAGGCGAAGCTGATATAACAAGTCTCTCTGTTACGGCATGTGAGAAAGACAAGAGCCATTTCTTAATTAATTAAATGGACTCGTCATTTATAACAGTCAATGATATCGCAATAATCGCTAAGTGTTAGTATACGAATCGACTAATGAGGTTGAAGATCATTTATACCTAATAAACAATTACATTCACTTGAATGAGAAGAATTTATGTTACAAAAATAGTGGGTATTTTTATTTACATTATAGTTAAAGGTAGTTTTGCATACAAACAAACGAAATTGGTTCGGCGCGAAACATGGCGCGATGCATACAAAATTACGCGTAAGAATTCGATATTCTATTCGCAATTCTAAACCAAACATTCATATAAATGCTAATGCTATTGTTCCAAAACCAATATAAAAACATCATTAAAATATTCAGACGAGTAAAAAACCCAGAAAAATCTAGTTTCACTCTCGTAAATCCCAAAAAGCACATTTTTTCAGGCGAACAAAATAATGTTCTCAGCGAGACTTTTTCACATTGTTATGGAAAATGACATGGAAACGCAAATTTACGGGCTTGGTTCACTCGCTGCCGAGAAATGAGTTTCCGACTTCTAACATTCCTTGCCTCCGTTCTTGTTTAACTTTCATTTTAAACATTCTGTTTTAAAATTGGTTTTAATTATATTTTTATTCAAGTTTGAACCAGGTTTTTTCTATTAGCTAAGCATTTTTATTAGTCTTTGTTCCCCGAACAGTATGATCTGGTAGTCTTCAAGTATAGAGTGCATAGGTATTTTCTAGGCAAGCATGACTAATCTCGGCCGCATCATCGTTTTCCATCAGATGAGATAGTGGTCTAATGGTATTTTATCCAGCATTAAAAAAAATAAGTTCAATTTTATTAGTTAAGAGCACTGTTTTATATGTTTAAGCGATGATAGCTCCTTTGTAGTTAAAACGCTTCCGATCGGCTAGCTACCCTGTAACGTAATACAATCATAGATTACCACCCTTAGAATTTAAGTAAGAAAATCTGTCACCTCAAAATAGTGTTTAGATCGCTATACTTTAGAGCCAGATATTAGTCTTGTTTACCACCAGACGACCACATCATAACCTACCATCAGTTGAGGTAGATGATAATGTCAGAATAGAAAAAATCATTATGCCCTATGCAAGATATTGAAGTTTGACAGCTTTGATAGCGTTAAGGTTCAGGAATCGGGCTTCTAAACTACGGCACTAGTTTATATTCGTAACAGATAACATTATTCTCACATAAGTAAGGGATAATTTGTTCTTCTAGTTTTGCGATTGTGTCTGAAATAAATGTTACTTTTAAACACCCAAAACTCGACTCTTTAAACTAAGTCTAACTAGTGGGGCTTAGAGTGTGCGATCATTTAAGTTACCTATGTTAAATAAGTGATGCTTGATAACGATTATCGAGCCCCGTGCGGGATCAGATGTCCGTCGTCTGCATAATAAATTACACTAATGCCGACCTTGGAGCCCAACGGCTTGTTTATTAACGAGCTTAGCTAGGCCTGTGCCAGTCTTGCCTCTGATTTACCTTGTATGAACTCTGTCGTGATCCTTAATTTGTAATTTTAGACAAATAATTTAAGTTTAGGGCCATTTTAAACCTAAGGTTGTAGGATACCCAGCCGCTCTAACTAAATTATAGCGAAGCATGAAAAAAGATATAAAAAAGATAACTGTCAACGATATTTTAGTTGCATTACGTACTGCGTCAGTTTAATAGCTACCATTAGCATTCAATAACAACATTTTATGTTAGGATTACATGTTTAGGTACAAATTTTATTTAATTTTTTGTCTCCGCTATATAAAATTCTTCAGAACGTGTGTATTTGACTAAACTCATCCTAAACGGCTGGAACGATTTTGATTAAACGATAAATAATGTTCATTAATGTTGTTTTTAATTTACGTGGGCAAAACCGCGGAGAGCAACTAGTTTTACATTAATTTTACTTTTTTAATAAAATCTCAATTTTTACATAACAAGTAAAGCAGCGGGGTACAGTAGTATAGAATTACTATGGTTATAAGCATCAAGAGCTTTGTGAGACTAACTAAAGTTTCAAAAAAGTTTTCATGAATTTTATTATTGAACTGTCGCTAGGCTTAGTTGGGTGAGCGGTCGCCTTCTAAGCAGGGGGGTATCGGGTTCGATTTCCGGCGGGAACATAAGTTTTCTTCTCTAGGGCAATTTGTATTTCTGGTTCTGGTTGTGATTGAGTGTGTGATGTGAATGTTTCCGGCACCCACGACACAAGCCATCAAACTTAGTCTAAGTGTACAGGTGTCACACTCACAGCCTACACTAAGTTCAAAGACTTGTGTCGTAGGTGCCGGAAACATTCACATCACACACACATTAGACCCAGAACCAGAAGCACAAATATCCCTTGGGAAGGAATGTGTGCTCCTGCCGGTAATCGAACCCAGGACCCACGCCGCAGAGAGCGGACACCTATCCACTGCGCCAACTGGGTCGTCGTGATGTTTGTTTGAGCTGTTTCACTATTTCAATGTATTGTTAACCCGTATTTAGGTTACCCTTCTCTGAAAAACTTTGGATTTAACAGCCGCAATTTAAATTTTGTTAAAATTGCTAATATTGGCTGTGTCCGTGAGTTATTTTACATGTAAAAGCTACATTAATATTCATGTCGTCTCGTTAATTCTGTTGTTTGTTAAGAATGTTAATCAACATTTTGTATCAGCGTTTATGTTTCACTGTTTTTTCTGTTCGTACAGTATAGAAATATTCATATGCTTGTAAATTTAGAATAATTTTTTTGTTTAATTTTCGTGTTCTACTACCAAGTTTAACCAGTAGTATACCGTAACCAGGAGTATATTACAACTAACACTTTGGCTGGAAATAGCTCGGAAAAATACTTTTGCCATGTTACTACTTTAAAAAAGTAAGTACAAAGTTAGGTAAAAGCAAATGAAAATCAATGAAAACTAAAATGAGCCTGCTTACTATGGCCATTCTTATATAACAGGTAATTTATTAATTGTTTCGAGAAATTATACTCGCCATAGTAGGGAATATACCTACATGAAATTTAAATATAGGTCAACTTCAAAATCAGTAATTCTAAATAGCAAAACGCTTGCTATTGCCTACACTAAATTTGTGTCATCAGTTTCAGAGTTTTTGATAAATAACCTGTCAAATTTCCTCCAGTCATTGTGTCGTAGACTCTGACGTCACAGAAAGAACGTCAAAATGGCCGCGTTTAAAATTGCCCGAACGTGATTGCAAATATTGACTTAGATATAAAATGTTATTTGAGGATTATTTACTAGAAATTTATGTAAACAATCCATTTAAAACTTAAATAAGTGATCCTTAAAAAGTTTCAAATTATGTTTTTCTTAGTAAAAAGCATTGAGTTTTATTTTAATGTCATTTTTATTTTAAAAAAATGACATAAATTGTCAATATTACTAATTCATCTGATTTACAACTATACATGCAAAATTTAAGCTCAATTGAAAACCGGAAAGTGGGTGACATTTCACTTGCAAGATTTGATAGACAGACTCAGGGATGAGTTGAAACTTTTGAAACGCATGTAAACAATTGTGCATATCCCTACTGCTAACGCGCCCGTAAGTTAAATACAGCTAATTATGTAACACGTTATGGTATTTCTGATAAAAGATCTTCGATAGGCCTAATGTGAGTGGCATCCTCACTGAGCCTTAGATATTACGTGACATGGCAACGTAAGATCATAAAGGCCTCCCGCTCCCACGTAGAATCTCGACGCAAAAAATAAACCCAGTAACATCTTCAGCCAATAACGTTTTTGTATTTTGTTCTTGGTAAAAGGATTTATATTTCTTGAACGTCTGAATGTCTATTTAGTTTAGTGATCTTGACAGTAGGTCATTTTTCACGATTCTTATCTCATTCTTCTTGATAGATGGAACGGCGGGATCGCAATACCTCTATTGAGTTTCGCTGTTTTATTGAGGCATCTGTATTTTATTGTTCTAATAAACCACTATTTTATATGGCTTATTTTGATGTAAGAAATTCGTTACAAGTTTGAGGGTGTTAAATACCTATGAATCCTACGAATCTCCATCCAACTACTATCTGAGCTGGACTGGCTTCTGGCATATTTAAGGGACGTACAAGATTAGCAAAGTGACAAACTTTGTCAAAGATCAAAGCTTTCCCGCCATTAAGTATTTAGACGTGACGAAGGGATTTCAACCCAAATATACAATCGTCGTTACACAAATAGAATGGTGGATATAAATTTAGATATGCAAGGGGTAGATATTGTTTAGCCTGTGACGTAAGAGCTCTCCGGTCCGGCTAGCTAGACATTGATAAATGTTTCATTCATTCTCCAGTATGCAAACACCCACACTTCCCAATCCGCTCGGAATGTTGTTGTTTAATTTGGAAACCCGATGTTTTATACTTTTATTATTTTATAACTTGTTGGTGAAATGAAATTTTAAAAACTCGTTGTTTACAAATGTGTGCATCGTTATTTTAGTACGTGTGTATATTAAATTTATGAACAAATATTCGTTTTTGTTTCAGGTAAATTTAAAATATTTGTGCAACGGTATTATCATCTGCTCTACGATCGTTGAAAAAGGTATTGGTGTTTTAGTTGGGTTTAAAGTTTGTGTTCACATGTCATATATTTTTAACGATGCAATGTTGGAATGTATGATGCGTTGGTTCAGCATTTAATTCAAATGCATATAACTATACAAATCTGTATTTTTTTTATGCCCCATAGGCAAGAATTTGACCATAATCTCACCTGATAGAAAGTGATGATGCGGCCGAAGATGTAGCAACTGTTTTTATGTTGTATAAACAAACATTCTTTTATAAAACTCGGTGTTGTGCCGACTCGAAAAATGTTAAATACACGCCTTGACAGTAAATAATGTGCGAACAGCTAGGATAAAGGGCCGGCAATATGAGTGGCCCCAAGGGACAGATAGGGAAAGAAGCCTACCCTTCACCGTGTATTTATTGTTTATTTTTACTGCTAAACTGGTTTATGCAGTAACGGTGAACATGGGACCTTGATGTTTAGAAAATATTCGATTTTTGTTGAATTGGTGATACGGGACTAAGTTTTCATAAGTGTGTGTAATGTTTTGAACCTATATACACTGAAATTTTGCGATATACGACTTTTAGCTTTCCTTAAATCAAAAGTAAAACAGAAAATTGTATCTGTTTTTTTATTAGTCCCATTTTTATCATCACGATAAATGTTTGTATCAATAACGGGATATTTACCATGTATTTAATTTGTTTTGAGTTTCCGATATTTCGGCACTGTTGCAAGCGCCATGATCACGGAGTAACTGGAGTAGTGCGGGTGGATGAAGATTTAGATTTACGAGCATACGAAACGGTCTACCCGCTTTCGTACTCGTATACTGCGTTGAACACCACTACCACAATACATGGTAAATATCCCGTTATTGATACAAACATTTATAGTGAAACTGACCATGGTAGCTTAAAAACGAATTAAATATGGACAAATAAAATAGGAGAAAACAAAGCAAAATTTTGTATAGATTAAGCAAACATATTCAAACTTAACAAGTTAATTATTGTATCCAATTACTTGCGTTGAGTTCTATAACCTCTTTGTCTATAGGTACAAAGAAAATCTCTTACATGTTAATTATAAATAAAGTGCTACGTCTCAATATTTTTGCAATCTGAGGGAATCTGAATTTAAAGTTACAAAATGCTGCTTGTTTTTTAACAGAACAAAAATGAAAGGTAGAATTAAAGATGTGAACGTTATCAAGTAGTGAAAATAAACATGAACAGTGAAAATAACATTAGACATGTTTCCCTCAAACTCCATGTTTGAGGAAAACATGTCTAAGACGTTCAGCATTTCAAATAACTCAAATTTAATTTGAAATAAAACGTTCACAATCTACATTTCAATCTTAAGCTTTAATGGAAATATATAAAATATTGCAAACATCTCATATTTTCCACGAAAATACAATCGTTTTTCCATTTGCTTACGTTTGAAAGGCGATGGTGTATGTTTGACGCACCTACTTGGTAATTCTATCTTTGTAGCGTCGTCGCCCACAGATTCGTATTTTTATAACATTTTATTCATATCCGTTTTTGAAGCGTTGCTACGAAACCATAATATCTCTGCTTAAATTTGTAAAATAAATTCCTTCAAAAGTATTTCAAAATATTTCATGGAAATCCATTTTTACAAAAAATATATCATATCTGATTTTTTTTTTTTATTTGTTAGCCTTTGACCGCTATCTCGTAGTCGTACGTTTTATGGTAAGCAATGATATGGTCGAGGATGGTAAACACGCTAGGCTTAGAATGACTGGCAATGAACCAGTCATTCTAAGCGTCTGTATGTCACGAACAGGTGTTGTGGATCAAGTTTCTTTGTATGTTATATAGGTAAGCATTTTATCACTACCTTACTGATGGAAAGTGTTAATGTGGAACAAATTAAATATTCAATCTTAATAAAGTTGAAATTAATATTAAAAATTAAGGTCTATTGTCCTTCGAACTAAATTTCATTTCCAACGACGAGCGACGGCGCCATCGGGGCTTCAAAATGTCAAAACTCAAAATGAAATGATTTTATTGTAACATATAATTATACTTACTAACACAATTGTAAACTTAGTTGTTAGGAAACGTTGTTAGACAGTTAGTTCAATGCCCTAACGATCTTGGTACACAAAGATGTATAAACACTCATCTCCAATTACTTCGTCTCCTAATAGAACAAACTCAGCTAAGACGACAAACCAAGCAACCTCCAGAATACATAAGAGACCGACCTAATCTAAGTAAACGTGGAAACTATCTAAAAGGATTAGCTGATGCCATAAATAAGGGATTAATGAGGTTTAATTAGATAGCGTATTTACCCCCGACCCTACACTGAATCTTTCAGCTCACGTACGAGTTCCGCACACGACGTTACAAATGGAACCATCAACCTAGATCGTCCTACTTTATTGATAGAATAATATATGGAGATCGCAAATAGCCTTTAAATTAAGGATGTTACAAAACAAACTTAAGTTTGAAACGTTCTATGAATGATGATCCGGGATACAACAGATTCAGTTAGCTCCGTAATGAAAATTTGATTTGATTATAACTTCTGATGCCAATATTGTAAACACCAATAGTCCAATTGTATAAAACTACCTGAACTAATACAACTTCATTTTATGGTTGGATTTACAAAAACTTCTTATTACCGTGTACCAGACTTAAATTGTTTAGATTGTTAGTCTATAATTATAATTGTCACAAACAGCACAAGGAGTAACATTAACGAGAATTGTGCCACTGGCGAAGCAGCGGTCGAAAGAATAATATCCATATTTTTCAGTTATTATAATTTTTAGTTTTCCGCATTCCAATATAACGAAACGGATACGGACAACACAGCAATATTCGCGTGTACGCGGATAAAACATATCAGAACATTTTTTACGATTTTGTTACTTTTAATCGATTGACTAGTATATTTAAAAATCTACTATTCAAACCACGTCTGAATATATCTTCCAAACGAACTCCATCGTTGACCGCATTGTCAATGTGGTCACACATAACAACACGAGGTAGGCAACAACAACTGTTTGTCTTGTGATAAAACATTTAAATTCAAAGCAGAGTTAACGATACAATCCAAAAACTTTTTAACGCAAAAATACACCATTATTTTTTTAAGTTTCATTAAAACTTTCTGTTTTAGAGAAAAACTTTTGTTGTTACGTTACTTAAAAAAGGTGTTAAATAATGTAATGAAAGGTCCTTTACAATTTACCTCCAGAATGTTAAAGTTCGAGGTCTAAGGTCACTTGATAAAATAGTATTCATAATCAGATCTTTTGCGTAGGATTATTAAAATTAATGATATTAATTATTCTCATTTATTCTCTGGTTGTGATTTATAGCGTCTCCTTGGTATTAATATTCATTCTGATAGCTAATAAAAACTTAAGTGTGGTGAAAAAGTAAGTGGGAAAATGGGTGTTATAAATTTGTATTGTGTACCTGTGTGTGTTTCTGCGCCATCACAGCACCTAAACGGCTAACTCGATTTTGATTTAGTATTTTTATTATTTTTTATGTATTAGCTAAGTTTGGTGAAAATTAGTTTAGCTGTTTTCCGGATGGGGCGGTGGGGATATTTTCAAAATTTTGACTTTGCTACTTGTGTCTGGTACGTTTGTATGTGACATTTTATTATTTTTAATAGTACGAGTTTAACCGTTTCTGTAAACTTGGTTTCATTTAATTACCTTCACATAATTACTTTCTTAATTAATACAATATATTAAACTATAATTACACACACATTCACTTAATATAATGTTCGCAGATAAATTGTGGTTCACACTGAAACCACAGTCTTTATTATGATTTGTGACCCACGCTTTTCTCTAAGATGTAAGCCTACGCTTGTTTTGGCCCTTCATGAAAATGTCGTGTGTCATCATATACCGGTTTTGTTACTGCCTCTTGTGTATTTTTTTTATCCATTTTTTTTTCTATTCTACTTTATTAGCAATGACACACACTAATGTTAGTGCTGTGTCGTTATTACAAAAGTGCTGTGAAAAGAAAATTTACTTGAATATATCCAAAATAAATCAACTATTGTCACATAGATGGAGACAATTTGACGACATCTTGCTTGCCACTGTTCAGAATAGAGATGAGCCTCGAATGCGTAAAGAAACTTTGTGTTGTTCCTCAGAGCACTGTTGATACAAACTATTTCGTAACAAATTGCTTTTTTCAGAACGCTTTATAAAAACACGTGAAAGGGACGTAAAAGTATGGTAATATCAAATGGAAATGGAACCTTCAAACTTCTCTCTAATGTGTTTTCAGGTATTCTGTGAAAATAAGCTTCCACGCATTTCTACGAAGGTGCTTCGTCGAAGTACGAAGCGCCAAAATATATAGGCATTTGCAGAGTTTTAAAGAGTGCTATTTTTCCTTCGTCACCTTTTGTAGTTATTTGATTATGATCCTTTTGTAGGCGTAGGTTTACATCTAATTAAACGATTTAATATTACATTTTCTTTTCCTCGAAGCCGTCTAAACAAACCGAATAAGTCCAAAGAATCCAAACTCGAATTTCCAATCAGATCAGCTCGGTTGTACCAAATTGTTACGTAATAATAATATTTAATGCATTTAATAATTAATATACAAGTCTTTGAACTTAGTGTGGGACTGGTTAAATAAAAAAAATATATATATATATATTAATATAATTAATATTAATATTTGGTAACATGCATGAGTTTAAGCAAATCATACAAAGCTGAAAAGCGTGGTTTTCGTTTTCGCTCCAAATATTCAACAGAAGATCGACAAAATTTTTTACTATTTTCCTAGTTTTACTTGACTTTGACTGGACCATGACGTTTTATTGACTTTGGATTGTAACTGGTGACTGGGACTAGGTATATGATGAATAAAAAACTTGAAATATTATAATTACTTGAAACTAGACTGAATGCACAAAGTCTGCGAAACCAAATCTTTAAATAGTGTTTTTTGGAGCCTGACGTCACAGGAATAACGTCAAATTACGAAATTGATCATAATTTCAAATATATTAATTTATTTTGATATTAAATGAATTGTTATAATGAATTAATTTAAAATTTCGATAATGTATTATGTATACATGTAATCAATTAATAGCAAAAAAGAACTTATTCCCTATTAAGGCCCAATTTATTCTACGCTCCTGACAACAAGGTTATTTTGTCTCCGCAAGGTGCGTTGGGATTAAATTTCCGAACAACGTCAAATCGGATTAGAGTAAATCGTATCAAAGATTATTATCAAAGTAACCCATTTAAGACAAGTACTCACTACCTATAGCTACGCCCGCGATAGCCACCAAAACTGTTGAGTCTCGGTCACCGACGTAAGGTAGTGAGCCTATCGGTTTTCTATCATTTGCATTTCGGAGAGTGTGCGGCGGTATTATACGAGTTAATTCCCCCAAGCCCGTTTTACTATCTAACCAAAATCAAACTCGTTTATTCACATGGGCCCCAAAGAGGCACTCATGAAAGTTAATGATTCTATTGCCAGATTCGCAAAATTACAGCCATCTCGAGAAGAACCTGGCAAGAAACTCGGCAGGGCATTTTTTTTCATAATTTTTTTTTAAATCATTCTTAATCTCTAATACATCATTTTATTAACCTAGGTGTTATTATGGTAGTTGCTAGAGAAGTCGCTAAGAGCTTGTGCAGTTTGCCTCCATGCATCCTTGTCATTAACATAGTCGATCGTTTTATAGTAAGCTTTCTTAATTAATGCCCGTTTACATTTAACAACAAGACAAACAGTCAAACGTCATCCATTTATGGTTGACATACCTCCAGCTCGCTCGAAGCGTTTTGCGTCAACGTTTATCATCCGTACTGCGAGGGAATGAAACTCATTCCCCGCGTCTTTGTTTCCAGAACGGTATAATCTGGCAGTCTTTAAGTCAAGAGTGGTATATAGGTATCTATGCAGGCATGTTACATCTTTGGCCGCATCATAGCTTTCCTTCAGTGGTCAAATGCTTGCCTATCAATCATGATAAAACTATTATTAAATATTGAAGTTTTACGTTATGTGAAAGTTTTGGAACATAATAAAATAACAACGTAATTTTTCACTTGCGCGGCAATACTCCCTAAACACAATGGCTCCCGTGAATGTAAGTTGATTTACATAAAAAAATAGGAAACTGATGTCATGAATCGGTTAGCCGAAAGCTTGCCATTTTGGATTACCTATGCATTTTTATCACTTTTCATTTATTAAAATTTCTTACTAATATTTGTTTGAAAGGTAATATGTTATAGGTATATTTAAATTTTTATTCTAATTTAAATCTTATTAATTTTAAGTGTCGCCACTCGCATTTCAAATGACACTTCTCTAAAAAACAAGTAAATACGTTCAAGCAAAAATATTTTACTGTAGGAAATAAAATATTATTATGAAAAATATTTTTAATAAACAATTTTTTCTAGTTTGTTTTTACTATAGAATTGTAAATTTTTTTTTAAGCTCTGATAATTTTGCATACATTTTTTAAGAACATCACTATAACCTCTCTAACATAAGTTTATGATCCTACTTATTTTTCAGAGCTAACTTTTTATATAAATCTATGGTAACTTCTCAAATAATTTCAACCCTCGCGGCGTCCACTAATTTAGTCAGCCCCAGGAATGTATTCGTTTGTGATTGGTAGAGACCCAGCATTCTGCGGGTCAACACTGGCATTGCCGGAATTTCCCGCAACATTGGAATCTCTGTAGCTAGAATATAACCGTGGAACTCGCTAACTGTACTTCAAATATTAGGCCGGTACTTAGTGTTATAGAATATTATCTTTGTTTCAAAACATATCTGTTTTAACAGTAAATAAGGATTCATTTACAGATTTTAATTCAGCTTAAGGTTAAAACAGGCACCATATACTATTGTAGTATGAATTTTATTTTTTTAATTTTATGATACCCTATAGCCGCGGGTACAATCCCGGCATCAAGCAAATTTTTTTCCTTTTTAAATTTACTACTATAGCTTGCCAAAAAACACAAGACACGAGATTGAAATGTTAGACAAATAAGCACAAACATCAAGCAATATAACACTCCACGTTATGTTGAATAAATCACATGTTAAAAAGTTACATTTTCCTTAATCAAGATAATAGACTTTTAAATGTGGGAGTGCCTGTTCGAAACCCGTAGCACATTTATATTTGGATTACGCAAAAAAACAACCTGGAAGCTTATAATTTATCTTTCGTGCATAATTTATATTCGTTCCAATGTTTTGTTTTGTACTTTGCTAACCTTTTCGTGTAAATGGGAAAGTAACTCCAATTAAAATATCTTTTGACAGGGAAATGATGTCTGAACCTTTTTGTAACTTTTGGCATGGAAAAATATGACCGGTTGTTTCAATATCTGATATTGTGAAAGCTTTTACGTGACTAATTGAATGTTTCTCGCCGGTTCGCTTCCGCGTTGAGTGCCCGATGAATAATTAAAAGGATTTTTTCTTCAGAGCTCTTACAGTACCTTTTTTAAGAGGCATTGACCTATATACAGGTTCATGGAGTTTCAGTATTCAATGTGTATTGTAAGTTTTTTCAAGGCGCTTAAAAAGTACAAACTGTAGTGTTTGTGTGCATGCATTAGAGCCATATTTGACTATTTAATTATAGCACTTACAGCTGTAATCCATTAGATGTTAAGTTCGGTACTCAGTTTCTATCGAATATTTTATGAATTTCGAGCTTACCTATGCCGACAGTTTCTAATGAAAACCACATTTGCAAGAAACATTACGGCTACGAGCTTAAACTTAATCTAGCTTGTCTGCTTGATCGTAAGTGTTCTTTGATGAGTCTCTCGTTTACAGTATATCATAAGCACTTTGAGTTTTATTACTCCACAATCTTGACTTGAGAATTTTGCTAATATATATATAGGTAAGTATGTTGGTCTAAACTGAGACATTTTGGAGAGTGTGCGCAGGAATTACATGTTTTAGTTAATTCCCCCATGCCCTCTTTACCATCTAACAACAAGACAAACTATGAAACGTCATCTATTTATGATTGACATTCCTCCAGTTTGCTCGAAGCGTTTCGCTTCTACTTTTATCATCTGTACAGGTAAAGCGTAGAACTCATTGCCTGTGTTTCCCGAACGGTACGATCTGACTGTCTTCAAGTCTTCAGTAAATAGGTAATCTCCTAGGTAAGCATGTTTCATCTTTTCACTTTCGATCAGGTGAGATAGTGGTCAAAAGTTTGACTATCTAGCATAAAGTAACTGAATGTACATAACACCGTTGAAAGATCAATACGCTGTTGGGTATAATGTATATTATGAAATATCGAGGAAACTTCGTTACATATTTATTTACATCCCTCTGCGACGTCGTTAATATTTTACCCGACATTTGATTTACAGATTTTGGGATCGAACCGGCGAATACTTTATCACAGGAATATCTGTGTTGGTGTCGTGGAAAGAATCGAAAAACTGTTATATTATAAAAACTATATATTACCGCTGCAAGACTATAAAGGTTGAAAAGCTTGTAAAATAGGCTTTATCTCCCCATTCTGGCCAAATGTTGGACGTTAGAGAACGTGTGAAGCGTTCCTCCACTACATAAATCAAAAACTTCGGAAGCTACTTCGGAACATCCCGACTTAAGGAACAAAGGCAGCTGTTAAGAGAATAACAAAGAAAAAGAAATTTAATACTTCGTACCTTACAGTCGCTAAGTGATCCTCTTTATTTTTCAAGATCTTTTAATTTGTGTTCAAGGAAATGCTGAGGGGTGCACGCGTTGTTGGTAATTAATTAATTTTTGCTATTAATTTTCTCGGTAGCATTAATCTCATTAGAGATCAAACAACGTTAATGTAGTGTAAACAGATAGCTATGCAATCAAAACATTTTTTTTAAACATTGAAGTACGGCACATAAGTGAAATATGTATGAAGATATATAATATATATGTAAAATAATAATACAAAAAAGGGGATTTAACAACCAAGCTTTGTAGAAGTTAATAAAAAACACTAATTCAGTCTTTCAAATACTATCTTTCCTTGGAAGCTAGATATTTTATGTCTATATAGATTGTTCCCAATATTCGGTGCACATTCATTCTGCCAAAGCAAGATTGTTGGTATGATTTAGGTTATTGTTAAACCTAATTCTAAGAAACACATAGATCGTTACTAGCAACGTGCAACTGACTCGATGGCACGTCGAATAAATCTTGCTTTGTCCAAGCACATTATGTATGCTAACGGGCTATAGAGCCATCCTCAGACCAAACACAATTAAATGGAAATTTACTATTACGTTTGTTGAATTTACAGATAAATATTAATTGCTAGCTAACCAGCACCGGCTTCGCACGGGTAGGCATTTTGTACAGATTAAGAAAAACGGAGGAAGTTATCAATTACTTGAGTCGATTTTATATATTAATATTTGTTACCTCAGAACTCCGACATTTGTAAAATATTATTTAGATAAATGTATTCTTAGTAAGTTTTTTGGGGTCGGTTGAATATATAATATTATATGTATGTATGTATGTATTTTATTCTGTATCCCATGGAAGTGATGATGTTTCTTAGGTGTTCAGGTTTCAATCACTTTTCTGATGTCAAAGGTGTGAGTGATGGCCCAAGGATTTTAACCCTAGCCTAACTACCTTTTTACAAACCATCGTCGACTCGACGACCCGGATTTAAAAAAGTCGCGTAAACTTTTGCGCGCACGTTCGCACTTCTTTCGTACTTTGGCTAATCACTGTGGACCCGTAGCCCCGGTAACGGACGGCACTTTACGTGTAGGGGGCCCGTAAGCGCCGTTTCAGCAACTATGGCTCGTCGCATCGACGAAAGTTACGAATAATTATTATTTTTCTATTTAGTTAGTGTATTTTTGCATTGTTTTTTCTTTTGTAAATTTTATTCAATAATTCGTTGTTTTAGATAAAATTTTCAGTTATTACTAAACGATAACGATGACGAAAATTCATCAAAAAAGATTAGCACCACCAACATTAAGTGCAACAAATCATAGTACGGGGAACACAAACGTGACGTGTGCCTCAAATGTACAAGTTCCTAGATTAACACCAAAACGTTGATTTTATTAGTTATTTTACTCATTATTTTGAACAAGTAAACCTTTTTTTTCACAAAGTCGTTATAAGTTATAATAAATAAGATTTTTTTTTTACTGTTGTTGATTTTCCATGAAAACTTTGATCTCATTCATAAGGCTGTTAAGTTAATAAATATCCCATATTAGCTAACATAAACATTAGAAATTACAAATATATATACTGTTCTTTAATAATAAAAACTAACATGTACATATTTTATTTTAATTAAACCCTTTAGTCCCCTTTATTAAATACTGTAGTCGAATCAACGAAGGTTCGTGTTAAGCATCGAAAAATAATGTTAGTGATCTAGGGTTAAATTACTTTAGTGTTTATATATAACAGTTACTATGTCGTTATTGTATTAGTTAGATAACACGGTATAACTTCGGAGATACAGGTAGCATGGAACTAGACTGTCTGCTAACTTACATTATATGTTGTCAAACCTATAATACCTTTATCGTAGTTTCGTCTATAGGTAAACGGATACTATAATTATCTTGCTTCAAAAGCAAACAGATCCACAGACCTAGATAAAAATAATGTATCGGGAAAACACGCGACTACTTATCGAATCAATACATACCCAGGTCAAGATCAAGTGACGTAGAGTCCGCATTCTAAGCAGGGGTATCGGCGTTTTTTTTTTGCTGGATAGGCAAGCGTTTGGCCACTATCTCACCTGATGGAAAGTGACGATGCGTTTACAACTTACTTGTGTTCAATTCCCGGTGGGAACACAAATTTGTGTATCTGCTTTTAGGTGTGATTGTGTGTGTGATGTGGATGTGGCACCCACGACACAAGTAATTAAACTTAGTGTGGAGCTGTGAGCGTAATAGCGTATGTGTTATGTTTTGTTTATGATTTTATAGTAAATTTTTCTAGGTTTCTATTTTATAGAACAGTTTATGGCAATATATGTTATTCTCATGTTGTATTTTTACTAACATTATCATAGTATGTCTAGTATTGTATTTACAGTATTTATCTCAAAAAATATTATTTTTCTTGCGTGTATATATTGTATTCATGATATACATTACCATTGTAATCTTGATCTTCACATACCGCATTGATATACATATAATAATATTTTAACCAACATTTTCCCTTTTAGATGAAAGTAAAATAGGTAGCCAGCGAACTCTACCGTTTGGTAGAGATCCAATGATTTGAATACTTCAGAAACTTTTGATCCTTCGAGTGGAGTGAACCACAACTAAAATGGGAATAAGCTGGCATTCGGCACGCGCGAGTAAGCTTCTTGTATTCAGTATTTTTTGGACGGAGGTAGAAGATACTACACTTTTGCTTTTGTTTACTGAGCGTTTTCTAAATGCTTGTTTTTTTGCACGTGGGTAGATATACTCGTTTATAAAATACTATTTGTTCCCCGTGGCTTCACCCCCGTTAGTTAAGATAAAAATGACAATGTACTAAAATTTAAAAAAATCCCGGCTGCAAAAAATGTGAACCTCCCTAATAAGTAATTTTATGTAATTTAGTAATTTTATTTAATCCCTTTTAATTTTCTTCAATTTGATACCCTACTCGATTGGTTTGGTTATTTTTTTTACTAACGCATTAAGTAGGTACCTACTATTTCTCGCCAAAAATTCGTCATTTTGTTTTTTTAAACACCTATCTAAGAAATACCGGGTTTTTAAGACGGATATAACGATACCTTAACTGTCGAAATATATCCAGTCGTTTGGAAGGAAAAAGGTAATAAAGAAATTTACAAAAAAAAAAAAAAAAAAATATAACCCTTTCTTGGAATACGGGCAAATTTTCTTTTATTTCTTGTCCTAATAAATAGCCAAATCGGTCGAACCGTTCTCAAGTAGATCTTTCATACAATTATGCGCTAATTGATTTTATTTATCTTTAGATATAGGTGTAGTAGAAAAATGTTTGGTTGGCATTAGCATTCCACTCGAATAACAATGGATGTGTCTAATATACATTTTCAGAATACAACGGAATCTAAGTATTTTTTCTACTGCCATGAATACTCGTGAAATACACTTATTAGTTACAGTTTACTGCGCGGTTTCAATTTTAACGCTATCGATCATAGTAAATGCACGCTGACTAAAATCACTTGCTCTTTCTTTTAGCTACTTGAGTGTCACCTAGACATACAGAACAGAACTAGATACACGTGTGAGCGAAACATGAACCTTGTAAGTTTTGCATCGTTTGTTATTTCACCAACTGCACACTATAATTACTAAGCGTGTCAAGATTGATCCCACTTGAAACGTTCATAACGTTATTACTTGTTCTATGGATTATAAGTACCTAAAACTCTTTTTTCCACCGACTTTACAAAAAAGGAGGAGGTACTCAAGTCGACTGCATTTTTTTTTATGTGTGTTACCTCAGAACTTCTTTTAACGTGAAACAATTTAGAATTTTTTTATTTGTTTGAAAGATGTTGCTTTCCAATTATTGGTCCCATTTGATCAAGATCTGATCTGTAGTTCTTGAAATATCGTCAATAATGCGTGTTTAGTTCTAATCTGATCAAAGTTCCAAAAATAAAGCGGTGAAGTTGGTTTTTTTGAGCTTTGCTTGCGTTTAATTACTCATTATTTTGTAGACAAATAGGTACAAATCACTTTCTGGCTAGTTTAAAGTCACTTAACAACAGAAAAAAAAGATTGTTGTAAAGCAATGTAAGGTCCTATATCCACAACTCCACATTGTAATGGCAAAATTCACCGAACCTTTGATTATTCAGCGTGTTTATGAATCAGAAAAAGTCCTAAGTAAATATACTAAAGACATTACACCATGGGATACTACGACCAAAGTGACATGTCCGTGAGAGCCTTGACACAAAACCGGTAAACATCCCGGAAACAAGCAAGTCACGGGACCGCCCGACATTTACTGGCTGCGAGGACCCGACGACATTGACGTACGATCCACCAAATGCGATACTAGCGACTTATTGGTGACGATTTCTCAAAGTCGCCCGTCTGACGTGTCGCTTCCTCTAGAACTAGTTTTACAACATCATTGTAACATTTGCCGAATCACCCTGGTACTAAAGGCTACCCATTTGTACCCACTTAAGGGCCGGATAACCTAGAAAGTGACTTATCACTTTTTTCTTTGAAACCTTAGGGTTTTAGGTGCCGGTAATCGGACTGATATAGAAGGTGATGTGTGTAAATAGTGGCTTTACGAGGTATGAAGTGAATTGTCAATTTATTGGACCTAGGTTGAGAGTTTAGATACTTTTGTAAATAGATGATATTATGCATTACATGTAAAGGTGCAGGAAATTTATTTTTATATATATTTTATTGGTTTGTAAATATACATTGTTTTTAATTATTTAGTGACAATAAATAAACTGCTAACTTTGTATGCCTACTCATTACGTAAGGAAATCTTAATTATTCCTTCATTTGATCTTTTCCGTCTTTGAATTGTCCTATCTATGACCATATAAATTTAGATTTGAAAATAAGTACATGCGTCAAGGCAAAGCCCAAAGCCACAGGAAGCGTATAAACGTATAAAATGTATAACGCTTTACATTCAAAGTCTTTAAGTAAGTTCCGAAGATTTGTAGACGTAGGTAGGTGCCGGATTTGCGCAAAATATTTTGTATGGTCCTTCTATTTTCTATGATTAGCTTGTAAAAGTCCATGCAAGTGATTGTTTACATTATTAAGTGATATTAAGCAGAGTTTAGAAATTTTTATCTCTTAAATGGATCTAAAACTTATTACTCGCACATCGAACTTGTAATTGTGAAATTAAAATTTCTGTTTCATATTTCGGTCTCTTAACTTCCAAAAAGGTCCGACCCAATTATCACATTTTTGTTTTAAAATTTAATTATACTGCGAAGGTATACATACGAACGAGTATTATAATATATAAAATATTTTAATCTCATATCGTTTCTGCTTACTTTGAAACAATGAAAGCCTAATGATTCCGTAATATGACCGTCATTTAATTTAATAATAAATATATCTTGAGTTATTTATTTTTGGAATGACGGTTTTGTATATGTATTTCTTTACAAAGAGCAGTTCTCATATTATAAATAAGTTTAAATTCTATATTATGAACGCTTGCCCGCACTAAGTTCGATGACTTGTGTCGTAGGTACTGAAAATATTCACGTCATACACACAATCACACCTAGAACCAGAAACACAAGTTTCCTTTGAGGAGAATACTTGTGTTTCCACCAGTGTCAATACTTTAAATGTTCTATCATTTCATCGTTATATCTTCCTTTATCAGACTCTTCTTTACAAGTCATCATCATCACAATAATCATCATCATCATAAAAAGCACACAGTTAACTTGTGACATAGAATAACACATGCGACACATACATATAGTATTAGTTTAGCTGCAAATAATTTGTTTGCTTGCTTGTGTGTTGTATGGTTTTATTTCAGGCCGCCTGAAGGCTTCCAAAAAGAAATAATATTAGCTGAACAATTTGGTACATAAGTAGTTCAATGTACATACCTAATAATAATCCTATCGCATTTAAGGCGAAGACCCATTTAAGAGAAAGTGACAAATTTTGGTTACCCACATACATGTACCGTCGCTCAGACCCTCGAGTCAGTAATTAAACTGTAAATTACAGTTAAGTGCAGGCTCGCCCTAAGGTCGTATCGGAACGCTCAAGAATATCAATGAGACCGTAACCTAAGGCCGGTACATATCAGAAATTTATTCGCCACCAATGTACGTTAGTGTTGCTTCGAGTATTACCGAATTGCTCTTTATGTTCGGTCCTTTATTGAAATAATAATGGTGAACATTAAAAGATTATTGTTTTAATTTAAGACTTCTTATTTAGTTGCATATGTGTCGTTTCATTACGGAATGTTGGTTATTATTTTTAAAAAATGTAGCGTTTGTGAATCGACCATCATCGTAAGAACAATGACGCTCTCTTTCAATTTTTTACCGACTACCCAAAAAAGGAGGAGGTACTCAAGTCGACTGTATTTTTTTATTTGTATTATCTCATAACTTCTTTCCACGTGAGCCGATTTAGATTTTTTTATTTTGAAAGGTATCGCTTTCTAATTGGTCCCATTTAAATTTGATCACGATCTGATCAGTAGTTCTTGAAATGTCGTCAATAATGTCTATTTTGTGACAAATAATGCGTACTTTGACGATGTTCTCGTTTACCCGACCTCAAAATTTACCTCATAACTCGTTTCGTTGTGAGCCGATGTTGATGATTCTTTTTTTATTTGAAAGTTTGTGCTTTTTATGTGGTCCCATTGAAATTTGATCCAGTTTAGATCTCTAGTTTTTGAGTTATAGTCAATAATGCGTGTTAATACATTAAATCTGATCAAGGTTCCGATGGTAATGCGATGAAGTCGGTTTTTTTAAGCTTTGCTTGCGTTTAATTATTTTAGCTTGTCATGCACAAAAACTTTAGAATATGCAAGCATGTCAACCGTGGGCAAGAATAAAAAAAGGTTATAGTCAAAGTCGAACATTTATGTAGGATCATTTTATGTTAATTAAAATCATGGTAATTTATGAGCGCACAAGATATCGGCATCGCCTGATTTCGGGGACGCAGAAAATAAACTGTATCTTTACACGTGTGTTGATCAAGAAATCAATAATTCAATATTAAAGATAGATATTAGATATTAAATGTCTGATATTAAATATTAGATATTAGATATCTCGAGGTGATAAGCGCAGTGCTTTTCTACGCGGGAGTTCGAATTTAATAAGTTCAAAACTTTGGGTGGCATGGAACTGTAATGGACAAGCGTGTCTCATTTCTCAACTACATAAAAACATATATGTTCACATTTTTCTACCGACTTTACAAAAAAGGAAGAGGTACTCAAGTAGACGGTATTTTTTGTTTTTTTTTTTTAATTTTTTATCTCTGTTACCTCATAACTTCTTTCCGCGTGAACCGATTTTGTTTTTTTTTGTATGATTGATGTTGATTTCCAATTGCTCCAATTTAAATTTAATCAAGATCTTATCAGTCAGATCTTGAATCAAAGAACAACTGATAGTTATTGAAATACTACTTTCAAGAACTACTGATAGTTCTTGAAATATCGCCAATAATGTATTCAGTACATGTAATCTGTTTCAAATTCCGAAGATAAAGCGTTGAAGTCGGTTTTTTTAAGCTTTGCTTGCGTTTCTTTTTAAGATGAACAACTTGTAAAATATGAAAATCGTTAACATGACATTGAAAAAGGTGCTCGAGCAGCATGTATATTTAAGTTATGTAGGATCGGATGTAGGCTGAAAGATGATTTAAAATCGAACAAATTCCACAAGCAATTAATATTTCAATTACTCGTGTGACTTATGACTTGGTTTTGTAAGTGAAAATATTTACTTTTGTATTTGCGAAATACCGACAATGATAAACGATGGGTGTCCGCCTGACACACGTGAAATTACGCCACAATTTCTCATTTATGCCATTTTGTTTCAGCCAATGTGGTTGTACGAAAATAGAACAGATGGCAAAACCGTTAGCAAAAACGGCCGTCTAAATAATTCTTAAACAATCCTATCTTATTATATATGGCAAGGTAAACAGAGTTATTGTAAGTTATTGTTTAAGCAGCATAAATGTATTTATGGTTGTTTGTTCCCACACAGCATAAGCACTATTAGTATAATCGTATTTTTCAAATAAAGCTTTTACAAAATAATTAAACGCAAGCAAACCTTAAAAAAAAACGACTTCGCCGCTTAATCTTCGGAACCTTGATCAGATTTAATGTATTGCACATGCAATATTGACGATAACTCAAAAACTAGAGATCAGATCTTGATAACATTTCAATGGGATCACATGAAAAGCAACAGCTTTCAAATAAAAAAATAATCATCAAAATCAGTTCAAAATTAATGAAGTTATGAGGTAACTTTTGAAGTCGGTCAAAAACGAGAACATCGTCCATCGTCAATATAGTCCACAGAATACGCATTATTGACGATATTTCAAGAACTTCTGATCAGATCTTGATCAAATTTAAATGGGAGCAATAGGAAAGCAACGTCTTTCAAATTAAAAAATAAATTTCGAAATCGGTTTACGTGGAAAGAAGATGTGAGGGAACACATATAAAAAAAAATAAAAAAATACTGTCGACTTGAGTACCTTCGCCTTTTTTGGGAAGTCGGTAAAAAATAGATCATATATCGTGATTTTAATGTTAAAACTATCGTGAGTATTACACATTATGTTTCAATGTTATATTCGGCTTAAAACACGAAAAACTAATTTGTCCGAAACTAGTTGACTACAAAGTAAGTCGAAAAATTTTCGTGTTTTCAGCCGAATATAACATTGAAACATAATATATCGTGATGCAGAAAGCTAAACCTATCTATAATAATAAATAACGCTTTCACACTCAGATCCCCACACTACGTTGTCTTGGGTGCCTGAAACATTCACATCACATACACAATCACAACCAGAACCACGAATTTTCCTTGGGGAGAAAACTTGTTTTTCCACGGGGAATCGAACCCAACGGGTAGTCCTATAGGATATAACAACCTTGAATTCGAGTTTTTTTTATCCAACCTTAATTGTATAGATATTTCTATTATTATGGCAAACAGCATATATACTACTAGCCCTGCTCCGAGGCTTCGCCCGCTATTATCAAGTTAAAAAGTAGCCGATGTGTTAATCCTAGGTATAATCTATGTACATTCCAAATTTCATCCAAATCCGTTCAGCCGTTAAAGCGTGAAGAAGGAACAAACATACTTACACTCTTACACACACACTTACACACAAACTTTTGGATTTATAATATTAGTTGGATTAGTAGGATTATGTAGACATATATGACAAAAGCAGACTGATTGCCCAAAACCCAACGCCTTTTGAGTAAAAATCTTTCAATCAATAAATCGTAAATACCTTTCACTTTCTATAATATCACTTTCAAAACTTTAATACTAATCATTTAAAAAATAACAATTATTATAAAAAATTAAATAAATATTTTCTATACTCATACGTAGTCCCAAGAAACAAGAAAAGTTCGTATTACTTAACACACTCTCGTGTCAGTAAGACAAATTTGATATATTGGTACTTGGGACACGAGAGATTCGAGCACGCAAAAAAATCTAATAATGTAAATGTCAAGAAGAAAGTGCCTTCTGAGTAGGTACATGATAAGGTGTAAGTGAACGTGCTTATGAGCTGAGATCAATGAATTCGTCTTCGAATAATTTCAGTCCGTTTGATTCTCAAAGGAAATAAATATATGTGTATTATATAGGTTTACGACATTTCGTTTAACGTGATGAAAATATATTAAGAAATGTTATAGGATCATGTTGTTTAGTTCTTTTTTGAATAATATGTTCATATTTTTTTATACTAAATGGTCAAATTTAAAAAACAGAAGGAAAGCGGTTAGTCTTCTTTCTTTCATGATATATAATAAAAAACGCTTTCACACTGATTTCAATGACTTGTGTTGTAGGTGCCGGAAACATTCAAATTACACACAATCACACCCAGAACCAGAAACATACATTTCCTTTGTAAAGAAAATTTGTGTTTCCATTAGGTATCGACTCCGATACCCGCTGCCCGCTGCCAATGGGCAGTTCAAAAGTTTCATAATGTTTGAAGCTTTGATACAAGAAAAACAAACTATTTCAATTTGATGAAGCGGCATGGATTGGATAGTTAGTTAAAATTAATGTTCTTGATTATAGTCATAGTATAGATTCTCACAAAAAAACCTGTTGATGTTATGATACCGAGTAAGATGTTTATGTACCCTAGGCATGATCCCATTACTCGAGTCGTTAGACGTTAATGGCGGAATTAAAAGACAAAACAAGTACCTACAGACGCTCTGCAATCCTAATAAGGTTCTGTAGGTTTTAAATAATTTATCTGATGTAGCTCCTTAGAATACGAAAGTTTTCAAAGATCATTACGAAAACATCAGCTTTCGAGCGGAGATAAACCACATCCATATTCAAACCGATTTAATTACGATTTCGCTAAAAAAAGCGGAAGACTCGAAAAGTTGAAGCGGAAAGCAGCGTTCCAAATTCAGACGAGAAAAACTGTTTTGGCAAGGATCCTATAGTTAGGAGGAGAACCACTCGGGGCTCGTTCAGTTTTCATTCGGCAACGAGAATTGCAACTTTAAACCTGGCTACTTTCAGGCTTAGTAACTAAAAGCCTTGGATTTAAAGTCACATACGCTAAAGCCATGAACAACCGCTGGTGTGGGTGAACAATTAAGCCACCAGGAGCGTTCCTAAAGATATTAGCAAAGTTGCTACATGAAGTGATCCCGTGACCGAAGTTCTCCGGTACCGTTTAGCTCGTAAAAGAACGTAACTGCCGCTCTGAATAGATAATAAGGATTTTATTAAAATTCCTTGTCCTTGTTGTGCCATTCTCAGGGTTCCTTCTGGCGGCACCCTTTGTTCTGGAGGCATGCGAGTCTTAAATTCTCCCATAGTTGTCCCCAATGAAATTTCACGGCCTCATTTATAGTCCGTTTTTGTGTTTGTTTTTGTATTGAGTTTACTCACGATTATACAGTTTTTTCCCTTTGGCTTATCTTGCCTCAATTTACTTAGGACCTGAATTCATGGATATTACACAACGAAATGGTTAAATAAACATCGTGGAAGCGGGATGTAACGTTATATTACGGGAGTAAAAATACCTAAAACAACGAAAGATAAGAGAAGTAACAAGCTTTAACAAAGGTTCTTTATATTGCATAATCAATACACGGAAGTACTTTCGTATACATTCATAATAAATTTATTTGTTTTTAAAAATCAACAAATCTCAAAAATCTTAGTTGGGTATTTCATGGCTAGTAATATTACATACATCTTATTATTTATTTACCATAAATAATAAGAACAAAGAGTGCAAAAGAAAACAACAATACAACATTTACTACTTATCAACATTTACATTTTACTAAATACTTTGCTAAATCCACAAAAACTTTCTTATCTGATTTAAATTTTAATTGAAAAAATGTTTTTGCAGCGGTTAATATTTAAAGACAGTTTTGTTTTAGTAAGTTTTTGCACAATAATTATAAATGTTGCTAATCGCTGATGATAGTTTAAATAGGATATAATTAATATATAATTAACGATATATTTGATATAAGTACTTCATTGCCAATTAAGTACTTATCAAAGTTATAATTATTAAGAATCAACTTTAAAAGAAATAATAATATCGTGTGTGGGAAGTGTGTTTGAATGTGTGGAATGAGTGTGTGTGCAGGTCTGTGTATAAAATGTGTGGGGCCGTCAACGAATACTTAATGTTTGACATTTATATACTTGCACATTTTATCATATAGTTTTATATAGACATATATCTAAACATAAACGCATGCACAATCACAGCCTTACACTAAGTTTGATGACTTGTGTCGTGGGTGCCGGAAACATTCACATCACACACACCATCACAGCCAGAAACAAAAACACAAATGGGGAGAAAAATTATGTTCCCGCCGGGAATCGAACCCGATAGCTTAAATATATATAGTTATAATATATCCTATAATATTTGTAATAAATTCGGTTATTTTGTTTCTGCCGCACACCCACCGCTTTTTTTACGGCCAGAAAGCCTGGTATAGTATACTATTTAGCATTAGGCCATTCCTCGTAGGTACTCTAATTAGTGCAAAATGATTAAATAAATAAATATATTATTGCATATTTTTTACTCAATGTATCTACGGGATTGTATAGAATAAGTCCATTATACTCATATTCACTGTTAATATTCAATTGAGCGATATACATCTAGTTTATGAAATACATCGGTCATAGCGCGTTTTAATTAATCCTCCCTATACTCGAAATAACAGAGAGAATTCAATTTTCCGGTCAAATGAATGACCGCCGCCAACGTGCGGTTCCTATGCGGTCGCAGTATTCAGTATTCATTTTTTTATTGTCATGTGATTCATTTGCTGATATGCATTTTTAAAAACAAAACTCATGTATAAAATTTATATATTTTAATTTGTTAATTATAATTTTTTTTTATTTATTCGGTAGCATTTTGACATTTAATGTCAAAATGCTACCGAATGAATTATGATTATTTTTGAAGTGAAAATTTTATGGGAGGGCTTTGAAATTCTGATCCGCAACCTTTTTGTGTGACGAAAAGTGGTGGAGGTATAGACACTGTAATGAGTAAATGAAATGTTTCCCTGTAATACAAAAGTTTCACTTTTATCGTGTTTCTCTACGACACACCAAAATAGGTAGAAAAACGACAACTTTGCTTCCGTACCAAATTATTAATTTAAATTGTACTTTATTTGTTAAACGGTTTTTTATTCTAATTGTTGAAAAAAGAAAAACATTGTCTACTGTTTGTGTACATGAGCGCACATAATTATATGAGAGCCTAGACTTCGCTCGGTCAACTATAATTGTACTCATAAGTACAACTTTTATTATACAACACGTGTCAACATAAGATAAAAATTATTAAAATTCTTTCAAACAATTCAAATGACCTCTGTAAAAGTTCACTGGACATTTAATTTTGAAAAGTTAACGTAGTAATATCTACTCGACTTCCATCCTACAGGAGTTAAAATAGTTGCAAATTTATACCAATAAATTTGTAACTACTTTTAACTCTCCCCATAACGCGGATTAGCCATACCAATAGATGTTTTATCGCTTTGCCTCCGTATTTTTTCACAAAAAGTATGAAGGAACTTTTGTGAGTTTGTTTCGTGGCAATACCAACCGTTCCCAAACTTTAAATTGGGCGTGTTTGCTGCCCTCGTGAAATCTAGATTGCTGTTCATTTAAAAGCAACGCTTCGACAACAACCTTGGGTCGAAATGAAATGTTTATTGTCTTGTACCGCGACGGCGAAAACATCTCGCTTTCGTATAACTTTGTCTACATAAAGTGAGAATATTTGATAGTTGGCTGACGCCGAATAACTTTGAACTTTGCTAAGTTTCACGAAATTACATTGAATATTGGATAGGTAGAGTTGGTGAGAACGGTGGGTAATGCGACGCGAAATAATATCATACCTTCTTACTTTACTTATTGTCGTATTATATTGTTTGAGAGGCTTTAGTCGTTGTGTTAAATTTCTAATGAACACTCTTTTAAACTATTACGGTTTTATACATTACTATAGTTATTACTTACACTGTTTTTTTGGTGGTGATCATTCAAGTATCGGAAGCACGCAAATAAAAAGTTGTACGCTTCAAATTCCGTAAGTAACTTTAGTAACTAATGAATAGCGAAATAGTTTTACTTACAGACCTCACAAAGGAGGAGGTACTCGATTCTACTGCTTTTTTATACTTCATAACTTTTTCCCAGGTGAACCGATTATAAAAATATTTTTTCTGTTTGAAAGATGTTGTTGCTTTTCAATTGGTTCCATTTAAATTTAATTAAGATCTGATATACGAAAGCAATTTTGTCCAAGCTAAAATGAAGATACTTCGTTCGGTCAATTATAAAGTTGTATAGAATATTGTACAAAATTATAAATATATACAAACCGACTATTTGCTACAATTGAAATAATATAATTTAACAACTTAAGTACAAACAAGGATACGTCAGCTGTCACGCTCACTTAGTGCCGCCGTTTAACATTGGACAGTTATTACAATGAATTTTCTATTCGTTCGCCTATATAAGTATTAGATTTAGTTCGTATTATTTTTATATTAGATTAAGTTATTTTTAGGGTTTCGTACCTCAAAAGAAAAAACCCTTATAGGATCACGTTGTCCTTCCTGTCAAGACTTATTTTCTGAAACGCATGGAGGTATCAAATTTAAATTGAATACTTAAGGGTTAAGGTCCTAGCTGTAACAAGCTTCTAAGTTAAAACAAAAATGTACAATTTTCTACACGCGCAATAAACTAAAACCTGTAGGATTGTACTTCGCGTAGACTTAGAATCATGCAATTTGGCAAAAAGCTAGGTCTCAAAGGATAAGTGTGATGTAAGTAATAATGGAAAAAATATAAACATAGTTAATTAGTTTTTAAAGTGAATAAAGGGCAATGCGAGCAAAAATCTTTTCGGCTCGATTTCCGTGACGGACGAACTATGTATATATATATATATATATATATATATATACGTAATCCTCAATGACTCGCGCTTGTCGCTTGTGTGTGCCTCGTAATTAAAATATGCTGCACAGAGTTGTTGATCTAAATCAGACTTTACTAGCTTCAGTTAGGGAGATGTTTCTGAAGCCGCTGTCACTCAGCTTGGACTTTTGTTCCAATATTGTCAAACAACATCTGAGGTGAGCTATATAGAATATACTATTTCGCATGAAAGTTGTTTTAACGGTGTGATTAGTAGTTTACTACTATCCCTTTTACTGCGGCTTACTGTATCTGCTAGTCGTGGATATAGTGTGATCCACATTCTTATTGATAATTTCTTTGTTGGTTTTTTATTATATAAGACTTAAAATCCTTGTTACAAGAAGCATACATCCTTACTATCCTTACTAATATTATAAATGCGAAAGTAACTCTGTCTGTCTGTCTGTAACGCTTTCACGCTAAAACTACTGAACCGATTTAAACGAAATTTGGTACACAGATAGTCTAGAGCCTGAGAAAGGACATAGGCTACTTTTTAACCCCGAATTCTGGCTGGTCCGGGACTTACGCGGGCAAAGCCGCGGGGCGCAGCTAGTATTAAATAGATTGGAACGGGTCATTACATTTTCTCTAGAGGATACACAGGAATAAACTATGGAAATAAATAATCCCGATTAGAACAACTACGTTCAATGAATATTTGTAGTAGGATCTGAATACTTATATTTCGAAGGTTTTATCAATATTCAGAATTTCATTAATATAATCAATGTCAAGTGTAGAAGTGTAGGTATATTAGGGCCACAATAGGGCCTTCACTTAACCCTTGCCAAAATCAATTTGATTGATTTTGGAGTAGTTGAAGTGAATAGGGTGAAGATATCTGAAGAGGGAAATTTAGTGAATACCTCGGCAAGGCCTTCTGTTAATAATCTACGTACATATTATGTAGTGGGTACATATTTAATAAGTTATGTGCTATCACTCTTGATCTTAATGTAAAAGACTTCACTCAAAGGGAAGTTAGTCGGAAATCCAGGCACGGGAACGTCTATGTGTAAAAGTAGCTGACCTGTCCCGGCTTCGTTGTCAGTGGGAAAAATATATGAACTCAGACATAAGGTCACGTTCATAGAACTGAAAATTGCCCGTTGATTTACTACGGTAGGGAATATGCATAATTTATTTATGTTTTTATACGATTGTTTTGGTAAATTGGCTTTAAAAAACTTTAATGCATTTAGGTCCAGGCAATTTTAAACGCAGCCATTTTGATGTTTTTTCTGTGACTTCAATGACCTCATTGAAGATGCCGTCAAGTTGACCAAACATTAACATCAAAAATGTCAAAACTAAGGTCACGAATCAATTTAGCGTACGTTTTACAATTTTTAATATATACCATGCATTTTTGTCACGTTTTATTCATTAATATTCCGAATTAAAAAGCATTTTAATTTTGTGATTAATAATAATATAAAAATAATATATATAAAGATAAAAAAAAAATACTTGACCTATATTTAAATCTCATGCACATTACAGATACTTTATTTATTAAATACAAAATTCATAGTTAATTTTATACCAGTAAAATATAACATAATAGCACTCAGAAATTATGTACGATTACCTAATCATTGGCCACATTGTTACTTTCGACCAGGTGAGATACCATTCTGAATATCATGCATAAAAAAACCTCCTTTACATACAGAAGTAGTTACCAAAAAACTTTACCTATTTGTATCTATTAAGTGTATGATTTTCAAAGTATTTAATTATTTGCGCATATAAAGCACATTCAGCTATTGACTTTTATTCCTACGTTGACAAATCACTGACTATGGATATGTAAATACTTAAAATAGTCGATAGAAGTATACAGAATACAAGGTTTGCTTTAACTCTTTGCATAACCCTCAATGCTGTTCAAGGGCTGCTGAGTGCTTTACATCAGACAGAACTCATAGAAGCATATTGCGCAGACTTTGACATCGCTCTAAACTCTTAACTATACTTCTCAAGGGTCGCCGGGTGCTTTACGATCGGACAGTCGGACATTGAACGGACGAAGGCTCTAAGCTGTGGCCTGAATGCAGTAAGCCGAGTTATGTCGGGATTTCACTAAGTTTCAGATTAATCGATTACATTGCGGACAAGATTGGACAAGTTTAACTGGCTCGAAGTTCTCACATTTGTCAGTAACATGCCTAAGTTCAGACGAGATATGACGCTGAGATACACATACAATCAACATCGTATGACGGTCGGGCTTTATGACTGTTGTTTTGTATCATCCGTCTGTAGGATTCCGGATTTAGGATTACTGGATGAAAGTCAAGAAACTCTTCTCGTTTCATGATTTTCATACAGTAATCCTAAATCTGGGATGAATTTAGATGGATATAGAAGCACAGAAGCGACGACGGGTTATTTTTTTAAAATATGGCACGAGTAAGGAAGGAGTAAGTTTGTGAATATGTCGGCTAACCGAATAAATTAAAAAAAGGATTCTCAGTAATATTTAGACTAATACAACACACAATTTTCTCTAAAATATATTAGCTCACGATTGACATAATTAAATATACATATTTAAATTATGAAAATATAATTAGCATTGTATTTTATTTGGAATGACTTTACGAAGAATATATAGTACCTGATACCATTGATGAGGACAATTCTCGCATTTACCTCAGCCAAGCAATGACGAGGACTACATGCTTGTTTAATACAAAGAAATGTAACTATCATTCATGTTTTCAACACACCATTTACCTTACGAATTTTTTTTTTTTTTTTTTTCATTTGTGACAGGCTAGTGTTTGATCACTATCTCACCTGATGGTAAGTGACGATGTGATCGAAGCTGGTAAACACACTAGACCTGGAATACGTAGGCTCTCAAGGATAACTGCCAGAACACCGTATTTGGCTTGGCGGCAGACTTGATGGTGGTAAGCTACTTTGGTAGCAAGCCAGGCGAGCAACTCACAAAATGCTCTACCACCTCTCAAATGTCACCTGATTAGCACCACCCGGGGACCACGTGTAGGGAGTCAGACTTAAGGGGTATCCTCCTACGGACGTGGGTGACTCAGCCCCCAATATATTTATGTTTGACTCGACATAAGCCTAACCGTTTCGGGACTGTCGGTACCTTGTCTTCAGTGAAGTGTAAGTGCGGACGCGGCTGTGTCATCACATCATACTCAGTGGTCGTGCTGACATCGCCCGGTTGTAAGGTAAATCATGTGTTTACAAATATTTGAGCATACTTGTATACAAGACACCTTATACTTTTGAACACCTATTACTACTTAACGGGGACCAGTTATTAGTAACGAATTGAAGGTTTAACTTTATGTATCTATTAATTCTAATCATCCTACCTTATACATCTATGGGTATATAGGTATCTTAAATTACAAAAAAAATAACAGCAAAGTGTTATTAGCTTTTCCTAAAACATGTAGTTATCCAAATGGTTTATATACACAACTAGCCGTGCCCTGCGGCTTCGCCCGCTATTATCAAGTTAAAAAGTAGACTATGTGTTAATCCTAGGTATAATCTATGTACATTACAAATTTCATCCAAATCCGTTCAACCATTAAAGCGTGAAAAGGGAACAAACATACTTAAACACTTACACAATTACACACACAATTTCGGATTTATAATATTAGTAGGATAGGATTAATATTTTTCCTAACTAATGAACAATGCATAGCGTAATTATGCGACTTTTCGTTGTTAATTAGTTGAAATACATGATAAATGTATTCCCTAACCAATAAATAATGCATAGCATAAATAAAATTACGCGGTACATAAAATCAATTTTCCATTGCGCCGAGCATTCGATGATGGACGACCTGTGCACGCCATTAGGCAATTCAAAATTATACACTACCTGTAGAAATACATTATAGTGCTTAAATCTTTAAGAGTCACAATACCTCTGGCAGATCGATTACATTTCAATAGCACAAATTGGAGCTTGAACTGTATGAATAAAAATGCGACGTCGCGCATCGTGCAGGCGTTGTATTAGTTGAGAACACCACCTACAGCAAAATATTTCTACTATTCTGTCCATCCAAAGGTTGCCTGTCAGAAATTGCTTAGTGTGTGTGATAAGGCCGTCCATTATACAACAATTATTGTTTTTTGTTTATTTATTGTTATTGTTTTTAATTACTTATTGGTGTTCAATAAATAAATATTGTATTGTATTGTATCGTGCCTTTGCTGGAATGACGACCGCAGAGTAGGGCTTAAAATAAAATAAAAATTCGTATAGTGATCATAATTTGGGACCCCTATCCCATAGAAAAGTAGTTTATGGTAACTAAGTAAAAAAAATAAAGTACTTACCTACTAAGATTTTTTTCTTTTATCTCTGAAAGACTAGCGTTTTATCACTATGTCACCTGGTGGTAATTCATAATGCGGCCGAGGATGGTAAATACGCTAAACAAGGATAACTGCCAGAACATCATTATTAAGACTACAGATTATCTGCTTATTTCTAAGATCCTAAAATATGGATCCAATGATGTCTTAAGAATTACATGAGTTAATTCCCCCATGCCCGTTTTACCATCTGATGATGATGATGTTGTCCCGGCCGATTTCGACCACGGCGACTGCATTTAACTCCCTAACATATTCTCGTGTGCTCTCATGTGGCTATTGTTTACCATCTAACAACAAGACGAACTGCCAACGTCAACCATTTATGGTATAATGATTTGAAGCGATTCGCTTCTACGTTTATCATCCGTGAAGCGAAGGAGTGAAACTCATTGTCTGCGTCATTTTTCCCGAACGGTACAATCTGGGTGTCTTTAAGTAATTAGTTATTTTCTAGGTAAGCATTTTACATCTTCGGCTGCATCGTCACTGACCATCAGGTGAGATAGTGGTCAAATGCTTGCTAATTCAGCATTAAAATATCTTAGCCCTTATTAGTTTGGTTTTTATACTGTCTAATGTTGACGACCCAGTTGGCGCAGTGGACAGGTCTCCGCCCTCTGCGCCGTGGGTCCTGGGTTCGATTCCCGGCAGCAGCACAAATGCCTTCCCAAGGGATATTTGTGTTTCTGGTTCTGGGTGTAATGTGTGTGTGATGTGAATGTTTCCGGCACCCACGATACAAGTCTTTGAACTTAGTGTGGGGCTGTGAGTGTGAATGCGTTTGTTTCGTTAATGTACTAAGTATTGTGCGGAAACCGCTTTCTAAACAAGAAACAAACTGTGTCCGAAGTAAAGCGTTGATTTTATGGTTTCAATTTGCTCCTCTACGGCAAACTTTCCCATAGGTGAACTCTGCGTGTATCCCTAAGGAAGCCCAATAATTGAACTAGTTGTCGACGATCTTATAGCGGAACTATGTGACTTAGTAAGTATAGTATTCTGAAACAAAACTGCAGGTTCAGTTTTAGATTAGTTTGGTATTCTTAAGGCTGAATTAGATATACGATTCAAACATTCAAACAAGGCGCGCATATTATTCATATGATTTATATCGCTTGGCCATTTTAAACAGATCTAAGTTATGTCTGATTTTGTTAGTTTGTCCAATTAATATTTATTTTATTAATTAATTATATCTAATATTTGTGGTATTTATATCTCATAACTAGCTGGCCCGACCCTATTTGTCCTATCGTAGCACATTTATTAAGCGCGCTAAGTCAAAATTGTCGTTAAGTTTTCTGAAATTTACAAACTCTGCGCATATTTCTCAATATTTTATTTCGTAAGTATTTTCTACAAATGATTAAAAAAATAAAAAAAGATGATTGAAATATAATAGATGATAAAGTCGCGTGACCAAAGTAACTAGGGATTATTTTTTATATATATAGATAATGGCGTCTGTTTATACCATGCGCACAGCAAAGGAATCACCTTGCTCGCTTCTTTGTTCTCCGAATAAACAGCTTAATCTGAGATAATTCAAGTCTAGAGTGAAAAGTTTATTGCTATATCTTCACTTTCATCAGGCAAAATGGAGTGATCAAGTGGTTGTCTATCATGTACATACAAACTATAAGAACATTCATCATACAAAATAAGTAAATGAATAATAATATGTAATGCTGATTTATGGATCTTTATATATTCATATTATTATAGATGGCAAGGTGGTTATGTCATATGCGAGTAATACAATCATACATAAAAATATATTTCAACAAACATAGGCTAAAGCTGTTTTATACGAAAAAATACTCGAGTTTTAACGGACACATTTTTTCGATATGATATATTATGTTGCATCCGTTCCCAAGTAACGTATCATGCGTGAAAAAAGCTATAATTTTTAATCGACCCTTTTCACGTGGTTCTTTTTGCTGAAAAATAAATAGTTATGTATATAATAAAGATTATTTTACAAAGAAAATATTATTTTTTTTATATTAATTAAAAAAAAATAAAACTTCGCAATAAGGTCTAATGGAAACGCTTATTATGTTTAAAGATCACAGTTATATAATTAATTCGCAGGTCTATATTTGTGTGTAGTCTATGTTTAAACAATAAAAATGTTTTGTTAAATGTGACGTTAATTACTTTTACGTGAACCAGTTATAATTACGAGCAATAGTAAAAAATATATAATATAATATCTTTAATATAAAAAAAGCTCAACAATTTTTATTTCATAATAGGTTTACGTACTTACATTGTAACGGAAACTAATAGAGGATTTATATTGCATTGTAAGGTTCTCCGTGACATGATCTTGAGAAGGGTTAAAGATGACAACAACCGACAGAGGTCGCCTTTTATGACCACTGCTAAGGATTTTGTCCCTGGCCCTATTCAAAAATAGGTCACGTTGTATAAATTTCAAAGTACCTATACAAAATTAAATTATGTAGGTAGTTTTTGATCAAACAATTCCGCTTAAAAAGTTAACTTGTTATTTCACATATTTTTGTTAATAAGACCTACTTACTGTTTATTGATTATATTAGAACTTATCACAGATTAATTATAGGTATTGAAATTAATGTGAGAATGGTTGCTAACCAACTTCTTTTTTTATTTTTGCTCTATATGCAAGCTTTTGCCCACTATCTCACCTGATGGAAAGTGAAGATGCGTCTAAACTATGCGTACTTTGCGTATACCAACTTAATTCGTGATTCTAAATTCTAGATTCTAAATTATTATTCGAAATGAAAAATGAGGAGATAAACCTATACTAAATTTCAAATACCTATTTAATTATTTTACTTAACCTGGTTCGTCGACTATCATTTTTATTTTTCACAATACGGTGTCTGGTTGTCGTCGTATTGAATTTTGATTAGTGCCATGTTTTTAGTGTATCTTGCAAGATTAAGACAAATTGATTGACGTTAGAATTATCAAACCCACGCTTTTGGTCTTTAGAACGCCACAAAGAAACAAACATACATAGGCTGATAGACACATTACCGTCATTTGAGTCGCCCGGTCGGGTAATAAAACAAGCTTCGTCTGCAATGTAGTTTGTGTGGATTACAATAAGAGTTCAGTGACTTTGACTTTGACAATACAAGCTTTGAGAAAAACAGCTGTCCGCTAGTGCAGATAGTTATAGACTTAGATTAGAGAGAGATTAATTAAACGTCATACATTTGATTTATAAAAAAAAAATACATCAAGCAATTAACTTGACGACCCAGTTGGCGCAGTGGACAGGTATCCACCATCTGCGCCGTGGGTTCTGGATTCGATTCAAGGCATGAGCAAAAATTCCTACCCTAGGGATATTTGTGCTTCTGGTTCTGGGTGTAATGTGTGTGTGATATAAATGTTTCCGGCACCCACGATACAAGTATTTGAACTTAGTGTGGGGCTGTTAGTGTAAATGCGTTTGTTTGTTTGTAACTATTAATATTATTCATAATTATTAATTTTATTAATTGTAGTTTAAGCACAAGTAATATAGCTAACAGTGTCATATCTTCGTAACTATAAATAAAGAAAATATACGAGTAGAATGTTTGCTTTAATAGCCAGTTTACAAGCAAGCTTAGCTGTTTTTTTATACTTTTATTCCAAAATAATCTAAGCTTGTTGTCTCTACAATATCAATCGGTAATTTCGGTATGGTCCCATAACGTGTATTGCTTTTACAATTTTTGTTAATTGACGAGGTATAACGGCAAGATTATATCAGTGACGTGTACGATATTTGTGATTATCGCCTCCTCTTGTGTAGGAATCCAAGTATTATCTAGTGTAGGTGGCAAATTGAAATATTAAAAGACAGGACGCCTTCTACGATGCAGGTTTGATTCCCGATAACAACACAATTTTTCTTTTTTTTTCAACAACTTTGTACGACAATTTCTCGTTGAAGTCGGTTTTTACCGACTTCCCAAAGAAGGAGGAGGTACTCAACTCGACTATATTTTTTTATGTGTTACCTCGAAACTTTTCTCCACGAAATTTTTTTTTTAGTTTGAAAGATGTTGCTTTGTAATTGGTCCCATTTCAATTTGATCAAGATCTGATCAGTAGTTCTTGAAATATCATCAATAATGCCTATTTTGTGGACTACTTTGACGATGTTCTCGTTTACCCGACTTCAAAAGTTACCTCATAACTTCTTTCGTCGTGAGCCGATTTTGATGATTTTTTATTTATTTGAAAGCTGTTGCTTTTCGTGTGGTCCCAATGAAATTTGATTAAGATCTAATCTTTTATTTTTGAGTTATAGTTAATAATGCGTGTTTAATACATTAAATGTGATCAAGTTTCCGAAGATAAAGCGGTGAAGTCGGTTTTTTTAAGCTTTGTTTGCGTTTACAAAGCTTAAAAAACAACGCTTATATTTTGGTTTTTGCTGGATCTAATCTCTGAAATATAATCTACCAAACAACAATAAAATCTTCAAAATCGATTCATAATTGGCGGAGATATCGCATAACATACATACAAAAAAAAAATACAGTCGACTTGAGTACCTCCTAATTTTTTGGGAAGTCGGTAAAAATAACATACAGTCGAATTGAAAACCTCCTTTTTTGAAGTCGATTGATAATAAACGTTTTTACACTGGTCAAATGATAAGCTATCGTCAGTCGCCAGTAATAAATATAAACAATTATAGAATGGAGAATATCAATTATTTATATGATATTAAAATTAATTAATGTCAAAAATGTATTTATAATAATAACCAACATAGACTCTTTTGCAGAGTCCGCCTGGGGCAGTAACACACCACTGCTGGACATTTAACCGCCAAGCAGTAGTGTATGTACTTTACTGTATTTCGGATTGAAGAGCAATGTTTGGCGAACTTACACAGAATACAGAGAGTTGACATCTATTATAATAGCAGGGTGACGAGCGCAGTGCGATGCCGCGCAGGGTTTCGAACTATCCGAGTGACACTGAAATGTAATAGGTAGGCGTGACGCAGGCGACATGCTCGTCCTTCTCTCAAATACTTATCAAAAAATAAAAAAATGTATCTTTCTTAAATTCATGATGTGCTTTAAAATATAACCCACGCTAGGCTACATGTGTCAACTTTTCTTTTGAAAAGGTAATTTACATGAATATCACGTTTTAAAATATATTCGCCAACATATTGTGGACCAAAAGAAAAACTAAATTTGAAAGAGGACGATTTATAGCTAAAAATGTTTAACGAAACATTTTTGAGCTAGCACAATTTCTTGACTGAGAAAAATATTGCAGTCTATGAAAGTGTTTACTCTATGCACGTGAGCATTGCGTTTATATTAATGTTGCTTCTGTGGATAACTCACGGCATTTTATTTGAGAGAAACTCTGTCGTTATAATAATATTTGGAAAACAGCTGCAGTAAATATAATAAATTACTTGTCAAAAACTTTTTTAAAGACAAGCAAACTGCTACAAGAAGTCCGCCATATTGGAATGACGTCACTTTATTTACGTGCAAGATAATGAATCAAAAAGCGTAAGCGAAATGTTCCGTGTAACTATGTGGTTCGCGAGTTTCCCTTCATATTAACTATATTCAAAGACTCGAGAGTGAATAAGTTAGCAACGTGAGTGTAGAGGCGCTACCGAATCCTAGAAACTCATTTGCAACTATGGTAGTGGAGTGCAATACATAAACCTAAATCTATTTTGGATAAAGCGAAATGATCAGGAGTTGGGCTCATATACTCTGCAGGTCTGAAATTTTGTCAACCTATTCATTGTAACATCTCTCACCTGGATATTGCAAAATTCTTTCGTATGTCCGGATGTCCGCCTATTCTCGCTCTTGCTTAAAGTCGCATTTCTCAACCGATTCTCATGAAATTCTGTGTGTTCTCATAAATAACTTAACCGTTAGTAAGGTACTGTTCAAAATTTCTTAAGTCAGTTACAACCTACTCCTAATTGCAGTATCTAAAATTAAATTTGTATGTATATGAAGTTCGAATGAAAACACTATAATTTGGTATATTGGAGCTGATCTGACGATGGAGCCAAGAGATGCTCTTCAACGGCTAATAATACGCCTAGCGTTGGACGTTTTTTTTGACAAAGTTCATGAATCTTTACATATAACAATAGCAAACATATAGACACTAACAAATGGCAACATTTTATAATTTTTAGTATTTAGAAAAAAAACTTATTACACATCCTTCATATGCACGATATTGTATGCGACAACACATAATAGGTAATCGATCCCAATAAAGATCAACAACTGTCTTACATTCTATCTGCGCGGGGATGCAATTCCACTGAGACGTATCACGGCTTGATTGCTTTATCGGAGGTAACTTATATTATCATGGAAATGTTTGGGTAGCTGGAAGCTCCCACTTCTATTAACATTGATAATGTTATTGTTATTCTCAGGTATTCGAACCGCATTATATTTACTGTTATGAAAACTTGTAGTTATAGGTAAACCGGTAGAGATATTTCAGTCTAAATATTCACACTCTTCCAGTAACATTTTCATACATTTGACATTCAACAAACTTTGGGGTGCATTTTAAAACTAGAAGATCTTTAGTATTGTTGGTAATAAAAATACCCATTGCTATTATATAAGGTAAAGAAGGTATATCAGTCGCGTCGCATACCTGATAGTTGATTCAAGTCAAGTATATTTCCTCAGATAAGGCTAAGATAAGTCTCAGATCGTATGTTATAAAACTGCACTAATAAGTGAAGGTTTATAAGTTCCGTAACATGCATGATAGTTGATTCAAGTCAAGTATTTCCTCAGATAAGGCTGAGGTAAGTCTCAGATTGATGGTGATAAAACAGCACTGATAACCGAAATATGGTCTATCAGTCGCGTCGCATGCATTATAGATGAATCAAGTATTTCCTCAGATAAGGGTGAGATAAGTCTTAGATATTTTGTTATAAAACTGCACCAATAATAAAAAGAAGATATTATTCTGTCAGTCACGTCGCATGCGTGATAGTTGGTTCAAGTCAAGTATTTCCTCAGATACGGCTGAGGTACGTCTCAGATTGATGATGATAAAACAGCACCGATAACCGAAATACGGTCTATTAGTCGCGTCGCATGCATGATAGATGAATTAAGTATTTCCTCAGATAAGGCTGAGATAAGTCTTAGATGTTTTGTGATAAAACTGCACCGATAAGAGAAAGAAGATATATCATTCACGTCACATGCTTGGTAGTTGATTCAAGTCAACTAATCCCTCAGATAAGGCTGAGATAAGTCTCAGATTGATGGTGATAAAACTGCACCGATAATGGAAATAAGATCTATCAGTCACGTTGCATGCATGATAGTTGATCAGCTCAAGTATTTTTTCAGATAAGGCTAAGATAAGTCTTAGATCATATGTGATAATACTGCAACGGTAACGGAAAGAAAGGCTATCAGTCACGTCCTATTCATGATAGTTGATTCAAGTATACCCTTAGATAACGCTGAGATAAGTCTTAGAACCCCTGTCTCGCATCGCAATGATGAGGGGCCTATATAATAATGTGTAGCCTCTATAATTAATGAGAAATGTACTGGCCTTGGACGTTTTCGGAATTCACGCAACCCTCGCGGTACCACGCTCATTAATAATTCTCTACAGGTGCTGTGTACTGGACGCTACACCATTAGCACGCAGGTATTTCATTTTAATATTATGGTGGTTAAGGCTGGGTGTACAGTATGGGTCACAACAAAAACAAGGACTCACGTTTGCTGCTACGTATATTCAGGTACACACAGGATAACACGCAAAGTTCGGAAGGCACAGAAGAACTTAAAGACGGGCACAAGCACAGATTGATAGGTGGTGAAATATGTATAGAGAAAGTCACAAGAATGTTTATGATGAATAACACGAAATGAAAGTAAACAAGCGGCGTGGTTTGCAAGCGAGTGAAATGGCAGCGAGAAGCGTGCGCTAAGCGTCGCAGAGGTATCTGGACTGGCGGCCGGCGCGACATGACATTGGCACGACCGCTATCGCCGCGGGCGCAGGTTACCGTTACTTACCGCGGCAATAGGGTTGGGGTACGAGTCGGTTGAATGTTACGACGTTATCGTCGGCAATTAAGTATCGACCGACTGGCAGGTAATATAATAATGTAGTTAGAGTTAGTTAAGTATTATTATATGTATTAAATGATATTTTGTAGATATATATTTATAAATATTATTGGTAAATTGTAAATAAATATTAGATATATAATTATGTATGTTTGTGTATTATGTACATTATTTAGGTAGATAGGAAAGTAGCCTACACCACCCCCTTCCAGAGACCGTCAAGGGCGATAATAGTCGGGAAATTTTACCCGACGACCAAAACGGGTCACATAATCTTTCGGGACTGATGGTAATTCCGAAGGATGTTCCTCGTTAGGGACGGACAGTATAAAGGCTGGTTTGATTCGGTCTATTGAAACTGTCACGTCTTTGTTATTTAATAAAATTTTGAATACCTTGTCACCTCGGGCAAGAACTTTATGAGGTCCGGAGTATGCAGGTTGGAGGGAACCCCGGGATGCGTCGTCGCGGAGGAAGACGTGATCACAAGATTCCAGTTCCTTATATATAAATACCTTTGGTTTACAATGCCGGGATGCTGGTACGGGTCGTAATTTCTCGGCGAAATTTCTGAGTCTAGCGGTAAATTCAGATATGTCTGTGGTACCACTAGCAGTTGACTCAAAAAATTCGCCGGGAAGCCTAAGTGACTCACCGTACACCATTTCAGCCGATGAGGCTTGCAAATCCTCTTTAAAAGCGGTTCTTATGCCTAATAACACCCAAGGTAACGACTCAGTCCACCTGTCATTTGCGTGGCAGACTATTGCAGCCTTGAGTTGGCGGTGAAATCGCTCGACTAATCCGTTGCAAGCCGGATGATAAGCTGTCGTCCTTTTGTGCTCGAATCCAGCCATCTCTGACAGACACTTAAATAGAGCCGATTCGAACTGACGCCCTCTGTCTGTTGTTATGTCTGTGGGACAGCCAAATCGGGACAGCCAAGTCGACAAGAGGGCTTTTGCTACCGTTTCCGCTGTAATATCTTGGATAGGCATTGCTTCCGGCCAGCGGGTAAACCTATCTACAGCTGTAAGGCAGTAGCGAAAGCCGTCAGAAAGTGGTAGGGGACCGATCAAATCGATGTGGATTTGTTTGAAGCGCGCACGTGGCAATTTGTAGGTGCCAAGGGGAGCAGTCACGTGACGAGTGACTTTAGCCCGCTGGCACTGCAAACAAGCGCGTGACCAGTCCCTACAGTCTTTTCTGACGCCTGGCCATACGAACCGCTCGGCTACTAACTTGGCCGACGCGTTAGCGCCAGGGTGGCTAAGGGAATGCAGACTGTCAAAAGCTTGCTTCCGTAAAATTTTTGGGACATAAGGCCTGGAAGTGGACGTACTGACGTCGCAGTACAACGGAATTCTACTACCAGGGACATGAAGTTGTTGTAGTTTTAAAGATGAGCCATCACTCAGAAGCTTTTCAAGCTCAGGGTCGGATGTTTGGCTTTGGGCTAACCGTTCCAGACTAATTGGTTCTCCCAGCTCTTCAATACGTGACAAGGCATCGGCAACAACATTATCTTTGCCAGATATATGCCTTATGTCCGTTGTAAACTGGGAGATAAAGTCAAGGTGTCTATACTGCCTGGGCGAACAGTTGTTCTTTCTCTCGTGAAAGGCAAAACTGATCGGTTTATGGTCAGTATAGACAATGAAATGCCTTGCCTCTAACATATGCCTGAAATATTTAATAGCTTCATAGATAGCTAGGAGTTCCCTATCATAAGGTGAATATTTTACCTGTGAAGGGCTTAGCTTCCTCGAAAAGAAGGCTAAAGGCTGCCATGCGCCCTCTTTGAGTTGCTGTAACACTGCCCCAATAGCTTTGTCCGATGCGTCTGTCACAACAGCCAATTTCGCAGAACAATCTGGGTGGGCGAGTAAAGCAGCATTAGCTAGGCTCACCTTGCAGGCGTCGAACGCCGCCAAGGTCTCACCAGTGAGACTGATTGGATGCGTTCCTTTCAGCGAACCCGTCAATAATGCATGCAGTGGTGCCTGGATCTGGGCTGCTTGGGGGAGAAATCTCCTATAAAAGTTTAGCATACCCAGGAATCCTCGCAGCTGCCGCACGTTTGTTGGAGCGGGAAAATCGTTTATCGCCTGTACTTTGCAGTCAAGAGGTCGGGTGCCGTTCTCTGAAATTAGATAACCCAAAAATGTTACCTCTTGCACGCCAAAGACGCATTTGGACGTGTTTACCACCATGCCGTAATCCTGCAGTCTCTGGAAAATATGGCGCAGGTGCACCTCGTGCTCTGCTTCGCTGTGCGAAAAAATGAGAAAATCGTCGAGATAACTGTAGACGAAATCAAGGCCCCTAGTCATTTCATCCACAAAACGTTGGAATGTTTGACCCGCATTTCGAAGTCCATAAGACATATACGGAAATTCAAACATTCCAAAGGGTGTTGTGATGGCCGTCTTAGAAATATCCTCCGCGCTGACAGGGATCTGATTATAGGCCTTCTCTAAATCTAGCGTACTGAAAAACCTACAGCCTGAAATGCTATGAGTGAAGTCATGTATGTGCCTAATCGGATACCTGTCAGGCACGGTGCGGGCATTCAACTTACGATAGTCGCCGCATGGACGCCAACCATTGTTTTTCTTCGGCGCCAGGTGTAAGGGCGAGGACCAAGGACTTTCTGATGGTCTAGCTGTACCGTTGGCTAGCATAGCCTGAAATTCTTTTTGCGCGATCTTGAGTTTATCCGGAGCTAAACGACGCGGGGGAGATGATACTGGGGGTCCTGGTGTCGTGCGTATGTGATGGACGGTGTTGTGTGATGTGGTGTGATGCCTGCCAGCAGGTCGAGTGACATCGGGAAATTCGTCCAAGATTTTATGATATCGTGTCTCACCGGTCACTACCTTGACAGAATATACATTTTTACAATCAGCCAAAGTGGCAATAGCATTAAGAGAAGTTACATTGTCTATTAAACGCTTATTGCGACAGTCTACGACAAGATTATAAAAATTCAGAAAATCTACGCCAATTATAGGTTTAGTTACATCAGCTACCACAAATCGCCAAACAAAACTTCTGCGTAAACCAAAATCGAGATCTAAATTGACATAACCATAAGTAGCAATATTAGAACCGTTTGCAGCACACAAGTTGTATCCAGTCCGAGCACGACGATCGCGAAGTGATGACCTCGGGTAAACGCAGAGATCGCTTCCGGTGTCTACCAGAAATTGCGTTTTCGAAGATCTATCCGTCACGAACAGGCGACCAGTAGAAGAAGGGCAATCCTCAGCCGCCATTATCGACTGCCCTTGAAGTTTTCCGACTTGAAGTCACAGGGGGGAATGCATTTGTTGGCGTTGTCTCCAAATTTGCCGTGATACCAACATAGCGGGAACTTCCGGTAGTTGGATTGAGAGCGCTGTCTTGAACCGCTTCGATTGCCTCTCGAGTGGGAGCGTGAACGGTTGTTCCTGTCAGTCGTCAGCTTCTGGAACTGCTTTCGAAGTTCAGCAACTTCCTTTGTTAGGTCGCTGAGTAGTGAGCTGGGTACAGAGCTGCTTACGGCTGCCACTTTCGGCGACGACGAAGCAAGATCGTTCACTCTATCAGCTAGGTCTGCGAGGTCTTCGAGAGATGATGCACTTGGTTGTCCTGCGAGCACCGTCTGGATTCCGTGCGGAAGGCGACTTATCCACATTGTCTTCAAGAAATCTTCCGGAATAGTATATCCTGCGAGGCTTTTCAGGTGGCGAAGAAATTGGGATGGTTTTCTATCTCCGAGTTCTTCGTGCATCAATAACTGTTTAATCTTCTTCTCGTTCGACGCGCTGAGTCTCTTAATTAATTCCATCTTGAGCTTCTCATACTTGTTAGTGGCAGGTGGGTTGACTATGATGTCTTTTATTTCTCTCGAGTACTGGTTATCGAGGTGACTAATTACATAGTTAAATTTTGTTGAGTCGCTGGATATTCCAGAAATAGCGAATTGACCCTCCACTTGGGCGAACCAAATCTCTGGTTCCTCTGCCCAAAAAGGTGGCACTCGAACGCCGACCTTAAAAATATTACTTTGATTTATCGACATGTTCCCATCACTAGTGCCGGGCGTCGGCTCATGTAAATCTTTCGTTGTCCCTTGTTCCGTGGTCATAATAGGGGGTCACCAGTATGGTGGTTAAGGCTGGGTGTACAGTATGGGTCACAACAAAAACAAGGACTCACGTTTGCTGCTACGTATATTCAGGTACACACAGGATAACACGCAAAGTTCGGAAGGCACAGAAGAACTTAAAGACGGGCACAAGCACAGATTGATAGGTGGTGAAATATGTATAGAGAAAGTCACAAGAATGTTTATGATGAATAACACGAAATGAAAGTAAACAAGCGGCGTGGTTTGCAAGCGAGTGAAATGGCAGCGAGAAGCGTGCGCTAAGCGTCGCAGAGGTATCTGGACTGGCGGCCGGCGCGACATGACATTGGCACGACCGCTATCGCCGCGGGCGCAGGTTACCGTTACTTACCGCGGCAATAGGGTTGGGGTACGAGTCGGTTGAATGTTACGACGTTATCGTCGGCAATTAAGTATCGACCGACTGGCAGGTAATATAATAATGTAGTTAGAGTTAGTTAAGTATTATTATATGTATTAAATGATATTTTGTAGATATATATTTATAAATATTATTGGTAAATTGTAAATAAATATTAGATATATAATTATGTATGTTTGTGTATTATGTACATTATTTAGGTAGATAGGAAAGTAGCCTACAATATCAATCAAAGTCAAAATTCTTATTGAGTAAATGAGAACCACAAGAAAATCATCACCAGTCAAAATATTAAAAGAGAAACAAAAAATTGCTGAAACCACACCCGCGTCTTTGTTTCCTGAACGGTATACTGTGGAAGTCTTCAAGTCAAGTGTGAATAGGTATCTTCTAGGCAGGCATGCTACAACTTCGGCCGCATCGTCGCTGTCCATCAGGTGAGATAGTGGACAAATGCTTGCCTATAAAACATAAAAGGTAAAATAGTTATGATATACAAGAAATATAACATTTTTATTAATTGAATCCAGGTAATTGTAGGAACCCCTATTGAGTATTCTGTGGTTTCAGTGAATTAACCCAGTTAAATTATTAAACTCGTGTTGTTATTGCGTTTCATTAAACCACTTACCACAACCAACAAGGCACACTCTTTCCATTATAATTATAAATTTTGTATTTTAATTGTTCATCCGGTCCTGGTTTGCCCTTGTGGATATTGAATAGGATGGATGAACTATACTATAGGATGAACATACGTACACGCTCAAAAATGTAAACGATGGAATACCGATAGACTTGCGATCTTACGTCGGTGACCGACACTTAGCAATTTGGACTCACTGATTTACTGTCGCCAATGAGTCTTTTCGCTCGACGTCAATCACTCTATAAAGATAGTATGGTGTCATAGTTGTGTAAAAACCTCGTTTTACGAAGACACTACAACAAAACATAACTCTGTTGTGGAGGATAAACGGACGGGGGAACTTGGGAGCCCCGGGGGCCACTTAAAACTTATGTGTGGCTTCGTTATCCATAGTCAAGATACATGTTAGTGCTCAGTGGAGAATCTTCGTGTAAAATTACTATGAAAGCATGATCTGACCCCTTATTTTCATCTCTGTTATAAGCGGTTTCTATTTGTATTAAGTTTTAGTTAATTAATAAAACTGAACCTTATATCTTAGAAGTTTTGTAGAATTCGAATTGTCATCGATTGTAATTATAAAGCTAATTTTGTTGATTGAAATTAGAGTGGGGCTGTGAGTGTGTGGTTGCGTTTGTTTGCTTATTTGTCGATTCATACTTCTTTGATTATTAGATTTTCTATGCAACTAAAAGAAAAAAAAAAGTATGGCAAGATGCTTCATCCTTACCCATTTCTGTTTAGTGCCACCCAAGTGCTATGCAATGCATTTCAAATATAAAACTGAAACGCTTTACACTCACAACCTCACACTAAGACTTGTGTCGTGGGTGATGGAAACATTCAAAAGGCGACCGCGCACTCATCTAAGACAAAGCACTCAACATTAATTCTATATATAGTTTCTGTCTGAAACCATTCAACAATTCAATTTAAAATGTACTTATGATTGCATTATGCTACGTATTGGCGGTTGAATGACTAGCAAAAGTGTGGTTATTCCTCAGGCGAATTCTACAATTAAGTCCTACCTAAACACAATGCTGTTAAATTAATAGTTATCTTCATAATTTATATAAATAAACGTCACATTGACACTAAACATTCTAGTAAAATCAAGGATGTTGTAGCTAAAGTAATCGTAGGTTTGTTTCCTATCTCGATGAGTAAAACGTTTGTCTGCTCTGTTATGTTAGCAACATTTGACGTTCTGAAGTTTTGTCCATAACCTACATCAAAGTCAGCACAACACTTCGTACAGCAAAGTTTCCAATCTAAACAACGATTATTGTGATTGCAAAGTTATTGGCCGCAAACATTCCAATTCAAAGTCTCAAAATGATACTTACGATACAAAGCTACGAAGCTTTGTTAACGTCTTTATTAACAATATTAAACAAAGGTTAAATGAGCGCACAAATGTTATAAATAAAGTACATACATATAGAAGTACAAAGACATTATGAATAACTTTAACTTGACTCAGCAATGTGAACAATTATTAGATCTTGTTTTCGAAATTCTCAACTGCTAGAGCCCCGCTCAGAGACATCTATAATGAAAATAGCTTTAGGTAATTATAAAATGAATGTTCTAGTCTATTTAGTCTTGTTTATTTGCTACATAATTGTTGTAGTTGTATTGTGAGTTTACCAGTTTTACGCAATTTTCTGAATAATTAACTCTAACTAATCTTGACATTATAATGGCGATTTTACAGCTTCTGTCACCATGGCTTGTCTTGTAGCAAATTTCTGAAACGGCGCAAGTAATATTTGACAAAGGTGAAAGGTTTTATATTTGTGCCGTTTAGGTTTGAAACATGGTGACTGAGTCGGCACTAGACCAAAATGCTGGGTTTTATTTCGGGCAGAGGATTAGCCTTGCTGTACCGCGTGGTAATGCAGCAAGATTTTTGGGGCGCTTGGCCGAACATTAAAGTTTGCCTGAATCATGTTTAATGTTTTTCATTCTGTTTCCTTTAATGATTTAAATATTCATAGTGTAGAACTTTGACTTGTTTAATCATCAATTTAGAACATACATAAAAATTTATGCCTTTTGTAGGGATGTTTTTTGGTTTGGTTTGGTGTTACACTATAGGTGTGAGAATTGGAATATAGTAAGCACGAAAAAGTCACCAATCAAAATTACACTTACAATCAATCCACAAGAGCTTAAAATGTATTAATAAGATCTATAGGTATACTTTTCTTTATCGTTATGTGAATGGAAGACTCTTTATTACAAAATTGTTACAATGACCGTTATTGATTTGTTTGCGTACTTACAATTGTTAGTCGTGATGCAACACAAGGACAGAATCAATTACCGCTAATAAACAGTATGCCATTTAATTATTTACGTGTTTTTTAACTGTTTATACATGATAATAGTAAGTAAATAGTAGTAACCAAGTACCTGTGTACGTACAGTATGCTTGCATCGCTAAAATGTACTCAATTAGTTTTACTAAGTCGTCATCTATATTTATAAAGAATAATTAAACGCAAGCATAGCTTAAAAAAAACGATTTCACCGCTTTATCTTCGGAACCTTGATCATATTAAACCAAAAACTCTTGATCAAATTTAAATGGGCCTAATGGGAAAGCAACAGCTTTCAAACAAAAAAAATACAGTCGAATTGAGTATCTCCTCCTTTTTTGTGAAGTCGGTAGAAAAAAAGCAACGAAAAGGTACCATATTATGAAGCTGAAAATCTACTTTTGCTCTAGCAATAAATAAAGAGAATATTTATTCGCCTGCGCATTTCCATTTCGCTATATTGCCAAAATGCAACACGAGTCAAAGCCAGCCGACAAAAAAGTATCCAGTCCTTTGAAAATACAGCGTACGTAGTTCATTTATCATGCCTCGTCGAGAGTGCGACGTTTCCCCAACAAAAATGACAAAGCAAGTTAGATCCCGACGCTCGGCTGCTCGGTAAATAGAGGTGTTCGAACTGTCTAGCTAGAGCATTGTGGATTGTGGAATGGAATTGTGCATATTTCAGAAACGGTATGCGCTGACAATCTGGCCGGTGCGCCCCGATCTGTGCAGAAGCAGTGGAACTAATATTTATGCTGGCACCTTATGGAAATTAGATCAAGATATCAAGAATTAACAAACTAATATTATTATATTATCAGAGCGCCTGGTTGATGCGACACGTGCTTAAAATGCTGGTTCTTAATTGGTTCAACGTATTAGTATTGCAATGCATAGAGGCTATGCCACCAGCGTGATCGGACCGCTACCCACTGCTAGTAGGCTTGAGCACTTAAGCTTTATTCCTTAAAGGTAACTTGGGTCTTTGCTGTGTCGTTTTCTACCGACTTCACAAAAAAGGAGGAGGTACTCAAGTCGACAGTTTTTTTTATGTGTTTTACCTCATAACTTTGCTCCACGTGAACCGATTTTGATTTTTTTTTTCTTTGAAAGATTTTACTTTCCTATCGGTTAAATTTGATCTAGATCTGATCAGTAGTTCTTAAAATATCGTCAATAATGCGTGTTTAATACATCTAATCAAAGTTCTGATGTTAAAGCGGTGAAGTCGGTTTTTTTTTAAAGTTTGGTAGCGATTAATTATATTGTACATATATATTTCTTCTGAACGTGTGTTTGTCGCCTTACTCCTCCTAAATGGCTAGACCGATTGGGATGAAATATGTGTGTATATTCTAATAGGTCTATCGCTAGGTAAAACGTAGGTTTGACACATATTAGAAAATAAATAATTATTATTTGTAACATAGAAATTGAGTGACTAGGTTTAAATTATCCATTTTGTATCATTGTGCGCCTTAATGAAACACGAAGAATAAAACTCATAACCATAGTCGGGCAGTCTCAGTATCTTGAAAAGTCCAGTATAAACAAAACTAACGTCTTCTTCAAAATTCTATTCAGAAAAAAAATACTTTTATAACAAATAACTAGGTACTCTAACCCAATTGTCTAAATGGAATAAATGCCGTGTCTACGAAGTTATAATTTCTTTGGAAATCACTTCGTTTATTGAAGTACAAACATCTACTTAGTAGAATGAAAGTTTTGACTCTTTTATTTGTTTTAAATGTATTTTTTGCAGCAACGTTGCTAATGTAGCTTATCATAGTCAGAATTATTTAAATATACTGGATTTGGACCATGCATAGCGTTGTTTATTATGTTATAACAGTATTGATATTTATCGTTTGATAACACATTAATTAATTAATTGTTGTATCATATACAATACAATACAAAACTCTTTATTGTATAACTTGCCCCCCGTACCTATCTTTGTTGCAAACGGTTTCAATACTTAATTGACAAAACTCCTAAGAAATAAGGTTCATTTTTGCTTAATTCAAATAGAAAACGCGTGCAACAAAGATACGTAATAGGGGGTCAGTTTACGAAGTGTACCTACAACTAAACAATTTTCTGAAATTATAGATTTTTTAGTGGTAATACAATCGGCGGTATTATCGCGTATAGCAATTTCTTCCAGATAATTTATAACTTTCCATTATAGGAATAACTACTGTACACTCAGTGATTATTTGATATAATGAAGTCAATATCGATGAAACCGATTTGACAATATTAATTGATTAAAAACAGCCCTTATAATTAATTTAATCCATGCTCGTGCTTAGATTATAAATCAAATCTGGCGCGGTACCGACTGATAGTAAGCTTGAGCACTCGTTTGTGTAATCTTGTTCTGTAAGCTGTACTTTCTTTTCCAACGAAATCTTAAATGCATTGTAATTTTTTTCTAAGATTAATAGTAGCTATGAGTTTGTTGGCTTAGAAAAATTATTATTTTGTCACAATTACATTATTTAAATAAAGCGTTTTTTATATCGGGTGATGTTTTTATAGAGGTAGATTAAATATGTTAATATTATTATTTTAACACATTTACTATTCTTACTAATTATAAAAAACTAAACATTTGAAGATGATCATACCTATACAATTTTATAATACAAATAAGATTCCATATAATAATCCTGTTCGTTTTCTAAGTTTTTGATTTAAGCACAACTTACTAACTTCAAACTTAATGTTTATTATTCTCAAAATAAACTTTAAAGCATATCGACATATGAATCGGACTCACGCTCAAAATAGCCCTGTTTTCTTATTCTTTTTACTCCTATGGGTGCCAATTATAAGATCTTAATGTTTAGGAACTGCGGTTTATTTTATTGCTGCTGAAAAAAGTTTAACTAATTCGCTGTATAAGAAGCGTTCGTCTAAAATGTTACTGAATAAATTGGCCGTTGTGTTGCCACTATTAAAATTAAAGCAAAAACAATACGCTGCAGTTTGCAGTACCAACACCAGCGCTTCAAAGCAGGCGCCTGCTTGAAATTTGTTATTTAACTTGCAAGTAACTTGCGGTGCAATAGCTTCCAGGCTCTCTTGTTTCGCAGATATAGGGAGACTATAATTTTAACGCAATTATTTTGTTTTTACAGGTAATGTACGAGCAACACGATGAAGTTTTTATGACCCGTAAAAGGTAGAAAATCGCATATCATTGTCTTAAGTAGATTGACCAATTATATCATTCTACAAAGATAAACGTTGTTATTTTAACTTCCGGATCGCACTGCAGATGTGCGACGACCCATTTGCGACGCGATGGGCAAGTCTGCCCACTGCGTCGTGGGTCCTGGGTTCAATTCCAAGCAGGAGTAAAATTTTATTTCTCAACGGACAATAGTGATTCTGGTTTTGGGTGTGATTGTGTGTGTGATATGTAAATGTTGCCTCGATACAAGTATTTGAACTTGGTATTCATTGTGCGAACCGCAAAGGAATGGAACACCTTGCCTGAGTTTGTGTTTCCTGATGAGTACAATATGGGAGTCTTCAAGTCGCGAGTGTAGGTATCTTCTAGGTAAGCTTGTTCCATCGTCGACTGCATCGTCGCTTACCATCAGGAGAGGTGGTGGTTAAAAGATTTCCTATACTGAATAAAAAAAAAAGTATGGGGCTGTATCTTAGTGTAAATGCGTTTGTTTGTTATTTATGAGCGTGTCGCTTACCATTAGACAAGCGTCTCCTCTATTACGTTAACACGTCAAAAGAGGCTTTCAAAAAAGGGTAATTGCAATCTGCCGTAAGGCAGAATAAAAAATAATAGTAATACTTGTTGCGATATATTTCTTAAACGTTATGTAGCCAAGTACATATCCAGACTTCAGTCCCAGAACTGGAACCGTATAACTTTAATAATCAACAAACATTACAACTTGATAATTCAATAACATTAGCAAATAGTACAATACCTCCAGGACATCACAATATTATATAGGCCTAAACAAGCATGTAAGGTAAATAGGTTTGATTATTCCTATAATTTCCCCTGGGACGTTCACTAACTATCAAATTTAAGTCTGTATACCTACCTATGATAGCATATTACCGAGCTAATTTATTTAAACACCTCATATTTCCAACGAAGTAAATTTCTTCGTTCCTCTAATAAATTAATTTTGAGATAGGTAGTCGCTAATTAGTAATTATTGCAAGGTACTCGGCCGTTAAAGCCTCTTTTATAGTTCACGGAGTACGAGTTTAAATTTGGAATTTGGTATCGATGGTGAAGTTGATTATTTTGAGGTGAAAGATTAAACAAAAAATTCCAATACAGGTATACAATACACTTTAATGGGAATATTTTTTCCAAGTCCATGCGTAGTAATTTATAACCCCTTGACGCAAAAAGCAGAGTTGGTATAAGTTTAATGGGTGTATCTGTCTATATCCCATCGTAGCTCCCACACGGCTAGACCTATTCTAATTTAGTTTTTTTTTGTTTAAAATCTAACCTGATTAAGATTACTCTTAGCAAGGTGAAAATAGGTGCAGCTGTTTGTCACTTAGAGCATCAGGTATATTTTTATTTGCCAATTATGTAATCAATGAAGCCACAACTAATTCAAGGGAAAAGCATATTCCCTACTCTGTGAAACAAAGGTACGTTTTTTATTTTCAAAATACTTGTATCAAATAGTAAAATATTAGTCTAAAGGCTACGTTATAGCAGTTTTTGATTTTTGTCAAAATTCACGCAGTACCACATGATATAATAGTTTATAGTCCATAGTCTAAAACTATTTAATATTACTACTTCACCAAACTTTTTCGTACATTTGACAATAACCTTTACGTTTTATATATTTTGTAAAAAAAAAGGTTATATCTAATGGCGCTAATAAAGAAAATGTTCTTTTAGATTTTCTATAAGAAATGCCTTTCTTCAAGAGAACGATGCGACGCTGGACCTCGTTCTATTTGCCATCAAATTATACGTACGTACTTAATAAAATAGGCAATAAAGAAAAGATTCTCAGAGAGAAAGCTTACTTTTGCTGAAACAGACAAGACTTTTACCATCTTTTTAAATATAGTACTTTTTTAAGTGGCTCAGAAATCTCTGTTATTTTAATTGTCTGTCTCGGCAGTTACTTAAATTAATTTATTAGTCTGTGAACATCATTTTAAACTTAATTTTAGGGTAGGTTAAGTTAGTTATTGTTTTGCTTTTGTTGCTGATTCTAAAACCTAAATTTAGAAGAACAAACACAAGTTTCTTGTTCTGGCATTTGCTTTTTGTTATCTTTTATATGATTTGTAATTATGATTTCAATAAAAACTTTCCTTATATCAAACAGGATTGAGAAATTTTGTCACTAAGAACTCAAATTTAACAGTTAACTCCTGCATCGAAACTAGGACGCAAAGACAGATTCTTCTCTGTCCGCCAACGGTGAGGAATGTATATTAGTTGTGGCCAGGAGCTAAGCGTCAATCAAAATAGATTCATCCTTTTCCAGAGACTTGAACAAATTTTGTCAAAATCTGTACAGTTGATAAAGGAACCCTCGTTTCAAACTCACAATTTACATACACACACATAGATTAGTTACTGTATCAGATCAATGTACCTATTTCACACACTCGCATAATAGTATATGCGAATAGATACGGAAGCAAGATATTCTACCTATAAAATATATCTAATATGTCTTTGAAATAGTATCTTTGGTATCTAAAGATCTAACTAAGTTTTTCGACGAGAGTGGCGGTTGAAGTTTTAGTTTTAAAAATGATTTATATTACAAACTTTTAAGCGAAGAAGCACTTATAAGCTTCTCTGGTAAAAAGTTCGGATCAATATTTCTTAATAACGAGCTATTTATACGTTTAAATTAAATCTGCTATTCGGTTACCTACAGTTTAATCCATGGGGCTGCCGAGGGTAATTTGAAGTTAGCTAACATGCATTATGTGTTTGCTACGGTCGGGAATGGCCCAATTTGTACACCTATTATTAGCCCTTACTTTACTCAGCTTAAAGTTATTCTGACATTGTAAGGTAATTAAACCAATCTAAATATATATAACTCAAAGGTGACCGACTGACTGACTGACATAGTGATATATCAACGCACAACCCACTGGACGAATCGGGCTGAAATTTGGCATGCAGGTAGATGTTATGACGTAGGCATCCGCTAAGAAAGGATTTTGATTAATTCTACCCCCAAGGGGATAAAATAGGGGATGAAAGTTTGTTGTACTTCTTAACGCGAGCGAAGCCGCGGGCAAAAGCTAGTATTAATATATAATAAACTTATTTACATTCGCTAAATTCGCGTTACTTAACTAAGGGTTAGAAGGGTTATATCATATAGTATGTAGGTAGTATTTATTTAAAACTATCGTGACTTCAATAAGTACCATTATATTCTATTCTATACAATAATATACAATCTGTAACGAAATATAAAAATAAACAGTTTTATTTTATATCGGAATCTAAATAAAAAGACAAACTAAACAACTATTTAGGGATGCAATAAATATAATTATAATATTATCAATATATATGAGTTTCAATTTCAATATACTTACTTTAGAACATGGAGGTTAGCAACAAATCTTGGCACACGTATTGCATTAATTTAAATACTTTATAACACAATTGTTAACAATATAAGTACTGAGTGGGAAACCTTAAAAGAACTAAATCATGTGAACTAGTTTAATGATAGTTAGATAGACTGTAGCAAAAGGACACATGAACAAAGCGTCTTCCTCTAATATATAAAGACTATACGATGTGTTAATGGCCATATTCTTAGTCATAGCAATATAACAGTTTATGTTAAAGTTAAATTACTGATCAGCTATATTTTGGCTTGTTTGTAATTAAAATTGGAAATTTTGTAAGAGGTACTCTAGAAGTAAAAATATAATAATCCTAAACCCGAGGCAAGCCTGTATCTTCAGCCTTTATATTTACTCAGCCTTCATTTTTATTGCAACTGTATACTTATACTACTAACTGTATATGTATGTTAACACTTTGACTTTTTGTTTGAATATTCGATTTCTCTAGTTATTTGCATAGCAATCAATTTAAAAATAATTAATTGAAAAGATGCAGTAGTGATGTAGCCAAGGTTTTGTAGCAATAAAAAGGTTAACAACAGCTATTCTTTTAGTTCGTGTTGCTCATTCACTTCAGTGTTGCTCAAACCCTCATCCATCTTCAGGTGCAAACTATTCTTTACCCCTTTTTTTACTATACGTTGTAAAAAAAAACAGGGTGTGTCGTAAAGACACACGTTAGAAGTGAAACTTTTGTATAACTGACATATAACAGACGCTTTTCAGCAACCTATCAAAAATGTTTATTGCTTCTAGCCCACTATGCAAGCAGGCTTAAAAAATCATCCACTGTTAAAAATAATGCTCCTCCACCAAATGTATATGTCAATTTGATAAAAGGTGAAACATTGTTAGAGAATTCGTATAAATTACGTAGCTACCAAATTATGTACGAGGTAGGTACGGTAATGTTAATCTTTTCATATGTATTCTACTAGCCGTGCCCCACGGCTTCGCCTGCAATTTTCAAGTTAAAAAGTGGGCTATAGCTATGTACATTCCAAATTTCATCTAAATTCGTTCAGCTTTTAAAGCGTGAAGAGGGAACCAACATACTTATATACTCACTTACACACAAACTTTCGAAATTATAATATTAGTAGGTCTGTACGATATTTATATTTAAATTACGAGAACGCTTAAATTTACCTTATTGTTTTTTTTTTTCAAAGAGTTTAATAGTTATATTTATTGACGATATCTACTGTTTAGATTATAATTTAACACAAGCAAAAGCTATAAAAAAAACCGAATTCACCGCTTTATCTTCGGAACCTTGATCAGATTGAATGTATTAAACACGCATTATTGACGATAACTCAGAAAATACTGATCAGATCTTGATCAAATTTAAATTAATTAACAGCTTTCAAACAAAAAACAAATTTTCAAAATCGTTTCACGTGGAAAGAAGTTATGAGGTACGGTACACAAATAAAAAAATACAGTCGATTTGAGTACCTCCTTTTTTGAAGTCAGTAGAAAACGAAACTATACGGTAACATTGTCAAATTAGGTTGTGTCGTTTAGAAATATTAATACGCATAATACCTTCTTAATCAAAGGGACATTCACCATAACTTAAGCTTAGGCTTTTCAGGATCCAACCTTCTAAATATAGACCGCCCTTTGTACTGTTATGTTATGTTTAAGTTTCCTTTGTAAGTGTTCTTTATTAGTGTGCAAATAAAGCATATCTATAAGTCTATCTATACATAAGTAAATATATTTCACCATCGAAAGCTATTACTAAACATAGGTTCCATAAGCTGTTAAATAAAGAGAAAAGTACCTAATAAATAATTTGTGAACAAATAATAAAGCATTGGCTAAATCATGCATGAAAAATATGTAGGTATGCAAATGTAGCCATAGTACATGTGCCTATATATATGCTATAATGTATATGCGTACACATTTCTATAAATTCTACTTCTAATACAGAGGTAGATTGAAACTGCAAACAAATTTATAAAATTAAACGTTTATTTCTATTTATAGACAACGTTCAGACAAAGGAAAGCACAGTCAATATCGACGGTCAGCACATGACGTAGTTTGCAGTGGACAAACACTATACGCCGGTAAATTTCATAATATTACTAGCTGCGCCCCGCGGTTTTACCCGCGTTGATAATGATGAAAAGTGATGATGATGATGATGATGAAAAATAGATGTTGGCCGATTCTCATAGATACCGGATAAGCACAAAAAATTTCATCAAAATCGGTCAAGCCGTTTCGGAGGAGTATGGCAACGAAAACTGTGACACGAGAATTTTATATATTAGATATATACAGTGCTCTTCGGTGAAGCTTTAGAGAGCGTGTTGGTTCTAATATACGACAATATGATATGTTTTCTACCGACTTCTCAAAAAGGTTGAATGTATATATATAATATATATTATGTATCTTACCTCATAAATTCGTTTCACGTGAACAGATTTTGAATTTTTATTTTGTTTGTAAGATGTTGCTTTCTAATTGGTCCCATTTAAATTTGATCAAGATCTGATCAGTAGTTCTTGAAATATCGTCAATAATGCGTGTTTAGTACATCTAATCTGATCAAAGTTCCGAAGATAAAGCGGTGAAGTCGGGTTTTTTAAGCTTTGCTTGCGTTTAATTATTTTATTTAAGTATAAAGCATGATTCATATTTTGATGATATCTCATATTTAGAACTAATAGCAATAGGCGCGAAACTTTGTTCCATCTTAAACGGGCTAACATTGTGAATCAAATCCTACCTTTGCTAAATATAACTATGAATAGCAATGAGTTTCGTATAGTTTTTGCTTTGAAAAGTTTGAAGGGTTTCTGAATGTAGTAGAAAACATTCCATAAGCTTCGAAAAGGTTATACGATAGAGGATAGTTACTGTCCTATTCCATTCAATGTATGTATAAATCGAAAAACTCATAAACATACGTTCACTAACCTGGATTTATGTAAACAGTATCATTGTTTACATAAAATATAAATCATTATTACCTATCTTATATTAGCTCCACTTCTATGGACCAATCCTACTAATATTATAAACCCGAAAGTTTGTGTGTAAGTATGTAAGTATGTTTGTTCCCTCTTCACGCTTTAACGGCTGAACGGATTTGGATGAAATTTGGAATGTACATAGATTATACCTAGGATTAACACATAGGCTACTTTTTAACTTGATAATAGCGGGCGAAGCCGCGGGGAACGGCTAGTGAGGAATAAATAAGGATAGTCGATTTTAACTTGCTTTTTACTGCTTTGCGTTGGCTTAGTTGAGCGCACATTCGCCTTCTAAGCAGGGGGGGGGTATCGGGTTCAGTTCCCCGCGGGAACACAATTTTGATCCGAAAAAATAATTTGGGTTTCTATTTCTGATAGTGATTGTGTGTGATGTGAATGTTTCCGGCAACCACAACACAAGTCATCGAACTTAGTGTGGGGCTGTGATTGTGAAAATTTCCGAAAATGTATAAATTTCAATTTTATAAAATTATATCAATTTGGTTTTTGTTTGACGTCATAGTAGTTATAAATTCGTAACAGCTACTAAAAAATATCTTCCATCCAAATTGTAGTTGAAATGTCAAGTACAAACAGCAATCACAAATAGTCAACAAAAAACATTTATTCTCAATCAAAAAACCACTTACTAAAAGCCTATATTTGATTCGATTAACAAAACTCCAGTTTCGTATATTTCGTATGCAATGAAGGGTAAATATGTTCGTATCAACGTACCTAGTTGAATATTTTGCTCCCAAAAAATAATTTGTGTTTCTATTTCTGATAGTGATTGTGTGTGATGTGAATGTTTCCGGCAACTACAACACAAGTCATCGAACTTAGTGTGGGGCTGTGATTGTGAAAGTTTCTTAAAGTGTTTAAAATTTCAATTTTATAAAATTATATCAATTTGGTTTTTGTTTGACGTCATAGTAGTTATAAATTCGTAACAGCTACTAAAAAATATCTTCCATCCAAATTGTAGTTGAAATGTCAAGTACAAACAGCAATCACAAATAGTCAACATTTATTCTCAATCAAAAAACCACTTACTAAAAGCCTATACCTATTTGATTCTATTAACAAAACTCCAGTTTCGTATATTTCGTATGCAATGAAGGGTAAATATGTTCGTATCAACGTTCCTAGTTGAATAAATTGCGAGGCTATGAGTGTGAATATCCCTGGATATGAAATAGATCTAAATCCTCCGTCTTTGCTAACTATGAAAGTTGGAACTTCGATAGTCTTGTATATAGAATACGCTAATGGTATCTTTGATATTATTATAGCCAGCCTAAGCACGTATTTTTTCTATACTAATAAGCTATATATTGGCAGAGAACTGTGTAAGTGGGGCCCTACATACCTTTATGAACAGTTAGAAAGTATCTAAATCGGCAAGATGGCTTATCCTTAGAAGGGTGCTAGTGCCCACACTTATGTATGGTAGTGAGTGTTAGGTCAGGCAGCAAAAAGCATGAAAGTAAGGTAAATGCCGTGGAAATGAGAGGGCTAAGAAGTATACTCTGACGGACAAAGTGAGGAACATTGTAATAAGAGAAGATTGCGGCGTGGTAGACGATGTAGTGACAAAGATTGAGAAAGGGATTCTTAGATGGTTTGGACATGTAGAGAGAATGGACGAAATAGATTGACGAAGCCGATTTATAAGTCAAGTATGCATGGGAAAGTTGTTAAATGTTGATCTGGGCAAACGTACCAATTCCAGGTCGAAAACGTCGTAAAGAAAGACCAGGCAAAAGTGCTCGCAACCAACGAGCATGTATGAAAAGACTCATGAATGTAGGAGAAGGATCGTAGCAGGTGGAGAGATGTGGTCTCTGCCTGGTCAATAGGAAAGAGGCGTGGTTATATATATGTAATAAGCTGTGTACAGTTCTTTTGTAAGACTCTGATTAAAACGGACTATTGAATATTGATTTTTAGTCTCATTGTGAAAACACAAAGGGCATTCTCTATAGAGACAGCTAACGAGTTGAAGTACCAGTAATAATTTTATAGGACAGCCAATGAGGCAATTACAGCCGGTAGCGGAATTCGACTTCTCCTCTGGAATAGATAGTGATCTCGGACACTAGTGGTAATTCTGTGGCAAGGTCCGAAATCAATTATATTTGAGCAATGATATCGAAGCTAAAGTACCTAAGGGCTGACGTATCTATCTTTATGATGTGGAGCTAATTATACTATGCAAGATATATAATAAAACTGATATTAGGTTCGAATGTTTGAGTGAATGTGTGTGAGTTTGTATGAAGCGAGATTTGTCCGTAACGATAACGTAACGTGTTGGATAAAATTTGTTATGTAGACATAGCCTAGAGTAGGTACAAAATAGAACATAACTGGCGGTGTTCAGCTAGTTATCCACATGGCTGAAGAAAGCCTACTAAAGTTTTACCGTTTTCGCATAATTTTTTGTTTTATAAAAGTAGGTTGCCTATCAGAATGTAGGTCTAAATTTATAAAGTTTATTATATTATTTGTTGCTTTTAATTTGGGCTATATTAGTTCGTTTGCCCTGAACTTAGATCTCGCGACTATATTTTTCCTAATAGAGAAAACCTTTTGACGTTAATTGCTTATAACTTCTTTCCTTTATAATAATTGTTTGATTTCTGTATTTGTTTTCGCTTTCACACTCACAGCCCCACACTGAGTTCGATTACTTGTTTTCCTTGAGGAGAAAACTTATGTTCCCGCCGGGAATCGAACCCGATACCCCCGCTTAGAAGACGAGCGCTCACCAAACCAAGCCCGCTTCGGCCGTTTAGCCAATGGGCAATACAAAGCAGTATATACGGGTATTATACGTAAGTTTCTGTTTTAAATGTAAAACCGTTTTTGAGTTAGAACCCGGGACAAAATAGGTCTAAAACAGTAACTTTGGTGGCCTACCAAATAGATAATTGTAAACATTTTTTTTTCTAAAACCGGTTTTGTACTCTATTTGCCGAGTTCTTTGCAACAGCACCCCACAACGGTATATTTTTATTAAGCATTTTGCTCCCCACTTTCGTGTATCAGTGTAGTCAATGTTTTCATTTATATCATTTTAACTGTAATTTCTGGCTTAGCGCTAGCTTTACATATTATCTGAGAACTTGAAGTTATTCACTTGTATGATCTAGACGCCAGATGCTTCTGACAGACGAACGGACGGATGGACATAGTGCCGAGTCACCCAAGTTATATTAGAGATCTAGCTTCGCTCGATCAATTAGTACGTAGTTTATTACTACTACCGGGTACAATGCGGTCACGAATCCCAACAAATAATAATGTTGAAACCCTTTGTAAATAAACAACAACAAACGAAACAACTTTCGATTGTGGCTCGCTATTCGGTCTTTGATTTTGTTCGTTTCTGGAAACTAAATTAATTGAATTTGTTCGTTGGCATTCATCTTTTGAAGTAAATCGGTTATTAGGTTTATCTTTTGTTTGCATAAAAACCACCTACGGAGCACGCCATTTTGTCAATCAGCTGAACCCTCCGGCTATTCTAGCTGTTTCGTATTTCTTTTTGAAATCCCTGCTTTTTTATACAAACAAAAATATTGAACAGTTTGTAAGGATTTTTAGTATAATAATTAATCTTGTCTTTGTCTGATCTGCTCAAAATAATTTCTCACATGTATTCCTGCTTACGTTACTTAGTAAAATTACCTAAGAGATCTAACTTTATACTTGCTTTTCGTATGGACTAGTGAGCAATAGCCCTTGTTTAAGGATTTTATTGCGTGAAGCCATAACGACTTTGTATTACGACTATTACGATCAAGACCGATGGCTTAACGTGGTCTCCTGGTAACAATGAATTGGAAATATTAACGGTTACCCATCGAAGCACCGGCCTTATTTAATTGAACATTGTTTATGTCAATTGTTAATCAATACGATCGATCGAGCTGACCTTACTGCTAGTGTAACTAACCAAACTTTATGAACGTATAATTGATCGAGCGAAACGAGATCTCTAAGTTGACTTGGGTCGTTTAGCACTTTGTCTGTCCGTCTGTCTGTCAGAGGCATCTAGCGTCTAAATTATATGAGCCCATGACTTCAAATTCTCATAGAATATATAAATCTACGGCCCAAAGCCAGAAATGACGTATAAAAGATAAATTATATAAAAGAAAATATGTGGGGAGCAAAGTATTTTTCATTTTTTTATCTACCCTTGTGTGGTATCGTTGAAAAGAGCTTTTAAAGTAGAGTACGAAACCGGTTTTAAAAAAATATCTGTATCTCAAAAACGGCATCACGCTGAACGTTGAAACTTACGTATAATATCTGTTATATCCTGTACTTTAACAACAAATACATAAACTAAGCAATTATTATGTAGAAAAAAAGTTATAAGCAATTAACCTCAAAAGTTTTTCTCTGCGGGGCTAAATGAAGGCGCAAGATCTTAGTTCGGCGCGAAAGACTAGAATTAGTACTTATATGTAAGTTCATATTTCTTACTTAAAATTTACGTTAACAACGAGCATTACCTTGTTACCGGAGGGATGGAAATGCGCTATCACAAGTGTAAAGCCCATCGCGACTTTTTACGGATACTGGCTCGTAGCCAAAGCGCAGACAATGCTGTTATACTCGTAATATTGTACATTACTGTTACAACGTAGTCATTTTTATAGGCAAATGAGGCACGAACATTTAACAACACTCAGTTAAACACGCATTTACCTATTTAACTGAGGCTTAGCTTGAGATTACTCAAGCTAAGCATTAGAGTTCGTCTTTTCTGGTATCCGATTACGTCTGTCCTATACCTGACGATTCTAGTACGTGTAGGACCAATTGTTTGCCTCTAAGCCATTACAAAAAGACATGAACGGCATGCTCGCTCTGTATCTGGATATACATCTATTCTATGACAAAGTGTATCTATCTATCCTTTTCATAAAGTGTTGCCTTCCTTAACTATATACTATGTAACGAATTGAATTAGTTTGTTATTTACATGCATCAATTATTATTATTTTTTTTTTTTATGCCAGAAACCGAAACTATCTAAATTCTAAATTTGGTGGTAAAAAACGTTCACACACACTCACCTTCGCATTTATAATAGATAGATTACGGGTTTGAAAAAGTGTACTGAAATAGTATGTAGGTATTTAACATTCTAGGTAGTAGGTAACTGTAATAAAGTCACTGACGTAAGGTAGCAAGCCTTTCGGTATTTTACCGTTTATATTTTTGAGAGTGTTCGCAGTTACATGATTTTATTCCCCCATGCCCTTTTTACCTCCTAACAACAAGACAAACTGTCAAACGTCATCTTTATATGGTTGACATACCTCCGGTTCACTCGAAGCCTTTTGGTTATTCGTTTATCATCCCATCAGCGAGGGAGTGGAACTCATTGCCTGCGTTTTTCATTAAACATAAACATAAACGCTTTCGCACTCACAGCCCCACACTAAGTTCACATCACACATACAATCACAACCAGAACCAGAAACACAAATTTTCCTTGGGGAGAATAGTGTTGTTTCTACCGAGAATCGAACCCGATACCCCTGCTTAAAAGGCGAACGCTCACCTAACTAAGCCAACGAGCAGTTCATTTGTTTTTTATTTGTTTCCTGAACGGTACAATCTGGGTGTCTTTAAGTCTAGAGTGAATAGGTATCTTCTAAGCAAGCATGTTACATCTTCGGCCGCATCTTCACTTGCCATCAGAGGAGATAGTGGTCAAATGCTTGCCTAACCAATATAAAAAAACTGTATTGCCTAACTCTACGTCGAATTCAATAGATAAAAAAAAACAAGTAAAGATCTATTATTTATTTGATGTTCTAGTTCCACCATATTTGTTTACACATTTATTAATAATTAATTTATGTCTTTGGTGACGACCCAGTTGGCGCAGTGGACAGGTGTCCGCCCTCTCCGCCGTGGGTCCTAGGTTCGATTCCCGGCAGGAGCACAAATCCCTCCTAAGGGATATTTGTGCTTCTGGTTCTGGGTGTAATATGTGTTTGATGTGAATGTTTCCGGCACCCACGATACAAGTATTTTAACTTAGTGTGGGGCTGTGAGTGTGAATGCGTTTTCGTTTGTTTTTGTTTCTATGCTTACTATGACCTACATGATATGCATATACATAAATAGTTGTATCACTTCTGCAAATAAAAAACATAAAGCCAAGCTCAGTTAGTGACAGCATTACAAACATAAAACGCGACATGGACATGTAACCAATTTATGTGATAATTTTCTCCAGTCACATCCCAATCCGCAAAAGCATCGAGCTTTTTCGAAACTTTTTTTGGTAATACATTGGCTTTGCCGACCAATTTCAATCCAATTTACATTTCAATCGGGAGCTTCATGTAAAAACATGAGCTGCAGAGAGCATGCCGGATCGGCTGCCTATGAAGTAATGTAGCCGTTCGCTCGCTATTCATGCTCTATGATTTTGCACGTTTACGAAAAACCGTAATTTACACGGAGACACAAAGTACCGAGGGAGCTATAAATATTTCGCACGAACACTTGCAACGAAGCCTTTGATATTCTCGAGCGTGCAAATGATACGACCGTTCCCTCTCATACTGAATTAGCATTACATTTTACACCTACTGTTTACCTTTTACCTCTTACTTTGTATATTTTGCGATGTAATCATACACATACACATTCACAATTAAGTAATATTAACATGATATTTAATATATTACTTAATTGTGAATCTGTAACAAAAGGTTTTTAAAATTGTTGGATGGATTTGGTTCAAATTCGGTAGCAGCAGTACCATTCGATTTTCAATCAACACAGAAACTCTTCCTTAAAACATCAGAGAAAAAGTAGGATTGGTAAATCTAAGTCACGCCTAATTTAATCAAATAATAATGAGCATCTTATTATGTAAAATTTATTTTACTCATGTTGATACAGCTGGGTTTCATACTAAAATTATCTCCAACAAAATAGTTAGTTACAAAAACTTCGCGTAAACTCAAAACAAGCTGAAGCTTCTGGGGTATTGGAACTTAAACATGCATGAAGAAAATACGTAGCGGGATCTTTCGTTATGCATTTTGTGGGTGCCCGTCAACTGCAAAAGTTATCCAAAAAATTTACTCAATTTGCAACCTTGTGTCCATGTAACAAAGTTTACTGTGGATCTTGTGTTGCATTTTATGTGAACATCGGTTGAAGATGAAGTTGCTAAGCGCAAGCCCCCGGCGTGTGCTGCAACTACTTTTACTCGACCACAACATTGGTCCCTGTGGAGCAAAACATGCTTGATAAACTCGATTGTAGTATCGATGTTTCTTGCACTATTTCATATTTTTATATTCGCTTTTGACATGTCACGTAAATTTTTACAAGCTGTTATTTGGTTTGCCTGTCCCGTTATCTGTCGGTCTGTAATCAAATCTTGCAGCTAAATTAGACCTACTTTCCGGCGTCTGATTGGACTCAAATTTGGTGTAAGTACTTATGTTTCTTAGGTGTTGTGATGTAACAATACAATCGTATGGTACTATGGACCTGGTCTGATGATGGAGACGGATGATGACCATAGGAACGTCTGAACTAAACAAGATAAACCCATCGAGTTTCGGCTCGTTTTATTCATCTTGACAAGTTCTAATAATAAAATGGTATATAAAAGATATGCACTATAGTTCAACAACATTATACATTTCTAAAGTCATTAAGTATGAATTATATCCCACCTAGGCACCATACATAAGTGAAAGTGACTCCCACAAATTTTTTACTTTAACTTCCACACTAGGGGAGACTCCGGTGTTATGGAAGGTTTTTATGACATTTATATTATTTGTGGAAATTAAAGGGCTAAGAAATATAGCTGGAGTGACTCCGATGGACAAAGTGAGGAATATTGTGATTAGGGAAGATTGCGGCGTGGTAGTGACAAAGATTGAGAAAGGGATGCTTAGATGGTTTAGACATGTAGAGAGTATGTATTTAATCCATCCAACGATTTCCAAAATACCTTTTTGCACATGTACAATTAAGTAATATTTATGTTAATTAACATGATATTTAATATATCATGTTAATACTAGCCGTGCTCCGCGGCTTCGCCCGCTATTATTAAGTTAAAAATTAGCCTTTGTTAATCCTAGGTATAAGCTATGTACATTCCAAATTTCATCGAAATCCGTTCAGCCGTTAAAGCGTGAAGAGGGAACAAACATACTTACACACTTACACACAAACTTTCGGATTTATAATATTAGTAATATTCACAGTAATATGAAAAGATAAAGACAATTTAAATTAATTATTTAACTGTGTGATAGCAAAATGATATCATTTGACATTCGTGTGCCGATGGGAGATGTCACGACTTGTAAAATATAAACTGCATAGCAAAAAGTTATGACTAATAATAGGTAGGTACTGCACCGACAAGCTTCATTATTATGTAGAGTACGCAGACATCTCGTACTTTTCGCGGATTATGTTAATTCCGACTTCGTAATTTGCATAATCTGTTTAAAAATAATAAAATTCCAACTAGCTCCACGTTAATATTCACCGTTCGCTTATCGCGTCAACACTCGCTGAAGCATTTAGATCTCTCTCACTTGGGAATTATCTATTGGAAGCTAACTAGACGAAATAATTTCTACGTTTAGTATAGAATTTGCCTATTTTAGTGAAAATAAATAAGATGATGTTGAAGGTTGAGTTCTGTTAAAGTATTTATATGATAGCTTCGTTATTGAGAATATAATACATGTTTCTCAAACTATTATTATTAGTTTGAGCTTATTATTTACTAGCCTTGCCCCGCGACTTCGCCCGCTATTATCAAGTTAAAAAGTAGCCTATGTGTTAATCCTAGGTATAATCTATGTACCTACATTCTAAATTTCATCTAAATCCGTTCAGCCGTTAAAGCGTGAAGACGGAACAAACATACATACACACTAACACACAAAGTTTCGGATTTATAATGTTAGTAGGATCATCGTCATAATATATCATTTAGGATATAATAAATGTTTCACAAATTATTATTTTTAGTTTGTAGTGGTGACCGAATTTATGCGGCATTTTTTGAACTCTCACTCTGCTAAATTATCTCAATTCGGAAAATAATTTTCACAATTCTGTACATTACTCGTATACCGTTCCATGACTAAATCTCAAACTTTACAGACTGAGAAATTATCCGCATTCCATGTTTAACATAACGAAAAAGATTGGAATTTGAAACTCAAGTGTATATATAACGGTTCTAAGTTTATGAAATATAATTTATTATTAAAACATTTTTTTTTAATGTTGAACATCGAAATTGTACAAACGTGTACTGAATCTTTGATATCGAGTACAAGGCATGCAGATAGCTGCAGAATCGTTACACATACCTCTTACACAATAAACATTGCTCGTCAATAGATACTATTACTAAAAACTAGACGTGCCCCGCGGCTTCACCGGCGTTTATCAAGTTTAAAAGTAGCCTAAGTGTTAATCCTATAGGTATTTATATAAATTTTATCCAAATCCGTTCAGCCGTTGCAGCGTGAAGAGGAAACTAATATACATACACACCTACACATTTACACACAAACTTTCGGATTTATAATACCTATTACTGTGATACCAAGTACCCAGAAATGGTTTGCAACTCCCTAGATACATTAGAACATTGTGTACACAAGTGTCAGTAAATAAAACATTCCCAAAACAAAGTGATATATGGCCGAAATTCTACACCTCCCGGTATATTAGATCTCCCTAAAGCACCCTGCGTGATAAATAAGCTTTCAAGGGCTACTCCTGTATACGTTATGCAAAAAAGGCCATGTCATCTAAAATGCTGGCATTCAGAATGTACGTCGTATGCTATGTAAAATGCGTAGCAATTTTAGAAAATCGTAGCAGTTTCAGTCGTAAAAAAATTAAATAAATAGAAATGGCTATCAAATGAGCTGCCTCATTTCTATTAATTGATCCAGTTTGGACAAAAATGTTTTTCTATGTCCGGATGTTCGGCTGTTCTTCTTCTCCTCTCCAAGTCGCATTGGTCAACCGTTTCTCGTGAATTTTTATGAGCAGGTTCAATAATTGTACAGATTTTTTGTAATGAAAATGTGCACCTTCGTTTTAATCCTCCGGAAACGTAAAAAACATATTAGAGCCATTTCGAAAAATACGGGTGGTCTTCAGCTGACAAACTAGTAATCTCTTGTGGGAAGTCATGGAGTCATCTTTGTTCAAGACACAGTTATAACAATCAGTTGAAATGTTTCGTCATTCCATTTTTTATAGACGCGGGTTGTAATTATGTACCAATGTGATAACGTTCACGTATATTGAATTTCAGTTATATAAGTTATAAGTAGTTATAATAATTAAATTTGGGTTTCACAAATCCTCTAATCGCAGCCAGCGAATACGTCTCCAGGCTTTGTCTACGAGTATGTCTGCGACCGAATACTTGAGAAGTTATTGTTTTCTTGTGTCATGCGGAGATATATCGCTTTGCCTCAAATATGAAAACGCTAGAATTTCACAATTTCGTTTTGCCAACCTCGCAGTCTTCGTCTTCGACCCGTTTTCATTTACATATAGATATTATTGATGCGAATGCGCATTCGTCGATGGAATATCAATGCGAAAATATAAATGTTCATACTAAATCAAATTTAGTAAATATTGACATAGCTATATGCTTAGTTTTTTGTTATAATATGAAGTTTAATTAATCTAGTAAAGCGTAATTTCTGAGTTAAGTTAGTTGCTTCAAAACTTCGCCCTTCAACTTCAAAATAAAACAAGCAAATAACTTCAAATTCTCATTTAATATCTAAATTTTTAATATCTTTGCTTTAGCCAAAAGAAAAGGACATTAAACATTATATACAATAAACATAATTTTTAAATGGAAACTATGGTCAGTAAAAGAAATATAAATAGTTAAAATAGTACCACTTTAAAAATATATACATCGCTCTTATTTATAAACAAAAAACATTTGAGCTGTATTTATATAATTTTATCAGTAATGTTTTAAATGTTTGACCTAATGGTCCAACTCAAATGTATAGTCTTTCGAACAAAACAATAATTTTCTAAATCGGTTGCTTAATGAATAACGGAATTCTGAGATAACATAATTATATAAAAAAAGATACTGACGAATTTGAAACTTCCTCCCTTTTTTGAAATCAGTTAAAAAGAGCTTCCGTGCCGTATGTACCGGAACGACGCTGGTCCTCAGTATTGCGAATACGTTTCTGCCACTTGACCTAAATCCTCCTGCACATATTTATATAACTCCGAGGCCAACTCCACTGCCGTAGTAGCCTAAAGACCGAGTTCGGTCTGGAGAGCCATATTAAGGCAAAGAATTAATGTAAAGAAAAAAAAAGCTAGCGTCGCCGTCTTCTAAATTGATAAGGTCCTCCCTTTTTTTATTCAACATAGGCAAACGTTTGACCACTATCTCACCTGATAGTAAACAACGATGCGGTCGACAATGGAGCACACCTAGATCATGTATATTCACTTGCGACATGAAGACTGCGATATTGTATTTATTAGGAAACACAGACTTAGGTAAAAAGTCCTATATTATATCACAGAGCAAAGATCATCAAAATCGGTTTATTCGTTACGGAGATACGTGGTAACAAACATTCACCCACACAGAAACTTTCGCATTTATAATATTATAGTAAGATGTGAATAACTAAATTTATCATCAACCCAGTATATGTGACGTTCATATAATATATCCCCCGTACTGCAATTGAAAGCTGTTATTTGCTTCGAAATTAATGCTATGTAAACTATATATTAATTTAATAGATATTTAAATAATTGCTCTATATAACGATTCTAGTTAGATTTCATTAATTACCTGGCATCTTAATCATAAAATCATACTGGATTCATTTATGTAGTTCACTCCTCAAAACAAGTATTATTAGATTGCACTATGAAAACTAATCTTTTTTTTTTGCAGTAAAACGTGAGCAGGTAAAGTTAATTTTAGAATTTCATCTCAATTTTGGGATTTTTTAAGTATTTTGGCTTAGCAAATATTTCAGTTGACTGTGGCAACTTGCCACTACTGCCAGACCGCTGTGACCATACTAACGTGACTGCCAAGAAAATTAGCAGCTAGTTATGAGTTCCTGAAGATGCTTATAAACCTGCAAAACAAGCTATTAGTGTTGCTTCTTTTGGTTGATAGTTTTTTTAATCTCTATCACCGATATAAGGTCGCCAGCCGCAAATATTATATCGTTTACATTTTGGTTAAAGTTCGCAGAAATTACACAAGTTAATTCCCCTATGCCCGTTTTACCGTCTAACAACAAGACAACCTGGCAAACGCCATCCATTTATGGTTGAAATACATTCTGTTCGCTCGAAGCGTTTCGCTTTCACGTTTGTCATCCATACTGCGGAGTGGAACTCATTGCCCGCGTCATTGTTCCCCGAACGGTATAATTTGGGAGATTTCAAGTCAAGAGTGAATACGTATCTTCTAGGCAAACATACTACATCTTCTGCCGCATTATCGCTTTCCTTCAGATGAGATAATGGTCAAATGCCTGTCTATTCATCATAAAAAGACAAATATTTAGAGCGTCGTAAACGGAATCCTTTAACTCCAGTTCCCCATATCGTAAAATTGACGTTAAATATCAAGTACCAGCGGATGTTCCGCCACCACAGAACTGAGAGACATGAGAAACCGCCACATTTATCTTAGACAATATGGCGACCGCAGACTGATGTCCCCTTGAAGCCGGGACACTTAATCAGATTTCGCGTGAGAAAGCTGCCTCATTCGTTTCAGTTAAGGTACAGCCGACTTCACATAATGAAAAGATAAAAGAGACATTAGGTTTAATGAGGAGTCCAAGATACGCTTGTCTTGTAGGAGTGTGTCAAACCAAGTTATTCGGCTGCAGCATGATTAGGCAAGGCGTTAGTCTAATACTTTGTTACTTTGAAATGTTTGATTACAACAGCGAGGGAGTGGAACTTCTACCAGCGTCTTTGTTTCTTGTTGACTTTAAAATTTTACCACGCAGTAGTTCAATGTTGAAGCCTTAAAGCATATCTTCTAGATTGTATACTCATCATTTGCTTTAGATTATCTTCTAGGATGCCGCTAGACATGCCTTTTTATCAGAAGACTTATTGGCCAAATGGATGATAATAATATAATTAAGAATAAATAAACAAGTCTCCTACTTCTCGCTCTTTCAGTCAAGGTTCTTTGCTATAGTTATTTTAGGTATATTAAATCTTTAATAAAACATTACAACGAATATTTAAACAACAAAAACTAAAATAAGTATCTATTTGGGTATTATTTTTATCTTGGTGCAGTTCACTGATAGGTAAAAAAAGCTTCATGATCACTCGACCGCTTTGATGTTTTGTTTTCGTTTTTCCCCCTCAATGATTTAATAAATAATAAAATCATAAGGGACATCCGAAAATAAAAAAATTCGTAATAAGTAATTTTATTTGCAAATTGCCACTTTGGATTACTTTCAATAGATGGCGTGGTACGAAGTTTACCGGGTCATCTAGTCATATATAAAAGCTTGTATATAAAAAAAAATACCTGGCTATCACAAAAATGCATGGAATATTTTTATCAAAATTATATCGAAAATGTTTTTAAACCCGTTTTTAAATTCCTAATAGCTGTAACAATACCGCTGTTCAACATTTTTTTCAAATTTACATACAAATAAGTACGTGTCTCGGCAACTCATATAAACGAACCGTTGCTTAATTTTGCTCTCGTGTAGTATCATAAAAACGTTATAAAATATACAATTTGCAGTAAACTCAATTTAATTTTACCAATAAACACGTGAAATTTGGTGTACCTTTATAGAATACTAAATAGTCTTGCGTAGTTTGGTAGACTTCTCCGTATATGTTTATGTCTTTACGAATAACCGCATCGTAAATTTTACGAAGTTTGAAGTAATATTGCTTGGTTATAGCGACGTGTTTGGCAGAATTATGTGTATTTGCATGTCGTATACAGTGCCATCATCAACCACATCTCTTATGATTCCACTGTTGGGTATATGTATCTATAACTATCTCGATAAAATAAGCAAAACATACACATTTAAATCGATCCATATAGATCGATTTATCAGATATCAGAATGAAGCGGCCGATAGACGGGTAGGGGTATAAATTATCAATTGTCTGTTAATCTAAGGTTGAAAAAAATGTTTAGCATAATAATATTTAAATATCATAAGACTGTTCCTGTGTTTTGGCTTTGTTTCCTGAACGTTATTATCTGGGAGTCTTCAAGTTTAGGGTTAATAGATATATTTTAAGCAAGCATGTTAATATATAGATCTTCGGCATTTGATCTTCGTTTGCCATCAGGTGAGATGTTGGTCGAATGATTGTCTTTCTAACATAAAAAAGAGAATAGTTTCACGTTCTTATTATTCTCAGTATAAAATGACATTGTCAGAACTAACATAATTTTTCATATAGTGCCAAACCAAGTATAATGCTTGACAAATAAATTTCCTAAAGCACTTAAGATAATCCCTAAAGATTACTTTCACTGAAAAACCCACTTATCCGTGAGGAGGGAAGTACTTTCGTCCGGAACGGGAATTCACGTGGCATTACATTCAGAGCTCGCAAATATTTACAAGAAACACGAATAACAAACACCACTTCTGTAGAGGCAGTAAGGAAACTATTACAAGTAATACTATAAAATGTTTGTAAATACAAGCTTTTACCAGAACTTATCAAGACGAATCAAACAAGCCCAAACTCGATGTATTTATCTTGTTTAGTTCAGAAGTTCCTATGGCCATCTTCCGTCTCCGTCATCAGACCAGCTCCATGGTACCATATCATTGTATTGTCACGAAAAGTTTTTGAAAGCTATGGTCAAATCGTATTTTCGCGCCAAATCTAAACAATGTATACGTTTTTTTTCTTTCGTAAAAGTAATAAAATATTGATGATATGGATTAATAATGATTTGCTTCAACATTTATTATGTGCAAAAGAATTCCTTATTTAATTCTGACTTTCCCGATAATAAGTTATTTAATCCGGGAATCTTCAAGTCACGAGTGAACAGGTATCTTCTAGACATACTTCATCATTAATCGCATTGTCACTTACCATCAGATAAGATAGTGTCAAATGTCTGCCTTTGACAAATAAAAAAATTAAGGATAAAGTATGGGTTGATTGCTGTTGTACTTTGATTTTTTACCGACTTCCCCAAAAAAGGAGGAGGTACTCAAGTCGACTGTATTGATTTTTATTTTATTTTTTTATGAGTGTTACCTCATATCTTCTTTCCACGTCAACCGATTTCGAATTTTTTTTTTAGTTTCAAAAGATGTTGCTTTCTAATTGGTCCCATTAAAATTTGATCAAGATCTAAACAGTAGTTCTTGAAATATCGTCAATAATGCGTGTTTAGTACATCTAATCTGATCAAAGTTCCGAAGATATAGCGGTGAAGTCGGTTTTTTAAGCTTTGCTTACTTTTTATGGCATAAACTAATAGCTTTTGTTAATAATTAATAATTGACCATATTTTTAATATTTTTTTATATTTAGGAGATAAGCAGCTTAACGCCTGAAAGCGTCACACCTTTTTTATAATACAAAATAGGCAAGCATTTGAGCACAATCTCACCAGATGGACAATGATGATGCGGCCGAAGATGTGACACCTGTTAATAACACTGCAGTGCCCATACTGCTCAAATCCAGCCTAGTAGCGACGTTTCGTAGGCCTCGCTGAGCATCCGTAAACCCGAGTGCACACTGGCAAATGGTACCGGTTCCTGGCCGGTAGCCAAAATCGGCCTGCACGCTGGCCGCCCACGTAAACTGGCAAAAACTGCCGTGTTTAATACTAACAGCACTATCTGTTCCGGCCACTTTTGCACGTATTTTTCTTTATATTGCTTAGCACATGCGTTCAATTGACACTTAAAATTTAAGCGGACTGTATCGGTGCTTGGTGCTACAAAATTCAGAGTTGAAAATTCACGTTGCTGCAAAAAGTTGGAACAATATTTAAGTACGGCGGTCGAACGCTGGCTGAATATAATGATAGTTATTTTGGGGTTATAGGTACACTGTTATTTAGGTATACTTGATTTATATGTATGTAGTTGTATGAATTAGTTTCAAGAATACTTTTTCTTTTGAAAATTCTTTTTTTATTTGGACAAAATCTTAACTAATTTGTAACACTCCATGTACTTATAACTAGCTATAGTAATAGTAGGAACACTATGTTTGAAAGTTAAAGTGATAAAGTGAATATGCGTTATTTACTTGTTTCTAGTCTTATATAAAAATAATCAAACAAATAAACACCGTCACACTCACAACCCCAAGTTCCAAAGGCTTGGTGTGCAGGAAATATTCATGACAAAAAAAATTGCACCCGGAATTTGAAGCACAAATTTATCTCAGGAAGAAAATCTTGCGTGTGCCGGGACTCGAACCCAGGACCAGCTTTTAAGAAAGTAAGCGTTTTACTGATTGCGCTACACTTGACAACAGGGTCGTCATACAGTATACATTTGATTAATGTTATAATTATGTTTTAAACCGATTCCATACTCACAATCCCATATTAAGTTTGATGACTCGTGTCGTGGGTGCCGGAATAATTCAGATCAACACTCATTCACCTCAGAACAAGTACCACGTATTTTCCTTGGTGTGAAAACTCGTGTTCCCACCAAGAATCGAACCCGATACCCGCTGTTTAGGAGGCGGACGTGCACCTAAGTATAACTAAGCCAAAGGGCTGTTTGAAATAAATAAAAATACGTTTATTTAGTCCGTATACATTTTTTGGCGGCACAAAGAGATTATAAAATGCTGACTGGTTAAAACAACATTCATATGTTGTTTTAAAAGTTTTGTAAGGTACTTTCATAAGTACCTTAAGAAACTTAGTCCCCAACAGTAGGTCTCGTGAAAGCTTGTTGGGAATTGTTGGGTTACAGTAACCGATCCGTTTTTTTTAACATATAATATAATTTATACTGAGATACTTAGTGCATGTATGTTCTGTTTATTACCGACTTCAATAAAGGAGGAGGTACTATGGTGGACTATGTATTTTTTTATGTATGTTCACCTATTTCTCCCCCATTTGTGGATCGATTCTCAACATATTTTTTTTTGCTTGTTTTTATACTTGGTGGTCATATAAATTTTATCGAAATCGATCAAGCCAAAACCAAAATATAAGCGGTGAAGTCGGTTTTTTAAGTTTTGTTTACGTTTAAATTATTCATATTAATAGTTCTCCTTATAATGTATATTACTATTAATCGAATGGTGCCAGCAAATTTTCTGTATCAATGTAGTTTAGGTGAATAGAATTCATATCCAGAATCAAATATAAATATCACGTAGTTACTTAAGTACCACTTTAGTTATCAATGGTCGCTTGATCCATTTTTTGTAACCTAGCTTGACCTAACACAGAAATTTCAACGACATTGAATTATCAAGGTGATCTAGATTAGGTTGCTTTAATAACTGAATTCATCTGATCCTATGCTGAAATATTTAGTAGGCTCGGTTAAAGTTCAATTTTCAATTCCAATTAACTAAAGCCTAGCATAAATACCGGTCTCTCGGGAATGGTATTTAGTTCCATTCTAATACCGATGATGATAGATATTTTAATCTAAGGTATATTTATTTTTAAACTAATTTATTTATATATTCCAAATTTCCAACATTTTAGTTGATTTGAGTACAATTAGCTTTAACATTGGTATTCCAATTGCGTCTATGATAACGGTTTCATTTATATATGCTGATTAGGTATATTCGTATCAATATTATTAAAATTTTGATGATATAGAATTAAATATTGGGCATTTCCAGATTGCACCACTGCTTTTGGGTACATATTGACTTTTACTATTTATAGCTTTAGACTATCGGCTTACAAAATTTTACCAAAATCAGCATCTGTTGTCTCTGAACATATTTTACACACAAACTTTTGGATTTATAACATTAGTGTGATATGCTAGAAAAAAAAACAAAAAGAATATTAAAACGCTTTATAAAGCATTACTTATTTAATAAAAATAAAAATCCTATTATTACCTGCTATTTCTAAATTCTGGACGTGACATAATAAAAAAATATCAATTGATTATACTGTTATTAGAGGAGTAACAAACATAAAAACGATGTAAATAAGTACTTATTAAATCTATATAGGGTTCAAGGGTTGTGTTATATAAATAGCAGTTCGGGTTCCAACAACCGCCACTGGACATATTAAGAGTGGGACTCAACAAACCAATTTACTGTAACAAAACGAACACAAAATTCCAAAACCCGAATTGGTTTCCTGTTATGTCCTCTTATTTATTTTATTCCATGTACCCACTGACGTAGGTCGACGTACAATTTCCGTTCCGCGGTCGGTTCTGACCGCTGCTCTTTCCCGGGAGGCTCTCTGACAACCTGGAAATGTCCCGGATATGGGACGTCAAGTCGGCCCACTTTAGGTGCAGGGCCGTCGAAATTGCTTCCGACGATCGTGTGCTCACGGCTTGCTAGTGACCGGTTAAGTAGCGAGGGCTATCTCGAAAAAACATATATCAATCTCACTCTCTAATATCTTTTTGAATAGAAATTAAATTACGGAACAAGACTAGTATGATGTGTTGCACCCAGATGCAGAAACAAGGATCCACACGAAGGCCTGTTCTATGTAGAAACTCGCCATCCAAATATATAAAAATAAACGATTTCACACTCACAACCACACACTAAGTTCGGAGACTTGTGTCGGGGTGCTGGAAACATTCACATCAAATTTCCCTTGTGGAGAAAACTTGTGTACCCACCATGAATCAAACCCAATACCTGCTTAACGATAGAAAAAGTTATGAAGAATGAAGATGAGTGAAGAAAAGACGAACGTGCACCCAACTGCGCCAGCAGGCAGTTTATTATATACCTATTATATTTCGATGGTAGCTCGCAATGAAAGAGGCTCTTTTAATGTTTATAAATATTTTCTAATATCGCACAAAAGTAACCAAAAAAAAAAAATCTATGATTGATTAATCTGAGCTCTATAACAAATTAACAAAACTAGTGGCTCTGTCAGCTGAAGAGCCCGCGTATTTTTCGAAATGGCTGAAATTGTTTTTTTTTACGTTTTCTACCCCCAAATCTCCGCCATTTAAAAAAATTTCAAGAACTAAATGACAAACAATAAATTATATACAAACACACAAAATTTCATGAGAATTGGTTGAGAAATGTGACCTGTAGAGGAGAAAAACCGGAAATCCGCCGGACATACGAAAGCAATTTTACCCAATCTGAAACGGAAACGCTTCGCTCGCGTTACGCGCATGCTCGGTCAATAAACACTACGTAGACGCAAGTGTTTTGTAAATACGTAAGCGACTACTTATTTTATTCAATGACAGAATACATTTTGAAATCGAAGTCATGAATTTGACTTTCCAATTCATATCGGGGCACATCGCAATTGTACAAGACGTTTCGCTCCGAGAATACCATGAAAGAGCCTTTTTGTGTACAGTCAAGCGACTACATTTGCGTTTCCGATAGACGAACGCATCAGTGAAAATGCGATATAAATAATTCAGTGGCATGGGTTTCAGCACCCGTGTGGCTATGCTAGTGTGACTCAGCTTAGAATGGGTAAGCTAGAATACGACAACGTTGTACTTGTACCACTCAAGACAGTCTCATGTGTCTCAAATTATTATCATAGCTCTCAAATAGGTATACTAAACATGCCGCAAAATTAAGATTTCCACTAAAATAATGGTTTCTCGAAATAACAGGATCAGATGTTAGGCTCAATTTGCTTCTGCTGAACTATGGGCGAATGAGCCTAAATTTAATTACTTCCTTATGTAAGAAAGCTTTTTACTTGAAACAGATTGTACTTCATTATGGTACATAGTTTTGTATAAAATTTATCTAAGACAGATTAGAGGGCATTTTAAATCCGTTTTACTAACCATTCGTTCACTCTACACTTGAAGACTTCCCGATTATACCGTAGTATATGTAGATACGGAGGGATGTTTCACTCCAATTAAATTTATTGAGATAATGGTATAAATTATTATTAGATACCTATCACTAGTAAGTGTCTATCTAATTAGGCTACATTCTGAAATCGAGATTGTCTTATGTTACAAAGTCAAAACTAATGCAAACGGATTACACTGATCCGAGTTATCTTCGTTGTTTTACGAAAGGATAATGTTAAGGACTATACCGAAACTCTAATAGCTTTCTAAAGCAATTTGAGATGCTCCTAAATCTCCTTAGCGAGTCGCAAAGATTTGTAGACGGACGGATTATGTCCATAGATCCTCTGAGGGGAGCCGAAAAGGCCCCATTTTGTAACCTAGATGCGTTTTTGTCGCGGATGCACAAGAATAAAACTTTGAAACGTTGGACTTGAACATTGAACTTGATTGTACCAATCAGGCAAGCTAAATCTATTATATTGCCACATTCAAAACATTGTTATTAAAACACTTTATTTCCTTGTTAGTAACATTATTTTTTAGCTGATAATGTATTTATTTTAAAAAACTCAGTATTAGAAAGCTATGCTTCTGGTCCAGGGTGTGATTACATAAAAATATTCGTTGGTACAAAACTTTATGTTTAGCATATCCAGCAGAACTAATGCACGAATCCACCTGGGGTTACTTGATACTTACCTCATATTCATACAAATATAAATCGTTCGATGAACTTTCCTAGGTTTTTTTTTATGCAGAGCATTTGACCCCTACCTCACCTGATGGAAAGTGATGATGTGGCCGTAAAATGTGACATGCTTGCCGGAAAGATACCTATTCACTCGAGATTTAAAGACTCCCAGATTATACCGTTCGGGGAACAAAGACGCAGGCAATGAATTTCACTCCTTCGCTGTACGGATGATGAACGTAAAGTGAAAGGCGTCGAGCGAACTGGAGGTATGACGACCATAAATAGATGACGTTTGATAGTTTGTCTTGTTAACGCTTTCACACTCACAGCCCCACACTAAGTTCGATGACTTGTGTCGTGGGTGCCGGAAACATTCACATCACACACACAATCACAACCAGAACCAGAAACACAAATTTTCCTTGGGGAGAAAATTTGTGTTCCCGGCGGGAATCGAACCCGATACACACACAAAAAACACAGCCGAATTGAGAACCTCCTTTTTTGAAGTCGGTTGAAAAGGGCATGGGAGAATTAACTCATGTAATTCCTAAAATATGTTTTGTCTTGGACGTTCGTCATTTAATATCAGTCAAAATAATTAAAACCTATTTTAACATTAGAAGTTTATCAAAGGTTCTAACTTTTTACGAATACGGAAGTTCTATTATATTTCGCTTAAATAACTAAATGAGGTGACAACTGTTTATTAGTTATGTTACTATTTTGTTAGTAATGTCTATTCCCACTTGTTTTGTTTACCTTCTTTACGTGTTAGTAACCTAAGAGAGATAATAAAATAATGCTCTCAACGCTGGAGTAACTTAATACTATTTAATAATATTCTGAAACATCATAAAGTAATAGTTATGTTGCGATAAGAAATTAATTATATCAATAAATTATTCATTACAAAAACAAATTAACGATTAGGCGCTGTGACAAAACGGAAAATAGAAAAATACTTGCAATTAAAATAAATTTATCGAGGTAGTGTTGTACAAGAGAAGGTTTGAAGAGAAAAATATAAATAAGTTTAAACCTGCAGATGCAATGCCGAGATAGGTAGAATTGAAAGCTACAAGTAAATGTTTTTAGTTATATTTTTCCTTTCACAACTTCCGCTTTCCTGTCTTAAGACTTATAAAGAACTAGCATTGTCTGCAGGTGTTTTACTTGAAAGTTATCATTGTTCACAATTTCACAAGTAATAATAGAAAAAGTGTTGTGCTCTACAAACCGATGTTAAAGATTCAACTGGTTAAATCAGACTACACAAATTGACTACTTACTGATTAAAACAGTGATCGTTGCGTCGTAATAAGAGCGCCTCCTGGTCGGTTAGTCGCGATTTCGTATCCTACACCGGGCCTAAGTTCTGGGTTAACATCGGATGGATGTAATTTGTGATGGTAGAGCATTATCTCTTGTTCTAGTAGAAAAATCTGACGACATTTTTTTTTGCAATCTTACAGCTATACTTGCGAGCAAGCCATTCTAAAAAAACACAAACGTTTTCACACTCACAGCCCCACACTAAGTTCGATGACTTGAGTCGTGGGTGCCGGAAACATTCACATCACACACACAATCACAACCAGAACCAAAAACACACTCTTGGAGAGGAAACTTGTGTTCCCGCCGGGAATCGAACCCGATGGAAAGCGAACGCCACCCAACTAAGCCAACGAGCAGTTCGATGCTTCTAGAGTTTAGTACCTTCGATCACATCGTCAAATCCTAACAAGTAGAATAGTGGTCGACGCTAGTATATCAGAGATAAAAAACTATGCCTACTAATTTTATAAATACGAAAGCGTATCTGTTAGTTTTCTGCTCTTTCAATCAGTAATGTAATGATTTGAATCTAGAGGAAACTCTTTATCTTGGATGGATCTACATCAATTTACGAGATTCGATTGCATTGTGACATCCATCGTGGCGTGATTATGACTGGCTCTCAACAACGCTCCAGTAAATACTGCATTGATGCGATTGCAAGCAAATCACATCAGATGTCCGAGTGTTTTGACCATCAACCGTTCGTCCCCGTTTAGTTGACTAACCAATATCAACGCGAACCGAATCGCATTACTAAATTACATTCCTGTAATTTATCCAATTTCAAAATGTTCTGATAAAATTGATTCCCATATTTGCATGTACGTGCCTCGGACAAAGGAATAAAACAGCGGGAAACCTAGTCCGGGATAAATAATAAATAAACAAGTGGTTTAAAATCCCGGCACGATTCGCGATAAACTAAATAGTCACTCGAGATCACATAAAATCCATCTAATCCGTTATGTTTGGCACGATCAAAGCTGTTGCTAGAAATTTTGGTACAAAAGTTAAAATAGGTCGGAATATAAGCTTAACATTTGCTCTAATCTGAGCTGTGCCAGATTAACTAAATGGTTTTGCATTGTGAGTCTCTATATTAAAACAGCACTGAACAAACTAATATTTCCACTGTCCAATTTAAATATTCACGTGAGCTCTATTAAGTGGTGTAATTGAATTCCGTTTCAGTTAAGAATAGAATCTACGAGAAGAGACGCGATCAATCAGGAAAGGATTTACGTAAATAGAGACATCGTAGAGCCTCAGTTTACCCAACACACACACCGTCATCAATTCTCTTGAATCGAAACAGCAAATTTATGTTTGAGCTCGCTGTGTACAGTTGAACCCGTAAAAGCTGATGCATCGGCTTAATCAATTCCAATTAAGTTTTTCATCGTGTTCTATAAAGCTCTCCCATGTTTTATAGTACAATGAATTTTGTAACGAACCTGTTTGTTTATTCTTTTATTTTAAATGTGAAACTCTTTTGTTATATTGCGATTTTCTCAACTTGCAACTCCTTTTTGCTCACTGAAAACTCAAAAGAATTTCTGAAGAGAACTCGGTTTCACCTTTAAAAAACGAATAATAGCTGAATGAAAGCAATTGAGGGTAGATAATTCATTGTCGACGTCTAAGGCATCTCCGGCTAGCCGAGGCAATTCCGAGCGACTTTCAGACGTAGAACGATTTATTCCATTCATGAGTGGGATCAGCAGGATCGGAACATCGTGTTCGTGGCACTTAAAAAGTCATAAATTAGCGATGGTCCGCCGCAGGCGTGGAGGTGAGCCTTTACGTGAATAATGGCCATAATTTGGTCCGACGTCTTACACGTTTTCCCCTCATTTTCAAGATTTTTGGTAATCTGGCCTTGCGAATCTTGGAAATATTTTATTATACAAATAAAAAAAAAATTAGAGAACTTTTTTATGTTATTCTTTCTTAAAGTAACCCATATTTTAAGAGGGTACTAACACAAATACCTTTATTACCTTTATGACACCATTTGAATTATAATTTTCTATTTTCATAATAATGTCTTTGAGTATTTGGAACGCAAATCTGGGTCAATAAATCTAGGTTTTTCAAAGATATTCGATATTATGGTATTATTTGATGTCTCAATATTATCAATTACTACATTGACGAAAACCTACGAATCCGATGTTTACATAAATCTAACTGAACCATTGCGTAGGCGATATTTTCGTATGAGAGAATTCAAAGATTGTTGTCAATTTGACCTGGTTTTTTAGTTTAGTATAGAAAAATATCCTCTTAAGCCATTTATAAAAAAATACGTTATGAATTTATGTAAGTGCCTGGGATTCGAAAAAATTAAAAAAGGTTTTACAATATACATAACCATTTTAAGATTTACTTAGTTTCTAAGATTTATATACTCTATAAAGAGTATTGTATTGTATAAATTAAACTTTTTAACCTAACTACGTAGAGGAGGGTTATGTGTATGATTTTTTTTTGCTACGTATAAAACCTGAAGCGTTTAATGTAATTTATTTATTAAAACAAATGAAATGCCGTTAGATTCTTCTCAATAGAGGTAGTGACATAATTTGGCACTTATGTTTACACTAGAAGACCTGCCCGTTGCCGCACGGTGGATAAGTTATAAACGGCTAAACAAATTAAATAAATCTTCCGTCGACTTAGCGTCGACCACCTTCTTATTTCAGTCGGTTCAAAATGTAGACGTATCTTTCTTACACACATAATGTGCCAGATTAGGCAGTAGCACAAACAGTTAATGAATCTAGAACCCGGCGCTAGTTAGCGCGTCATTACTATAATGATCTCTCCTAAGCTTTTAAATATTGCCCAAATACCTATTATTCAGGAGATGGTAAATAGTATCAACATATAATACGTAAATCGATGAGAGTTTATTTTGATATGGATAAACATAGACCGCTTTTTTCGGACTATTAAGCCAAGTAAGTTTTTTATGGGCTAAATATAAATGTTAGATGTAATGCTGTCGTGGATATTTTTGGAAACTGATAGAGTTTTTACCATACATTGTATGCACCTACAACTGTTTAGTCAGCATACGCCGATTAAGCGACCTATTAGCTTATTGCTGATTGAAGTCAGATATGTATATTATAATACTTTGTTGGTACCATTTTAACACAAAATACAAGGTATTTACAGTAGCTTAAACTGGAACTCCTTGAAATAAAAATATTGATTAAAAATTAGCCAGGCCATGAAAATTAAGTAAACTAGTTTGAGATGGTATATCTATCAATATGCCATAGCACAGCTAGAAACTTAGTTTTTAATTAAGTATATATTATTAGTAAAAATCTTATATCACCAGTTAATCAATGATAATCATGCATACTGTCGTTATCTTTCCTGAATCTGGCTCTCAACCTCCAATCCAAAGGTTAATACAGTTTTGTTTACCGTGAACTCGAGTTGTTTCTAGCTTTTGTCCAGATTCCCGTGGTACTACGTCCGGGCACTTAAAGGGCTATAAATTAGTAGTAGGTGGCCGCAAACGCCGAGGTGGGTGGCTCGTCGAGTGAATAATGGCTCCCAACTGACCCAACGATGCCTGTAATGTTAAAACTCACCATTCACAAAATGTTAAATATTTCCGCCGTCCTATTGTGGATAGAAAATAAAAATACATCCCAATTTCCCCGCGGGTATAAGGAAATACGAAATTAGGTAAGCTCTGGTACCTTTCCTTTTAGGAAAATATTTCAAGTTCTTTTAATAATATGTGTCAAAAGAATCTTTGTTACAAGTTATATCACCATCTGACATGGGTATTTGTAATGGACAGGTGTCCTGTCTTGGGATATTGTTTGTTTTTATAGTTTCTTTTGCCAAGAAGATGATGAAATTCTTTGGAAACATTCTAAATAATACATTGAGTACAAATATAGAAAATGTAATCTATATGTATAAAAGAAAGTCTAATTTATAACTCAAGAACGGCTGAACCGATTTGGCTGAAAATTGGTGGGGAGGTAGCTTAGAACCAGGAGACGGACATAGGATACTTTTTAGGAACGTCACATTTTTTGGGGATTTTGATGATATTTTGAAACTTAACACGGGCGAAGCCGCGGGGAACCACTAGTAGTAACTATAATTATATATTTATTAAGACCAAGTGTTTTGAAAATTTGGGATGTAGATCTATAAAGATTCGGATTAGTCTTTGACATATTGATTCTGATTACCGTGGGCGATGCTACGGAGCACATGTAGTTCCTACAAAACAAATACTATTATTATAAAAAAAATGTGTGTGAACGTGTGTAGCTTTGAAATGAGATGTCTTCGCAACGTCTGAACCACGGCTATACCGATCCGGATTTACAGTCTTCCAGCATGGAATAGGACTTCACTTAAATACACCCAGAGACAGGATACATTTTATCTGAATTAACGCGGGTAATTAACACGATTACTCCCAAAATATTTAGAACTCAAGGTAATCTAATAACACCCTTAATTTGTTTCAGGTACGTCCCAACAGTCCCGTACACAACATAACTTCGAAACTTAACGAGACTTCGTAAGTAAATAAGCCAAGGTCATATTTTCCAAACAAAGAGGGTCAAAGCTCGTCGCATGTAAAACAACTGATAAGGAATTGTGTCAGACATCAGATGGGTCATGTCTGGGCAATTAGAGATAAGTGATAACCCAGGGCACGCGTTGTGTACCAACGTCACAATCTTGATAGGATGTGAAATAATCAGCTACGATGTGCGACGCAGTTTGTGGCAGCATCGGAAATTAGCTCACTGGTCCTTTGTTTAGAGTCATTGGTATTTCAAATCACTATATTCACGACATCATCTCTTCCCTTTTCCGGTAAGTGGTAATACAACGCTCTTCTTCTGGGAGCAGGACGTCAAGACGGGTGATAGCGAGGCCTAGCTCGCGTAAACGCTCGAATTTTTCGAACTGCTTTTCTACAAAATTCACGCGATTAACTCGGTTTAGAAAGCTAAAAAAATTTAAGGTATACTCAGGTTAAGGCTGTTACACTTTTCAAGTCTCGTAGCAATCTAAATCATGTCTATTTTTTCAGCTTTTGAGACATCCCTCAAAGACCTAAAGTAAATAAATTACAAATTCCAGTCGTATTTGGCATACCTAGTTACCTGGAGCGCCTGGGGAAAGGTTTTACATAGAAAAGGCCTATCTTACTATATCGTCAGCCGAGTCAAGTTACGAATACTATAATAACCTTAACCAGTGTTAGGTATACGAGACCTTCAAGGTCCTTCACATTTGCGAAATGAGTCTTCATATAGAATGGGTATAAGCTTTCTGCCTGAAAATATTTTCTTAGACATGAACTTTCTGTTGAAATGGGTGTTTACTCCACAAATGGCATATGTAATTTATAAAGTTAAAAATAGTTAAAACTAACAGTTAAATTTAAATTACTAACAGTTGTTTTCAAGTTGTCATTTAAAATGTCGACTTGTTGGAATTCGCGATTAAAATTGTTTAAAATGGCCAACAGTCTGCAAGTAAGTGCGTTTCTGGCGTGCCTAGTACTACCGTAAAATAGAAAAATAAAAAAATGCCGCCGAACTATTGATCTTATTGTGCAGTATTTGGTTGTAATGGATGACTAAAAGTAATTTTCGGCTGTTAAGTAATCTGATAGTTCAAGTACTTAGATATTGGAGTAAACAGGTACAATGCAACCGCAGTACAAAAGTAAAAATATTAATAAAGGTATGTACCCTTATTATTTTTCATCAATAAGTAGACATCATCTACCAAAATAATCTAATAGATATATACTATTAACATGTATATCACTTATAAGAAATAATCTTAAATATATTCGCTTATTTCGTGGCTCCAACCCTATTTCTTCATAGAATTTTACTCCTCTATCTTTACAAAGTAATATGAGAAATATACTTTGCACTTTTATTACTTCTTTCCAAGCACTAAGAAGCCAGTTTCTTTTAGAGCTAGTATAAACCTAGCAACTTTAGCAAAAATACTGTAAAGTTTAAAAGGGTGCCTGCTACTATCTAAGAATGTATCTGTAGTATTCGGTACCTTAGCTAAGATCTGTACTAAGACCGCTTGACTTTCTATCTCCGGTCTTTTCAGTCTCGTAACCTGCGGGATCTTTCCGACGATAAATGAGGAAACTTGCTGCACGGGCTTTGTCTTTGTTAAGTGGATGCGAGTCGATCGAGAGTTCATTTCGAGTTCTCGTTCTGCGATCGAATGTAGGTCTACGATAAGTGACGTACTAGCGTTCCTTATTATCAATATTAACTACGCATCAAATTAAATGAGATAATGTGAACTGCGTTTCTCATCAAACGGAAATACATTCGCTTTTGCAATCGTTGCGCGTTGAAGCAACTATTTGTTCGCTTCGATTTACAAACCACGCGAGCATGGAATATTAATAACGACTTATATTTTTTGAAAATGACAGCAGCGAATGTGCTCGCTTTTCTCGGTTCCCGATATTGTATTGTAGTCAAAGAAAATATTGCAATTCCGGCTCGCGCGATATTGCGATTCCATGCGGTGCATTTTTCGTCCATTTGTTATGGTCATGTTCGGGTTGTATGGTTCTTTTAAATTAACATAATAAATCTGCAGTGGATATTACAACTGAAGCCTTATAATCTTGCAAAACAAATGCTAATTTTATTGTAACATAAAGTTTGTTTTAAGCATATCTCACCGGTCGATAAACGAATTTGTTGGAAAAGAATTTGCTAATGATTCAAGTGAAAGGAACATTGTTAGATTACATAGAGTGGAATTACATTCATCAGTCGTTGCTGGTTTACCGCGGTATAGTTGTAGTTTTCTACATTCGTATATATTCTGTCGCCAAGCACCAATCTGATTTACCATCAAGCTCATAATCGTATGCCAAAGGTGATGTTGTAGCAAAATTCTAACCTTTCCTATAGATAAAAGTCTTTTGATAATGATTTTAAAGTAAGAGGTATAAAATCTAGCTGCAAACTCCAAAGAACGGAAGTTTGCGCATAAATTGAGAGTTAAGAAACGGCGGCAACGCGACGACGGCAACTCTATCAGGGCACCTGCGTCCAGGGTCTACGAATTTATATTAGTGCATCCTAACTCCTCGGAGGCAACACTCTGAAAGTTTTCTCCGTCGGAAATCCTATAAATGTTAATGAAAGTCAGACGTCTCTAATGAGATTACCGCTCCCGTGAAATTGGATTCCCGTGGGACTTCTTTAATTTTCAGTCATCGTGAAAATTAGGTGGATCAGAACGCGATGTCAGAGATTGTCGCGACGTCACATCAATAGGAGCCAATGAGCTCCTCTTTTATGAAATTGAATGGTAATATGAAAGGATTCGTTTGAACTATAGCATTGTGACTTTCTTAGATTATTCACTCTTGGTATTGAAGAACGCCTTTGTTTAGTAGATTATATAACTTTATGAAGATACTTACAGCAAAGTTTATATTCAAGGAATATCATCTGAAATTAAACGAAAGGTTATGTGCCAACTAGATTGTTTAACACTGTACTATTCTGTGAGTTTAACATAACTTAGTCAGTGGTCAGGCTATTCATACAATCAAAGGCATACCATGGATCGATCGTCGCATTCATTCGACAGCCCGCACATAGAACTCAATCAGTCAGAAGTCCCGGCACACGTCATGAATTTCACAGCAGGTAGGTGTGCAATATTCACCCTGTATGAAGCTACGGTAGCTACGAATACACGTTTTATGGAGATATCTATACTCGTGTTTACTTTATGAAATCCTTCTTTGTGTCATACTTTTTTATATGGCCGTAAATTCCATATCTTTGTATGAACTGTAGTATAGGAGCGCATGTATCCGAAATTATGTTAGTGCAATCTTAAGGTAATCACGTTTATAAAACCGTTTTAATCTGAATTGAAATATAAAGATGCAATCTAAAGACGGGTATGGGGGATGGAAGCGTTAAGAGCCGACGATTTTCGGGCACTCGTTGCGGCTGGGGTCGGTTTTAGAAGCCGTGGCCCGAACGCTCCGTGCCTCACCTCAATTGAGAGGCAAGCGGCTCAGTGCAAATTGAAAGCGCTCCGAAATTGCTGCAGACCTTTGTATTTTCTAACCAGTGCCGTAGCGTCGAGAATCAATCAGGGTAATGGGGTTTTGTCCAAATCTGCTAGGATTAGTCGCGGCACGACCAGTTGGTCCACGGACTTTCCAATCGCAACTACAGCCACCCTTTGTTGTACTGATTGAATAGATTTCATTCACTCATACTTCGATTTAAGCTTTGAAAGTACCTATCACGTATTGAGGTCATTAGTTATTCGCAGCTTCGCGTATACGTAGGACGTGTTTCAAATCTCTGCTAATTTATACAGGATGAACTGTATTCCTGGAATTTGTCATGATAATTTGAAACTTTGTTCAAATTTTAACATTCAGCGTGCAGCGCGTGTCCACCAACATGCTGTTAATTTGATTTAGGTATATGAACGCTGTAGAATAGTAGAGTTCAAATAAAGTTTTTATACGTATTTATTTATGACGGTTAAATTAAGCATAAAAATCGTTTCTGTTTTTATCGGTTCTGGTTTGATAGTCATTTTAGACAATGTGCACATCAGTCGCTACATTTTGAAGTTGATATAGTCATGTCTATTATTTTGTTCATTTAGTGAACTAAATCAACAAAATAGGCAAGCAACTTTCAACTTAAGACTGATCTTCAGATCAGTGACGTATGCATCGCAGATAGTTATACCGTTTTATCTGCCATTATTGGAGTTCACTCGCATTGTAGTTGGGATCAATATGTTTGAAAAGGGCCTTTAATATGCAAGAGGAGACATCTCCGTCTCGGCCCGTCTGCAATAATCTGCGGATCAGGTGAGATGAAGCGTCGAAATCTAAATGTTAATGCGCTTGGAGATATTGTACATAATATAGAGGAGTATACTCAAGCCGTGTTGATTAAACGAGACTCCGAATTTACTGCTGTTTAACAGTATAATTTGGGAGTCTAAGTCAAGAGTGAATAGGTAAGCGTGCCACATATTCGGCCGCATCATCACTTTCCATCAGATGAGATTGTGGTTAAACGCTTGCCTATCGTACATTAAAAAAAAGACTTGATAAGTGATTTCTGATTAAAAAGAAAATATGTATTGACATCGATATAGTAGGATTTAAGCGACAAATACTTCAGCTATGCGTAACGATAGACGTTAGTTTATTGATAATATGAATTCTCTGCATTTACTCGAGTATATCACTAAGTTTATTAAAACCTAAGATATCTTTGAGTATGTCAGTATTATGTGGTAATTTGAAAGGGACGAATGAATTACGATGACATAACTCCGTACCTCTTGACTCAGATTCGGTACGCAGGGACTTAAAATCTCATTGGGACTTAAGCGTACAATGGCCGGCACGGACCACATGAGCCAATAACGTGACCGTACACAAAGCACTTACAGATTGCGGGCGAGCTTGCGGCGCGCCGCACCCAGAGCAAAGCTTTGGGAAATGCTCCCACAGCCACCGCCGGGCCTAACAATTAGCGTAATAGACGTTTGACCGGCTCGCCCCTGCACAGAATCTGTCTGCTCTTAATTACACTACATTTCTGCATTCTAATCTCAAACGGCAAAATAGAAAGAAAACAAATTTTGAAGACCATCATTAGGTCTGCAGAAAAACTAGACAAGCTATTCAGCCTAATGTTATAACGAAGCGGCATAATTGCGCTCTGCGAAGTTGAAGTTTCCTTTGTTTGAAACAATGAGTTTCTGCGAGGCAGCTCGCGTCCGTCTAGACCGAACAGGCGGTGGCGTACAAAAAGGGAGACCACTGGCATACGAATGAAGGACCTAGAAACTCGAGGAACTGGACAGAGCTGCACGTATCACTTTGTCACATCAGTGTTGACTAACCGGAGAAGTGAAGTAGCAACTAGATACCTTGCAGCTACTTTGAAATCATCTCAGCTTTATCTGTTGAACACGTAACTACAGCTATACGGATTCGTTCTTGAGGATTCGAACGGAATAACAAATCTTTAGCTGGATATAAAATTCACATTACCCGTGTAATTTTCACGATAATTGGGCATTTGCATTGTATTGCGAAAAACATCTATGATGTATGTCAAAATAATGTATGACCTTTTTGTCATTTTAAATTGGCTTCCCGCAAAGATTTCACATTCATAGACACTGTTACTTCAAAAGAATAAAATACATCACGTCGCGTCGCCCCAGAAACTTAACATTTTTCAACGCCAACGTGAAATATTAAGGGTTCATTTTTCACAGCCCAATTTCATGACGAAATAAAAGCAGCTTAACCCCGCCTTCATTATGAAAGCTGGACAATCTCGGACCGTGCATTGAGTAGGTCCTTTTGAATGCGCAACAGCAATTATTCCTCTTATGGAATAAAAAAATAAAGAGTACATGACTCTTATACTTCCAAAAACAACTGGTTCCATGATCTGATGTAATGTGCCTGTTTATATTAACCCCCGACACAAAAAGAGGAGTGTTATAAGTTTGACCGTGTATTTATCTATGGCATCGTTAGACCCAAGCGGCAGGACCGATTTTGATTTAGTTTTTTTATTCGAAAGTGATCTTAGCTATGTTTGGTGAAAATCGGTGTAGCCAGTTTTCAGATAGATACAGGGGTATTTTACAAATTTTGACGTTGCCACTTGTAAGATAAGGCCTTAAAATGTGCTAAGGTTTAATTAGACGGTCTGTAAAATCAAAACTCCGGCATGAGTAGCTGGAACATGAAAACGTAAACACAGCCAGTCAAACTTTATAATCAATTCAATCCCGTGACGCTACGTGTCGTGTTTGTTTGGGAACAAGAAAAGTTTTGTGTTGTTTTTTTTTTTCATTTCTACACATTTTCATTTACGCAAACGTTTTTTAATAAACAACGCTGTTGGAGGCAGCGAAATAAAGCTCTAATTTGAGTCATTTGTTGAATTTATTGCTCGATAAAACTTTGGTCGGCAACCGTGTTCGGAGCATTAATAATTTTCTTTCAGAACGTTTCAACAATCGTTTTCACATTGATTCCTTGGGAAAACGACATAAACATCGTGGTTGATTTTTATTTGATTTCTGAATGATTTTCCTCAAATCGGGCATAAAAGCGGAATATTTATTACGTATTTTTTTACAACGCATTCACTTTCACAACCACACATTAAGATCATTTTGTGAATGTAATTATTAAGTAACATTCAAAAAATTATCTTAGTTGTGGTTGTGAAAGTGAATGCTTAAGTTGCCACATGTAGCACTAGAATGTTAGTAACAGCAACGAGACATTTTTCTCATTGTATGAAGAAAAACTATGCTCCTGTCGGGAAGCGAACCCAGAACCAGCGGCGTAGAAAGCAAAGCCCTGCCCACTGCGCCAAATGGGTCGTCTTTGTTGAGCGATAACGTTTATCATGAATGATTCATTAATGAACTGAGAATAACGCATTGTCGACAAATGCTATAAATTAAAACGAAAATAGCCGTATCTCGGTACATCGGTCAATAAGCAACAGACTACACAATTCTTCAACTCGACCCAGGAACAGCACAATACGCATCACTTCCAATGAAATTACCTATGACCAATTCATATTCAGTGCGCAACGACACCGACAGGACGTCAATTTTGTGGCGAATTTATTGGTTGATTCGGTTATCCTGAAACAAACTCAATTCGTCTCATCCACGATATTCCACGCGTAAGCCTATCAATTTCGTTCGATTTGAGACACTGAGACCTTGGGAAAAAACTAAGTAGGTATCTAGGTTCCATTAACATTACGGATTTTTACTAGTTTTAGAATCTATCGGTATATTCTACCGTTTACATTTTCAAGAGTGAGCGTAGTACCGGCTTCCATTATTCACAATAATTCCCCCGTGCTTGTTTTACCATCTAACTACAAGACAAACAGTCAAACTTCATCCATATATGGTTGATATAACTCCAGTTTGCTAAAAACGTTTTGCTTCTACGTTTATCATCCGTACTGCGTAGGAGTGGAACTCATTAGGTACTCGCGTCTTTGTTCCACGAGCGGTATAATCTGGGAGTCTTCAAGTCAAGAGTGAATAGATATCTTCTAGGCATGCTAGCATGCTACGTCTTCACATTCTATCAGATGAGATAGTGGTCAAAAATGTGCCATAAAATTATGATCATATGATATAATTGAACATAAAAAATCAAGTTTTAACTAGTTGTAACCTTCAGACAGTGTAGCATCGTTTCCAATATCTATGGTTTTTTTATCCGCTCCCAGCCCCGATCGAAACGGATTAGTATTTTGAGTTCGCGAGCGACTTCAGCCGAAAAGCATTTATGCCTCAAAAGGGTAAAAGCTAAAACGAGTTTTTGCATTTCGGATCAACCCGTCCTTCGTACCCCTTCGGTTTGACGCTTGGAAAAAGAGAATCTAGTATTTGCTGAGAGTAAACAACGGAAAGAACAAAGGACTGTCATAACAATGCAAACGGTCCTTGCTTTTTGTACTTCACGTTTATGTATTTGATAGGGATTGTAAACAAAACTTTGTTTAGGATGTTGAGAAAAAATATTGCATTCAGTGAATATAATTATAAGTATGTGTATACATACTTATAATTAAATATACATTTGTAAAAAAAATTGAGCACGGTAAAATTCAAATACACCGAGATTTGCTTAAAACAAAGTTAGGCTACTCGTAGTATTAAAAACAAATTTTAACAGAATCAAACTTTGAATGCAAATCCAATTTTGAAAATGTTTGAATGTTTGTTACTCAATCAAGCCAAAACTACAAAATCCAGTTGGCTGAAATTTGGAACTAACTTACACACCTATATCGATTACATACCTATACAGATAGTTGCCTGGATTAAAACCTTAGTTTCTAATAATCATCGTCAATGCGAGTACAGGTAGTGACCAGGTAGTATCTAAAATTATAATAACGTCATATTACGAATATATATAATTTCAGGGATCGTAGCTACTTTATCTCGAAGATTAAATACCGCGGGTCTAACTTTTTAACCGACTTAGAAAGGAGGAGGTTCTATGTTCGACTGTATGCATTTTTTTAATGCATCTTCACCGTTTTCTCTCCCATTTGTGGACCGATTCTAAAATTATTTTTTTGTTTGGTATATTATATAAATACTTCAGAGGTGGTCCCCCATATATTTTAAAGAAATTGATCGAGCCGAAACCAAAATATAGGCTGTGAAGTCGGTTTTTTAAGCCTTGCTTGTAATCTTGGGAAATAATTTAAACGTAATTTAAATTATTTTGCAATTTTACAGAAGTATCGGAAATTCAGGAGACCGGCTTGGGTAAGGAAGTTTTTTGGTACGAAACAAAGAAATTTATCAGTTATAGGAACTTTCATGATGTTAAATAAGAAGGAACGAATACATCACTTTACAAAAGTTTCCATTTACAACCGACTTCAAAAAAAGGAGGTCCTCAATTCGACTGTATGTATGTTACGCGATATCTCCGCCAATTATGAATCGATTTTGATGGTTTTTTTTATTGGTAGAGTATACTTCAGGAGTGGTCCTAAACTAAAATATAAGCGATGAAGTCGGTTTTTTAAGCTTTGCTTGTGTTTAATTAATAACACGTATTTTTCTTAATTTAAGTTTTTATAAAATACGCATTAGGCATGGCGTTAACATTTCAAAACGAGCCATATCTCTGTCACATGACTTACGTGAATTGAAGGGGTCACGTGAATTGAAGAGGTCCAGTGTCTAACTTTCTAGTGAGACAACACACAACACATAAAACATTATTAATAATCTCATTGGAATAAAATTGAGCGAAATTTGTTAATTATACGTTAAGTGACATAGAGAGATTATAACGAAATTTAATTTACTCCCGAAGCTAATGTGTGTTGACAGTTTCGTTGGGAACTACATGAAGTAATATAGTTGTGTGTTAAATGGTTTCATATATAAGCGTTCTCACTAGAACGCTTATATATGAAACCATTTAACACACAACTATATTACTTCATGTAGTTCCCAACGAAACTGTCAACACACACGGGAGTCAATTTAATTTCGTTATAATCTCTCAATGTCACTTAACGTATAATTAACAAATTTCGCTCAATTTTATTCCAATGAGATTATTAATAATGTTTTATGTGTTGGTAGGAATAATGTTTTAATACATTAATCGCTAATAATAGTTGATGGATATAGTTGCATAAATACGTTTAATGAAAAATTTAACCTTTATAAAAATCAATTTAAATCCATAATAGTCATGCTTGCACGGGGATCTGACATCCAACACAATAGCACACTAATAATATATAATTAATATGATAATATTAATTATATATTATTAGTGTGCTATTGTGTTGGTTAAGAACGTACACAAACTTTCTGATTGATAAATCAGAAAGTTTGTGTACGTTCTTCAGAAACGACGACGTATCTCTGTTAAAGATGGAAGGATTTATTTGTTATCTTGTAAGTAAATTGTCATATATGTACCTAATATTAACTACATTATCACTTATCATTAAGCAAGATAGTGTTCAAACGGTAATCGATCAGATATTAAAAACATTAAGGCAGACTGGCACCTAGAAAACAGGCGGATTATTAACAAAGCTTAAAAGTAGCTTAACAAGCTTAAAAAATAACCAAAAGATTTTAACTTCTAAAGTAACCAAAAGACGAAAAATATGAAACGTTATTTAAACGTTTATTTGAATTTAGTTCAATTTGTTCATAACCGATGTAACTCTCTGAAGCACCGTTCCAAGAAGAGCCCGTAACGGCGGTACAACAGGCCATTTTATTTGTGGTTAAGTGCACACGATATATTTCTCAAATGACCCGTGCTTACACCGACAATGGCTGCCTGCTATTTATATCCCATGTCCGAGGTTTATCGTCGAACCTGCCGACATATCGCACTAAGACAATGAAGCACAGACCTGACACATGACTTGATAATAAAAAGCACGCATTATTCGCCTATCTGTCCTGTAATATACGCTTTTACAGTCCCTTTATACCCTGACGTAAATGTGAGCTACCAAGGCGCGCACAATTTCTTCGACCTTCAACCTTTAAAACTTAGGCAATTTGAATTTCCTTTAATCGCAAAAAAACTTAATTAACAGAAAGGAGCGAAGACGGTAGGGGTTCTTTAAAAAACGCTAATTGTTTTGACGTAAAGACCGATGAGTTGATTCGGTAAACAATTTAGAGGGATTGCGAAAGAACAAAACTGGGTTGAGGGGAACGGGGCGGGGTTTAACAACGGGTCTCGTTAGCGAGTATTGAATGCTCTTAAAAACAAAGCCACAATCGAATAAAGCAATTGAGTGGTAAATACCGCGATATCTTTTTCAACTAGCTAGCGCGGGCGGAAACGGGAAGCTCAAAGAATTTTATTGTTGATTGGGTGAATGATATTGAACTGGTTTTTCCGGGAAAATATCACCCATATAGGGCCTCTTGACAATAATGTTGGTGTATTATTGAAATTCTATGCAAAATCTATATCAAATATCAGTCACGAATAAACCCAATACGAGTTATGAGAGATCGTATTGTACCTACTTCTTCAAAACATTTTGACAAAAGTCGACGTCTAACATTGTTCCAGAGAATAAAAGCAACATGATGTTTCTTTATGTCAGAAGATTATTAATTCAAGAATAAAGTACAATTCAAACAAATCTAAGAATTTATTAAATACGCGACGGTATAATATGACATTAAAAAGGTGTGTCTGTAAAACCTACGAGAGAGAAGAGCAGAAACAAAATGGTAGATGCGTCTTAGTAAGCGCGGCTCTCGATCAGGTGGTCGCGGTTTTAAATACTACGACTGGCTTGAGCTTCTAATGAGGGTTAAATAATTATGAAATCAGATTATTTTAGTGTTCACCTTACTATCTTCCAGTAGAAACTCTTTTAGTCAAAGTAGTCGTGAGTTAATCTCTTATACAAAAGAAAAAATACCGTAGCGTTGACTACACTTTCTGACTCAAAATTGAAGACAACGGAAGGTCCAATACAATACAAAAACTGTTTAAGATAAAAAAACATTTTATTTTATTCTATGTACAATGGGAGGACTTATCACTAAGATCGATCTCTTCCAGTCAACCTTTGGATGGAGAAAAAGAAAATGTAAATATATATATATATATATGTTTACATATGTATATAAAATAAACATATACATATTACATACTGAAAAACAATTCAGGATAAATAATATGCACCAATATACGGTATCTGTTGTTCTAAAAGAGGTTACTCATGTAGACCAGCTATAAAATTTTAACAAGAGAATTCTCAGCACAAAATTGTCGGGCTTTTAAACACGTAATAGCACACAAATTCCCCCCTACGTGTATATTAGCTTTAGCATGCAGTTTGTTCTTATTACCTTGGGGTAATAAAAATAAGGTGTTTGCGAAGCGTTAATGGGTAATGTTAACGTCCGTATTTATGCACCAACACGGCAGGAAGACAACACTGGGTTCACTGCAGCGAACTTGGTCACACAAACTTTATAATTAATGTCCAGTTTTATAATTCTCCACTAGTGTGCAATATTAAAGTTGTTAGGCAATATTTTGACCATGCACCGGTGTGAGTTTAGCGAGCTAAACTTTGGTTTATTTATGTTTTATGGGTGAGGCGCCTCTCCTATATAACATAAATAGTATAATAATGTTCGTTTTGGAGGGTCAACAAGCTCATGCGTTGAGTGCTTAGTTAACTGGGAAATTTGTAGCTGCGACCGGAAAACTTGGAATGCGTTTATAGTGAGTTAGGGGAGTTGTAAAAATATACTCCATAGATATAGAACGGAACAAAACAGAAATATTTATTAACATAGAAAAATAACATCAAACGAACATAAACACACAAACCAAACTTAAACACACACACAAACTTACGCAACACCCGCATAGGTTTATCATTATACTCTCACGCACAACAAAAACACACAGATTCAATGGTAGATAATTTTTGCACATATATAAAAAGCATACATTTTGTTATTGATGTAATTCTTATTTGTTTGAAATTGTTTATTAAATCTGGAAATTATGACATGTACCATTTAGGGAAAATGTCCGTAAAACACAGTTTGACCTAGTTAGGGGACCAAAGATATTAAGTGTAAAGATTGTTCTGATTCAATAAACGATAAATAAATAATAAATACCACTGAGTTAGTGTTTAAATTTATTGTTATAGATCTCAAATAATTATCCAGAATAATGTATGATGTATGTTTGGCTCCCAGGAGAAGCACATTTTACATATTCCGTAAAATTCAAGCTTATTTGGGTCCGAGTGTGACTGTCTGAGGTGCATGATACCGGGACTGTTCGAGGTAGATGCAGGGCTGTGATTGTGAAAAACTTTTTGCTTATGTATGCTTTTTGCTTTTAGTTTGTATATTACTGAAATAAAGTGTTGTTAATTATAATATATTTGTCGTTTTAATATAATATATACCTCATTAATTTTACTTAACTTGCAATAGTAACATATAATTTTATTAACATCGGTTAATGCATTTTTATCGTGTGGTCATTACCCGTTTGAGTTGTCAACCGAGTTATATCTTATTGGTATATATTATTATTTCTGTTGTTAATGCATTATGCAGATAACATTAAATAACTATTATAAAATTGTTTCGTTGAACTTACTGTATACTACTGCTACGAGTACATTATCATCCTACAATTATATTACTTATCTTACATTTATCATCCGTACAGCGAAAGAGTGGAACTCACTGCCCGCGTCTTTGTTCCCTAAACAGTATAATTTGGGAGTCTTCAAGTCTAGAGTGAATAAGTATCTTCTAGGTAAGCATTCTTCATCTTCGGCCGCATCATCACTTTCCATCAGGTGAGGTAGCGGCCAAAGCTTACCTATCTGGCATAAAAAAAAGAGTACATACACATTGCATATTGCACATAAAGGAGAACTCGCCCATTATAACGCAATAATTTTCTAAATATACCAAATTCATTTACCTTTCTACGGAGCGAAAGCTGTACTCCGCATTTTCGAATTTCCAACTAAGATCATCGAGTAATGGTCCATTTGGGTCGCATTTGCAAGTCGTAATAACATTGACGTCACACGGACGCACTTCACTTTCTCGGCAGAATCGAGGACCCGCCATATTGAGACCCACGGGAGTCCTTTGGACGTCAAATTGCTCTGGAATGACTATTCAATGTGGCGTGCCCCTCGGCACAAAACTGCTCGTCAGAAGCCCCCACATAAAGCCTACACTCTACGTCACTTTGACGAGTAAGCGAGTCCTCTTGCTTTATTTTCTCATTTTCTCCGACCCACATCGTAACATGAAGATCGAAAAAGGGCGACGGTCGAACTTCTATAAAATGAAGCGATAATCGAGCCTTCGCAATTCCAGCGCATTCATTTATAAGCAAATTAAATCAAAGCCAGATTGTCGTTTTCCCGTCGGGACTATTGACTCATTAGTTCCTTAACGACGGCTGGGAGTTCCCTGTATAAACCAACTTTTTATTCGATTCACTCCAATTGTTGGGAGTTTTATTTAAATTGCCTCTGAATTCGAAACCATTACTGACCGCAGCGTTTCACAAATTACTCTTGGCTACATGAAATACGCGACAAGTTTTGGATCCTAATTGGAAATCAACTATGCTTACGAAAACAACAACACTTTATCTCGAAGTTTAAAACATCCGAAGCAGTTTATAAAACTAATTGGGCTATGTTTAATATCTCATTTGAAGGCAACGCGTTGGAAAATGTTGGCGGTTCGCTAGTTTACAATAACGTTACGTGGCTTTTTAAAATAGCGTTGAGAATTCTGGAAATATATTAAACATTGTCCACTTTTTCGATCCTTTGTTCACAGCGAATCTTCGTACTGTCGAGTTTGCTCGGGGCGGTAAAGTGTATTAAAAATGTCAGTGAAATTCTTTCAACAAATAAGGATAATCTTGAGTTTGCACAGGGTAATGGATTGCGTTGCCCTTTTGGAGATCACCAGAAATGAATTACGAGGAGGTTTACTCAAGGTGTAATTTTATATTATTTGGACTAAGGGTACTCGTAACTCTAGTAGCAACCTTCATATTTGTTACACATACTTATAAGGCCTAACTCGGAACCTATCCCAAACTCACATTGAATAAGGGTTGAAATTGAAACCATGCATAAAAATGTTAGGACATAAGTGTCAAACTTATAGAACAAATAACAACCATACGTGGCGCTAACCATCAGGCAAGCGACATGCTTGTCTTGTATCTTAATTACCTAAAAAAAACTCCAGATCATAAAAGCGCTACTAAGAATTTATTATCGACTAGCTTCTGCTCGCGACTTCGTCCGCGTTGTAGGTAAAAAGTCCCATCTTATGTGCTATCCCCGGAAATAAACTATCTGTGTGCCAAATTTCATCCAAATCCGAACAGTAATTTTGATGTGATTGGACTTCAAACATCTATGGAGAATTTCACAATTATTATATTAAGTACCATCCCATCATGTGTGGTATCATTGAACAGGGATTTTATAATTGAAACGCAGGCAAAGCTTAAAAAAACCGACTTCATCAATTATATTTCGTTTTTGGCTAAGGGCATAATTAAGTTTGGCTTAGGCGGCATGATCTCGTAAGTGGCTTTAATAATATTGATATAGGTACCACTGATTATTATATGATAATAACCTCTGCTGATAACAACTCTACATAACCTGACAAAGGAAATCACAACACATGAAACTATATTAAACATACCAAAATATTTCCAACATACATCCAAATTGAACTGCCCGTTGGCTAAGTTGGGTGAGCGTTCGCCTTCTTAGCAGGGGTATCGGGTTCGATTCCCGGCGGAAGCACAAGCTTTCTCCTCAAGGAAAACTTGTGGTTCTGGTTGTGACTGTGTGTGTGATGTGAATGTTTCCACAACACAAGTCATCGTACTTAGTGAGCATTTTTTACGTTTTCACACGCACGGGCTGTGCGTGTGAAAACGTAAAAAAAAAAATAACTTCAAAAACATCCTATCCATTGTCTGCTAATAAGGATAAGACAGTATTAAAACCACGAGATCACTGCAAAAGTCTCGTGGCTAGTTAGACAAACGGGTTCTGTGGAAATGACGCGGGGCAGCCGCCAGCGGCAGATCCTGTGATGAAATTACACAAATGCTAATGAAAGCCGCTGCTCCGGCGAGATTAGCGTCGTCGACTCGTCGACTCCGAGAAATTGGACCTGTTTAGGGGCCAATTTCGCTCCGTTCCGGGAATTTGTGACTTTCCCACGCGTTTTTCATTTTGTTTCGGTTGTAATAACAGATTTCTTTGTCGTTGGACGTTCGGGAAAAAACATCGTGTTTTTCGGCGATAGGGACGGAAGATGAAACGAGCTGGTTAGGCAATTAGTGTCAAATTTTATTAACTTTGCTATGGTTTTCTTGATTTTTATTCGTTGCTTATTATTTGTTTTGTAGCTGTCGCTGTCGCTATAGTGTAAAAAATTAAGAGATCTTACACGCGTATCATTTATTCAGAACAATATTTTTGTTATGATAATTATATGCGATACCATATTATCATATAATATTTTAGCGTCAGCATATTAAGGATATTTCTGATAGTTGAATTTACAAAATACTAGCTAGATAGAATTCTAAAAAAACAATACAAAATCCATCAATAAGTGGTTTCTAATTCCACAAACTGTAAACTAAAAATAAATAAACAACACAGAGTTGTTCTCGGAGAAGCAATAGTGTGAAAAGCTTTTATAAACTTAGACAATGAATGTGCGAGAAAATTGAGGAAAATCCCGGGTCAAAACGATTTCCCGAACAATACGAACAGAACATTAATTTCATGACAATATCTTCCACTAGTTAAATAAAAGTAAACATTCTCGGTTTAGTGGACAAGCATTAAAGAACAAAGACCTTGCGAGTTAATAATATAATATTTTTATTATACTGGTAAAGCTCCTTTATAAGTAATGTTTAAGGTTTTAAAGTCCAAGTAAATAATATGTTCAATTGGTACTACTAAACTATAAAAAATACTATAAATTTAGATTGTATTCAAAGTCAAATAATTATAACAAACAAAAATAATGTTTTTAGTCGTTCAGAGAATTAAATAAATAATTGAATTACTATTTACGATTTCACTCAAGGTTGGTTTGTTGCGAGACTAGTTTCGGAACAGTCGGTGCTCCTTAATCAGTCGAGTACGCGCGTAGACCGTCCGGCGTCTCGGCATGTACCATAAGTGAAATTGTCAAATAATAAATATGTGTATTACTTACGAATCTTTCAATTAAAATTACTGTTGTCAAAAATAATTAAAAATACACATACAGTTGAAGTTATTTGACGTTGTTATAATTTTGTAAGAAAAGTAAAAAATATAGCAGTTTTTGGTTTGTATATACCTTTTAACCGCCTTTTAACTTGTAGGCTTACGACTACCTTTCGCGTAGATAATGACAGTAGTCCTCATGAAAGAACGTTAACGTGCTAGCGTTTTCTAAAAAGTGTAGAACCACCGCGTGACTGTACAAAATTATCATACCTTATACAGTCGCAGCGCAAGCTATCGCCATATCTGTGTAGAACGCAAGGTCTTAGCCGAAGACGCTAAATTATTCTCTTTTTCTCGCTAGAAAAATGCCATTGACAAGGGTAACAATAATTAGAAATTCTTCGGCGTCAGTTGTTAAATATTAGTGTCCTTTCTTCACCCTATTCTGGGACACGCGTAATGTTGTTAAATATTAGTGACCTCTTTTCACCCTGTTCGGGGACACGAGTGCTGATCTCTGTTTTCTGAAAATAATCCTAATTTAGGCTTTCCTTGATGTAAATGAGTATTACTTACTTTTATATATTATTTATGATGTAGGTAAATTGTGTATAAGATATAAATGAAATTATGATTAACATATTATTTATCCTACTATTATTATAAATGCGAAAGTTTGTGGGTGTCTGTGTGGATGTTTGTTACCGCGTATCTGCGTAACGAAAAAACCGATTTTGATGAAATTTTGAATGTTGATAGCTTAAGTTCCGGAACACAGTTAGTTAAAAAGAATTTCTCATTCTTAACATGATTTTGATAAATGCAACCATAATACATGTTTTTTAATTGAGCCATATTCTAGATTGTGTATGATATGAAAATGTTTCCGGCTCCCACGACACAAGTAGTTGAACTTAGCGTGGGGCTGTGAGTGTGAATGCGTTGATTTGTTGATACCTGTTATAAAGTCTTGCCATAAGCTTTTAACACCGAACAGAAGCTCACCAATATAGAAGTCATCATCAAGTTAATGTCGAGGCAATCCAGCTCCTTGACGTAACAGACTTAGTGAGAAGACTTAAAAGAACTAAACCATTTGAACTTGTGTAATGTTAGTATATATCAATGTAATATATAGTGAGAGTGCTGCAAAAGAACACATGGACAAAGTGTATTACTCTTAAATAGAGACAATAAGAAAAGTGTTAATGGACACATTCTTAGTATAACAATGTAGCAGTTTAAGTTAAAGTTAAATTACTGATTAGCCATATTTTGGCTAGATTGTAATTATAATAGGGCACTTTGTAAGAAGTACTCTAGAAGTAAAAAAATAAATAAAAAAATAAGCTTTTAACACAAAAGGGATCATCAAAATCGGTTTATTATTTTTTCGTGATGCTTGAACAAACAGTAAAACAACAAATTAATGATAGTAGAAAAGATGTAGTACAAAATCCTGATAATAATAAATTGCATTTGACTCACTTTATTTTTTAATATTAAATACCTATACTTCATATTTTATTTCCCACGTAGGTTTTTTCAAGTTGTTGTTCTTTTATCGGTCATTAGTAGTGATTATCAGTAATTATAAACCCAGGTTAAAAGTCGAATTAATTATTCCCAGATAGCTCTTCAATTAACTAAATAATGTTCTCGTATAAAATTTTATTGTTAATTTTCTTATTATATTGCAACAATGTTGCACACATACGACGTGATTGGTAGAACATATACAATGTACAATTACAAAATGACTCAACTATATATGAGTATTTGTAAAATAATTGTTCAATGCTGATAATAAATAGATTTGATTCAGAAATCATAGTATATTAATAGCTTTGCCCCGTGGTTTTGGCCGCGTTTATCAAGTTTAAAAGTAACCAGTGTGTTACTGCTAGGTATAAGCTATGTACATTCCAAATTTCATCTAAATTCGTTCAGCCGTTACAGCGTGAAGAGAAAACAAACATGCTTACACACTTATACACAAATTTTTGGATTATTGATACTAGTTGCGCCCCGCGGTTTTACCCGCGTAAGCCACGGACCCGCGGGAATAACGGAATAAAATATGTATGGCCTATGTGTTAATCCAGGGTGTCAGCTACCTCCATACCAAATATCATCAAAATTGTTGCAGCCGTTTAATCGTGAAGAAGTAACAAACATACAAACACTGTTTCTAGCGACTACCATAACAACACCTAGGTTAATAAAATTATGGATTAGAAATTAAGAATGTTTTAAAAAAAAAATATGATAAAAATGCGCCGCCGTGTTTCTTGCCAGATTCTTCTTGAGAAAGCTGTAATTTTGTTGATCTGGCAATAGAATCATTAACTTTCATGAGTGCCTCTTTGGGGCCCATGTGAATAAACGATTTTGATTTTGATTGACTCACATACTTTTGCCTTTATTATATTAGTGTGATTGAACTACAAACTTCGTTTCTGAAACTCATTTGCTTACAGGCCCTGTATTCGGAGCAAGTTTTATTATCTTTTTAAGGACATTCAGCATTCAAGAGGTAGGTCACGTTACTTTTTCTCTTCTAATAAATCAGAGAAACTATTGAATGCAGGTCGTTACATTCATACTGCGCTCGTTGGCGGTGACAAACGCTCGAACAGGAGGACTTTTGTCGCAGAGCCGCAACGTGCAAGTAAAGCCCTGGTGTTTGCACCTGGCACAGTTTGGATTGGAGGTAGTCCTACGGACAAATTGCACGTATTGTCTTACTGAACATAAAAGTCTTAAATTTAGAACGAAGTTACTAAGTTTTTACGAATATTAACCTGATTAAGAGAACCTTTTTGAGTTTGAAAACTATCTAATCGTCTTACTGAACATAAAAGTCTTAAATTTAGAACGAAGTTACTAAGTTTTTACGAATATTAACCTGATTAAGAGAACTTTTTTTATTTTGAAAACTATCGCAAGTGTTATTAATTTTTTATTTATTTTCTAACCAGCTGACTGGATTTTTTAACCAGGGTCTCGGGGTGGTTTTTGCCAGACTTATGAATAGTTTCGGGCATGTAAGATATCATCTGGGAGGTGGCCGATCACAACGTTTGCGTCGTCGTCGGCTCTCCGCGCCTTTATGTTTGGGTATAATTTAGACGGCCACCAAAAATTCCAAACGGTTACCAAAATGGATAAATGGTCACCAAATTACGTTTCCAAAAATAAAATTTCTTGTGACAGAACCGAATCGGATAACAGTAGGTTTTTTTTTTTTTTTTTTTTTTTTTTTATTACAGACCAAGCAAGCGTTTGACCACAATCACACCTGATGGAATGTGACGATGTAGGTTAAGGTTTTTTAATAATTGATACAAAAATATTTATAAATCGAAAAAAATTATTTTTTTCATAATATTTTAACGTAATTTGGTGACCATTTATCCATTTTGGTGACCGTTTAGATTTTTTGGTAGTAAAATAGGTACTTTTTTGTGGTGAAACACAAGCCTTTATGTTTTATCGATGTTTAACAACTAAACAATAAAGGATCGAAACTTTTTTATATTATAACATTTACAGCCTAAAACGACCTCTCGCACGTGGTACTGCTGTTGATTAACAAACGCGGCTCCAGGGCCTAAAAACAGAAGGGTTGACGTCAGGCAAGTAACCGAGCATAAAAAGTCATGCTAATTCTTATTCACAACATGAGTTCACGAGTATGTGAAGAATACTTAGATTATCACTCTTTGTCTCTTTATTTGTTGTGGCGAACCCTTTTAGTGAAAAAAAAATTATGAACTACCAAATGATAACATTTAAACGATTAGGTAACTTAATTATTAATAAAAAAACATAAAACACTACATACGTGAACCTGAAAAAATTCACGCAGTTGTCATTGACACCGTTGCAATCTTACAGTCTCAAAAAAGTACTAGAACCGATACTAATCATTATTTGGAATATTTATCATCTTCTGCTTGTCGAACAATACGTGTAATAAAGCCTTTTCTTGAATAAGAATAAGAATAAGAATAAGAATCATTTTTATTGTATATAACTGTGTACATGGTGGATGTTACAGTAATTATTTTGTACCAACAGTTTGTCCATTTCGGACGTACAATATTATTTGTAATACAATTACAAGCCAACTAAACTAACTACACACATAAAATAATAACAATACATTAACTACAATAAAAAACAACACATGGATTTAATGTTAAACAGTGAAAGTGTGAAAAACAGTTTTAAAAGAAACAATTATATGAGACATACTTAGTGGTTATCGAAAAATTCATTGAGGTTATAATGAACTTTACTGACTAGCCATTCTTTAAGACTGCTCCTAAATTTATTACCATTGATGGATTTTAAATAAGACGGTAAACTGTTATAAATCCTAATGGCACTGACATAGGAGCTTTTGTAATACATTGTATTGTTGATTTGAGGCACGAAAATATTAAATCGGTGCTTATCACGTAAGCTATCGGCTCTATTTGATTGTTTACTGAAGAAACCTTCATTATTTTTGACAAAAGTGCAGATTTCAAGAATATAAATACCTGTCACTGTTAGAAATTTCTCATATTTATAAATGTTGCGAAGCGAATCTGTGTTTTTCAAATTATAAATATTTCTAAGGCAGCGCTTTTGTAGGATAAATGTAGATTGTACATCAACAGAGTTGCCCCAAAAGATTATACCGTAACTTAATTGAGGATATACATACCCGTAGTAAGCATTTGTAGCTACAGATTTTGATGTTATACTGGTCAATATTGATAAGGCATAACAATATCTGGATATTTTATTGTTGATTTTGGTAATATGGGCTTTCCAATTTAGGTGGGAATCAAGAATAACTCCCAGAAAGTTTGTTTCTTTAATAATGTTAACATCACTATCCTTATTTTTTACATTTAGTTGCATAGAGGACATTTTGTAATTTTTAAATTGAATTAATTTAGTTTTGTCTATGTTTACTTTAAGATTAATTAATTGCAACCAGTTTACAACTGTTTCTAAGGTGTTGTTTATTTCTATCTCGAGGTTATGAATAGTAGTTTCTTGGGGTATAAATATGGTAGCGTCATCGGCAAACATTACACAAAGATGGTTAGTGATTTGTGGCAGTTCATTCACATATATAAGGAGTGTGTTAAAGGTGTTTGTTAAAGGTACGTACAACAAATCAGTTTATTGACAACGCGGTGACCTGAGTCGGTGGTACAACGGCTACACAGTTGAAGATCTAGGTCAGTGAAAAAGGCAATCGTAGAACTAACACAGGTAAACACACAGCTCGGCTCTGAGGGCACTTTCGTTCACTCAGATAGGACGACACATACGTAGAAAGGATGCTTTCAGGTACTTCAGAAGACAAAGGGATGTAAGTAGTCTATTTCAAGACAATAAGGTTAATATATTGTCTACTACGATGTTATAGGCAGTGGTGGAGGATAGAAGTATACGTATATGACGGAACAATACTTAGCATCGATTATTAAAATTAATAAGTAAGCCACGCGACAGCGATTTTTGGTATATTCAAACGGGGCGCACGAAGCGTTTTGCTTCCACATTCATCATGCGTTAAGCAGTTGAATTCCTTGCCTGAGTGTGTTTCCCGATAGTTATAAATAATCTGGGAATCTTCAAGTCACCAGTGAACTGGTTTTTAGGCAAACGTGCTCCATTGTCAACCGCATCTTCTTTTTCCATCATGTGAGAAAGTGGTTAAACGTTTTATTAATAAAAAAAATATTTTAAAATTCTACTATAATATTATAAATCCGGAAGTTTGTGTGTACACGGCTATATGAATGAGCTCATTGATATACAAGTAATTAGATTCATTTACTTTGGTGTATAATAAATTGAATCCAGAAATATTGTTCTTGTTGATTGAAAGTCTTTCCAACCAAAGACGTGATATGAAATACTTAAATTTGATACGCAGCAAGAGATGTTATCGTATTTGCTTCAAATAATGGAGAAAAATAAAAATAAATGTACTTACTGGAGCAACACAACTCACCAGAAAACGTGTTGTATTACATCTAAAGTGAACGAGCGAGCGGCGGGTAATAAACATCCTGGTTTCCTGCATCGCCATATGCTGATGAAAAAGTGTTCAATTTCATTATACCTAACTTAATTTATTACAGAAATTGAAAATGTTCTACCTACGCTATAGCTTCGCATAAACAAAACCCTATTAGGGGTTTTATTTGTTCTAACTCACTTTATGAAATGAGTAATTCTCATTGGTCCAATTATTTATACACACGAACACGCTTTTCTGCACCTTCTCGGTTGACTGGCAGAAAATGCTGTATTAGCATTAAGTCCTCCGTGTACATATGTATTGTGCAAAAGAATAAATAAATAAATAAACATCCCCACATTAAGTGCAAAGATTTATATCGTTGTATGTATAGGTAGTTCATTTTAAACTGACTGTAGAGTACGGAATCTGCTTTGTTACTTAGTTCTATATTACTTAGTTCTTATAGAAGTATATCACGAGAGCTGGTAACACGTGATACGATTCCCCCCCGCCCAAAAACCCAGCCCATTTTTTTTCAAACTTGATCAATTTGTTATGCCAAAACTTACTCACATCATGGGTTCATGAATATGGAAATTTTTTTTTTTTGGTGAAGAGTTCGTTTTATACCACCTCACTTAGTTGAAAAAGGAAATGGATGATAATTATTTGGATTTAGTTTACCTAATGCAAGGAGTGATACTTTATATCAACAATTGTAATAATAGACCAATAATCAAAAGATCAACACCCAGATCAACTGTTATTAGTAAACAGTATATGAGATAAATAAGTCACAAGATTAATAGTTCACTAGATCAACAAGTAATAAATCGTCAGTTTGTTATGTCAATAATTTATAAGACAAAAGAGTTAGATACATCAGCAACCGACTGACGGTAAAAATTAGGAAAACTAGTTAAGTGCAAGTCGATGAAGTCTCTTTTTAAGACTTCATGTTTTGTCAATATTACATAGGTATTATTATGCGTGAAAAGAACCATTTTTCAGTAAGCTCCTAGAAATTTTGAGAGTGCGTATATTTAGATTGGAAGATCTCGAGGTGTTGCTCTTATATAATATGTATATTTTATCTTTGCTTTTGCTTGATACATTGAACAATTTTATCTCCTCTACAAAGTGCAAGTCGGAAACTGTAATGTTAAAATAGATCTCTGTAATGAGAACATTGTGGACGTAATTAAAAATTAATAGTGAACATAAATCAGAAGTAAATTATTTATTACTGGTCGCCATTCGGTGCAAATAGGATCATTCAATAATATGACTATCGGAGCGGGCAATAAATTCAATATAATCGCTTATTGCTTTATTTTATGACGTGTGTGGACGGAGTATCGATGTATATTGTGCAATGTAGATAAAATTGGGATTACAACGAATGGGAAAGCAGTTTCATTTTGGAGGGATTTGGCATATATACAAATTAATCAAATTATTGTAATGAGTCCGTAGTGGGGTATTAACGTATATATTCATGTGGTATATATAAATTGTCATGATTTTAAAAACAAAGGATTTGGAATACTAACAAAAAGAGGCAACTCGAGACATGTTACAACCCTACGCTTACTGTTAACGATGCGGCTGTAGATGTGTGGTATATGGGTTGCCTAGAAAATACAAATACACTCTGCAATTTTAGATTCTAGTCTATCTATTCGTGGTACAAAGAAGCTGGCAACTACTTAGTCTCTTTCATTTCATTCAAGACGAAAAGGAGGACAGACAGACTAATCGTACGGACAAAGTTATTTTTAACCGACTTCAAAAAAGGAGGAGGTTCTATGTTCGACTGTATGTATTTCTTATATGTGTGAACACCGATTCATCCCCGATTTGTGGACCGATTCTCAAAATTATTTTTTTGTTTGGTAGATTATACTTCAGAGGTGGTCCCATATACATTTTATCGAAATATATCAAGCCAAAACCAAAACATAACTACGACTAGCGTTAAAGTCGGTTTTTTAAGCTTAGCTAACGTTTAAATTATTAGCCAGCGTTTGTCTACTATATACTATTAGGTGCAGGAGACACCAAGTTTAATTAAAGACATCGCTCTTCTCCGTTTACTATTATTTACCTGTCAATTGATTTTTTTCAAAACTTAAAAGCGATAATTAGATTTAAACTAAATCAAGTTTGTATACGAAAATCAAGTATTTTCAATCTTAACTCGATTTAGCTCTGCCAAAATACGTCGTTGTTTTGACTAGCTTTGACATGCTTCCAAAGATCTGATTATCACATACATTATGTTGCTCCCCTATATAGCTGTTAAGTTTGCATATATTCACAGCTACACCTAAATAAAAAAATGTAAGTACCTATTCATAAAATCTTACATATTATTCTCTACAAAATCATGTTAATATCCGTATATATTAATTAAACAAAGGTTACCCTGCTAATGAAGAAGGACGTCCTTAATTACCTCCTGTAATTTTTCTACTAACCAGGTCGGGTATAAATTAATTTTCTTTCATCCCGTCTATGAGCACCATTATGGTGCCCGCTTTTGTTAGGCTCAGCCTGGCAGGCTTGTTGAAGTTTTAAAAGCTAGCAAGGTTAATTTTTATTTGTAAATTTTCTGTTTCGTAGGCTCAGTTTTATGTTAGTTAAGTTTTGTTTTTAATCCCACAAATATATGCTTTGCCAAGTTATCGTTATTAACTCAGTTATTGAGGATCATTATACATTTATATATATACATAAATCTCTTTACATAAAATATGTTATAGAATATCTCTTTGTCCATCAGTGGTAAAGTGGGGTAAACTAAAGAAGAACTCACTTGTGTAATATTTTTAACTATAGTTTTTGTTTTCAAGACCTGCCTGACGGTTCGCCGAGTAATGCTATTGTGATCCACTGGAGCCTTGCTTTTTGAATACCAAAAGCACGCTGTGCTCAGGTTGAGTTGGGCGGCAAGGTGTTATACCACCCTTATCCCCCAAATCTCGCAAATTGTAAGTAGATTGTTTCTATTTAAAGTGAACTTTAATTTAGAGTTAAAACCTACTTATTTTACTATCAAAAGTAGACAGTTTTGATAGTAAAATAAGTAGGTTTGTGTCTTCATGAAACAAAGTTGTCCTAAGTTTCAAAGCTACATTTGTGTTCGTCAAGTAAAAGTACGAACAGTTAATATTTATCATATCCCATCTTCGGCCGCATCGTCACTTTCCTTCAAGTTAGATAGCGGTCAAATAAGCATTTGACCGCTATCTCACTTGATAGGCAAGCGCCTATCCAGCATAAAAAATAAACTGTATTAGATACACTAAGCACTCGCCGAAAGCTCTTCGAGCGTGACGACGAAGGCTTCGTTTAAACAGCTCCGACAAACTTTTCCAATATTTTTTTAATCACGTTTGTCAACTTCCTCGGGTTCGTATCACGGCAACAAACAAACAAGTATTCTCCCCGGCGACATGAGTTTTTGGAACTCATTTCCATTCGGAAGCGTGCCGCTAATAATTTATTGGCTTCTAAGTTATGGCTGAGTTAATCTTTACCGATGTAAACCGTGCTGTATACACTCATTTGCAAAAAAAACGGGCACCTAAGGAAATGTACGTTCTAAGGTCGATTTGAGTTAATTAAATGAAATGTAATTGTTTGACGTAGTCTGTATACTTATAATCGTGTAAATAAATACGCGTGTTTTTTTTTTATAAATTTTCGATGAATTCAGGCCAGTACATCGTCAAATTAATAAAACCTCTTTCATGTTCTACTTCATTGAAGTAGAGAGAAAAATTTAAAGTGGCCGTTTTGCAAAAGAGTTTATAATACTAGCCGTGCCACGCGGTTTAGCCCGTATTTAACAAGTTTAAAAGTAGTCTATGTTTTAATCCTAGGTATAAGCTATGTACATTCCAATTTTGTCCTAATCCGTTCAGCCGTTAAAGCATGAAGAGAAAACAAACATACTTATAGGTACGTTTACACACAAACTTTCGGATTTACAATGTTAGTATTATTAGTGTGATGTGGGGAACATGTCGCGACGTCTTAGAAGAAGCATCGCTTTTCATTAGCTACCGTCTTGCTTGTATTCTACTAGTGACAGTAACTGCCATGAAACTTTACTAACTAAGCCGGGAACTTTTTGTGGGAGCCCTTCGACGCTAATACATTTACTGATACCCTGTTGGGAATTCTATTTATAGACATTAGGAATATTATTTCTCTAGAAATTTCTGCTCCCGTTCGTTCGAAAATTTCTTTGAAACTTTTAACATTGTTCACCTTTAAGAAAAGTTGTTAAATTATCGGTATCAAGGTTAATAGTAGGCTTTCAAACTCTCAGCCCCATATTAAGTTCGAAGACTTGTATCGCCAGAAACATCACCCACCCACACACTCACATCCAGAACTAGAAACAAAAATTGCCCTTGGGGAAGAAACTTGTGTTTCCATCGGGAATCGAACCCGATACCCGCGGCTTAGAAGGCGAACGCGCATCTAACTAAGCCAACGGACAGTTCAAAACTAAAAAGTATTATAATTAAAAAGAAAAGCATTATATCTATAAAGCATAAAATAATGTGTTATAACAGTGAAATTATAAATTGGTAAGAAGTTATAGAACGAATGATTAATATAATAATTGAAACGCAGGCAAAGCTAAAAAAACCGACTTCACCGCTTATATTTTGGTTTTGGCTTGATCGATTTCGATAAAATTTATATGGGACCACCCAAACAAAAAAAACATCACATTCGATTTATAATGTGCGGAACTATCGCGAAACATACATACAAAAACATCTTACAGTCGAATTGGGAACCTCCTTTTTTGTAGTCGGTTGAAAAATATGTATAAAGTTTACTTACTTCATTCTCTTCTAATATTCTGCGTACATCGTCGCTTCTAAGCTTTGCCAATGCAAACAATATATAACACAGGTGTCCATTTTTTATTAGGTACCATTAAGCCGACCTGATGGAGCCAAGAGGTGGAAATCGTTAACATCTACTTAACTCCTCAATTTTTGGGGTCCAAGTTCCACTATACCGGATATCACGTATCTGACAATTACGTGTTTTAGGTTATTTTAAAGTACTTACATAATATTATTCAATGTTGATTGTACAAAATATTATCAAATGAAAACCTCTATCTACGGTCCAATTACCTACATTTCCAAAAACTAAACTAAAATAAAAAAGAAAATTGAGATAAGGACAGGGGAGTATTGAATCTATTTTAAGAAAAGAAACAGGTTGCAATAATAAATGCGCAAGCACTACATACCTACCTACAGGATGGTTCCGTTAACATTAAATACATTATATATCCGATAACATCATTATCAATACTAATATTATTTCTTGATTTTCATCCAATATCGTAAAACGGTCAAAAGTCTATTCGAAACTGGGCTATTGCTATTATTGATAAGGTGAGATAGATACGCAAGTGCAAAATAAATAGGTCGTGCGTTTCCGGAGCGTCGCTATCTGCATTTCGTCGCTATTTAATGCGCAAATAGCAGTTCAAACTCAATTTAAATAATGTATGTTACATGTAAAGACGCGATCATAAGCGTAAACATAACTTCGTTAAAGTATGCGTATATACAGATATAAGTATTTTGAATGAAGAGTATTTAATTTTACAAATGTGGACACTAAGTAGCTGGCGCGTGCTATCAGAAGTTATATACGAGTACGTACATGCTTGCTAGCATAAAATAATGGAACTTCGTGCCTTTTTTTTATACTTGCCTGACTCTGTATTTTCTGATAAGTACAATATGAGAGTCTTCAAGTCGCGAGTGTGAGTGATATGTATCATCTAGGCAAGCGTGCTCCATCGACCATATCATCGCTTACCATCAGGTGAGATAGTGGTCGAACGTTTGTCTATACTGAATAAAAAAACAAACCCTTAGAACTAATTGTTTATATTTGGTTTTAATGAGTATTTTTTAGATAATTATCAAAATGATTAGTAATTTCTGTATCGTTAACATAATACTAAAGCTACTGCGCTGTTCTCTACATTTAAAAACAACAACATATTTTTATTTTCGTCACTTTATTTTATTTTTAATCGAGTGTTACCAAATATTGACAATGAGCTAATTCAGTCTTAGATATAAACGCAACACCCATGATAACGTTGGGGTCAATGTTACGATGTTATTTACATGTGGCATGCTATGTCAAAGACCGCATGAAATATTGGACTGATCATGATTTAATTAAGTTTCATTATTTCCAATAAATACAACAAATACCTATTTAAACTCTTGTATAGAAACCTCAATCGTTAAATAATTATTTTTTTATTATTGCTGTTTTTTAACTAAAACAAGACTAAACAGGGTTTTTTGAAGACATAAAAAGATGGTTGGTCCAAGCATCACTACTCGTAGAACTCTACATGCATATTATATGTATGTATCTATAGTTTAAATACACCATTAGTATAGCAGCTTAAATATTCTTTTGGTAGAAGCCAAGAAGTTGTTCTAAAAGAACCGCAAGCCCGTATTGACGTTTAAGCCATTAAGTTTGCGCTAGCTATAAAGTGTGAACTTTGAGCCCGTTTAGATTTTTCACATAAAATTCAATGTGGGGCGGTAATCTTCGGGGACGCAGCGGAGTCACGTTAATAGTTCAGTTAGTTCACAATCTTCTATTTGGAGGCGGGGGCAATCCTCAGGGAACCGAGCGGCTGTCTTCGCAACTTGCTTTTAAAATATCAGAATAGGTACAGCTGGATGTGACATTTCAATCGAAGACTTCATTTATATTGAGAAGTGTTGATGTTTATATTTAGTTCAGTGATATTGTGATGTGATAGTAAATAATTATTTTGTGGACAATTTTGGGGAACTGTAACACTTTCTAGTTCAGACCAAAATACTTGATCAGCGTCATACTTGATGATGAAACAACTAGTTATCTTAATCTATTTAGTTTATGTTCTATCGTATCTCATCCTGATATAAATTGTAGTTTAATATAATATATATGTATATATATTAAACTACTTACTCACCACATATTAGAAGCAGCGCAAAGCACATGATTCATTAATTTTTATATTCATATTTTTAACTTATCATAGCTTGTAGGCTTAATTTTGTAATGGTGTACCTAAAAAAATGGATCCATTGTAGACCGAAAAAAACGTTGTGAATTTAAATAGTTCTGCATTGTTCAGTAACAGTAGTACATAGATCTATTGGAGTGAAAACCGCAATAAATGAACGAACAGGTTAATTTGTGCCTGTTTTGCTTACACGGAGGAATGAGAAAAAGTCGAGGCCCAATAGTCATTCCCTCTATTCCATTTCACAAGTGAACGCTCAGTAACCGCGGGTTGCACATAGTAATTGGCAATATTTCATACAAGCCTGATGGACATTGTATGAACATTATTGCTTTGACTTATACAGTATTGGAATAGTAAAGGTTCTATATATATCAAGTTTTCACCCCAAGCAGTATTTGTGTTTCTGGTTCTGGTTGTGATTGTGTGTGTAATGTGAATGTTTTCGGCACCCACGATACAAGTCTTTGAACTTAGTGTGGAGCTGTGAGTGTGGATATGTTATTATATATATATAGATATAATAATATGTGATAGCGATTTTTAGAGTTCAGTTTTAAACCATTGTAACGTTCTACAAGATAGTTCCATAGTTTTTAGTTTACTAAAATATTTTGATATCTAATAAGAATTTGTCTGTTTGGAGTTTAATAAAATCAATAGGCACAATTAACTTCCAAACAGAAGATTTGAAATTCGGTTGATTGTTTTTTGGGATCCCTCATACCTCCGGCGTTTTTTAATTAGCCTTTTTTGGTTGAAAGTAACTAAACTGTATACCCATAAAGTGTATAATTAGTCCCATTAAGGTCAGATGAATGTACTATAACCTTCCATATTTTTAAATATATGTTATTTATGATATTCGTATATACAGATATCATTAAAATAAGTAACGACAATCTTGGAAGTAATCATAAGCAAACTTAATGGAATCAACAAATATGTTTTGCGTGTTGTATACCACACACTAACATAATATTAATACCATTCAGATATAATTCAATTCTAGTGCAACATTTCCGAGCATGAATTATCAGAGGAAGCGCTATGATTTATGTATCACATCCAGTCAAAAGCGGGAGACCGCGTTTGTGTCGCACTAGACATTTTTATCTGTAAACGTAAACTCTCAGTAACGTTTAAGAATGGTGCGTCGTAATTCCGACCTTCTGGCACGCCTTGAATTGCGGTTGAGGGTATAAATTTGCTTGCGGAGGGATATAGGATTTCTGTTACAAATTAACGAGGGAGTCAGTCAAGTGTCATGTCGTCGGGCCTCATTGCTCCGAGACGAATGTATATGCGGCTGACACAATCTCACGCTTTGATAAGTGTAAACATAGATTTGCGACATCAGAGCACGATTCGCGATGGAATTAGAAGGCTCAAGGGTCTTTAGATGTTACGAAAAACGTTAAAAAGTATTTACGATCAATTGATCAAGCGTAAAGTTGATGATACGTCGTTGAAGTTAATACAAAATTACTAAAAGTAATATACTACAACGAAAGAAACATTTTACATATTATAGTCCTATATACATATATCTCATGATATACTTGATCTTTCGTTCGGCGTTTCAGTACATACTGTGATTATGTTAAGCATCTTACGTCCGACACAATAAATAGGTATGCACAAGATGGTTGCCAACTAAGCTTGGGTTTAAGTGAGCCTAAGGGATCACTAGAACTGAACCTATTTAATTTACATGGCCAGCTATGGAGGGAACATAACGTATGGCTATTAAAGCGAACAACCTAGTTGTTTTAGAAACTTGGGATGGTTCTTAACATGATCTGATTTGCGTGGGGTTTAGTAAGGTCGTGTTCATTTTCGAGTAAGTACTTGTACTTGAGACTCTGCTCACTGATTACTCAGACAGATAAACTAGTTTTTTAATTACACTATCACGATACAAGTCTTTGAACTTAGTGTGGGGCTGTGAGTGTGAATGCGTTTGTTTGTTTTGTTGTTTTGTTTTTAATTACAATGGCTGGTTCCATTTTGGTCCCTCCCACAAAAGGCTTGCGTATTAAGTAGTAATTAGCTGCAAGTAATTCCTTACGCGTGTAATGGGAGAACAAAACGCAATCGAGCAAAAAAATACGTAGTAATCAATTTACAAAAAAAAAAGTTTATACCACGAGTCGCTTCTACGTTTATCATCTGTACAGCGAAACAGTAAACTCATTGCATGCTTCTTTGTTCCCTAAACGGTACAATCTGGGTGTCTTCAAGTTCAATTAGATTGAATCTTCTAGGCAAGCAAGGTAAGATAGTGGTCAAATGCTTCTTATCTAGCATAAAAAAATCTTTAAAATTATAATGATATATATAGTTACTTTAAGTGTATATTTATAGTAAATATAATAGTGATTCGGCAGCAGTGACATTTTATGCCGATCATATTTACCTCCTTCGAACTCATATTATTTAACAGTAATTGAGATAGTAATCAAACATATAAGCCTGCAGAATCACTATGCATAATATTTTCAATGTTTTCGTTACACAAAAAATCCTCACGAAAATTTGTCATATACTAGTAAATAATACGTAAAATAACATGTGCTCTGCTCAAAGTAATATGTATTCCAACCTCCTTGGCTCTGCTCCTGGTTTTTTTTACTTTTTATTTTTTTACCGAAGACGACAATATTATACTGTAGTTGTAGAACATCTCTCTGACGCTCTACGTGAAATCTTTTAATTTAAAAATAATAACGTTAATTAAAATAGTTTTAAAATTAAGTAGGCAAGGGAATATTGGAGAAGACCTCTGCCTCGAAATAAAATAAGTCAGTATCTACTTTGATAGAAGTCTGGTCTTAATGACAAGAAAGGTGTAAGGTCCGGTCTCCTAACTTGCCTGAAGATATTTATGATTAGATAACATTTAAAATTCCCCGAGTCGTATCTCGTATAATATTTCGCAATCTGATTGAAATATTTTCTTTATCGATTTTATACTCTTTTACCTCTGAAGGTAGAAACATTCCATACACCCACATACCTAAAATTCGATTAAATATGAAATTAGTTTCTAGAATTTTCTTAGAGCTAGGAGTTCAACGGCATTGATATATATATCAAGAACAGATAGATATTTGTTTTGTCAATCTTTTCAAACCTTAATGAAATGGAGGAATGTGTAAGGCTCAGTTGTTTAAATGTTTACAAAATATTTTGTTTATGCCTGATAGGCAACCATTTGACCACAATCTCACCTGATGGAAAGTGATGATGCGGCCGAAGATGTAGCAGGCTTGCCTAGAAGGTATCTATTCACTCTTACCTATTATTATCTTCTATTTACTCTTATACATACCTTCTTATTCACGAACGTTAATAAAAAAGAAACGCTTTTAGGTTCCAAGACAGGCAAAATCAATAGATGCAGGTATATTTATAATGTTATAACATAGATATATAAACAAGAATGTTATCATATCATATACATAACTGAAATGATGATTGTATAACAATGTGAACAATATCTATGTTATTTTAATCTTGTTGGTAAAGCTATAGACACGCATAATCAATAGCTTACATTTGTACATTAAGATAATGTCATGTCTCTTTCATATAGCTATTATGAAAATCTAAATAGCAGAGCCTCTATTCGCGTCACAAATAAAATATAAGATCAATACAAATCATAGTACGAGTATATTAACGCCTTGCTATTTCTGCAAATAGCCTTCTATCTAAGTTTTCACTGCGAGAGTGAGCTGATGCAATAACCAGCCGTCTGGGATAAGTTACCGGAATATAATTGAGACGGATAGCTATAGCGGGTTAAAAACATGATTATTATAATTAGTCTTGATCAGAATGTGGTAATATATCGAAGGCACCTATAGTGAAAAAGCAGGTAGCGTTTAATTTATATACCGTAGATGTTTGAAAATGAAATGTTATCGTATGTTGTTATAAAACAGGTAGCAAATAAAATCGTGCATAATAATATAAAGATGGGTTTATTTAGTAATTTTGCACCTTGTGTGGTTGGACAAAGTACAAATCACCCACGTTTTCTTTTTGATAGAGGCTTATCGCACCAATGCGAATCATGCGAATCGCCCAAAAACTTTTACTGATGGTGAAGTCGGATCGCGATGAAGAACAATTTAGTTTTTTTTATGGGTTATCTAGAAAAATAACAAAGTGATTAAAATAGAAGATTAAACAATATATTACCAAATATAACAAACTTTTTTAGATTTTATATCGAGATAATCCTTAGATATTTTACCTGCAGGTAAGCCACGCATAGAAACACAATAACAGAAACAAAAAGATGTTTGTTACAAACTAGACCAGAGTATCTGTGAAAACGGATTACCTACAGCCATACCGACGTACAAAGTAAAAGGATTTTTATGGCGTTCGTGGTGACAGTATTATTTGAAGTATACTATGTAGGTAACGAAGGTGGAGGTAACGAGCACTTGGCCCGGTTTCCAAGAAAGCGCCATTGCTAAAGGAAAAAGATGGAGCTATAATTACTGATAGGAAACGTCAGCTAGAGCGATGGCTAAGCCACTACTCCGAGCTATATTCACAACCAGTTGACATCAGCCCAGAAGCTGTTTACTCACTTCCCAAATTTGATATTTGGTGGGATTTAGACAGTGAACCCACAATTGAAGAACTTATAGGGGCTATCAAACAGCTTAAGTGTGGTAAGAGTCCTGGGGCTGACAATATATACACAGAAATAGTAAAACTGAGGCACATGATCCCAATTTTGCATAATTTGCTGCTGAAATGCTGGGATGCTGGAGCTGTTCCGCAGGATATGCGAGATGCTAACATAATAACACTGTACAAAGGGAAGGGAGACCGTGGCGATTGTAATTGTTTCCGTGGGATTTCCCTTCTCAGCATCGTCGGTAAGCTTTTTGGGCGAGTTGTGCTTAAGAAACTACAACGTCTTGCCGACCGTGTATATCCTGAGGCCCAGTGCGGCTTTCGTGCTGGGCGTTCGACGGTAGATATGATCTTCACACTTCGGCAGATACAAGAAAAATGCAGAGAACAGAGGACCTCCCTGTTTGTCGCGTTTGTAGACCTGAACAAGGCCTTTGACGCGGTAAGTAGGGAGGGACTTTATACTGCTCTTGAGTCCATTGGTTGCCCACCAACGCTTTTGAGTATCATTAAATCGTTTCATGATGACATGAAAGGGTCTGTGCTATTTGACGGAAATATATCGGAATCGTTTGATATGCGCAGAGGAGTTCGCCAAGGCTGCGTTCTGGCACCGACTCTGTTTGGAATATTTTTTTCTTTGCTTCTTAAAGCAGCTTTTGGAAACGATCAGCAGGGAATCCATCTTTATACACGGACTGACGGTAAACTATACAACATATCACTCCTGCGATCCAAGCGTAACCGCGAAGACTTATACATCGATAGTTTGCTTTTTGCGGATGATGCGGCCTTTGTTGCTACATCTCCTGAAGAGCTTCAATCTTTAATAGACAAGTTTGCTTATGCATGCTCACTTTTTTCTATGTCTATAAATGCAAAAAAAACTGTAATACTAGCGCAGGGAAGCACGGAAGAACCTAGCATCCTGTTGGATAACGCACCTCTGAACGTAGTTGAGAGATTTTGCTACTTAGGGTCGACTGTTTCGAACAATCTTTGCCTTAATGTAGAGATAGATGTACGCATCGGTAAGGCCGCGACCATGTTTGGTAGGCTCCGTGCAAGAGTATGGGACAACAAGCATCTTACTACTAAAACTAAAATGCTGGTATACCAAGCATGCGTCCTAAGCATCCTTTTGTACGGAGCTGAAACCTGGACTTCGTATGCAAAGCAGGAGCGCCGACTTAACTCGTTTCATATGCGATGTCTTCGCAGTATCCTTGGTATTACATGGAGAGACAGAATAACAAACGAGAGAGTTTTGAAGTCGGCACGGCTGCCCAGCTTTACCGCCATGCTCAAACAGAGGCGATTAAGGTGGTTGGGGCACGTGCACCGCATGGACTCTGTTCGACTTCCTCGGCGTGTCATGCTTGGCGCAGTGGCCGATGCAAAAAGGGATACAGGAAGGCCAATGCTTCGCTTCAAGGACTGCGCTAAGCGAGATATGACCTCATTTAACATCGGGCATGACAAGTGGGAGGAACTTGCCCAGAAGAAACACGATTGGAGAATAAGGGTAAAAGAAGGTCAACAGTACCACGACCAAGCGTGGTTTGATATTCTTGCCCAAAAGCGTGCATCAAAACATGCTAGTATCGGCAATCCATCTGCCTCTGTACATTTTTGCACCAAGTGCGGCCGCGCATGCCGCTCCCGCGCTGGTTTTGCTAGCCACCAACGCAAGTGCTTATCTCGTACCTAATCCAGACACTGTTTAAACCGTCTGAAATAGACGTATAAGGCCTATGATGATGATGACTATGTAGGTATATGTATTTTCAGCGCAAATACTTTGTCTGAAAGATTTTCACAGGTGCCTGTTTATGTGAATTCGGATTTATACCACTAGTGGTTACAAACTGAGACTTTTTAGGCGATAAGTATATATATTTTACTTTAAGTATTTTATACTTTTTCGGCATAAAAACGCTGTAGAGATCCTAAAAAATACTTTTTTTTTTGTGACAGGCTAGTGTTTGACCACTATCTCACCTGATGGTAAGTGACGATGTGATCGAAGCTGGTAATAACACTAGACCTGGAATACGCAGGCTCTCATTCATCTGTATCAATCATACTTCAAAGAAGTACAAACACGGTTTCGCGAGATGGTCCCAGAAAGTTTTTGTAGTAATCAAAATCGGTGATTGAATCATTATTTGTTTGATGATACTCATCACTTTATCACACCCAGAACCAGAAACACAAACTCACGGGGGAAGAAAACTGTTTTACGAAGAGAATCGAGTTCAATAGCCACGTCTAGAGTAGTCGACGGTTTGCTCATCATCTCATTGTTCTTCACCCACCGAGTGGGATCAGCACTGAATCCGATGCGTAAAAAGGTGTTTTTAATGACCAATCCCTCTCAACTCTCTGGGGATTTTTTTTCTTTTGTTATTCACCGGAACTTCATTCGTTAATCGGCAGAGGTGCAAGTTTGGTAGGCTTGGGCAGCTAGGTATGGTGGTTCATAGATCTCGTATAAATAATTACATTTTATCACGACGGCGAAGTGAGTGTTTCGTAGTTTTGAAAGTTCTAACAGTGTTTCCCTTTATCAAATCAACAGCCTTTTGATACCCAGGATGCCGATCTAATCTTATAAAAGGACTAAGTTTCCATAGAACTTTGGCTAAAAGACTTTACTGGATCTGAGCATTGTTTTGTTTCTCTTAGTTTGTAGTACATTTATAAAGGACTTTCTAGTTAGAAAACAGTCTACCGAGATTAAGGAGAGTTTCTAATACAAAGTTATAACTGTTAGAACTAATAAGTCTGAGACAACTTATTCATGCATTTTCTACTTAGTTGATTTTCCATACTTCAATGAAATTGTTATAGTTTTTTTATATTATTTGCTAGTGGTAAAATGTGCAGCATATTTTTAACAGCTCCAAAGGCTTCTTGACCAAGGTATTTAAAATACAGACAGATAGACATACGGACAACGAAGTAATCCAAATCGTTTCAGCCGTTAGAGAGCTACGATATCATAGAGAAACACACATGTACATAGACAAAACGTTACACTTATAACACCTCTATATTTGCATCGGAGATGAAAAATAAAATTCTCTAATAATTTGTATCAGTTTCAATGTTTAGACCGATTTAATAGCAAGGTCAATATTACTTATAGGGTTTATTATAAACTTTACGTAGGTAATATCACTGAGTTAATAAAAAAAAAACTCTTTCATGTTCACACTAAGTTTTCCTTGGCAAGAAAACTTGTGTTCCCGCCGGGAATTGAAAACCGATACCCCTGCGAAGAATGTCCCAACTAAGCCAAATAGCAGTTCAAAAATAGTAATTTAAAGTATTGTGTGACTATAATATAGTGATAATAGGGTTGTTATTACAGCGACCGTAAATCATACTCCAATATTTTAAGGAGTTACTGTAGTTGACAAGAGAATTGCTCAAAATACCCTGAGCGGGATGACAGTGCATTATATCGCCCTAACTCAATTTAGCACACTGAGAAAACTGTCTCGTTGCTGATCAACGACATTTTTTTTCTCAATAACATTCTTACTCTTCAGTGCTATATGTAATATGTAACTATAATTATTTAGTAACAATCACAAAATTATTAGGTAATAACTAGCTGGTTTTGTAAAAATAACGTAACCAATTCGCTCCAAGCGTTTCGCTTCTACGTTCATCACCCGTACACCGAAGGAGTGGAACTCATTGCCTGCGTCTTTGTTCCCCGAACGGTATAATCTGGGAGTCTTCAAGTCTCGAGTGAATAGGTATCTTCTAGGCAAGCATATCCCATCTTTGGCCGCATCATCATTTTCCATCAGATGAGATGGTGCTCAAATGCTTGCCTATTTAACATTAAAAAAGAACTTTAATTTTGACTACAAAGTATGTTTTTGAGAACTTTAGTAGTCTAGATGTCCCAATTTTGCGTAAGGGCAATTAAAATAGTAATTAGACATAGCTTTATTAGCTTTACGTTGTAAATGTCACTGGGCTAATAAGCTACAGTTGGGATACTGCAATCAAGAACGGCAATTTATGGCATTAAGCGATTGCACTCAGTTGGATGGGAGAGGTGCGTGTTTTCTGACGCAATTTGCACGCAAGCGCAGTGAGAAACCTGGGTCATGTAAGTACTACCTACTAGTAAGTATTATGTGCGCACGCGCAGAGCTTTTTGCTTTGTGTAAAGGTGACTTTACAATGAGGAGTATTTGTGCAATTCAGAGTTACATTATCTTTGAATGTGGAATTATTAGGTCGTGTTGCTCTTAATATAAAAATCTACATATGATTATATATAATTTAAGAGATAAGTTGAGTTACCTTACCTACTTTGATTAAGCTAAGTGCCTTGCTAACTTAGGTGTTTACTGTATAAAAGTAAATAGTTTTAGTTTAGTTATAGGAAATTGCCAATTGCACCAAGTAGATAATAAATTGTATTGACCTACAATTGTACCACACATTTAAACATGAATAATTAAATGCAAGCAAAGCTTAAACAAACCGACTTCACCGCTTTATCTTCGGAACTTTGATCAGATTAGATATACTAAACACGCATTATTGATGATATTTCAAAACCTACTGATCAGATCTTGATCAAATTTAAATGGAACCAATTGGAAAGCAGCATCATTCAAACAAAAAAAAAACCCAAAATCGGTTCACGTGGAACGAAGTTATGAGGTAACACACTTTAAAAAAAACTAAAACTTGAACAATATAACCAGTATTATTTTAAGCTTAAGTTTCAGTTTAGATGACTATACTGAAACTTAAGCTAAAAATAATACATGACATTAATTTTTCACTAGCTACGCCCCGCGTTTTTGCCCGCATAAGTCCCGGACCCACGGGAATTCTGAGATAAAAAGCCTGTGTGTTAATCCAGGGTATCAGCTACCTCCATACCAAATTTCATCAAAGTCGGTTCAGCCATTTGATCGTGAAGAAGTAACAAACATACAAACACACTCAAAAACTTTTGCCTATATAATATTAGTGTGAAGTGTGATATCTACTGCATGTGCTGCCTGTATATGCTTGTATATTATGTTAAAAAGTAGCCTATATGTTATTCTGGAAACTAAACGATCTACATTCAAAATTTCATCAGAATCGGTTTAGGTGTTGTGTGTGAATGTTTGTTATCACGTATCTCGACGTGGTAACAAATATTCACACACACTCAAACTTTCGCATTTATAATATAAGTAGGATTAGAAGGATAGGATTGCTAGATTTGCTGCTAGAATTATTCATTCGAGGAAGCGTATTCATATAATAAATAGATAATTATTTCAGGAGTCATTTCTCTGGTGATTGTAAAATTTCCAACAAACAGTTAACAAAATTTTAATGAGCTTCTAATACGAAAATCTAAAGATGCTATCGTAACAAATAACACCTCCTTATATTCTTGAATTTCCAGAGACGTTTTTGCTCCAAAACCAGCTCTCGCACGCGCACCTGAATTCACAAGAGCCTGATGTAACAAATCATTAACTCTGCATCATTGTTGAAAGATGATAAAACTTTACACGTAAATTGCGTTTTAATGACTTTCCTTGGAAACTTTGCCCACTTTATGTCGTGAGCTTTTATTTGCTGCTTAAATGCTCGCTTCATTTGGTTTTCGGGCCGTTTTACATCTTATTTTGAGTTAGGTAGGTAGCACCCGCTTTTTGGTGCTTTTTTTAATGCTAGATAGGCAAGCATTTGACCGCTATCTCACGTGATCGAAAGTGATGATGCGGCAGAAGATGGGACATGGTCGTCTAGAAGGTATTTATATATATATATTTTATTCTACTCTAAAACTCAAACTCAAACTCAAACGTTTATTTGCCAGAATACATGTCAAAATGGTCTTATAAATAATATTATGTACAATGTATTCAGCCTGCATGCAGACGTGCAAATATTAAAAAATATTATTGTCTCTAAATTTCATAAATTCGTTAATAGTATAAAAACAATTACTTAATAGCCAGTCACTCAAATTCTTCTTAAAACTATTGCCTTCTAAAATTTTTATATCGTTAGGTATTTTATTATACAAAGATATACACATATGATATACGTTCTTTTTGTAAATATATTTTTGACAAGTAGGTTGATATAATAGTGAGGTGAATTTTGCACGCTTTTGTTTTTTATAAATGTTACAGCGATTTTTAATTTTTTTTTAGATTTCTACACTTGAAGACACCCAGATTGTTCCGTTCAGGGAACAGACTCAGGCAATGAGTTCCAATCCTTTGCTGTACGGATGTGTACGTTTACACGTTACGGTAGTGGGGATAATTCAAAACAAACTAATGCTTAGACATTAGCTCCACGCTTTTCAAATATTTTACACGGGTTATGGAAACATTTACATCACATACACAATTAGACCCACCAGAGCTTGACATACGGAGAAAAATCAAACAAACAAACAAACGCATTCACACCCACAGCCCCACACTAAGTTCAAAGACTTGTATCGTGGGTGCCGGAAACATTAACATTACACCCAGAACCAGAAGCACATTTATATTATAATATTTTTCTCAGTGCACTTATGTATCTTTTAGAGAAATTCTGTTCTTACCGGGAACAGTAGCGAAAAAAGAACTGATAAGGGAGTTTTGCCGCGAAAGTGAAAAAATGGCGTTGTTGATTTTTAATTAATTCTTCGAGTGTGTATGTGTAATAATGGTGGACTATTAACCGTTAATAGTAAACGTGCATAAGGTAGTCAAATCATACAAAGTTGAAGCGTGATTTTCGCCTTCGCTCCAAAACTCCAGTAGGAGTTTTACTAAAGTTTCTACCACTTTACTTGGGCACGACTTGACTATGACTGGATCTTGACTCTTTTACCTGACTTTGACTTGTGATTAGGACTTTTTGAGTTATCCTCAATAATGCGTATTCAATTTATTTAATGTGATCAAGGGTACCGAAGATGAAGCGATGAAGTGGTTTTTAGGTTTGCTTGCGTTTAATGTATAGGTAGAGATGATGGTGAATTATTAAGTCAGTTTAGACAATAGTTGGATAATAATTATTCGGTACTTATATTTCAATACCCAAGCTTAAACGATGGCTAGTACAAAGTGTATTTTATGACTTATTATATTTTTTTATTATTATTTGACATTAAACATTAATATAACGATTGTGTATGGAACAATTTTAAATTTTAACATTAAATTATAAGATTATTCATTTTGACATTAAATAAAATTTTATACTTGACATCATATGAATTCGACATTTTATTATAATTATTTCTTTATTATTGTATTATCTCCTAAATTTGAATGTAGAATTGTTTTAATAAAATATTGCTGTGCCTATATATTGAATGCCCGATGTGGGTAAACTGATGTCACATTATTGCACTAACAACTTGCATACCGTTATAATTTGTCAGTTCACAATAAATTATTCTTGATTCTTGATACCTATATACTATCATTTTATTTGTAAAGGACAAGCCACGTCTAAAGTAAAAATGTTCGTAACATTTTTATAATTAAAAGGAATGGCAAGGTCTATATTGAATAGGTAAATAACAAGCTGTTAATTAGAATCCAAGATTTACAAACTGAACACAGGCCAAGAAAAAACACATTTTCTTTAGGAAAGTTCCATTTTAGCCCGTCGTGAAAAGAAATTGTTCGGCCTTACGAAAAGCATTTATTACGACGGCCGCGAAACCACTAAGGTTTAGTGTTACAAAGCTTTTAGTGGGAAATAACATCCCGTACACGTTGATTCCGCGGCACCTAATCGCCGTTTTAGCACAAAGGGCCAAGCGACGCTACTGCGACCCCTTTTCAATAAAAATTCACGTTTTCTTTCAAAAGTCACATGACTGTATGGTTGGTAACATTCATGGCGGAGTTTAGTGACTTCCGAAGTAGCAGGTTATCAGACGTGGGGGGTGGAAGGGGTACGGAGCGGCGGGGTGAGGGGAGGAGTGGAGGAAAGCTGGATGCTGGTGGTGTTCCCGCCCCCGCATTCGCGATCCGACACCAGGCGCGCTCGGTCGCGCCCTCTCCGCGCTATAACTCATTACCGATTTATTTTCGCGTCAGCTTTTATTTTTATTTACGCAGCGTCTGTTTCTTTATTCATGTGTTTTGGAGGTTCGTTGTGACTATTGGAAGTGACGGTGTGATTTTTACGGTTCCCTTCGCCGATGAGTCTGGTATTTTGACACGGTTTTCATGCTATTTTGATAACTATGTACCTATACTATTATTTTTTTCCAATAATATTTGCCCTAAAATAATTTACTGCATCGAATTTATCTAAAATGGTTTTCTAATTCTTTGGTCTGAAATTAGTAAGTTTTTTTTTTCTACATTTTACCGATATTTGTCTAATAAAAGGATACCTAAGGGTTAATGATTGTAGTTTTGCCTGCGAAAAACATTTGTGGTAAAGCCCTTTCAAAGCTATTAGGGCTCGTAGCACATAAATTAATTGCTTAAAGCCATCCGATAAATCTAATTTAGAGTTTGGATGCGGTTAGTTTCGTCTAGAGTCTAGACTCTAGACCTCGAAAGTCAAAGGCTGACAAATTTTCTAATTCTGAATAGCTTCATTTACAAAAGTTCAGACATTAATAGCTTTATTACCCTGATGAATGATATCTTTCGTTTTATAACGAATTTATCATTAAAGGCAGATTTATCATTCATAGGTGTTCGATGTTAATATAACCCTTGACCAGAAAAGAGGGTTTTAATAAGGAGAATCTAGTTTAGTATTTAATATATATTTTTTCTCTTTGCGGTGAGATCAGGCATGTCTTAGTCATAAACAGGCATGAATTTCAATATTTTTAAGAACTAATAAAGATATTTAGAGATCTAGTAGAGTGAAAAAGTAGTGAAACCTGTCTATATTTTCAAAATAGCTGAATAAAAATTAGCTCTATTAAAATTATATGTCATTATTATACACAAACAAACTTTACCTCTTTATAATATTAGTATAGATGTATAAAGGTTTTAAATAATACGTGTGATGAACGCTTTTATTTAAATACCTATAACGTATTTCATTTTGCGTCTACGTTATTATCCATGTAAAGGAGTAGAACTCATTGTCCGCGTCTTTGTTTCCTAAACGGTATAATCTTGGATCATATGGGCAAGCATGCTACAACTTCGGCCGCATCATCACTTTCTATGAGGTGATAGAGTGGTCAAATGCTTGCCCATCTTAAATTGAAAAAAAAAATAACATTCATTAAAATGTAGGTAGTTTAGCTTCTATGAAAATCTAAAAATGTAGCACTGCTTTACTTGCATCTGTACTTTGCAAACATTCATGAGTCTATATTCAATAACTATTTGAGACTATAAGAAGTATCTATGGTCGAATTATATTTAACAGCGGTAAAAAATATAGGTACCGGCGGGGCAAAAACCACCCCCGCCTGAAATATGGCGCCCTTTCACTTTGTTTTCGTGTCGAGGATTTTGCCTTTTTTAACATTTCTGGGGGTAGCTGTCACGTCCTAGAAAGTGAAAGCCGCCTTTTCCTTAGCAATTTTAAAACGAAAGCTACCAGAAAGTTAAACGAGTCCTCCAAACAGGCAGCACGCATCTGTATTTATGTCGCCAGTGGTTGTTTGTTAAAGTCCGTGAAACATGGGATCATTTTGTTAGGTATTTTAAACTCCTATCTAAGGGGGATGGAGGGCTGAGTGATCGAATTGTACTCAGAATTTCCATTTAAATCTAAGAGCTTAACAGCCACGCACAAGAAATAACAACAACCGCATTATTAATATATGTGGGATGTCATAACTCTATTTCTACTTGCTAAATAACCCAAACTTTAACAAATATACCGGAGACAATTTCAAAATGCAGCCAGTGTTCTTGGTAAGTACCATGCCACACGGGCAATTTCTTTTCAACCGACTTCAAAAAAGGAGGTTCTCAATTTGACTGTATGTTATTCGTTCGTCAATTTTTGATCGATTTTGATGTTTTTTTTGTTTGGTTGATTATATTTTACAGGTGGTAAATTTTATCGAAATCGGTTTAGCCAAAACCAAAACATAAGCGGCGAAGTCGGTTTTTTAGGCTTTGCTTGCGTTTAATTATTTGATTAGTTTGTTCTTTATTTAGTTATAGAAGGTTTATATAAAAGGTTTTTTGAATATACTCGTATATACAAAATAATATAAAGTTTAATAGCTTTTTTTATATAAATAGTAATATAAATTACATTAAAAATATTTTTAATTATTGAAGCCAAACTGCGGGATGTTTAAAAAAAACAGTGCACATTGACGGTGGTTTTAGTTTTAGCCTATCTCTATAGGATTGATCGAGGATATGTTTTAGAGGGGAATTATTAATAGACCGCTAAATGAATGAGGTGATATGATAAACAGGACATAAGCGATTATGGTTATGCATATGCGGGCCGGCGCTGCAGGTAGAATAAATTTGTGATCATATTTGCTTAAGGATAGATACATTAAAAAACCTTACCAAATTTAAAGGTATATATATGCTTCCTTTGTAAAGGTAATAATTCAAATGAAAATCGAATCTTTGCAGAACTATCATTAAAGCACAGTTCAATCGTTCTCGCTACAATGCCTAATCGATTTGAGTTTAGAGAGCAGAATACACACGTGCGATTTGACATTAAAGCAACAACAATGCTTCAGTAATGCGCTAATAAAGCTTGGTGCTGCTTCAGGAGAGTACAGTGTGAGTGAGTGTCACCGTGCTACGAAGGGCACGTTAAGCTGTCGGTCTCGGCTGTTAGTCGTAAGCGAACAGTCGTTAAGCCATGTCGGATGCATAAGGCGGCTTGAAAAATCCTGATACTAGGACTGCCTACTAGTCTATACGAAAAGCAAGCAAGTCATCAATATTTTATCACGAAATAAGAAATTAATTGTTGGCAGTTTTCTCATTGGTAACTATAATAATAGCGGCCATATTAAACGTTGCTTAACCTCGTCGATCGATCAAGATAGACCAAACAGTGGAATACTCATACAGCAAACTACTGACATAGAACATATAAAGATCGGTACACACGCTGGAAGTAAGGTTCCTAGTTCCCCGTCCATAGTGTCCTACTCTACTTATAAGGCAGCTTCGCAATGTGGCCTCGGACTTATATAAACGATATAACCGCGCTTTCGATCCGGACCGGAGTGGATCCCAAGCTAGTTTCTATGTAGGATGATAACTGCGTAGTTATAGAAAGGAAGCCTCTCGGCCATTTATGATTTTCGCCAAGATTGGGGTATGGTACACCATACCCCACCCCAATCTATAGAGCGCGATAAGGATTGACAAATATGTATAAAAGATATTTATGTTTCTGAAAAAACAACGCTTAGCTTCCATTATAATTTTTACCTGCCCCGCCAAAAGTCTTTTAATTTTGACGTGTTTCTCAGTGTGTAAAAAGTTTATACATACATATAAAGCGGGTCCTTTATATGTATGTACAAAATTTTGATCCCGATCTAATTAAGTATTTACCGAATTAGTTCGAGATGGAGAAAATAACAAATCTTATCCGGACACAGAAAAGTAAAACAGGCAATTTTTTTTTACTCTGATAGGCTAGCGTTTGAACACTATCTGACTTGTTGGTTACACTTATATGGAATACTTCGGTGTTTTATGATTAACTCAAACTAAAAACGATTGTATATTCACAAAAACTATATAAGTTAGGCAATACATACGCAAAATGTCGAAGTAGCCAATGCGTAATAGATTATTTTTCTGGCTAACAACTTAAGGTTATTGATATATTTTGTTTTATGATTAGGAGCAGGCTTACTCATAAAAAAAAATCAATATCATAAGAATTTTCGATGTATATCTCTCGAATTAATTTAAATCAATATAAAACAGATATTCTACGAAATAAGAGTTCACCGACACAACCATTGCAGACACCGAATGAACTTTATAAACCGTTCCCAATTTCACTTCATACAAATTGTAAATTATTCATAAAATTAAAGTGAAAAGTTGAGGTTATTCAGAGTGGCTCAATTACGTGACTTAAATTATGAAACGCTAGCTAGACGACAAGACGTGATACTTCTAAATGTACTTATATCAAAGATTCTCGAGAAACTTAAGACGGTCTTTGAAGATTTATATTGATAGTAAAGGTGATTAAACAAATTTCGCACAGATAGCGCAACAATATCGAATTAAATATTTACGGACAGAAATTATGAATATCATTTATTTTTCTTATAATGATTTAAATAAATTCCAGTTCATGATAAAATATCATGTATCAGAGGTTAGATACCGTGTCTTCTATTTCAATAAAAATTTAATCATTGTTTATTCCATTAATCTGCATCAATAGATTAAGTTCGTAACACCATAATATTGTATTTCACCTCAATCGGCCAACAAAAACTGGGTAAAGATCATCTTACAAGATTTGAAATACATGAACTAACAGATAAAATTAGATAATTGTCTATCTCCCGTCTACATCAAGAGATTAGGTCTTATTATAATATTGTATCGGAACTTGACAGGCATGCCAAATTCCAACTCAATTAAATAACGAGAACTGGGCTAAAATTATCCTACAAGATCAGTTACACACGTAATTCACCAATAGATAAAATTTGATTGTTGTCTACATCAACAGGTTAGCTCGATGATTCCAAAGTATTGTATTGTTATCGGAACTTGATAGGCATGTAAAATATAAACTATCAAACAATGGAAACGGCATTAAAGAAAATTTATTCTTATTCTTATTCAATATGGGGGCGTTAAGGCCTGCACTGACGTCCCGCTTGGGGTGTATTGTGCATTTCCCCCGCCAGGAACTACCCCATCCACCCCAGCTCCTTAAAATAACGGAGTGTGGTTTTTGGGTGCTGGCATAACTGTTCCAGTGGTGAAGTTGTTGTATTTGTATTAGAATTCTGTGAGTCTTTAGGTGAGTCTTTATGTTTTGTGGAATGTTGCTCTAGCATTCCAGTGTTGAGTCTAATTTCTTCAGTGACAGCACACTGAGCTATTAAGTGTTCTACGGTTTCGTTTTCCTCCATAGCAAAGCAAACTTGCAAGATTTGATTGTCACAAGCATATTGCCAGGTAGATCATTCGTATCTTGTAACAACAAATATTTCATCCTGTATCATAAAATACGTCCTACAAAATAAACTCAATCGGATATTCAGTCAATTTATCTCCCAAAATGCTAGTACGGAACGGGACACCTGAAAATAAATCGACTTAGAGGATTTTCGTGTTTAATGTAGTTCCCAAAGACAGAATACCGTTCCGATCCAAATCTATATGGTTTACGTTTGTAATCGGATTATATATAAGACACAGGGACAGACGGACCTTCTGAATACGGGACACATTATTTGCTTAACATATAAATTCATACTCTACTGTCGAAACAAAGCAGAAAACCTAATGAAGTATTATTAAAATAAAGCATACTGCAATCAATATTTATTATTGAACTGCTCCTTGGCTTATTTGAGTTTGCCTTCGCTTTCTAAGCAGTGGGTATCGGATTCGATTCGGTGGAAACACAGGTTTTATCGCCCAAAGGAAATTTTTGTTTCTGGTTCTGGTTATGTTTGTGTGTGATGTGAATATTTCCGGCACGCCCGACACAAGTTATCGAACTTAGTGAGGGGTTGTGAGTGTGAAAGCGTATTTGTTGTTATCAAAATAAGATATGATATATAGGTTGTCTATATATCATATCTTATTTTGATAAAGACTGTTTATATTTGTTAATGACTCAATGAAAATTTGCGAGATTTTTTAAGGTGGCCCCACACCTTATATAATATGCGTACCAAAAGACCCAAGAGGTGTTACGTGGTGAAAAACGTGATGGGTACGCATCTTCTTCTCGGTAGTCTTTCTGCGGCTGAGATAAGGTTTCTTTTTGTTTTCATGTTAACATTAATGGCATTTAAAAAGATACGGCTTTGAATACATGAACAGACAATTTAAAAATAATACTTACCAGGCTTATCGGTCTTTATAGAAACAAGCATATTATTCGAAATTATTATATTAATTGTTAGCTATCTTTAAAGTTACTTACAACATTGTTCAATATTTCTCGATCCTATAATGAGCCTTCTGTTTCAGGCGCACCATTTAAATTATTTTAACTTCGTTACTGGAGGTGATTAGATTGGGGTAATTAAATTGGAAGTAATTGCCGAGATGGATTGAACCATTATAACGCTATATGCACACTACGTAAACAATTAATAATCTAAAATTTTATATACAAAGAACTTCGAATGGACTATTTCAATTAAAACTTGGTCTATGACGACTCAACAACTAAAATAATGTAGATTTCGACTTTTCATCACTTTTTTGTGTCTGATTTCGACCAGTCGAGAGGTTGCACTTATTTTCAAAAGTAGTTTTGTTTAAATGAGTTTCGCGACATGGGAACTTTGAACTCGGAATCCCTTCACGGAGTTGAAATGCACATAACTGGCAAATGATCCGTTCGCCAACGAGTAAGCGCAGAAGGTAAGTCTGTGCCTTCTACACCGCGTTCTTCTACTGTTGTGGATTACGTGATTATAGCTCAATTATAGCTCATTTTACTATTTATTTTTATAAATATAAACGCTTTCACACTCACAGTACCACACTAAATTCGATGACTTTAATTGTGGGTGCAGGAAATATCCCACAAGTGATTGTGAAAAAAGAAGTTTTCGCGATTTTCATTTTGCTTACGACTTTTTATGACGAGTTCATCAGTATTGAAATTCCATTTTAGGTTTCACAAGGAAAATTGTTTTTCTGGATCTGGGTGTGAACCCAAAACACAATTATTCCTTGCGGAGAAATCTTGTGTTTCCGCCGGGAAACGAACGCTCACTGGCTTAGAAGGCGAACGCTCACCCAACTAAGACAACGGGCAGTTCACCAATTCTACCAATAACTTGAACTTTGGGACAGTCTTTAGTTGTATATAGGGCATTTTCTGATACTACCTAGCTACCTGCCGCTGTATTGTAGAGCTGACGTAGATTGCCTTTACAAAATCCGAAATTCACATCAGTTTTTCTTACAGATGTAGCCAGATTACGAAATTTTCTATCTGATATCCGCATTGGAGCTAAAAAAGTAGACAAACAAATGCAAGAACTAACACAGAAATGTCATCAAATAATACCTAAATCCCCCGTTTGCAAGTTCAACCCAAAATAAATCTTCACTAACGAAGGCAGTGGCACCAATGAAACCCCAAATTCACCTCACAGTGCTAAATAAAACCCTAAAAAGAACGTTTTCGTAAATGTCCGTCCGTTAGAGCAGCATAAAAATAAACTCTTTACGTACAGAATGAGAGCTGTAAAAGTCTTATTATTAAATATCGCGGCTTACTTTGAGTGGTACTACACATTTAATGGACTGTGTACTATTGGGCTCATCCCTAGAGGACGACCAGACACATTCAATGTCACCGGTTATGAACTTTTGACATTCCAACTACATCGTAATAATGCTAATTTTTCTCATATATTTAAAGGTCTACATTCTCTAAGACATTTTCGTGCTTATCGGAGCGTAACTAACTCAAATAGAAAGTATTTTTCATATATCACACCTTTTCGTTTACCGTCTCTCCTTCTAATCGAATTTCTAATATTTCGATATCTGATGATTAATTACTTGTGAAATCTAAAAAAATGAAGGCTACAATTTCTTAACGATTGATGGACGCGAAGGTGTGCAAAATGAAAATGATTAATAGAAGTAGCCTTTCATCATTTTCGCTAGAAGCAAAGGTAAAAGGCGGTACAGAGTGGTACTTTTAATACGTTGAGGTACTAAAAACATCTTCGGATAACAATAAAGAGCAATATCGTATTATATAATTACGGAAGTTGTTAACTGACAATTGCATATCTTTGAATCAAGAGAGCTTGCTTTCCATTTAAGAATTGATCATTTATTTTTTATATTTCAAGTTAATAAATTAGCTACTTGTATGCTAGTGGTATAATTAAGTGCTACCCAAAGTGACACCAACATTATTTTAATATACAAAATTATCCATTTTAGAATTACGTCTCCAGATTGCAAATAGGAAAATGTCCATGTAAAAGTAAACCTCCCCAGTGCAGGAGACCAATAGATACCTCTTACAAACCGAAGGTCGGACACGAAATTTCGTTAACAAACGAGGTAGAAAGGAAATCTTCCAAGTCCTGCATCATAGGGCGGTTCAACCTCTTTGTCAAACAGCCAAATAGCGCCATTGCTCTTCAACACTGCACTTGCAACAACATTGCACTTCTCACTGCCCGCGTCTTTGTTCCTCGAACAGTACAATCTACAGGTCACTTTCCATCAGGTAAAATACCGGCCAAATGCTAACCTATCTGAAAAAAACGTAACACCTTAATTCTGGCAATACAGAGGGATAAAGAGAGGGCGTATTGCTTAAGATTGTAAGAAAGAGAGTTCATGAATTGTATGACTATAATAAAACAACTATAAGTGCGGATCGATATCAACATCTGATATGTGATGCAAATGAATGCATGGAGCGATTACCATTCTCATTCAATACCAAGTTAGTGACCAATTCAATGACCTTTGGCCTGCATTCGTGAGTTAGTTATACACGTTTGTAACTACTACTGCTTTAATTTACTCAAAGGGCATCGTCAAGACGATATTTTGTTCACCACTTTTTATGACGAGTATTGAAGTTCTATTCGTAGGGCTCTTCTTCTCTCCTCTTTCAATCAATCTCTCTCATCAAATAACTTCAATAATCTCTGGCTTAGCCTGTTCGTTAACTGTTCAATTAGCAAAAAAACAACCGGCAGTGCAGTGCCGGCAGAAGTTAAAACTTGAACATTAACGTTGTGCATTTTTTAAATGACAATACCATCGTCACAATAGAAACGCGTTAGAAAGAGAGGGGGATATTACTTTCTCTCCTACGCTGCCGCGCCGGCGGTCTATTCTCCCTTCGTTTTACGAATTTTCCGTCTTACGAATTTTCGATCAGGTCACGTGTCCTGACGCGAGTTTAACATTTTTACCCATTCCAAAAAAGCCGCTAAAGAAGTTTTAACTTCAAAACATGCAGGTATCTAGATGAAAGATTTTTTAAACTTTAAATTCCTATTAGAAATACTAGCGATGCGTAGTAACCATTTGTCACTAGTAGCCTCTACCTTGTTATCCTTGGTTATATCGATCCTTTACTTTTAGAAATATGGAACGAATATATATAATATAATATCTTCTTGATAAGTATGAGATGCGATAGTGGTCTAATGATTGCCATTACTGATATTAATTACTTTGGCTAAACCACTATAATTTTGCAATTGATTTCTACAATCACTTCATAATTAAGTACACTTATGGAGATAAAAAAAATACTAAAAAAGTAATACTGAGTTTCTAGTCAGGTTCTTCTCAAGATTCTAATTTTGCGAATCGGTCAGTTAGTCTTTAAATTTCACGAGTGCCTCTTTAGGGGCCATGTGAATAAACAAAAAGCCACGTTCAAGTTAATTCCTAGAACACTATTGATCGAAGGTCGAAAATTAATTAGCAATGAATTGGGACTCTCGCCCATTAAATAAAGCATTATTCTGAACGGGCCGATGGGTTTCAAGTAGATGCCGATAACTACCTACAGTCACTTATAACAGTAGATCAAATTTTAAAAATATCTGATTAATTCAGATTGTCTACAAGTAGATCTTAATGTCGTTATTGTAAAATAGGAATTGACATTAAAATAATAAACATCAAGTGGTAGTAGCAAAATTAATATTTACTGACGGTAGATAGATGTAGGTTACTATTTTTTTAATACGATCTCATGTATAGGCAAAATATGATATAGTGGAAGGTGGTAAGCACGTTAAGCCCAAAATATGACTGGCTCAAGAAAAGCGGCTGCTATCTCATTGATTATATCTGTCGAGACCAATTACAGTTTAGATATTTAAGTGTATAAGAAACACTCAATGTTTAAAGGCCCTTACTAAAATGTATCGATAAACGACAACACTAATTACTTACCTGGCAACATCATCAAATATAAAATTGTATAGGCCTTTTATTTATAAAGTATCTTTTGTCTTATTTTAATGCGTGGTCAGTCAAAATAAGACAAAACATTTTATTGAAGGTTTATCGAACATTATACCTTTTAATTAATAAGGGAATAAATGTTAAGTGTAATTGTAACGGCCAATGGTTATATATAGGTACCCATACTTTTAAAATTGTATCGATAAACAAAACAACGATATTAATCACTTGCCTATGCCATCATCGATTATAACTGTCAAAACCGATAACAGTTTAGATGTTGAAGTATGTAATAGAAACAACAAATATTTACAAACCCTTACTTTTAAAATTGTATCGATAAAATTCACGAAAACTAAGACCGGTTACAGTTTCAATGTTAAAATTTAATAAAATACTCAATACTAGTAGTCTTACTTTTAAAATTGTATCGATAATTGACGTAAAAACAACGATATTTATCACGTACCTATCGATTATAATAATTGTCGAGACCGATTACAGTTTGGATGACTTTAATTGTGATAGAAATACCAAATGTTTACAGCCTTACTTATGAAATTGTATCGATGAACTACGCAAATGCAACGATACATATTTCTTACCTATCGATTATAATAATTCTCGATTATATCGATAAACGGAACAACAACGATACTAATCACTTACCTAGCACCATCGATTATAACTGTCGAGACCGATTACAGTTTTAATATTTAAATAGAAACGCTTGTTGCGGTAGAAATGCCATGTTTATAGACCCTTACTTAAAAGAATATATCGACGAATGGCGCGAAAACAACTCAAATAATCACTTAGCATCGATTTCAACTGTCGCCTCGTCGTGATCGATTACCGTTTACTCGATTATTCGAAAACAATAATGTTTATTAGAATTCTGCTTCTTATCAAAACTTAACCTTATTTGGCGGTTGGCCATGCCTGCTTTGATTAAAATAGTGTCCTTTCCCATTTGTAAACTGTGCCTCTGTCAAATTTAATGAAAAACTTTTTAGCTTTTGTCCTGTTTTTTATGTTGTTTTTATGTTCACTTGGCCACAGATTATATAAAAGACCATGCTAGCTACCACAATTAGAACTAGTGTTTTTATTGTTCAAGTAGAAAATTTGTTGAACAACGGTATTCCGGCGGTGATTTTTATTAAGGGCCAGTTTTTAAAAGTAGGTTAAAAATTACTAAAGTTAAATCTATTTTTTACCACAGTTAGGTGTTGACTGTGATTGATGTTCAAGGATAGTTGTCAGGCCACCATTACAATTTTTACTAAGTACTTAGAAAGGTCCTATACGCGAAACGTCGTTCCATTATCCTAAACGATATTGTAAGGTAATATCCACAATGTGCTCTTTGAACTTCTCACATATAATTTAACAGCCTAAAATTTCCACCGTATAAGTCACATAAAGCAAATTTTCATGGTGTAAAATTTACGAAGGGAATAAAAATCTACCGTTTCATACCTCAGAATTTCCTTTTTACTACGTCATTATCCGAAGCGCGTGTTAAACGAGGCGTAGTCGCTTCTCGCCAGTTCAGTACTTGTAATTTCGCTTGGAGCCGCAAGGAACCGATCGACACTGACAACCGTGTAATTAACAGCTCCTGTCAAATTCACACTCGTCAATGTGCACGCCCCTTTATATTCTTGAGACCGTAGCCAATATTGCGCTGCAAGATTCTTTAAAAAAAAAAACAATATTTTAGTATATTGTATATTATAATTTAAGCGTTTTAAATTCAGAACTTCATGATTTTTAATGAAATATTAAAAATAAGGTAAAACATAAAAGAACGACCGAGCTTTTGTGTAGACAACGAAAATTTATTATGGTTGTAGATTTGAATATAAAATTTAACTATCGGTTTTGGGTAAAATTTGTTCGTTTGTAATTTATATTTTGATTTCGATGTTATAATTTTTGGAATATAATTGACAATTACATTTTAAATTTGTTGTCATTTTTTCGTTCGTTGTAAAATTATGTAACTTTAATCTATACTTAAAGATACATGTAAAAGTAATAAAAAAAATATAGTACATCATACACAGGTTAAGATAATTCATGTATTAGTCATTTAAGAATGTTTGCAAAAAAAAAAAAAATATGTGCCGCCGAATTTCTATCCAAGTTCTTCTCGAGACGGCTGTAATTTTAAGAATCTGGCAGTTGAATCATTAACTTTTTTGGGTGCCTATTAAGGGCTCTATTAACGATTTTGAATATGTATTTTGCTGTCCTACTTATTAAAAAAAAAACGATTACCTCATATTATCGTCAAAGCTACCAGTTTTAGGGTAACTACATTATAAGGTTGAAGCGAGCCTGTATTTTAAATCATATAATATTAAGAAACGCTGGTATTCTATATTCAATTTCTTGGCAGTTCGCATTGAATTAAATACATAGAAAAGCTTGTTAACAAACTTAGTGAGACGATTTGAGCTAAATATAATCGGCTTCAAACCTAAGCAAGCGTCCGTTGATCCAAATCGATCCAGATAAAGCTAGAAACAAAGTACAAGCGCACCCAGAACGTTTATGGCTTTGTATAAGCATCGCAACACAAACTTTGCTCATTTGATGCTCTCCGAAAGGATCAATTTTGTGAAACAACTTTTCCAGATGATCCTTCTTAGGAAAGTTCCAAAGGCTCCGCTGAATTAGGTTAAGGCTAAGTTTTAAAATCTATTATACAGTGCTGCAAAAAGGATATTTGATGTTTGAGATATAATATCTCAAACATCAAATATCCTTTTTGCATATACTTTATTGTTGGACTTTGTAAGATATTAAAAAGGTCACAAAGTTAACTTTATACTTAAAGAATCACAACAAGCGGTCTAAAACATTTTACTAGGCAATCTCAAAACTTTTAATTGGCCTTAGTTTAATAGATATTTATTATTTCATGTACCGAGCTGTTAGTTTTTCAATTAATAAAAAATAAAATAAAATAAATCTATTTAACTTTCCTTAGAAATATTTAAATATATCATGGAAAATTATTGTACAATAACAGTATACGCCTCTCTTTACAATTATTTAAAAAAAGTAAATATAAGGCAGTCCAACGTTTGACTAATTGTTTTCCTCGTGGTAAACGTTAAGCCTAGAATGGGAACTAGTTTAAGAACAGTTGTTGGAAAATGATTTAGTGTGAGGCGACAGAATTTTCAAATTCAACCTGGTAAACACGACTCTACTACGCTAGAGTGGATAGCTAGCCAGTAAAGAACGTAGTGAGAGAAAACCACCACAATAAACTACCATTGCATAGATTTTAGTTAGCTTGTATATAAAGAGCCTTTTTCATAGTCTGACAAACGTAGTGACAATAGTAATGTTAAAACGTCATATATTCTAAGCAATAGAATTACTTTGGATATGCATCAACAATCAACCTTGTTGTTATGCGATTATACAAATGAAAACCGACGTTGTATTATTTGTATTTGGTCGTAAGGAATCTATAAATAATAAAAATGCCAACATTTGAACAATATTTTTGAAAGGTAGTATAATATTTTATAAAGTAATATTAAGTATTTGTGTTAGGTTATATTTTAGACTTCTAATTTAACAAAAAGCCGAGGGCATTATAATACATTTAATATTTTTTATCTAATAGAAAAAGAATATCAGAGTAAAATAAACTAAAACCGAAACTAGATCTAACTAAAAATTATTATGATTTATATATAAAACCGAGATGGTTTTCATTGGTTTGATATCACAAATATTTACACAATAGACAGAGATAAATCGTACGTCGAAAATATGATGGAAAGATAACTAATAACAAAGAAAATCACGTTAACCTCAAGCTACCAAACTTGGTAAGTGTTCTCATAAATATTTACTTATTGGTTATCATAACAAGAATAACCACAAAGCGCTAAGCCAGAAATAATTATATATAAGCATAGCTTGGCTAGCCCTGGTTGGATTTGCATTTAACGCAAATTTAATACAACCTACAATTGTGATATAAACAAGGATTTTGTAGCTTTATTACACGGGTATAAAGCATTAGGTTAGTATAAGCAATATTTTTTTTTATATTCGGTGATGGAGCACGTTTGCCTAGAAGATACCTATTCACTCGCGATTTTAAGACTGCCATATTGTAGATCCATTATCATTCGGTGTCGCTAAGCAGTGTTTCTGCTTGTCCAATGATAGAATAGGGATGGGAGAACTAAATCGTGTTATTCCTTGGTACACTCTTCGAAATGTGTCCGATAAAATATCTCGGTATTTTTGTCTCTCGAGACATAGCTACCTTTCGACGATGTCCTATGCTCTGAAGCTTTGCATCAGTCAACTATTCGCTGTCAATGAACCTCTTGGCTCTTTGCTTAATAATGTCAAGGGCCTCAAGTTACATATATTCGTAAATTAACGGTATGTTAAGAAAATATTATATAATATTTCTTATGTAGTATTTGTGTTTATTTCTTATCTGTCAACAAAACCTAGCAGTCCTCCTCTCTTCTAAGATTATTGCGGTGCCCCACAGGGTCTATATAGAACTGTACTCCTAAAAAACACCTGTATATTACTATTATTATAGATTGCAATAAATAAAAGAATATGAAATGAATATGAATATGAAAATGTAGTATAGCATTACACAGATGTGTAAAATTTAAGATACCTTTCTTTTCTTCTTCTATACCTAATCTAAAGTACATGGCACCCTCAAGGTAATATAATAAGACTTTAATGTAAAAAAAAACTGAAATAGATAGTGGTCAAGCAAACGCTAGCCCATCAGTGAAAAAAAACGTCCGGGCAAAACTACAGAGCCCTACTATACTTCGACATGCAACTTATTTTCAGGAACTAAACGTAATTATTGCTAGGTACCTACTACTCAAACAATGCAAATACAAAAAGCTCTACAAATCTAAGCAAGGCCCTAAGAATTGTCCTGGAATCTTAGGTAGGTAAGTATTCTATTACGTATAAGTCGCCAATTCAAAGTTGTAAAATCAAGGAATCATAAAAATTCTATGCACGTAGTTTGGATCCTTGCTCGGTAACCACTATTCATCTCTTAGGCTTAACGTTGCTAGCTTTGGGAATGCATAGTCTATATTTTGTCTACGTATAACAGGTTATTACCTAGCTATTTTGGTATACCGTAAATTGTAGGGTGAGCGTTGTCTGGTCTTATTAATAAATTCGTTGATTAAGCAGAAAATGTGTGGCAATATAATGGGCGTAAAGATATTACAAGCCCTAGCAGGATTAGTTTTTCGGTTATCTCAGACCCTATCTAGATTAAATTTGGCCTGAAATACAGGCCTGTTATATTTCAGCCATAGTGCAGAAAACTACTTAAGCCTGTAATTAAGTTAATTAACTCAACATATCTGTACTACATAATATTTACTTTGCTTATTTTCAAAATCAATCCAATATGTAGAGTGGATTCCAAAATGAATCTGGAAATTTGGAATACGAGCTTATGGTTCTGCCGGTCAAATAATACAATTTAAAATATATATATACTACTCTTTCACAGTTTTTACTTTATTCCTACTAAACTATGTTATCACTTTTTTGGAGTAGTAGTCTGTGTAAAAATATGTTTCAGTGTCCAGCCTAGATAGTAGAAACACGGTTAAACAAGTTAGATTTCTACTGCTGGTAGTAAGACTTGTACGGGATATAAACGGAAGCATCTACGTATCTAAACGTTATTCATAGACTATAGAGAAACGTCAGCGTATTAACGTCAACATTCATAGAATAGACCTCTTAAGGTCGAGTCGAATCTCTTCTCAACAAATCTATAGACAAACACTCATCCAATACCAGTGATGAAAAGATTATGAGTAAGGAGGAAGAACTATAGACGTATTGTGGATCAATTCAATCAAACCAACCATAGATTTATCAGAAACTATGAATAGTTTAGTCTCAGATTCAGTTTAACTAACTCATAGCGCTATATTATTCAGTGCAACCGGGTTAGGTATCTCACTATTAAAGTTATTTGATTATTGTTGCACTGTGGTCCAGAACACAATTTCTAAGTACATACCTAACTAACTAGTGAAACTGGTCTGGTATTCCGAGAATTCATTAGTATGATTGCTTGTTCTGCACCCGAACGCCTTCTAAAAGATTCCAGTTGGTTGTTTCTACTTGTTTTATTAATCAACAGCAAACTAAGTAAATTTTGGTATTACAAATGAAAGTACCATATAATTGGGTGAAATGATAATGGAATGGAATACTTCCATTTATACTTTTTGGTTTGTTCGCTGTTTTGTTTTTTTAATTAAAATGGAAGTGGATTCTGCTATTTTACTGTGAAGGTTTCTGTACTCCAGGTCTACCTATACGTTAACTTTTAATTGGTTTATTTCTTGTTTGACTGCTCAGTGGGCAAGTCTCTGACCTCGGCACAGTTCTGGGTTCGATTCCCGGCAGGAGCACAATTCTCTTGTCCAGGGGAGATTTGTGCTTCTGGTGTGTGATTGTGTGTGTGTTATGTAAATGTTTCCGGCACCCACGGTACAAGTCTTTGAACTTAATGTGGGGCTGTGAGTGTGAATGCGTTTGTTTGTTAGATTTTCATTTTGTTTGTAGATCATAAAGACGGTAAACATTCGGCGAGGGCATTTAGGAAATCATCTATACTTACTAATATTATAAAGAGGTAAAGTTTGTTGTAAAAGGTAATCTCTGAAATTACTGATTCGATTCTGAAAATTCTTTCCCTCATAGATAGCACACTATCGCTGAGTGTCACTGGCTATATTATATGTGGATAAAAGTTAGTTTTCAGTTCGAAATAATAATATTCGTAAGACAAGTCGGAGAAAAATTGGCTAACTGGCTACGGGCACAAATATTGAATAAATAAAAAAGTAATATATATTATTGATTAAAAAAAAAAAGAAATATATATCATTGAATAAAAAAATGAGCGTTTGCCTTTAAAGCACCGGGTTCGATTCCCGGTGGGATCACAAGTTTTCTCCCCACGGGAAAATTGTGTTTCTGATTCTGGGTTTGATGTGAATGTTGTGTGTGTGATGTAAATGTTGTGTGTGTGATGTGAATGTTTACGGACCCACGACACAAGTTATTGATCTTTGTGAGGTGCTTTGAATGTATAAGCGTTTTTTTATTCTACCCGGGCAACGCCGCGCTGCGCCGGCCGGTTCATTTTTACCGACTTCCCAAAAAAGGAGGAGGTACTTAAGTCGACCGTCTTTTTTTAATTTTTTTTTTTGTGTGTGTTACCTCATAACTTCTCTCCACGTGAGCCGAGAAACGAACTAACATTAACGAGAACATCGTCGAAGTAGTCCACAAAATAGGCATTATTGACGATATTTCAAGAAATACTGATCAGATATTGATCAAGTTTAAATGGGACCAATTGGAAAGCAACATAAACAAAAATTAAACACACAAAACAAAAAAAATACAGTCGACTTGAGTACCTCCTCCTTTTTGTGTGAAGTCGGTAGAAAATTAAATTGTTCAAAGTTAATCTAAAATTAAGATTTCTTTAATTTTCCATCCTCCCTGTTTTGTAATTTCCAGTTATTAAACGATCCCATTTTACAAACAAGACCACTTGAAAGGAAATTGTATCAGCGACGAAGGAGAAGCAATTACTGTCCCGGTTTCCTCACTAGATGTGATCAGAAACCGCTACAAGCTTTTACCTAATGCGGTACCCACTCTTGCATAAAATAAGCAAGTACCTACTTAGGCAAAAGTAAGTACGTTTACTGTCTTATAAATGGAATGATGTAGCTTCAAAAGAATATTTTGGTGATTAGGTACGAGAACCTACTTTGTATTCCGCGGCGGAACATCGTTATGTAAGAAGTTTTTCTATGCCACGTAGTTTATTAGTTCTTTGGGTTGTACTACTTAAGTTTTGTATAGATTTACAGTTTGAGTCGTTAATGCTGCTTTAACTTCAAATCTATCATATTCAGAAAACATTATATTAGGAAAAAAATCTATGTGAAAATAGCGACTGGGGAAAAATGTGATATGATAATATTTTCTAGATATACAATTCATATAAAAATATGGGAAAATTTGCTAACAAACATTATGAATATCATAACATTGAACAATTTAAACATCTGTCACGGATAAATGAGTTAGAATTTTTGTTTAGAATTAGAAATAATGGCGTATGCAAAATAGCGTTTACGTTAAATGAAAAGAAAACAGTGAAAGTAAAATATTAAGAAAATTTGCTAACAAATTAAATAACTTGTAGAATTTAAAGGAATTAAAGAAAGAAGTTCATCAACAAATCCTGAACTCAATAAGATCATTGACCCATATAAGTCTCGAATCCGTAAATTACTCGGTATCACGTAGTTCCTGCAATCGGGTCGTGAGTAAAGAAATTTATTGCAGTCAGATAGTAGAATTAGTGGGTGAATCCTATTCAGTCGACCACTAAATCGGATCCCAATCAAGATTCTCATTTGACTTTTTAATGAGACTGCAGTTGAGATAGGTAAATGTTATTACTGTCGTGTTCACTTAGATATACTTTAAATATATGATACTTCATTGTTCCAATTTATTAAATAAAAAAATAAATGTTAAGAACTAACTCATATACCTGTATTGTCACGAGACGGCCTTATTAACCAACTTTAAAAAAAGGCGGCCTTTCTCTATTACATGTGCAGTTGTTTTATGTTTTTTTTTACTTAGGAATTCCGAAAATTTAGTTATAAAACGCTTTAGGAACGTTTTTTTATTTGAATGCATATACTTTTAGATTGGTCCCACATACATTTAATAAAAAATCTGTTCAGTACTTTGGTTTAAGAATCAAAATAACTGTAAAATATATGTCATCCAAGTAAAGGAAATTGTGATTTTTGCTATTCTGTGACTTTTCAGTGTGTGTCTAATGTCAATAATAATAGATTCAAGTTGTATTAATTGTATTTGGATGGCTTAATAGTCTCTGTAGCGGACCGTGAAAGGTGATTGACATCTTAGTGGCGATTGAAGTCTGTTTTTAGTTAAAAAAACTATCACTAAAAGTGATGTTATACCACGCATTTAACTTGTAGAAATAAGCGATTTAGCAAAACCGTAACCTTATTATCGAATTAAAAATAAAATTGGTACTTGACCCGCCTTACATCCCACACGAAAGTCTGTTAGTAAATAGTGGCATAGATCAAACTGATGATGTAATGATCTAGGTCGGTATGCTAGGCCTTAAAGGTAGGTTTTAGGATAGTTGCCGTAATATCGTACACTTGCCACAGAATAAGGTACATGACTGTCCTATTTTGTCTATTTTTAAAAGTCAGCCGGTATTTTCAGAGATATAGTATTTTCAGAGATATATCATTTTCTACACTGATTTTCGTATTGTTTTTGTTAAAAACATTTATAATTGTGCGTCTAAAAACATAAATAAAAAAGCATATATTTGTATTTTTCATAACGACTCTTTCAATTGATACGTATAATAATACTAAATGACGCATTTGAATTTAAAAATATCTTTAAAAACACATGGCGTTAATTAATAGACTCGGAATATTTTTTTTGTCAGATTTCCTTGTGACCTATAGTTATAACCTTAAAACAAGCAATTATTGTATATATATATTATAATCTCAATCTCGGAAACGGCTCCAACGATTTTCATGAAATTTTGTATGCAGGGGGTTTCGGGAGCGGTAAATCGATCTTGCTAGGTATAATTTTTAGAAAACGTCATTTTAACGAGTAAAACTCGGTCATCCAGGTACTAATAATAACTAGAAAATAATAAAACAACAGAAACAAGCCAAATTTCATGCGCAGTAGAATTTTAAATGATTGAAGGCGGTATTGAATAAGTCACCAATTTTTTAAACAAAAGTAGCATTTTTTTTAGAAATAGGCACTTGTACTATACAACATACTACAAAACACTTTATAATATAATATATAATATAATGTATAACAACAAATATAAACAATGACTAATATTACAATCATCGTGGTAGTACAATGGGCGGTCTTATTGCTTAAAGCAATCTCTTCCAGACAACCTTTGGGTGGATAGTAACAGAAGAATCAATAGACGGTGCTGTAGGTACAATAAAAAAAGAACAATATTATAGTACACAATTATTCACACCTACTGTAGACACCACGTAAATAAAACAATAATATACATTAATATATGTTATTATTATTAAACATACATAAATGCGTAATACAAATAATTAAAGAAAATAAATACTAATAATAGAATATAAACTGTAATATGTAGCGGTATTTGTCTTCTACTCCCACATCCTAATCTATATTTACAGCAGCTATAAAATAAGCAGATTTTAAAGTAATATATAATGGACATAACTTTTCAAAGGGCACCTCCAGGGAGACAGGGGTAAGGGATCACAGGGATTACTCGACACACCTGTTTTAATACTGGGAATTTCCCTGTAGCTTCATAATTTTCAGTCTTAACTGATACACCAAGTTTACTTATTACTCGTTTCTCGGAAGCGCAAATCTCTTAGGCAGTGAACGTAGACATTTGTTGGGAATTAATTTAAGAATCGCTAATCAAGAGTTCTGTAGGTCGCTTTGATTTCTAATTGAATTGTGATAGAAAGGGAACCGTAAAAAACGCAAGGATAGGAAAATTAAACTGATTTTCTTGGGAGTTTTAAGATATTGATTAGATTGCTTTCGGCGATTTTCCGTCAAGTTCTTTTAAAAAGTGGAATTTTATAAATTTTAAACAAATTTATTCTTAATCAAAGTTTATTTAAACTCAATTTTCTAGAAGGTACTCTAACCACTTTCGGTTCGTCCCAAATCCCGCAAGCGTGTTCTATCGAGTACTTGAATCTTCCTCCAGTGTTCAACCTCTTACATTTTTGTAGCTCAAGGGACACTGATGAAGAAAGTGTAAAGACGCTTATAGTGCTATACAACAAGACTCAGTGAACAATGGCGTATCAGTGGATAATATGGCTGTCCACGATAGCCCTCGTGGCAAGCAGCGACGCGTCTATTTACGACGATGATTACGACTCGTACACTCAAAAATACTACGACTTCAAGACTTCAGGTAAGTGAGATAGATAGATAATCTCTTTATTGAACACCTTAACACATAACAAGGAATAATAATCTAGAAAACAAGTGTAACAACAGGCGGTCTTATCGCTAAGAGCGGTCTCTTCCAGACAACCTTTGGATGGAGATGAGTAAAGCAATTGAATTGGACGACGGTGTTTATTATAAATATAATAATATACTCGTAGATTATACAATAAACATACATAAACAATAATATACCTAAATTGTGATATAGAATACATAAAGATGAGAGAGAACAATTAGGTGACAAAAGGTGAGATTGAACAATTTTCTTTTTATGCCCGATAGGCAAGCATTTGACCACAATCTTACCTGATAGAAAGCGACGATGCGGCCGAATTTGTATACATTAAATTATATGTATATGTATCTACAATTAGATTCTTATTTCTTTCCGTGTGTTTACAACGTAGTGGTAACTTAAAGTGACTTACCTGGTGTTTTAGTACACTGTATCTTCTTTTTTATACTTACTATCAACAGGAAAAACAACCAACCCCGCTATTGATTTTATCGAGCAATGAAAGTCATGTAACGAATAGAGTATCGGTTTTTGCCTCGTTGTTGTTACTAACATTCTAGTGTGAGAACAACAATTATTTAACTATTTTATTCTGGAAAATCTGGTAAAACTAGCTTATTTTGGAAAAAGAACTTAATAAACTATATGTTGACTAGAAAATATTATGTTTCTGAATACTTTAGTACCTAGTCTAGTTGTACCAATTTTGTTTCTCCGTGTTAGGGAAACGACAAATGACCAATGGAGATGGATTGATTGTATAAATAAGATAACCGTGTAAAAAAGGAGTGGGAACTTGTACAAAATATGACGGCTAATACCACATAAGTGGGATTAGTGCAGGAAGATGGCTCTCCACCGGCTTGCATGGCCCCACATGTCTGGCAGGTGGCCTTGGTGAACAAGGTCACCCCTCCATGGGTGCAGTGGCCCGAATCGTATCCAGGCCTACCGCCACGGTAAGATAGTGACTACTAGCGTAACCCTATCTTGCCCCACCTTGGCGAGGGACTGCTCACGGAGGGGTTTTTAGTGGGTTCGAGCCCCACATTCCCCTTTCCTTCACCCCTGAGAAGGAAAGGAAGTGCTAGGCATTTTCCCACCACAAAAAAAAAGGAAGATGATGATTCTATCGAGATGCTTCTAATTTATAATATTTACTATTAGACAATTCTTATTATCTTATAACAGCATATCTACACCCTAAACCACGATATTTTCTCTACCTCAAATTAGATCGTCATAAGTTCGTTTTACGGTAAAATTAACGTTCCAAAATCACTAAATAGCTAAGATAATGGTAGAAGCTCAGACGAATTTCATCATGCCACAAAACAAGCACTGGAGCGGGAGACCCAATTCGATTTCAGCCATTACGCCTTCAATACAGCAGAATAGCATCCCAAATTGAGTTTTGTAATGAAGCCTTCGAGGCAATAGTCGTCGGAGTATTTAAACTATATTCCACGACGACCTAAAGGGACTGGATGGCTGGGATAAGACATAATCCATAAAATTCCAGTTACAGATCGACGTAACGGGCATTATCATATATATCTTATATATTTTCACTGATCGTACCACTCTTTTTTGCAGAATTTTCATTTTTCCTCGATGTCACGTAATTATTTTCTTTTAAAACAAACACTTTTACACTTACTTCGGAGATTTGTGTTAGATAGATAGATAAATAATACTTTATTGATTCACTTCATAAGATGAGATAAAACAAAGTTAACAAACAAGCCTATACGTAAAGTATCGCAACAGGCGGCCTTATCACTAATAGCTCTACCAGGCAACCTTCAGATAGATAGAACTATAAAATGTAATAGAACGGGTTTAATAAATGGGTATATGGAATACCTAATTAAAGATAATGAAGGCGTTTTAATTTAGAACAAAATTGAATATTTAAAGTTCTGTGAAATAATAACATCGCTTCTCATAAAAGCTGAAAATTCCAGAAACTAAATAGATCAAGTTAAAATTTTCGCACACTTTACTTTTTTTATACGTCATACGCTTTAACCTAAAGTTATCTTTAAACTGGATTAAACTTCGACAAAAAACCATTTCAATCCGTAGCAACCTCTACGGTAACCTACAAAACTCAATGTTCTAAACGAGTTTTGTTACGTAGGGCAACACGGCGAGGCACTTGAACTCGAACATTGCATAATCAAAACTGAAACAATGTGTTCGAACCGAGATGACAACAAACGTAGTGTCGATAGCAGATGTAACGTAATATAGTCGCCGGGGGAAGTATCTCTAGAGAGTGTCTGTTGAGCACCTCGGCAACTAGCATGTGCAAGACCACTTGAAAGCTTCCAGGTAACGAATGCACTCATCGCCTCGCATGTAAGGCTCGGTAATACAATTTCCCGCTGTAGGTACGCTATTGCCATCTTGGGCACAATTTGGCCTAATGCTTGTGCATCTAGTACTTGCAACGAACACTGTTTAAAATATTTCGCGAGAACGGCTATTGTATGGTGGCGAGGAAATTGGAACTGGTAACTGGGGACGAGATGCAAACGTTCTAGCTACTACGTGTTTGACCTCTTTAAGAAAGTGGATTATTTCTCGAACATAAAGGGCGGCCTCGTTTGTCTTCTTTTGAAATAAATGTCGTAGATCTTTGTAGTGCGGTTAGAATTAGAATTTACCAACGTGTTCTAACCTATTTAGAGATGTTTAATAACCTAGTAAAATTGATTTATCCTATGTGTTTATGCTCAATAAAGTAATTTTTATAAATATGTATGTTTTTTTTTCAGAAAATGGTTGACTTATTTGTATATTTTGACATGGAAAAATTATGTAATAATGTAAAAAGTTAGCGGCTAATGACGCCAACGAGACCCATTTCAACACGTCACTCGAGTTCTGTAAATGAGGAGTCAAATCTGACTCAAGCTGGACGAAGGTCGAGAGTGCGAAAGAAATGTAGGGTCGACATAGAGTTCGGTAGAGCCCACTTAAAAAGGGAAATGTGTTAATTGACTACGAGTAAGCATCCCTAATTTTGAACTGACATTGAATTTTCTTTTTTTCAAAACACTTTTCACACTTTCCCACACTAAGTTTAAAGATTTGTATCGTGGTTGCCGGAAACATACATCATACAGACAATCATACCCAGAACCGGATGCAGAAGTGTCGCTTGGGAAGGAAAATTTTGCTCCTGCCGGGAATCAAACCCAGGACCCGAGACACGAAGGGCAGAAGTCGGTCCACTGCGCCAACTCAGTTGTCATCTTTATTCATGTCTCAAACAGAGCTGAAAAGGAGTTTGAGTATTTTTATGTACAATTATGTTATTATGTGGGTAAATTGTATGTAGGTACTATATTTATTTGAAAATCAATATTATTATGCGATTCAAGGTATATCTAATATAGTAACAGACAGTTTTTCAACTATTACAACATTATTAATCATTTAGGGATCACTCAAGAATCTAATTTTTAATTTATTTTAATTTTTCCAATGTAACTAAATACTAGGTTTAATGTGTGCCGCAGCTTTACCGCATTGTCAAAAGTCTTTCTCGACATACAATGAGCCTTTGTTTTATTATGTAAGGATATTTTACTCATTTGCTCATGAGTAAAATATCCTTAGTCTGTTCAGCTTCGGCGGTGTTGAAGATATCTGATTTAGTTGCAGTACTGCTAGTTTGACGTCAATCAAGTATAAAAAAACAAACAACAGCAGGAAAATAATATAATTCTTTGAAATACTTAGCCTCGCTATTTATACTTTCCTCCTAACCACAATCCCAATCGGTAACGGGGCTTAACCTAGGTTTCCAATGCAATATTTATGTGGTTTAATGACACATTTTTTAAATAAATAAATATCTGACTACATGACCGGGTGAACTTCGTACCACGCTATCTTTTGAAAGTAATCCCAGGTGGGAAAAAATATACATTTTCGACTGTTTCTTTAGGTTTTATCTAATTTTCTTTTTTCCAAAACCACTCCTGTATTGAAGAAAATCAAACAAAAATAATTAAACGCAAGCAAAGCTTAAAAAAACCGACTTCACCGATCGTGTAGTTCCAGACACATTCTCAAACATTTACGAAAGTGTGGCACACTTTCCTAAATGTTTGAGAATGTGTCTTGCCTCTAGGAAAAATAAACAATTCGATAGATTCAACTAGTTGTTCTTTTGAGAGATGAGAATTCGTGTTTGTGTAACGTGACAGGTTTGTGGTCAGTTTCCACAGCAAAGGCTTGCATTCCCATTGGGTTTTGACTTCTGACGTGAACAATGCTATCCTGTTAAACCACATATCTACTGATCTTATTAGGTTTGTGGTAGAATCATTTTTAGTTCAATTAATTTATCAATCTGTTTTGCCTAAAGTTTGTGTGTAAGGGTGAGCGTGTGAATATGTAAATTGTTGACGAGGTATAAATCAATAACAAATGCATGAAGCTCGATGATCTTTGGAATATATAGGACTTGAAAAACGAATAAAATTGAATACGCTGAAAAGCCACGGGCTTACTTATCAGCCGACTTCGAAAAAGAAGGTTCTTAATTCGACAGTATGTTTTTTTATGTATGTTACGCGATATCTCCGCCTATTATGAATCGATATTGATTATTATTTTTTGTTTGGTAGATTATTTATACTTCAGAGGTGGTATTATATAAATTTTGTCGAATTCGATCAAGTCAAAACCAAAATATAAGTAGTGAAGTCGGTTTTCAAAAGCTTTGCTTCCGTTTAATTATAAGTTGTATGAAAACGTTGTGTGCTCCTTTTTTAAGATTTTACACTTCAGCTGTTTAAAACTAAGTTTAGCAAATATTTTTAGTCCAATTGAAGTAGACGGAGAAGCTTCGTAAACAGAACATTTTCCTTAATAATTTTACGTTAAATCTGTTTAAAAATTCTTATCATGCAATTTTGTTGCTAACTAACTTTAACTTCCGCTTTGAGCCTACAACGGCTAAATAAAAACGTCGCGACTGAGTCCCATTTATTTCCCAAGTATGATTCTGTTATACCAATTTAAGGCTACTTATTTAAATAACTGGGTTGTAGCTTTTAATCTCCGTGCTCCAGTTTCCAGTTAGTATCTGCCATTAAATCTGATGTTAGATAAGCCTGGTTAATTATCATAATTATAGCTGTCCCCTGTGTAGCACGATACCAGGTAGGCTCTCTGTAATCCGATCAAAGGATCCTGTTTATCGTATTAGGTAATAGGGATGGTGTAATAGTACGATCTATGTTTGAATGATTGATGGAATTAATGGGAAACTTGGCCAACTCGACGCGTAGTTTCTATGAAGTACTTAATTCAATGTATGCCCCACGACGCGACGGTAGAAATGGCGATGGATCGAAACATTTAATCAAAATAAATAAAATACAACTCCAAGTGCCTGTTTCACTACTTTTATTGTGATGAACGACCTAAAATGCAGCATACCTAGAAGATATCTATTCAGTCAAGACTAGTCTAGTCTTCCAGTAAATAGTTGAAATAAGTGGGCAATGAGTTACTTCTGCTGTACCTAACATGAACGTAAAAGAAAAAAGTTTCAAGCGAACTTGAACTATGCCTCATATAGTACTTTCTGATCAAACGTCAGGGAGATAGAGTAAAACAAGTAGCCCAACAAAAGTATTATAGACACCTTGCCGATGGATGATAAGTTATAATTCATACAAATACAGTTTGGTATTTTTTTTATCTTGTAGACGTCGCCAAAATAGCGCACCGTGTGAGACAGTCTTGTATTAATTGAAATCAGTTACCAGATTTAAATAGGTGTGGAAACAGGCATGTGTAATTACGCCAAAATATTAGGATATTGGTTTCATACACAACCAATTTTTATGTGTATTTAGTGAATATTTAAATACTGTGTAAAAATGTGTGAACACAACAAATAAGAGGTTATTAACATAAAATCAATGCGTTGTAGAATAGTGTAACAGTCAGTTAGCAGAATATTGTAAGTTATTCTGTATACTAATTTCTAGCATAAGTATTAGCTGTTATGAAGCATATGATCCATTCATTTAGATAAACAGTGAGCTAGCAAGCTTCCCTTTGAGGCCTACACGTAGCATAACTATTAAGTTAGAGTACGTGTAGTAAACCGAGAAAATAAATGGTCGCTGTTTGCTGCTTTCTCAAAATAGATAAACATTATTTTCTTTGGTCTTATGTTTATTTGCAAGTTCATTTGGAGCGATACCATACAACTCCTTTGATGAAAAGCAGGACTGTGCAACCCGGTCTGATTCTGGCGAGTAAAATGGCTGTTATTATTCTAATAATGACACTGGAAATTATTACCGGGCGTTAAGTCTCAGGAGATCTGTGAATTACAGTGCAGTGGCACGGCAAATACATAAGTATGTGGTAATCTTTGAATGAGCAAATTTTTTTCAACGCAATATATTATTATACAATATTTTAAATGTTTATTAATATTTTGAAAGTCTGTGTGGTCGTAAATGTGAATAATTACGTTGGAAACGTGGTCCTGGATAGAACAAATATTACTGGCCAGCGTTAAAAAAATAATAGCTAATTGGTAGGTATTTCTTTACGCATAATTATTAGCGTCACGCTTGCCTATAAGATCTGCAATGCCACACGGAAGGCTTTAAAAGAAATGTACTGCAAAGAGGTAATAATAAAAGATAGCTGATAGTAAAAGAAACAGGGCTGATTGGCGGTACAATAAATAAAACTCAACTAAATATCCCGGCAAACAATACACAATTCAATGTGAACCACGTCATCAGCCCAATGAAGATCGTGAATCGAAGGGCTTGGGAACGCTTGAGAAGCAATTTTGCGGACGCCAATTTTTGTCGCCATTTCACGTTAGAGTGATTTCATTCCAAGAAAAGACATATCCGTCGTACTAGCTTATCGAACGAGCTCAGACGTATCTTCAATTTGCCCACTTTCCGCACTATGGAGTTCGATGGCAGCGACACTTTAGTTCAAAGGGTATTTTATAAACCATGCTAACAGTTAAACTCGAACTGAAACGTTTCATTTCAAAACGTTAACACTTTGCAGATGAGTCATGTATATTTTTCAAGCTTTTTCATTGCTTTCAGTTTATATCTTGCACAATTTTCCGAAGTGCGAAAACTTAATACCTCCGAGGTTTGCGAGTGCTTTTATGTGGTTGGTAAAGAAAAACAAAACCCGCTTTGATAGATCGTTTCTTGCTTCCGTTGTAAATTGACTCGAACATTTATACGGCATTTTATTCCCAATTAGATAAACTTATTCATGGACCTATTGGAATCCCGACTTTACCGTACGGATAATGGGACCGTATCCAAAGGATTAATTAACTATGATCCGCACTGGATAATCTATGCTTTAGAAACTAATATGGTGTAAAGTTCTACAACCAAATTTAACTTTTCTAATTGTCAATTTGTATAATTGCCTCAGTTACAGTTCAAAGTTCTCAACCATTCTAAATTTTAACTTTATGATGTTACGTGCTACAAAACGTAATAGATTTTACGAAACAGACAGGAATTTCGTTTATTTCTTTATTCAGGATATTTTTTCCTTATTAGTTTTGATCGATGCGGTATTAACCGCTCCATAGGAACGTTTGAAAAGTCTCACGTAATGCTTAAATGGGAAAGTACGCGCGATAACCACGCGCTTCAACAATAATTGAGGTGCGACTCGTTGAGAAGAAGCTGCGTATTAACATTCTTGAGTGGAGGAGGCAATAATGTGGGTGCTACAAGGTGAACGTTTCACTCGAGCAAACGGCCCCGCTCCAGTGGCGTCAGGAAATATGTAGGTGCCTATTCCGTAACGGGTAGTCGGCAAATGTTGCCCTGAGAAAAAACACGAGTATTGCGCAGGTCGTTCACTTCCTAATCCGGGATTTCTCGAAAAAGAAACGTAGAATTGAGTGAAAGGCGTTTACGCCAACGACAGGCTGCCTTGCCTTGATCTAAAAACTAAGGCACGCAGCAAGTATCTACATTTTACACGATTAATAGACAAGGTATGTTTAAGAAAAGTGCTAAACTATATGGGTTACGCTATACGGGTTTGAAAATTTTACTGACGTTGTAATCACTAGGTGTAGTTTTATTGGATATCTACGGCGTTAAATGTTATTGTTTATGTTAAAAAAGCATTAGGTTAACTAGTTTAAAACTTGACTTTAGTCTAAAACTTTACGCTCGCTGCTTCTTAACTGGTAAAGAGTTCGGAACAAGTATCTACCCAATATATTTTCCAACGAATTTTTATTCCTAGCAGCAACCGAATTTCGAGAAATACAGTTTTACGACAATCTCTGATAGTACAGTTGAATTTATCGCTGGGGTTATTCTGAAAGGGCTTGGAGCTCGTCTACGGGGCGATATTATTCGACGAGGGTGCGTTTTGTTTACAAATTGCTTGACGGCGCGTGCCTTGCCTTCGTTCAAATCACCTCGACTCCGGTTGAATCACCTCTAGAGTCCTGGAAAGCTCTGCAGATTAAGTGTCCACGACTACTCGTGTATAATTTTCTATTTTATATAAACGACAATTCCAGCCGTGAATGGATTGATCCTGTTTATGGGCTTTTGGCAATTTCTGAGAATTTCGACCCGCAAGAATGAAAGCGACTGTAAAGGAAACTCGAGGAAATCCACTCGGTGCGCTTAAATGTCTTCAGCTTCAAAGTGAAAAAATAAATTGTCCGTTAACAGCTGTAATACCGTCAAAATTGTTGCCATATGGAAATTTCATCATGTTTTTTCCTTGAAATGTCTTTTTCATTTTCTTAAGAAAACTCCTTGGGACATCTCTAGAGAGGTTTATATAAAGTATCGAAGTGAAAAAGGTAAAGAACAACGTAAAGCACTTTACCTTTCATATGCTGTAGAAACTTTTGCCCTCGCTAGGCGTCCGCTGGGGCGTCATTAGAATAATAAATGTTTGTTTAATTTTGCAGTCGTGACTGCATTTATGATAGTATTATTAAAGAACGTGAAGGCTACACGGGGTGATAAAATAGGGGAGGTTCCCTTCAGTATTAAGTCTCAGGTACACGAGTCTAATATAAGTAAAGATTAAAGACCCCCAAAAGCGTCTACGTGTTCGTCGTCACATCTTTCAAATAAATTAAAAGACGGCATAAGACGCCATCGTACAATAACAGCGTTTACGCAAGGGTGTTAAGGTACCTTTTACTTTAGCATTTGATGTTCAGCAAAATGTTTATCTTCAAAATTGTGGTTGGTCGGGAAGTAATGAAAAATTTGGCCTGGGTGCGACTCGTGTAACTAAACTCTTGACAGTGGTGCTATTTTCTTTCATTACTCTTCTCGTTGTTGATTCATGCACAAATTGGAAGATTGGAGTAATAACCAATACCATAGAAAATACAAAAAGAAAACCAAACGCATTCACACTCACAGTCCATTACTAAGTTCAAAGACTTATATCGTGGGTACCGGAAACATTTGCATCACGCACGCAATCACACCCAGAACTAGAAGATGAATGTCCATTGACGCAAAATTTATGTCATGGGATCCATAATAGTACACTTACTTACACTATTATTATAAATCTGAGTGTACCGTGGTTACTCCCTCTTTACGCTGCAACGACTGAATATATGTTTAAATGGTTTTACATAAAACGCGCGGCCCAGCTAGTACGTTTACTTTGGCTATCAAGGTTTTTAAACGTAAACGAACACACAGATATTCAGATTAAAGTAAGTATAGATACCAGCAATCATCATCATCATTACGCTTTTTACGCGCTTACAGATTAATAAAGCCTTCTCATACGCCATCCTATTAGCTATACTTTCATGTAGGTACTTGTTTGTGTTAGCTCTAAAATATATAACATGTGTCTATGAAATTGAATTGATATCTTAGCTAATGTTATGCAATGAGTTTTATTATATTACTTACCTTAAACACGATCTTGTTATATTATTTTTGTGTCGTTCTATGATATATACTTATACGAGAAATATACAGTTATTATTACAAGTTTAATAAAGATATTTTGAAATTAAATAATAATGATCTGTCTGTTGCTCCTAATGTCACATCCATTTTACTTAGTAATAAAAGAGGGAAAGAGAGAGAGAGAATGTGTGGAGTAGTGTGGACTACTCTCGGAAAATCGGAAACTTCTCTTGGTCAAACTAATTAAAGGCGAATTAAATTATATATAGGTATATGTTAAAATATATATTTTCTTCTTTTCAGAAAGTCGAACGTGCACTGGATCAGAATTTAGATGCAAGACTGGCAGGTGCATACCAGCTTCATGGAAATGTGACAGTGAAAAGGATTGTTCAGACGGATCAGATGAAGACTCGAGTATATGCAGTAAGTGTCTTTCTAGCATGCCTGATAGCACAAAAAATATGATTAAAACAAAAACATAAAACAAAAGGATATCTTAACAAATTTAAGGTTTAAGGACTCGAGTCTCGAGTCAAGTCAAGATAAATTGAAATTGTGAAAAGTAAACTCAATAAGCAAAGTTTACAAAACAGGTCAAATTGGAACAACCTATCGTAAATTTACATAGCTTTCTTTCAGATGAAAGAGCGGCCAAATGCTTGACTATTAGGCATTAAAAAGTTAATAATAAGAAACTCTACTTAGGTATTTTACGTTACACATTAGATCATTATAACATTACAATAAACAAAAAATACCCAATTTGCATAAACTTTTAAATTTTTAAAATCCATAGTGCATTAACAAGTATAGCAATTTATTATTCAAGCGCTAATACAAATTCTTAGTAAACGCTAATTCTAAGTGAATATAAACACTTTTTATACCTAATAATATTAAAACGCTAAGCCCGGTGGCGACTAGAGAAAACTGTAAAGAAAAACAGGCACTGCTGTCGTGAGAAGTATATCTCTCACTAATCTAAAAGCCTCGCTACCAAGAAAAACGAAAGGCATGTTCGACTAAACGGCGCTTTTAGATAAACATAATAAATAAATACATTATTCTCAAGTGGTACATCAATCTTCCTAAAAAATTACTAAGAGGCTCGGCGAAATGTTTAAAAGGAAAATAAAATAAATGTAAGTATCAACAAGAAGCTGGTAAATTGGGTAGAATATGTAAGACAGTTAAAGGACGTAACTTCTTAGTTCCGACCATAAAACTAGAAAATGTTAAACAAACAACGACCTTACTTACTTAGCTAAATTTGTGTGAAAACACAAGCACAGTTTACTGAAAGTTTGCTTTAGGGCGAGATGAACTGACCCTTCCTGGCGTAACAATGAAAAAACAACAGCCCTACTTCACTCTCTAAGTGACAAAGCCAGATTTGAGATTATAAACACTGTCTAAAGTCACCGAGCTAAGGGTTAACAATTTATTTACTAAGGCAAAAAGTTTATAAGCATCTTACTTCGGATTTGAATAATCGCTGCATATTTTGTAAGGATTATAACAAAGCTTAACAGTTATACTGAATACAAAGAGATAGGAATATATATGACTGAATGTTTCTGAGACTTCAAACATAGATAGAGACAAAATAACGCTGCGTCATCTTGATGCGTAGACATTATTAGACAAAGATTTAGCACAAAAATATTGCATATCATTATCATATTCAAAAATAAAAATGGGAATATTTTGCGCTGAGTGAGATTAAAACTACGCGTACTTGGATCACCTGCCTGTTAAAAGGACGCGTGGTTCAAATCCCTTTCCGGGGGAAATTGTTCCTTTCTTATTTCTGAACATAGTTACAGAAAAGCATAGCAGAGAGTTTTATAAATGAAAACATAATAATGATATTGTTTTAGAATTCTTCTACTCAAATTCACAATGAGCGAAGTGGAATAAATGTTCTGGCTTATATTATTTTAATTAATAATCACACTAAGTGTTTGTGGATTGATTCCCACTATTTAATGGAACGGAGTGGCATTCTTAGAGTTGCTCATGAAAGCTGTAAAAACACATGGGCTATATATAAAACAAAAACGCTTTCACACTTACAGCCCCACATTAAGTTCAATTAAATATTCACATCACACACAAGCACACCCAGAACCAGAAACACAAATTTCCTTTTAGGAGAATACTTATGCTTACAAGACGCGCTATACTAACGCCAGCAGGCAGTTCAAATAATATTTAATAATAATACGTTTATTATGTATTACTATAGCAAAATGATTATAACTATCATCACTTTAAAATAATTAGATTTCAAATAGGGCCAACGCAGCACTCAAATTTTTACGCTACGATAAAGACAGACATCCCAATCTTTCGGAAAGGGTAATTTCCTACTGGAAACAGTAAAAATAATTTTATCAAGCGATTTATGAGCTAAGTTCTCAAGTACCACGCGTATTTCGTACTAGGCGAGACTCTGGCGTAGATTAAAATCTTAATTACGACCAAGTTTTCGGGATTAATTTTATAATCTTCGGCCTGTTTTACCTGGTTTTGTCGTGAATCGTAATATTGCGCCCGAAAAGTTTAGTAGATCTAATAATTTCAGTAAAATGGTGTACTTATTTGATACAATTCTTGCTTAGTTGTATCGAACTTCAAGGCTTTGTAGAGATAGGGGCGAGAGCAAGCTAGACTGATTCCAACTTACTCTTAGTTAAGACCCGCGTAAATATGGCACTTTTGATTCTGACTTCAAGCAAAATCAATCACTTTTCAACTGACTTCAAAAAAGGAGGTTCTCAATTCGACTCTATTTTTTTGTATCTATGTTACGTGATGTCTCAGCCAATTATGAATCGATTTTATTGCATTTTTTTTTATTTGGTAGAGCCTACATCAATCAGAAAAGCGATGAAGTCGGTATTTTTAAGCTTTGCTTGCGTTTGAATTATTGAAGTAAAAAGAGTGGAAGAGCTTTGAAATTCTGATCCGCAACCTTTATGTGTGACGAAAAGCGGTGGGCGTAAACACTGTGATAAATGATTAAAATGTTTCCCTGTAAAACAAAAGTTTCACTTCTATCGTGTGTATTTACGACACACCCTGTTTTTTACTAGAAAGTATGCCACTGGTCTTCTTTAGATTCATAAACAAGACTAAAGTTCAGAAATTGAAACACAACTACTATAATGAAATTTGTCTATTTTAATTTTAAACTAAAACATGTTCGAAAATACTTTATTACGTCTATACGTATCGTGAAAATCTTTCCAAATGTTAGTGTCACGAACCTTTGCTAAGCAAAAATTGTCACAGCCACTCATCGCCTATTAACTTGCTCTACAATTCGATGACTATCTAAACAATGTCAAACAATAGTATACTTAATACGGTATTACGGTATAATCGGTTAAGGGGTCACCTCATTACACTCTGTATTACGGATCTTTGGCCTTTTAACACCATTCTAACCCACTTATGTTGTAACACTAAAGTTTATTGAGACTTTAACGAGAGTGGTAATTTTCGCGATGCCCTACATGACCTACTTGATAATCTTGCATTTATAGTGAAAACTTTGTAGGCACCAAACAAATATTAGTACCTACAACGGGTTCGCTTTATTTATTTTTTTATCGATGGCTTTGCCTACAAATAATTTATATAGTAACGAATGAACCTTTTCCGATGTGATTTTACACACCGTGATTATTGATTCGACTGTTTGGCCCGAAAAAGGAACTAACTACCTACTAATGTTTTTTATAAATGTTTTTTATTTTCCAACTGACTTCAAAAATTGAGGTTCTCAATTCGACTGTATGTTTTTTTGTATGTATGTTACCTACGCTATATCTCCGCCAATTATGAACCGATTTTGATGTTTTTTTTTTGTGTGGTAGAGTATACTTCAGAGGTGGTCCCATATACATTTTATTGAAATCCGTCAAGCCAAAACCGAAATATAAGCGATAAAGTCAGTTTTTATAAGCTTTGCTTGCGTTTCAATTATTTCCATACATTAAAATAGTTTTTGCACTTCAACTGAAAAATAATTATATAACACATTGACATTAACCTTTACACTTTATTACTTATTATACAATCCGTACAGAAAATCTTAATTTTATTATTAGATTTTGTGCTTTGTTTGAAATATTACGGTAACAGAACTAACCTTGCACAACAAGTGTGTACACCTGGATATGCAGGTAGAGCATCGAAATATAAGTCGATAGATAGATACAAAAATCAGCCATAATCTCTAAATTACGATTTTATCAATTTAAAAATCTCTGGCCAACGCCTACAATAGGCAAGCAATTAATTTTAGTTAAAAATAAACAAAGATTTAGAATGGAAGCATCATTCCCAGAATAACCAGCTTATTATATATTTTTCTTTTACTTTATTTTCCAAGTACACGCTTAATTGTTTTCTCAAGCCCCGGAAGGATAAAAACGAAACGTCTAAAAATAAGTAAAATATGATGACGTAATTAAATTTGGTAAGTAATAGAGGTACGAGTCAAATGACATGAGTGCAGCTTGTATAGAATTTCGTATGCTGCTGGTGGCATTTATACCAACGCATATGCGTTAATTTAAATTAATAGAGTTTACTAGTACTATTAAGAGCATATGCTCTTTCTAGTACATAATACGAGTACATAGTTTCCAAAGAGGCGTAAAGGTTTCCTATAAGTATTTTTTTGTTTACTTGGCGAATAACGAAGCAATTATTCTCATTTTATTCCAGTGTTAGTAAACATCGTTTCTTTCTTTTCCCTTTTTTCACACTCACGGCCCCACACTAAATTCAATGACTTGTGTCGTGGATGCCGGAAACATTCACATCACACACACAATCACACCCAGAACCAGAAACACAAATTTACATTATTTTTACCTTAGATAGAAGTTAGCGATCATCAATCCACGTATTGGCAATACATGGATTTCAGGTCTGCGCTCATTTGTTCACAGAATATAGGCGACAAAACTAAATATAAACGACAATACTGGCTAAAATCTTTGTTAGGTGAAAATAGTGCGACTGTTCATCGTCGATCGAAGCTGCTTACGCTGATAAACTGTCGTAAAAAAGTAGCTGTGTAGTAATTAAATTACGACATTAATGAATTTATTTGAGTTTATATGTACTTAAATATGTACATATATCCACGTTTATAGGTTTTAGTTGGGACACTTATTTTGTGAAGTTTGTGTCAGACCCAAATTGAAACTAAATAAATTTAACTATCTATACTAATATTATAAAGAGGTAAAGTTTGTATTATATAAATTTGTATTATGTTACTTTGTTTTAAACTAAAAAAAAAAGCTATTTCGTATCAGTAGTTGGGTTTTAGTTTATTAAACTTTCGTCTTATATGGTACAAAACTTTACTAAATAGTCTCATATCTGTTTAGATGAATTTTCAACTGATTACTTATGACTGTGATTCAAAGGGCGCGTTAAGCGGCATGTCTCTGTTTTTATTCGTAAGACAACAGTCGTTAGAGCACCAATCTATATGACAAGCGAACAATCATTCGTCCCGCAAATAAACCAGAAAGAATTCCATAAAGCGAAAAACAAACAGGAACAAAACAAAGTCGTCTGCTGAAAGATATAATAGACTCCTCCATATTCCGCTCTGATGAAAATATTCGAAAAAAGTTAAGCAGTTCCCGAGCGTCAAGAGGAGTTTTAATTCCTTGTTTTTGTCAAACTGCAACATTGTGTTATAAAAAGCTTGTGGAAGTTCTCAAGGTTTTATTCGAGGGTTTGTGGGGTAGGCAACCGCGGCCGTGTAACTTTGTTACACTTACTGGCATTGTAAGTCACCCTACATAATAGGAAATCCTTTTTTATTTGGCAAGGGACGCTCACTGTTTTGTAGGCGGAAAGATACCCGTTTCGCGGGAAGGTACACCAATATGATACACCTTCCGTGTATGGGTGAGTTATGGCCACAAAATTTTACAGCGTAGGTACTTGACACAGTTTCATAAATTTCTTTTACACACACATTTTCCTAAAATAAAGAATTGGTATGGATTGGTGTGTGTTTGAGTATGAAAATTTTACCGCTGCCGTCGATTGAATTCTAATGTATTGCACTAGAATAAGAAACCATAACTTGATGTTTAATATATCTTTGTCACGAGGTTCGATTACAATCAAAACTGGACAATTTCTGTGTTCATTTAGCTAATTATGATGTTTTGAAAGCTACATGTTCTTTTTATAAAACGTTTAGCGTAATCGGCGTATAAATCTAACCGAAAAGTTTACAAGCTACCGTTGACCCAAGCTATACATCCTTATAAAAAAATGTATATAAACGCAAAATATAAGACAAATCTTTGTAATCCACGTGAATTTGTAGGCAAAGTAAAATTACAATCTAATTAAGGTTTGCTTAAAATCATTAATTACTTTTCGCTCGTACTTTACCGTTTGCATTTATTATTTAGGGAGCACTCGTCTCTAGGAATTTAATAATGTTTGCAGTGACAACGTCAGTAAAGATGCTAACATAACAGCGTTTTGTCCGTTTGTAGAGTTAATTATAAGTAAAATGAATATATTTTGCAAGAGAGTTCATTGTTGTGCTTATGAACCACTATAGTAGAGGTTCTTATATATATTCACATAATGTAGGAATCCCACGTATTTCGCCGAGCCTTTCAAAACTATCCAACTAGAAGATGTACCACCGGTTTTACAAAGGCGGTTAGGTGTACTGGAGAATTCGTGAGGTATATTCCAAATTTCACATGCAGCTGGCGAACGCCGTTGCCCCGAGCACAAGTTTATATGCGGTAACGGAAACTGTATACCAGCCTCGTGGCATTGTGACGACGCCACCGATTGTGCCGACGGCTCTGACGAGCATCACTGCGGTAAGCGCATGTTCGGAGAACAATATGGGACAGCATGATTGGCATGATCCTCAAATCGAACACGGTCCAAATTTCACCAGGTCCCACGAGCATGCGACATGGCGTCATCGGGCTCCAGATCACATCTTCATCGAACTGTCACAACGAAGATTTATTAATAGGCACGTTCTGTCGCCAAATTATTCGTGCTGTTTATTTAGGTTTCTCTCGGTAATAGGCAAACACCCGTTCATTGTTTGATGTTAGACACGTGTGTTCGAACAATAATACGCGCTTGAGTTATTTAAACAGTCGTAACACTGAAAAACACTATTTAGCGTTAAATTTTTCCTCGAAAAAGAAAATACGAAACGTCGAACGATGCGCTGAAAGTCGTACAGTTGAATACGAAAGCAGATGCTACAAAGGGGAGAATGATGAAAGCGAAACATTGTGTGTTTATCGTGTCTATTTGCATCACACTTAGCATGAGCATGAATTGGGTTGACAGAAGTGGAGCCGTGCGGCGCGGATGAATTTACGTGCCGAGGGAAGCCGGGAGAGTGTATACCTCTGACGTGGATGTGCGACGACAACGCCGACTGCTCCGACGGATCCGACGAGAAAGCATGCAGTAAGGGTTTTCATTCATCGTACCTACATATTTTAAAGCTTGTACGCTAGCTCTAGCGCCGCTCTCAAACGAGCAGAGTTAACGTCGCTATAAGACCTCATTCCCCGAGAAAGGCTTAGAGCTCGCGTACAACTTACATTCCATTTACTTGTCTCCTTTTCAGTACCTCGGAATCACTATGCAAAACTTGATGCTCTCGCTGTTCATTAATGTGATTACTTAGACGTGAGATCATAGACGCTCGCCACGTTTCTATATGCGACGACATGAGCTCGCGTAACTATACCAAAGAGTTCGGGATTAAAGTTCGTATAACAAAAACGAAAAGCCTCTAAAGCGCTCATTAAAAGGAACAACTTTAGTTAAGCCTTCTACGTTCGACCGCTATCCACCATTTTAATATTCGCCTGAAGTCCGTTGATAAACTTTACTTCGTCATTAAATGAACTTTGCCAAAATCGTGATAGAGGTTGGTCTCAATCCCGGGGTCGGTCGAGAGTAATTATGTAAACATGCATTCATAAAGTGGAGCAAAACTTGACATAGTGAGTTCATACGGTAGCAATGAGCGAAAATCTCCAAGTTTTGTCTTTGTAATTTTGTGATCTCAACATAATGAAAATCTATTTTCTTATAATTTTCAAGCGCCTATTAGCGCATATTGTACAATGACATATAGGCAACACAGGGCTATGTTGTTAGTCAGATTGTGGTAAATGGTGGTTGAATGTTTGTATACTTAATTGCTGTTTACTTAGGCTTGCATAATTGCTCCAGTCCGCCACAGTTTACAAAATCATCCTTCACTGAACATGATGGGTCAGTATTCATGCATTTCCTTTCAAAACATTGTGCATTGGTTACATTAAATATATAATTACTTATTTATATGTATTCCTATTTTACCCGTTCTTTTATGAATATATTACATGCTGTGTGGTATGACAGTTCGGTATCACTGATGTGTTGAATCAATGTATACATTATTTTACATGTTATGTAAAAAAGATATTATTCATTACAATTTTTAAGAAGTAGCCCTATTGTTTCAAAACAATTATGTCATAACAAAACAATGGCGTGATTGCTGTTATAATTTTCTAATAAGTATAGCCATAAAATAAAAATTTGTTGTTGGCTTAATTTACAAACACGAAATAAATAAACCCCCAAACAGATTCTTTGAAAGCAAAATTGGACTGTTCAGTCTGCTTTAAACAAAACAGAATCTAGGGCATACGTTCTTTTATTTCTTTATGATAACTTCAGTTCGAACTAAAAGTTTCGTAAACGATAAACTACAATTCTTTACGAAAAATAAACGAATTGAATAACCATGAAATCAAAGTACAACCAGTTTTAGAACTTGAATTAGTTTCAACATTTCATTCCAGGCTAATGTGACCATTGGATTTCACTTCACTAGCATGTTTTGGACATTATCTAAATTACGTAATTGGCGACACATATTTCGTATGTGGAAATTGCATGATGCTAACCTACATGCGTTATCTATTGTTTAGGATAAATGTAATGCAAAATGCATATCGTTAAACTAGTTTCATTATTCAAAATAGCTCAATTAACTAAATAATAACATTTCGCGCTTATCTTTACTATTTCAAGGATCAATATTTTGATAAGATTTGTAACTAACTAGATAGGAAGCGATTCAGACCGGATTCGGATCGAGGCAGAATTATCTTGGTAACTTTTGATGTTACTATAATGTTACCAGTTAGTTAGAATTTATTAATTGCAGAATATATGAGATACTTGGACATTACTTTCGTAGAAAACTTTTCAAGATGTCCGCATCAGAATATTTCCCGTCTGGTCGAACAGCGGCTTTCAGGTCAAACTTTAACTATTCCTCCAAGATATTGACGGTATCAATCAATCATTGTAGACGAGCCGGGGTAAACACTCTTGTATTCTATCAGCGAGCGCCTCGTCCGTCCATAAATTCTTATCGGCCCGCACCGGACCTGCCTTAAAGGTTGAGTGATGACGAAGCGTGTGTATTTTAGACCCATAAGCCGTCTTGCAAAATATCTCGGTATGATTACATAGGTTGGCCCATCCATTGTACCTCTCTATAAACATTTCTGTTAGCAACTCGGCGCTTCCCTTGAAATATGAAACCTTTCAGGAACTACTCGACTCTCATTATAGCAGGAGGAATGTCTGAATGCACTGCATTTCATACACTCACAACAATGCACTGCGTTCAAAAGACAACTGTTACATTCAGTCTCCCAAAGGAATTTAATTAAATGTAAGGACAGCTCGCTTGCGGAACGACCGACAATAATATTTTTTACAAAAAGAAATCCCTAAGAATTATACGCGTTCTGCAGTCTAATGAAACTAGTTGAAACGGTAAAATACCGCTCTTTTGGTTTAAGATAATTATTCCTACTTTTATTTAATTACTATCTCAGTTAAGATGTAAATTACCCGAGCAGAATTTTAATCTACATTGCAGTTTTGTTCAAGAGCAGTTTTCTTATAATGTGTTCCTTGACTTTGGGATAAGTTTTCAACAATAAAAAATTATAAGTTTTCCTTGAAGTCAAAGAACAATCTACATGAATATTAATATGGAATTTATAAGTCGCAAGTTTGAATTGAGGTCTGATAGAAGTTTTGCTACGTAGATGAGACTTGTCGGTCGGACGAGTTTACTTGTGGCAACGGGAAGTGCATTCAGTCGAGATGGGTTTGCGACGGCGACGACGACTGCGGAGACAACAGTGATGAAGCCAAGTGCCCAGCGCCTACCTGCCAGCCCCAGACCCACTTTTCTTGCACTGATGGACATTGCATCTCGGCGTGGTGGCGATGTGACGGAGACATCGACTGTCCCGATAGCAGTGATGAAGTGGTAAGTACTAACCTCAAACTAAAAAAAATATTTGAGAATGATATCAACAAGATTATTTAATTTGAATACTACATATATTATAGATTTTATCTACGAGCGTACAAAAATTACACAAAAAGCTACATGTGTTATTTTCTCTTATTCTTAGGTACTTATAAAAGCAATTAGTAATTTTAATGTGATTTCATCACATTTTATAGTAAGATTGTTTCATTGCTTGAATGTAAGAGATACACATAAATGTACAATAAGAAAAAACATATAAACACGCAGGTAAATATCACTATACAATTACCAAAATTTTAAGCGCCTTCATTCCAGTTTATTTATTAATCAATTTATTTATATACCACAGATAATATTTGCATTAAAGTAAATTAATTATCCACTTTAATCTATTATAGGTTTAGTGGTGTTCATGACGTGTAACGTTGTAAATCTCTTTGCTTAGTATTAGTAACCACGATTTCTAATTATTTTATAAAATGGGAGCTTTAAAATATTTTAATTATCCAGTGATAAAAGTAAAAAATCTCAAAACTACTGAAATATGCCTCTTACGTAAAACAAGGTATTTTTTGCCTAGGGCACGTAAATATGACCGGAATGAACGAAACAAAAATCGACATATAGTTTTTTTTTAGCTGAATTTATTTATCACAGTACTACATTTTTTGCAGAGTAATTCTAAAGGTTTAGCAATAGATTTTGTCAGCATCTCGATGGATTTTGATATTAGAGATCTTAGAGTATCAAAAATTATCGAAACTTTCTGACTTTTTTATCTATTTTTATTAGGTTTCTGTCAGCATTTGAGAAATATCGCGCCTACTAGCAAGTGATTTTTTGGTCTGATGAACATGCTCGGCAAAAATGACTTACGATTTTCCAATGTTAAACTGAGTTAATAATGTGTAAATTAATATATTTTCAAGGACAGTATGGACTTAATCGGTAATTATACATCTCAAAGATTTATATTTATAATTTTTTTATTATATCACAAATCAAGTGAATTATTAAATGAGATATAACGAAACTGTACATTTTTTGTCATACAATACAGTCTACCTTTAATAAAATTGTGTAAATTTTAGCTGGAAATATTGTATTCATTGAACAAAGCTCCAATAGTTTCGGATGGTTAAAACAACAGCGCTGCAAACTCTTTCATTAGCGGTCGAAATATACTATCGATAAGCGCTTTAAAAGCGTTCCATCTATTTGCGCTTTATTGAAATGTACATACACTAAAATGGTTGCAAATATTGCTATAAATTTTAACAAAATATTACTTTGAAATGGAAATGTTTAATGCATTTTTGACGGCGCAAAGCTGGTTCTTTGAGTAAACTTCGGTGCCTTAACACGTCCGGTATCAGTGGTATATAACTTCTGACCCAAACTAGCTAATAAGGTAATTTAAATTCTTACACAAAATGTCAAATACTATATCCAATTTAAAAATAGTATTTAAAATAAAGTATAGATCCTCCAGTCTCAAAATTTATCTTTTCCTTTCCGGCCCTTTTCCAAATTTAACTAGAAACCCGCCGAATTCAACGAATAACATCATACAATTCGGTCGAACCGTTCAAAAGTAATGAGTAATTCATACACGTAGCAATTTTATTTATATAGATATACTCAACTCTATATAGGTATAGAGCGCTTGTTATTAGACAAGGAGATTCATACTAGACATACTTAGGACTAAGGAGGCATTCATACACGCAAACAAAGGGTATTAGTTTTTAATATTCCACGATATAATTAACAATTTGGTGGAACAGAAAACTCACCGTTTAAGATCTATTTAGTACCGGAACCAAACTGATTTTAGTCACAAATAAAAGTATCTTAGCCTTTACACACTTACCTGCGTTTTAGTTTGTTTATATCCTGGACTAGAATAACAAAAATTTAAACCAAAATATTATAATATACATACAAGCAGTTCGCTTAGTCCCAGGTTTAAGTTTGTGAAGAACTGTATTTAGTGTTGTACTATATATATAGGAGTGCTATTATTATAGGTTTCAATTGACCACAACTTTAAAATCTTTCAGGGATGCGCCACAACGCCGAAGGTCCGATCCCCATGCATATCATCAGAGTTCGAGTGTCACGATCGGATGACCTGTGTGCACCACGCTTGGGTCTGTGATGGCGACAGGGACTGCCCCGACGGCGCTGACGAAGCTTCCGAAATATGTAGGGGCAACGTGACTTGCAGACTGGACCAGTTCCAGTGTAAAGACCGTAGCTGTATCCCAGGCGCGCTCTATTGCAACGGGGAAAAAGATTGTCCAGATGGCAGCGACGAATTGAACTGCAGTAAGTACCTTGTTATGAAACCATTTACTATCTCACCCGATCAAATGTGTTGATGCGGCAGAAGATGTAACGTGCCTTGAAGATACCTGTTCACTCTTGACTAACAGACTGTTATCATAGTAGAAATATCACTCTTGACTAACAGACTATTAAATGAAATTTATTTCTACTATGCTATTTATACCCATTCTATATCTTGTTTGTTTGCTTCTTTAATTTTTATCTTCTTTTAAATCGGTTATGTAATAGGTTCGCTTAAATAATTCGCGAGTAACGTAGTTTTTAAATGCAATAACAAGCTATATAGATCGGAACCTTGAAAAGCAAAATGTTTGCTTGGCACAGCAATGCGGTTCTCTTTCTGAGACTTTATGGTGTTATATCTCTTAATGCTCGGTTATTACACTGGCAATTCAAAGTCTATTCGGCTGATTGAAAAATGTTTTGTACTGCCTCAGGTCATCTTGCATGTAATCCGTAGTTTCATATCTCATAAAAATTTTTAGGTATTATAACTGTAGGTCCCTTAAACCTACAAACAAAGGGAAACTAGAATATCAATAGTAGCAGAGAATATATTATATTGACGGACGAAACAAGGTCACCTAATTAATATTTTCCAAGAAATCAATGTTAACAGAGAATGAAATAATAAACGCTTTGAAATCGGATAAAGAGAGACAAATGATTCAATTTAACTTAGCGTGACAAGACCAGCTATTTGCGTAATCATTATTTATGAGAAAAATATTTTGCGCAGAACCTATTCATGCCATGAAATATTTTGGTACTTCTATTCATAGCAAAACTTACTGGAAGTGACAGGTTGTTTGCGGAGGTCATATTTTAGGGTATGAATTATTTGTAAAGTACAATATGTACATTTGTACAGCCCCCGCAGCGCGCCTACTCTTTGCGGATTCGGGAACTAGCCCGATGCCTACGACACGCATGTTTTACGCACGAGTCCGTTACAAGTTTGCTTTTGAATCTATTTTCATATTCTTTCTATTTTCGTTTGACTACCACACTATGTGAGTTTTGTTTCTTTTATGCTCGATAGACATGCATTGGACCAGTATTTCATCTGAAGGAAAGTGACGAAGTGTGACCTGTTCGAGAATCCTGATCAGTCTTTTTGTGGGGGGAAAATGCCTAGCACTTTCATTCCTTCCCAAGTGTGAAGGAAAGAGGTTTGTGAGGTTCGAATCCTCGGAAAACCCCCTGTGAGCAGTCCCGGAAATATAGGGTCGCGCTAACAATCATTATCTTGCCCCGGCGGTAGGCTTGGATATCAGAGGACAACAACGTCTAGCAGCCTTTTTTGTAATAGTAGAATGTCAAAGTATATTTTTAAGACAAGTGCAAACTCACTTGATTATTATAGTAAGACTGCTATTGGAGTTTGTGCTTAAGACCCTGGTTGAAGATAGTAAGAACACTAGGCCTAGAATGGCACTGACTCTGAAAGGATAGCAGCCGGAATACCATTTGGTGTTTAGCGGGATTTTACTACTTGATTTTATCTCTGATAGGCCAGCGTTGGTAGCTAGTTTAGGTCAAAATTTACTTATTAGTCTACCTATTAAGGCTAGATCATAATTCCGATGAAGTGTACAAAACGAAATAGGTATGACATTATAAAATAAAACCTCACCGAATTCTAAACAAGAACCGCCCGATGAAGAAACTTCTATACTAATACTTGCTCACCATCATTATTTTTTTTTGTTGGCACTAAATATAATAATAATATTATGTTTGTCTGTTCACAGCACGTTCCAAGACCGTATGCGACAAGAGGACAGAGTTCGACTGCGGCGGAGGCATGTGCATACCCCTCTCAAAGGTGTGCGATAAGAAACCCGACTGCCCTAACTTTGAGGACGAGCCGAAGGACCGATGTGGTGAAAATGAATGTACGAAAAACAACGGCGGGTGCACACAGAAATGCGTCGATATCCCTGTGGGGTACTACTGCGATTGCGATAAGGGATATAAACTTGTAGATAACAGGACTTGTGAAGGTAATTATATCTTCATCTTAGCGTATCGATGGCAACACTTATACATTTTTTGCCTAATACTTGGCGATACAAACATCATTCGGCCTATCTTGGTACAAGTCTTCTAATGTACACGAACTATGGCTTACTGAGCATGTTAATAAATGAGCCATAGTTTGCGGTGACGCTCCAAATTCGCATCGGTTTGTACTTAGGTCGTTGTAGCCCCAAATACAATACAATACAAATACTCTTTATTACACACCAAGAAAAATATTAATTAACAATAGAAAAAATATCAATATAGCAGTACAATCGGCGGCCTTATCGCTAAGCAGCGATCTCTTCCAGGCAACCTTAGGATGGAGAGGATAAAAAAGTTTAACAAAAAGTGATCGGTGGTGCGGCCACCAAATGTACAGATTGTTTTATAATTAAGTATTTTAGTTACGTATAGCGCTGCGCTATATACGAGTATCACATTATCAGGGTTATTTGTGAAATAAAAGAAAGCTTAATCGTGCGTTTGTCTCATCCTGAGGAAGGACAATTAATTTGTCCGAAAGTAGTCGACTACTAAGCAAGGCGACATTTTTACATGAGCTGCAAGGCTTGACCTTATATCCCGGTAATCCTGCGGATCCGGGATAAAAAGAAGCCTAACAAACACACAAACTTTCGCCTTTATAATATTAGTGTGAAGTGAGTTTAATTTAAAATTAATTTGCAAACATTTAAAAGAGTCGATATTTCAATGCGCTCTTCATGAGGTTGAAATTCTTACATTTATCACACTCTGCGTCGTAGTTTTTCGGTTCAATTTATTCGATCTAACCAAAACCATTCACAGTATGGTAGTTTTTTTATGCGGGATGGGCAAGCATTTCACCACCATCTCGTCTGATAAAAAGTGACATCTTCGAGATGGAACATGCTTGCCTAGAAGGTATTTACTCTAGACTTGAAGGCACCCAGATTGTACCGTTCGGGGAACAAAAACGTAGGCACTGAGTTCCGCTCCTTCGTTGTACGATTTTTAAAGCGCTGCACCACTTCGGTATTACAAACCGAGCTCGCAAGAAAGTCCACTTGATGAGCAAAGTTTAAACATAAGTTTACGATAGTTATCTTTACAACAACGTTGAAAGCGAGTCGGTGTCTGATATTTAACTTGAACTATCCTGCATTGAAAACTTTAAAAACTTTTTAATACCACATTTTCCTTTGTTAACTCATTTTGGGGTTGAGATTAATCTAATGTGCATTTTTTCAATGGGTTTCAAAAATCTACTTCAAATATATATATCAATATAAGCAAACGTTTTTCCGCTATCTCACCTATCGCTATAATATTAGTTATATTATCATTAAGTAGTAGTAAAAAAGTCATTGCTCAATATAACTTTTACGCGTTCTTATTTAACTTATGTCCCTATAAGGCCCGACTACCAAAAAAGATGGGATTTGAACTGTTTGTCTCTTTATCTGTTGGTGACGACAAATTTTCCAACTAGATCAATTTCAATGTATTTTATTCGATGCGGTCGAAGATACAAGCGGAGCACGCTTGCTCAGTAAATATCTATTCACTTCTTTATCTTTCTTTTTCTTCTCTATCTTCATTCTCTTCTTGAACACAATAGACGGCAAGGCGTTCTTATAATGAAAGCGGAAGCGAAACGCTTCAAGCGTTAATAAGGGTTTCTAACCATAAGAGGAAACTGCATTGCCATCTGCTTAGATTTTCGAAAAAAACACGGAAACGTTTATCATCCTTACAGAGAAGGAGTGGAACAATTAATAACGTGTGAGTCACTTTTTATCAGGTGAGATAGCAGTCAAATGCTTGCCTATCCAGTATAAAAAAAGTGCGTCTTTGTTCCCTGAATGGTACAATCTCGGTGTCTTCAAGTCTAGAGTGAATACGTATCTTCTAGACAAGCATGTTCCATCTTCGGCCGCATTGAAACATTGGTGAGATAGTAGTCAAATGCTTGCATATCGCCCATAAACAAACAGAATATCACCTGTGACAAACTCCGTATAAGTTACGCCCCAGTGGAACAGTACGCAGCTAATCAATATGGATTATTACAACTGACAAGTCGCTAGAACTCGTACTTATACTCCAGGGACTTGAATAAGGATGTTATTCAAATATTCATACGCAACTATGTGTTTTCCTGTCTGTATTGAATTTATTACAAAGTTGTGTTATGATGTGGAAAATTATTCTTGGGATTAGGAATCTCATTAAGCTTTGGGCTTTCTAGTATTTTGGGATGATATTTGAGAAGTTTCTGTTTGTGTTTGACCTATTTACACTTGTTTAAATATACGTAAAGGTCGAATTCAACTCAAATATAGAGTATTATTTGGCTTGGTTTAGAGCGCTTTCGCCTTCTAAGAAGAGGTTCTTGGTTCGGTTCCGAACACGGCGGGAGCACAAGTATTCCCTACGGTAAATTTGTGGTTCTGGTTGTGGTCGTGTGTGTGTGTGTGATGTGAATGTTTCCGGCACCCACGAAACAAGTCATTAAACTTAGTATGCTGTGAGTGGGACTGTGAAAGCGTTTAATACTAAAAAAAGTTATATCTCAGTACCTATATATATAAAAGAAAGTCGTGTTAGTTACACTATTTATAACTTAAGAACGGCTGAACCGATTTGGCAGAAAATTGGTGGGGAGGTAGCTTAGAACCAGGAGATAAGATACTTTTTAGGAACGTCACATTTTTTTCATAGGTGTATAAAAATCATTTTCTCATACGTCACTCGGATTTGGTAAAGCACTAGACAAACATAAACATGAAGGAGGTAATAATATAGTCACGTGGCATTGTAACGCATGCTGGGTACGGCTTCCTAAGCATGCACATTCATTGACTGTTAAGAACGAAGGTTGCCGGGACAGCTAGTAATATTATAAATGTGAAAATTTATGTGTGAGAATATTTGTTACCACGTATCTCCGTAATGAATAGACCGATTTAAATGAAATTTAGAATGTAGAGAGTTTTTTTATTTTTTCAAATCTATCTGAGGACACTTTGGTTTTTAAGATGAATTTAACAATTGATTTTATTTATATAGCATTAGCTATGCCAGGCAGAACTATAGTGATACATTTAGATAGTGCTCAGCGGCTAGAGCAATAGGGAATGACACCCTATGGCCATGGGTTCAATCCCCGCCTCAAGCGATAATTTTTCCTATCTTAATTTGTGAATATAACAATACCGAAATTCACAAATATACATAAATACATACATACAAGATAAGTGCGAAAAAATAACCCTTCCTTTGCAGTCAGGTGAAAAGCATAACCATTTTTTTTATTTTCAGACATCGACGAATGCGCAGATCCCGGAGCCTGTTCACAAATGTGCATCAACGAGAAAGGTACCTTCAAGTGCGAGTGCCACGCTGGCTACGCAAGAGACCCGAGGGATAGAACCCGCTGCAAGGCTACCGAAGGCCACCCGTCTCTACTTTTCGCCAGACGCTTCGACATCAGGAAGATCAGTTTAGACCACCACGAAATGGTCGCTATTGTGAACGATACCAAGTCCGCGACTGCACTTGACTATGTCTTCAGGACTGGCATGATTTTCTGGAGTGATGTTACAGATGAGAAGATCTACAAGTGAGTGATTTATTTCTATCATTAGCTATATCTTCATTTAATTAATTCTTCTGTACGTGTGTATGTAACTGAACTCCATAACGGTCGGACCAATTTTGATGAAATTTTTTGTGTGTTAAATTTCTTCTTTCTAAAGTTGTTCTTCCACCTGAACTGGTAGATTTAAGAATGGTTGAGATTCACAATTCGATTCAACAAAAAAAAAAATCCCGAGTGAAGCCGCAGGGAACAACTAGTAATAAATAAAATAGTATTTGTCTTATATATCACCTCGTAATATTAATAAACAAAGTCATTCACGTTGTCGCTTACCATTAAAGGAAACATAAATTTTATTAGTTATTTATCCTACTAATATTATCCTATTAATATTATAAATCCGAAAGTTTGTGTGTAAATGTGTAACTGTGTTAGTATGTTTGTTCCCTCTTAGCGTTTTAACGGCTGAACGGATTTGGATGAAATTTGGAATGTACATAGATTATAACTAGGATGAACACATAAGCTACTTTTTAATTTGATAATAGCGGCTGAAGCCGCGGGGCAGGGCTAGCAACTATTTTATTTCGACTACGAAATAAAATTTTGTAAATATCTAAAACTTACCTTTCATCCAACTTACATGCTTACACTTTTTCTTCCCAGAGCACCAATAGACGAAGGCACGCAGCGGACCGTGGTAATAGGTGATCAACTGATCACCTCCGATGGCTTAGCGGTTGACTGGATATACAACCATCTGTACTGGACCGACACCGGCAAGAACCACATCGAGCTGTCAGATCTGCAAGGAAACATGAGGAAGATTCTTATAAGGGACAGACTTGAAGAACCGAGGGCGATTGCTCTAAATCCTTTGGATGGGTAAAAAAAACTATTAATAAATAAAAAAATAATTTAATAACAAGACAAACTGTCAAATGTCTTCCATTTATGAGTAAGCGTACCACTGGTCAGTTTGTTTACTCGTCACCAGTTAACTCATTTCACAGTTTCTGAATTCACTATTTTCCTCTTTTGCCAGTTTTCCAGTCAATTTCCCTATTAAGTTGTGTTCCGTGAACGGTATAATCTGGAAGTATTCAAGTAAAGAGTGAATAGGAATCTTCTAGACAAGCTACTTCTTTGGATACATCATCGCTTTCCATCAGGTGAGATTGTGGCCCAATGCTTGCCTATCGAGCATTAAAAAAAAGTAAATATAAACATAAACGCTTTCACACTCACAGCCCCACACTAAGTTCGATGACTTGTGTCGTGGGTGTTGGAAACATTCACATCACACACACAATCACAACCAGAACCAGAAACACAAATTTTCCTTGGGGAGAAAACTTGTGTTCCCGCCGGGAATCGAACCCGATACCCCTGCTCAGAAGGCGAACGTTCACCCAACTGAGCCAACGGGCAGTTCAAGTAATTTGTTTTATACTAGAAATCTCTTAGGATATCATTCCAACTATTAAGGACAATGTTTTTCATCAAATCTGTATTTTTTTATGCATGTTAGGTAAGCATTTGGCCGCTATCTCTTCTGCTGGAAAGTGGAATCTGACTAATTTATTGTTTCACAGTTGGATGTACTGGACAGACTGGGGCCAGACGCCGAAGATCGAGCGAGCTGGCATGGACGGGTCCCACAGGCAGACCATCGTCTCGTACGACGTTAAATGGCCCAACGGTCTCACTCTGGATCTTGTCAGAAAACGAGTTTACTGGGTGAGAATAACTTATCAATTACATATAGTTCTGGTCATTTTCTTAGCGTGGTGATGGCAACACTTACACCTTTTTAGCCCAATACTCGGCGACGGAAACAGCATTCGGCATAGTTTCGTCAGATCTAGTGTAGAAGAACTGAGACTTGCTTAGTATGATAGTAAATGAGCCATAGATTGCGGTGACACTCCACATCCGCATCGGTTTGTGCTTGGGTCGATGTAGCCCTACTTGGACAGATTGTCTTTTGATCTGCCAACCTGGGTAAGCAGCCTGTTGAGCGCCTTCCAGGTTGGCCAAAGGAGTTTGTGCCTCGGAGGTTTTCTTCTGATCAAAGGCCCAGCGGGAAAAGAAAACGTGTGGTTGGTGTGATATGAGATACTTACCAAGTTAAATTAGTTGAATTTTTTTTAAAAGTATAGAGCACCATGTTTTTGGCATTTTTAAAAACTAACGAAACATGGTGAATATATCGAATAATAAACATATTATAGATATATTTTTAAAACAGCTATATTATTGAAATAAATTAACAACAGAATATAAAACGCACGCACGTCCCAATTGAAACACAACAAAGAAAATAGTTTATTATACACAAAAAAAATATCTGTAACGATGCCAAGATATAATATATAATTATAACGAATATATAGCTTATATGGAATTTTTCAGACATTTAAATCATATTTGAAAACAAATAATATATAACATAGACTATACAAACAAAAATCTGAGAAAAAGAGCAAGTCCGTATTTCATCGTCGTATTTCGTCAGTATTGTGCTGCAAGTACGAGCTTCGCGTCGCTGGTTTTTAACTCGCATAGCTTGACAGTAAGAATGTCTAATATTACATAGATTTTAATTTAATACCAGTAAGTAACGCCAGAGTTGGAGTAATTAAAAACATTTCGGACGAGCCGGAACGATACAATAGAAATCCTAGCAATATCTTAAATTGCCGGTCCAGTTTTGAACCAATACGGCCTTCTGCGTTTATAACTCCGCGTGAGACAGTCCGCGGAGCCAACCACTTGTAAATAATGTCAATCAGCCAATGAGGTTTTGATAACTCCTTTTTTATCTCTGATGGTCTAGAGTTTACGGAATCTTGCTATGGGGATCTGCTGCCGATGTTGAAACTATTTTTATTCTACAATATATGATATGGGTCCACGCGAATCTCTCAGGGAATTCTTTAAAGAAACAGGCATACTTACCATGCCTTCGCTTTACATCTTTGAAAATATTATGCATGTAAGCTAAAATATTGGTAAATATAAATTAAGAAGCGACGCACACAATCTTAATACTAGATATAAGCATAAAATTACAGTGCGCGCATTTAGATTAAGTAAAACGAATAAATCTTTTATGGCAAATGGGGTTAGATTTTACAATAGAATTCCTAAAATCGTAACTGAATTACCACTGGGAAAGTTCAAATCTGTAATAAAACGGGCATAAATTAAGAAAGCTTACTACAAAACCTCAGACTATATTAATGACAAGGATGCATGGAGGCAAACTGCACAAGCTCTTTCTAGCGACTACTATAATAACACCTAGGTTAAGAAAATTATGTATTAGAAATTAAGAATGTTTTAAAAAAAAATTAATGAAAAAAATGCGCCGCCGAGTTTCTTGCCAGGTTTTTCTCGAGATGGCTGTAATTTTGCGAATCTGGCAATAGATTCATTAACTTTCATGAGTGCTTCTTTGGGGCCCATGTGAATAAACGATTTTGATTTTGATTTTGATCACTACTGCATCTGATAGTAAGTGAAGATATAGTCAAAAACGACGTGCTAGGCTTGGAATAACTGGCTATCAAAGATACCTGCCGGAACATTAAGCGAAGAGCCAAGAGACTCATTGAGAGCCTGCAGTTGACTGATGCAAAGCTTAACGTAGCCCTCGGCTTTTATCGGATACATTGCCGAAAGTAAAATTTCATTCATAGAAACATTACATTTCATATGAAAATATATATTTTAAAAATCTAAGCATGTTTGAGTAATTTTAAACGCGGCCATTTTAACGTTATTTCTGTAACTTGCACAATCCAATCACAGTCAAGGAAAGTTGACCAATCGTTAACATAAAAAATATGTTAACTGACGTCACGAATCTATCTAGCCAATAGCGAGCGTTTTGCTATTTTGAACTTCCCATGCATTTTTATCACATAGTATTAATTAAAAATTCTAATTTAAAAGCTTTTAAATAACTTAGTAATGTAATATTTAGGTGTCATTGTATATCTATAAGATATAATCTCATGCATATTTCCTATTGTCAGGATTAGGTTAGTATACATTTTTGTTTTGGCATCCACCTCAAATTCCATCCGTGCAAAGCCGGGACGGGTGGCTAGTAATACATAAATTAACGTCATAGTGATATGAAAAAGCTTATTTAAGTTTATAATAATGCAGATAATCAAAACGAGAAATCGTGACTGATATCATGATATGCATCAGTTAATTATGATAATAAGAAAGTTATTCTTAAAACACGCTGTAAGCGAATGGTACTGCAGTCAATAGGTTATTATAATAATAATAATAAGTCCGGCTAAGTGCGAGGCCTAATCGCTCCCCGATGGTTTAGTACCATACAAGGCGCCAATTAAACCCACTTTTTTTGGGCCTTTACGAATTTGAATATCCTAAATAACGTTCTAATAAAGTTACAGAAAAAAGCAACGCCAATTAAAATTAATAAACCAATTAAAATCTAAAATAAATCTTTGATAAACATAGCCCAATTGAAATCTTGTGCCTACATTTTGGCTTATTGAGAAAATCTTTTGAGGTTACATGATTATAACTTTTATTTTATATAATAATTGTTTGATTTCTGTATTTTTTGTTCAAGTACAGGTTATAGCGGATTTTATACGTAAGTTTCAGCGTTCAGTAAGTTTAGACTTTGGTGGCCTACCAAATCGTTATTTTCTCACATAGATTTAAGCCTTAATATTTTCATTTATATAACTTTAAATGTCATTTCTGGCTTTGGCCCGTAGTTTTTAGTTGACGGACGGACGGACGGACAAAGTGTTGAACGGCGCAAGTCAACTTAGAGATCTAGTTTCGCTTGATCAACTATCTATAAAATAAATTATATATTAATGAATTCTAAAATCATAAATTTTTAAGGTTATGTCGTAATTCCAATGATGTACCAATCGTAATTGTTGCGTCATTATAATAAAAAAACGATAGTTCATAGGAAAAGCAAAATCGTTCGATTTCGACGTCGATATAGAGACAATCGATGCCCTGAATAGACTTCCAGGTTCTTCTTGAGGTGCCTGTAATTTTGTGAATCTGGCAGTAGAGTAATAAATTTTCATGAGTGGGGCCAATATACGATTTTGAATATGAAACAAAAGTAATCGCTAAAGATAGTATTCGAACCTACACCCATACATATACCAATCCATATAACCTATAGTCATGTACCTGCTGCTTAAATGCGAATGGGCACCCAGCTTCGCCAGCGAGAGTTCAGCTGACAGACGAGGCCAGCAGGGTGTTGTAAATAGGGTCCCGATTTAACTATTTTTTCACGGAACTCTATAATTAATGGGCTAGATTCGAATCAGATTATTATTATGGATCGAATGAACGATAAAATACCGATTGTATCTCAAATACGTACGTCAGTACAATCTACACATGTAAAGCGGTCATAATAACAATTTCTTAACACAGATTATTTCTTATAGAATTTAATACGTATTTTAGGTAATTTTTGAGTAATCGCTTATATAGAAACATCTCAAAAGTCGAAATTACATCTTATAAATATAATTTTTTTTTCCGATAATTATAATTCGAGAGTCTTTAAGTCACGAGTAAACAGATATCTTCTAGGCAAACATGCTCCAACGTTGATCGCATCGTCACAAAAAACATCAAGTGCTCGGTCCATACCAATGTTACATTATATAAGGTCATAAGTAGGTCCATACCTACATCAAACCATTTTTAACTGGTAACATTAATATTTAAAAAAGGTGCATAAAAAAACAAAAAAAATAACAGGGTGTGTCCTAAAGACATACGATAGAAGTGAAACTTTTGCATTACAGAAAAACTTCTTAATTAATTAGTTAAAGCCAGATTGCGGATTTGCGAATCACAATTTCATTTCAGCCCTCCCATAAGAAGTTTAATTTCAAAAATAAAAAAAACACTGCCAAATAATCAAAATTATAAACATAGAACAAAACTGAGAAACATTTGTAAATTGGAATAAATTCAACGCTAAGACTGCACATAAGGGTTTGTGCAGGGCTGGTTTTCAGCATATCCTATAATACTATGTAGAAGTTAATCGAAAATAGCGTATTCGTGGCTAGTCACTTAACAATAATTATTTGTATATAAACAGGAACTAAAATGTAATAAATTAAAAGGTACATATTTTTAATAACTAAAAGACTATAATATTTATGCGTGTGTGTGGAGAACCATAAATGAATATGTAAAAAAAAAATGAAATTAAACAATTCAGTATCTTCATATTGAAATCTTACTACTAATGCAAATATAAATCTAAACCACGTATTCGATAATTAAACAATTTATGCGTAAACTGTGTACCTATATCTCATCGATTTGGGACCTTAGCCCTGTCCTCTAAGAGTGATTATTTCTTTGAAATGAAAATGGGTTTTAGATTGAAATGAATTTAATTTGCCTATTCTCATACTGAAATTAAACCTCATTAAAAAATAACATTCCGAGACTGCCGTCAGAATCGAATTCAGAGAAGTAACGTTACACGGCAAACTTATGAGGAAAACACATTTAAGCATATTTCATTTATTCTCGTAATTATGATTGCGCCACATAGTTCGCACCTGGCTCGAACAATGGCGTGCGGGGACGCTGGTGCGGTCGCAGTACAGTGGTACCCAAACCCGCGTCGTCGCACGCTAATCTGTTCGTTTTGCACCGATACTATACAAAATGTATGAAAAAACTCGTCCGCAGCTTGTGGTCGTGTTTAGTGGCCGCGACTAGTAGTTCAAAGTGCGGGCTGCCTTAATGCGTCCTGTGTAGCGCAGCCTTTAGATGTGATCATGTGACAGTTTCCGCATTATCTTTAAATTATTGTCTTGGGACGTCTAAGTCTGTTTAAAAGATAAGAGTCCTTTAAATTTCAGGATAGACGAACAACACGAGCACGAACGAAACTCTAAAACAACGCCATAAAATTCTTTAAAAATTAGCTGAGCACCACGCATGAATACCTAATCCTAAAAACATCCATTGTAAAAATAAACCTTGTGTCGAGTAGGTACCATTCAATGGAAAATCAACACAGAGTTACAAATAATCCCATCTAAGTACCCATCATAGTTCAACAGATCAATGGCATGTAGAACTATTGTTTATTCTGTTCTATGGAAAAATATAAACGGAGACGTCAGTTACTTAGCATACAAACTACCTAAAACCAAACATCAAAAGGCGCTTCCGCATATCTAGAGCTGATAATTAATTTATTTAGCATCTTTATAAACAATGAAAATTACTTCTAATTTTGAAAAGATACCATCAAGTACAGACAGTAATAAAAATAATCTTAATTCGTTTTGAGTAACTAAACCGTATTGAAATGCAAGATAAAAGTGTAAATATAGCGTAAATCATTCCAGCTTTATATGATTTTTGAACTATAATTGCAATAGTTTAGGGTTGCGTACTTGAAGAAAAAAGGAACTCTTATAAGTCTACTTCGTTGCCAGTCTGTCTGTCTGTCAAGGCCCTTTTACTCAGGAACGCGTGGTCCTCAGAAACTTAAAAAAATCAAGCTTATAATTCAAAGCGATTAAAAAATACGGTCATTTATGCTGCATATTTTGACACTCGCTAGTGAATAGTAGAGGTAGTAAGGTAGGTCTCAAAACTGTACAATTAAAAGATCAAAAAGGAGACTCGATTCATTTCGAGGATCAAAAAAAATACAATAACGAGTACGTGTCAGACATGCTTCTGTCCGGTTTTTATTTTATAGATGTTCAGCTATTTTGATAATTGAAATGCAAGCATAGCTTAAAAAAACCGACTTCATCGCTTATATTTTGGTTTTGGCTTGACTGATTTCGATAAAATTTATATGGGACCTCTGAAGTATACTCTACTAAAAAAAACATCAAAATTGATTCATAATTGGCGGAGATATCGCGTAGCATACATTAAAAAAACATAAAGTCGAATTGAGAACCTCCTTTTTTGCAGTCGGTTGAAAAGCAGACTAGAATCCTTTGATGGACGAACTATCTACATACAAGTTTGTAAAGAATCCTCGGAGTTTGTAAAGAATCCTCGTGTCATACTCGCTTCTGCCCGGTTTTTATTTGATAAATAAACATAAACATAAACGCTTTCACACTCACAGCCCCACACTAAGTTCGATGAGTTATGTCGTGGGTGCCGGAAACATTCACATCACACACACAATCACAACCTCAGATGTTCAGCTATTTTAAAACTATGGACATGTTCGTCTACTTTTGTTGCGGACTGTACAAATTGTAAATATGCCTATTATATCGCTACACTATTTTGTCTCTATGACATCGTTTGTTTTTACCGATGTATCTATTTAAGTATCTGCGAACGGCGTCTTCCACAACATGTTTATTGCCTAAGTCCGGTCCGTAGCAAAAACAAATTTTAAGGATAAACAAATAAACGTAGAGGATGTAATTGTTTGTAAATACCTTATGAGTTTTTGTAAGGACTTAATTGTTGTTTTATTATTAGACGTCAATATAATTACTCAAAGAAACTATCCTTAAACGTATAGTAGGCCTATAATTATAGTATCGTATCATAGTTCATACTATTAACATTATTAATTTGAAAATTTGTGTTTGCGTATGTATAAAACTGGACGTATCTATGCTGGACGGATTTGTATAAAAAATAGCAAATCTATCTATATTAAGATATATATATATTTTAAATACGTTTGTTAGTATCACAAAAACTCGAGAACGGCTGGACCGATTTGGCTGATTCTTTATTGTTATGTTCGTAATTGTCAGGGCAAGGATTTCTTATCCACCGGTAATTGCACACGGGCGAAGCCGGGGCGGATCGCTAGTATACAAACATACAACAAAATTTGTGGATATACATAGATGTATACAAGGTTACTTTGAATTAGCGCACCATACTCCATAGGGGGGGGTTTGGGTATCGACAATGCAACATAAAAAAAAAAAATTTTTTTTTTTCTAGTTATATGTTACCTCGGTCCTGCGTGAACCTATTTAGATGATTATCTTTACCCTCCGACGCAAAATGCCCCTCATTTTACGAATTTTGCGTCGGAGGGTAAAGAATGAATCTAATTCTATGAATTAGATATTAGTTAATTAAAGAGTATTATACCTTAAAAGTTTATCGCGAGTTTTGCCGCGAAAGTGAAAAAAAGGCGTTGTTGGTTTTGTATAATTTTCCAAAACCTGTGATTCTTCGAGTGTTAATGTGTAATAATGGTGGCATGACGTGCATGAGTGTAGGCAAATCATACAAAGTTGAAAACCCTGATTTTCGCCTTGGCTACAAAACTCCAATAGAAGTTCTAGTAAAGTTTCTACCACTTTACTAGGGCATGACTTGGCTATGACCGGACTTTGACTCTTTTACTTGACTTTGACTGTGACTTGTGACTAAGACTTGTGACTAAGACTTTAATAATTTGAAATATATTTGAACAATATTATTACTTGACACTGTTGCGAAGCCAAAATTAAAAAAAAAAGAAAAGTTTGTCGCATAAAAATATCAATGACGATGGTGTGAAAAGAGGGGTTCCGGTTATAGATCAGTGAATCTATTTCCGGAACTCCTTACTAAATCTGACTTCGCTATGTCTGCTTATTAAAAAAAATATTATAACTGATTATTTTTTCCTATCCTAGGTGGATGCAAAGATGAACACAATATCGTCTTGCAACTACGACGGTTCATCTCGCCGGGTGGTATTGTACTCTACCGACGTCCTCCGCCACCCGTTCTCCATCACCACATTCGAGGACTGGGTCTACTGGACTGACTGGGACAAGACTGCCGTGTACCGAGCCAACAAGTTCAATGGAAAAGATGTTGAAGCAATCACTTCTACTCACACTGTAAGTTTTTTTTTATTATGTACAAATGGCTAAACAAAAGTCGCATTTTCCAGATTTTTAACAAAGATAATATATACGAGTTTAAACAACGAAAAACAATACAATACAATACAAAACAGTTTATTGCACCAAATAAAATTACATAAAAAACAATCACATTATTTATATCTAAGTACAATGAGCGGACTTATCGCTAAAAGCGATCTCTTCCAGTCAACCTTTGGATGGACAAAAGAGAAAAACAATATAAAAGTCTGTATTGTATAACTGACTTTAACATCAAATATCTTCAAAATTCTTCATTAGATCTTGATCAAATTATATTGGGACCAACTAAATCTTTCAAATCAAAAGCGTTTATTCACATGGGCCCCAAAGAGGCACTCATGAATGTTAATATCTCTAGGAAGATAAACAAGGAATGTTTGTTTGATCTAACTTTGTCACGCAATTTTAATGTAAATCCCTTATCGTAGGCAAATTAAATAAGACCCAGTAAAATAAAAGTAACCCACTAGCTAGATTACAAAGTTTTAAAAGTAAGATCAAAAATGCTTACGACTTTATTTTTCTTTAAGATAGATCCGTCACCAAGGACCAGTCTGTGTTCTGGCCGCAACCCTTGAGAGCTCGATTTGTATTTTTTTGTTAGCGGGCTTAGGTACTGCGTAGTGGATAGTAACTGGGTCGGTTCGACTACAACACTATTACAAACACTTACCAACAAGTCAGATAGTAGTCAAACGTCAAATTGAAATATAAAATAATCTACGTATCAAGGAGATAGGCAATAGTAGAAATACATCCTACTTATCCTACTAATGTTATAAATCCGAAAGTTTGTGTGTGTAAGTGTGTTTGTTTCTTCTTCACGCTTTAACGGCTGAACGGATTTGGATGAAATTTGGAATGTACATAGCTTATACCTAGGATTAAAACATAGACAATGTTTAACTTGATATATAGAGGGCGAAGTCGTGGGGCACGGCTAGTGTTGTATAAAGGATGTTATTTATTATTAAAATATAAGTTATACATTTTTTTCCCTATGCCTTTGCGTCATAGGTATATAATAGTACGGCACAGCACAACTAAAAGCGTGTCATTAGTTGGTACTATAATCGTTTATTTATAGTATTTATAAACTTACAGTTTTATTATTAAAAAAAGCGTTCGCCTTAGTGACAGTTCGAAGTTTATCCGATTATTACCCGACTGCCAAGGAAGGCTAATTACTTTTACTTATACTATGCGCGTATCTTATTTGTAATTTTCAACCGACTTCAAAAGGAGGTTCTCAATTCGACTGTTGTTTATTTTTTTTTTGTATTTAGGTTACGCGACATCTCTGCCAATTATAAAATCGATTTTGATGTTTTTTTTGTTTGGTGGTTTAAAATATACTTCAGAGATAGTCCAATATAAATTGTATCGAAATTGTTCAAGCCACAACCGAAACATAAGCGGTGAAGTAGGTTTTGTAAGCATTGCTTGCGTTTCAATTATCTTTATTACCTCATATCTGCAAAATCCAGCCGTGATTTCGACGGTTAAGGTATCGTTATATTTGTCTTAAAAACCCAAGTGCCTTTAGATAGGGTGTTTGAAAAAAAAAGATTTTTGTGCGCGGAATAGTGATACGTTAATAAAAAAAATACCAAACCTATCAAGAAGGGTAGGACATTAGAAGGGGTTTACATAAAAGTATTTTTAAAAGGTACATATTTTTCGCAGTTTGGTTTTTTTTTTACACTGTTAGCTTGTTTTTATCTTTGATAGGCGTTTGACCACTACCTACTTCTTATGCTGGATAAGCATGCATTTGACCACTATCATATTACTACACCTAATGTAAGTGATCGAGGATAGTTATCACGCTGGGTATTTGTCATACTAAAATCGGAAAGTTTGTGTGTAAGTTAGCATGTTAGTTTCCTTTTTACGTTGTGACGGATGAACGGATTTAGGTGAAATTTGGTATGAACATAGCTACCTAGGATTAACACATATAAACTTTTTAACTTGGCACACCGATATTATTCAATATATGATACAAATCTGACCTGTTAGGAGGTGTAGTGCAAGTTGAGGCAAACTTCTACTATGTTTTGTTTGTGACTTCTATAAGGAAACCTTTTAATAAATCATGTCTTAAACTTAATTTAGTACGGACATAGTGGAGTTCCCAATATGAAATTGTGGCTTCCTTCAATAATTGAGCCTACATAAATATGTGGTCCTACAGGAAAGGCTGAAACTACTACGTGTAATAACAAGATAATATTTTGTATGAGTACCTTTACATTACGTTGTAGCTTTAAAACATTAAAACTAAAGGGAGGCGTGTATAAAATATTTGCTACATGAATTAAATGATCGGGTAAAAAAAAGTATTGCTGTATAACGTAGAAACCAGTATTCTGGGTACTTACCTTTGTTTTGGCAAGCGGCTTACAATACTTTTGAGCGCTACTTGTTTTATTCTTCCTCTTTTTTGACATATAATATTATTTTTATTTTTTTAATGGTTTGCGTGGCTGTGTGAGAAATTAACAGTATTACGTGGAGTTAAAATGAACGCGAAGGTTTGAACTTCAGTTTGACATGCAAACATTTGCATGACATGGAGAGTTGCAGGGCACTGCTAGATGTTATATAAGTATTGCTAGAAGTTATATAAGTATTGCTAGAAGTTATATAAGTATTTATATGTATAGGTACCAAAGCACAAATCAATTGCCGCGCAATATGATATATCATCACTTGAGAACGGCTCGACCATTTTGACGGATATTTTTGTTGTGTTCGTAAATGCCAGGACAAAGTTATTATGAAAGAAAATGCGTTACCTTTTTTTTTTTTTATTTGTGACAGGCTAGTGTTTGACCACTATCTCACCTGATGGTAAGTGACGATGTGATCGAAGCTGGTAAACACACTAGACCTGGATTACGCAGGCTCTCAAGGATAACTGCCGGAACACCGTATTTGGCTTGGCGGCAGACTTTCAACTTGATGGTGGTAAGCTACTTTGGTAGCAAGCCAGGCCACCTTTTAAATTTATTAATGCAGGCGAAGCCGCGGGGACTACTAGTGTAATATAAAGAAATACATTACACTTACAAGAGGGACTCTATTGAACATAGCGTAAACTTTTATGTGATTTGACTTACATTCTTTAATATTAAAATATGAAAGCTTATGAATTCTTTATTACCTACGAACAAATTCGTAGTGTGAATAAGACTATCCGATATTATTGTTATTGGTGTCCTTTTTTTAGTGATTTGTATATGTATAGTTTTTTTTTTTTTGTTGAATTATAGATTCTGGTATAATGTGATATACAAGATATTTATGTAGTAAATTATTGTATATTTATTAAATACCTGTTTCTGTTTTGTGCACTTATAGCATATGTTAATTTATTAATTGTGTAATCCGCTTCCACATAAATACATCGGCTACCATCTTTGTCCGATATAAGGGGTAGATTGTAAATCAGCGCTGTGAGCACATGAAAATGTACGCACAGCATATGCTGAACCTACCCCTATTGCCCTATTTTTGAATATGACCCCATGTATGCACATGAATTTTGAAAATGTTTCCTTCTTTGTGTTTCTTCTTTTTTTGTAGTTTTGTACTTATGGGCAATAAAAATATTTTTGATTTGATTGATTTTGATTTGATTTGATTTCCGACTGCCGGCTTACACTGTGTTACCAATCAATGTAGAGTATTACTTACACTTATTGTACACCAGCTGCGCCCCGCGGTTTCATCCGCTTAAGTTCAGGACCCGCGGGAATTCCGGGATAAAAAGTAGCCTATGTGTTAATCCAGGAATTCATTTATTTCATCAAATTGTTGCCAGCGTTTAAGCGTGAAGAAGTAACAAACATAAAAACACATTCACAATCATTCGCCTTAATAATATATAGAAAATCATACATAATGCAATATAAGTAACCTCGTCCTTGTATAGACTGTATTTGTTGAAGCAATGGCGTCACGTACGTTGACAAGGAAAATTCATTCTAAGATCAAATAAAAACTAAGATAGCTACATATTCTTAACAATTTCTTACAAACTAAATTTTACATACCTATTTGTGTCGAAAACAATGAATTTGAAATGTAGCGTTGGCTAAATCATTACAATAGTGTTTTTCTGAAAAGTAACTAATTATAATTTGAATTTATCAATATTTGAATTGTTTTTTTATTCTTTGGGTAAGGTTGTCTGGAAGAGATTGCTTTGAGCGATAAGACCGCCCTTTAAACACATAGTATAAGTTTTCTTTATTATGTTTATATTATAATTTAGTGTTCAATAAAGTGTTCAAATAAAAACAAATGACTATCTATCTACCCACAACTACCAATTTAAACATATTTTTTTTCATAAATCAAAGATAACTGGAGACAGGTAGTTATGAAAGCTTATTTTTTGGACATTTCAGAAATACCAAAATAATCAAAGCATTCGCCGAATGTTTGTAAAACAGTCCCACTTCGGACGAGAGCCCCGACTTATCTGTTACGGTGAAACTAGCAATGTTTTCATGATGTTTAGATAAAGAGTTGAAGTAGGTACTGTAGCTAAGGAATAAGAGCTTGGGGGCTGAGTCACCCACGTCCGTAGGAGGATACCCCTTAAGTCTGACTCCCTACACGTGGTCCCCGGGTGGTGCTAATCAGGTGACATTTGAGAGGTGGTAGAGCATTTTGTGAGTTGCTCGCCTGGCTTGCTACCAAAGTAAGCTTACCACCATCAAGTTGAAAGTCTGCCGCCAAGCCAAATACGGTGTTCCGGCAGTTATCCTTGAGAGCCTGCGTATTCCAGGTCTAGTGTGTTTACCAGCTTCGATCACATCGTCACTTACCATCAGGTGAGATAGTGGTCAAAAACTAGCCTGTCACAAAAGAAAAAAAAAAAAAGTGTATTTAAATATCTTTTCACAAATACCTACCGACTCTACGATCCGCGATTTCTCAGTATAACATTTTAAGTTTGGCCTGCTTTTCAAAGTTTGCCCATACCTGTTCTAGAGCATTGTAAATGGTGTTGATTTATAATGCTCTACATCTAGAATATCACGCTTAATAATACGAATCTAAGTCAGTTAGTTACACCATCTAAGTATAACTGGCAAAAGTATAAAAGCTGGATCGATTATCACCTTTGATTTGTTGGATTTGTCTCCGCCTCGTATAGCAAAACTATTAAAACACCGGAAGATTCACCAAATAATAATTCATTTTCGCGTACATTTCATAAATAGCCTGGAACGGCTTGTTTGAGAATGGATAAAACAAACAAAAAAACGCATTCACACTCACAGCCTCACTACGTTTTAAGACTTGTATCGTGGGTGCTCCAAAATATCCCTTGGAAAGGAATTTGCGTTCCTGCCGGGAATCGAACCCGGGACCCACGGCGCAGAGGGCGGAGACCTGACCACTGCGCCAACTGGGTCGTCAAATCTTGATGAGTTATTCTGCGTATGTCGGCGAAGGACAGGATAGTAAAAATAAACATAAAAGCAAACAGAAAAAATAAAATCCGTTGATGTAAAGGTCATTTCAGACCGCGCTATAAGGGGACTATTTAGACAATACGCAATATTTTGAGAAAACAACAGACTGCGTTTGTATTGCAATATCGCACAGATTAAACAATACTTTTTAAATAGGTAATGGACGCGATTGTCTGATTTCATTTCTGAAAGTAACGATTAAGGATATCAATCTTATCTTCCAATTGATATGGTTTTGAAGAAGACCGTTAATGTGGTCTATAAAGATAGAATTTGTTTCACAAAACGATAAATAATATTTTCTATCGATTTCACAAAAAAGGAGGAGGTACTCAATTCGACTGTATTTTTTTATGTGTTACTTCATAACTTCTTTCTACGTGAACCGATATTGAATTTTTGCTTTGTGAGCCTTGGTCCCATTTGAACTTGATGTGAGTGTAAATGCGTTTGTTTGTGTGTACTGTTTATTAAATGGGTATATTTATTTTTCAAGAACTTGCGTGGAACTTGTAACCACTTAAGTATTTATATTTAAAATCGTTAACACGTATGATATAAGTATGTATATGTTTGACTCGACATAAGCCAAACAGTTTTGGTAGTCGCTGTACCTTCTTCAGTGGAGTGTATGGGCGGGCCTTTAAGTAGGTATTCCCTTAATTCTCTCTATTCTGTAATACGTACTGAATCCCAATATTCATGCCCTAGCCTAGTTTGGGATTCAATGAAAACTATGTGATGTATCTTCTAACATCTGAATGAACCACGTTGTGAACTGTATTGGAACAATAAACATTATCATTATCAATAATTTGCTTGATATATTTACCTGACTGTTCTTTTCAACAGCTCCAAAATCCAATGGTGATCCACGTGTACCATCCGTACCGTCAGCCCGACGGCGTCAATCACTGCGCTGCCGTCAACGGCCACTGCTCGCATCTTTGCCTACCAGCACCGAGAATTGGCGCGCAATCCCCTCGCGTGTCCTGCGCATGCCCCAACGGACTCCGGTTACTACCTGACAACCAAATGTGTGTCGAAGACAGTAAGTACAAACCTGATATCATTCTCGATTCAAGAGGATTCTTCATACATTAAGTAACGTGTTATATTCGACTGTGAGTATCAATCACAAGCTGCGAGATTCGCCACTTCTTTTATTGCACCGTTGCAGTCTCGAGTGATCGAGCCTCGAAAACCTTGAAAGCAGAAGATTTTTTTGTTTATAAACTTTTATTTCCTTATAAGCAGGTTTGTTTTGAAAGGTTTTGAATGTACGGGCAACGGTGAACGCATATACCTACGTCAAGTTTTAATCTGATTCAATCAAGCGGCTATGAATTGTGTTGCGACAACACCTCGTGAAGTTACAAGAAGTATTTCAATCAAGTGTAGAAACATACGATGTTCTATGACGTCAAACGTTCTTTATTGCCTGTTTACATTCACACGCCCGTTGGGGAGAAACTTGCCAGGATAAGAGGAAATGAATACCTACCTCATGCGGACCACAAGGTCAAAGCTCTGTAATGCTCTTACAGGACATTGTAGCTGAAACAGCAGAGTTTCCAGTGCAAAAAGCAACTGTACATATGATACTTATCATATCAATTTGACAATTATTATTAACTTTGATTTTTGATGAGCGTAAGCGTAAATAAAAAAAAATTAATAATATATATATATATATATATATATATATATATATATATATATCTTTGATTTATAGTTTCGTGTATATCACTGCATAGCAGAAGTATTTCGGCGAGAGTCTCCCTTACCATTAGGCGATCGTCTTGGTTATCGATTTTCTCACTGACAATAAAAATATACCAAAACCCACTCCAAAGAGGTTCCCAACTTGCCTGGACCCAATTCGTATAGGTTTTGACAGTTTAGTTTTTTGATCTTAAAACAATCTATTATACTTAATAAAAGTTTTCGATGTAGTAAATTGTGCAAAATAATCCTACTAATATTATAAATCCAAAAGTTTGTGTGTAAGTGTGTAAGTATGTTTGTTCCCTCTTCACGCTTTAACGGCTAAACGGATTTGGATGAAATTTGTAATGTACATAGATTATACCTAGGATTAACACATAGGCTACTTTTACACTTGATGATAGCGGGCGAAGCCGCGGGGCACGGCTAGTAAATAAATAATTGTGGTTAAAAATTAGGGCTTACTTTATTATGCGAATAAATTGGGGACTTTTTATGGATATATATGTACGTATATGAGGATATCTAACCTAATTAGTTTTCAAAACCAAGAAACGTCCAGTATAAAACAATCTACACTATTAATAAATAAATTGTAAGATAATAATACATTTATCTGCAAGTGATCCAAAATTATAAAGATAATATTTCATGTATGTACCTTTAACCGGATATAATACTACCTCTGTTTAGCTTCGACAAATAATACCTACATTTTTATCCAGTATCATAAATCCTGTAAATTGTATAACGGTATTACGTAGCCTTTGCATTATGTGTGATTGAAAATATTATAAAATTGTGATAAGTTACGAGTGTTATGACTTCTAAATCGCAGCGGGCTTTATATAGATATAAAATTTATATACATAAATTTAAATAGGTAAATGGTGGATTAAAATTGGAATTACTGAACCTAAATTATGGTGTCTTTCGTTATTGTTGCGTATATATTATTGTTTACTTTTTAAAGTGGGCAATTCAAATCTATAGCTAGATGAGATGCGATGAACACATTTAAAATGTATTCACCACAGACACAAGTGGTGATAATAAATAAATTTTAAAAAATCAGGTGCATTTCTAACTTTTTGTAACGTCAAATCTTCTCGAGTAAAACTTTTTTGTGAATTGTACTCATGTTATTGAAGAGAGATGGATGTTTTTGAAGACTGAAAGAGAATTTGCCTCCCTTGCTACTTACTTACCTTCAATATTGATTTTCATCAAACCAACATCAATTAATAGAAATAAACTTGTTTTTCTTTGTTTAAATTTTAAATAAATCGATCACGTCCATTTATCTATTATTTCATTAATTTGGCGCATATCTCATAGGATCGCGGTTATCGTTGTTACCATTTTATCATATGATAAACCATAAATTAGCGATAGTAAGTGATAGAATACATGATATTGTTTCACTCTATTGTATAAGCAGTAGTCTAATCAAAACGTTTAAAATTTTCATAGTCGACGGCAACGAGTTGATGTTGTTACTAGCTGTTCCACGCAGCTTCGCCCGCGTTGATCAGGATAAAAGTAACCTTTGTGTTATTCCTAGCTAAAGTTAAATATATAACATTTTCAAAACTAGCCGTGCCGCGCGGCTTCGCCCGCTATTATTAAGTTAAAAAGTAGCCTATGTGTTAATCCTAGGTATAATCTATGTACATTTCAAATGTCATCCAAATCCGTTCAGCGGTTAAAGCGTGAAGAAGGAATAAACATACTTACACACTTACACACAAACTTACGGATTTATAATATTAGTGTGATAATAGCAACCTATAGAAACAATATCCCATAAGCTATATGTGTGTGTGAAATCTGCGAAAGACAACGGCTTGATATATATGGATATGCAGAATCTCATCTATGAGCATTTATATCGAATTATTCATATCGGGTGACGCACGGAGAGCTTAGTCAAACTATCATTAGTAGTTTGTTAACATATTCTATAAGAAACTCTTAGTTAACAGAACATTATTTATAATAAGAATCCAAATCACCGGAAATTAAGTGGATGGTAGCTTTTCGCGATAGTTTTCCGAAAGTAATGTAGATGCAGGGATAAATAAAGATATAATACTAGCCGCTAATACCGCCCCGGCTTCGCCCAGGTGTGATAAATGAAGAACCGCTCGACCGATTTTCTGCAAACTTCACATAAACCATCAACTAAATAGTCCGAACAAAGCCTAAACATTTGGTTTGAATAGGTGAGCCCGTTCTTGAGTTATAAAATAACAACGAAAAGTGGTATTAATTTTTATATATATATATTTTATTATGTTATATATATATATTTTATATATATATATATATATATATATATATTTTATTAGCTGCGCCCCGCGGTTTTACCCGAGTAAGCCCCGGAACTGCGGAAATTCTCAGATAAATAGTATTTGTTATTTCAGGTTGCCTTCATACCAAATTTTATCAAAATTGGTCAAGCCGTTTGAGCGAAAAGAAGTAACAAACACACACACAAACTTTCGTCTTTATAATATTATAGTGTGATTAGAGTGCACACAATGTTAATTACCTTAATCTTGATGGATATACTTATATTATGTGATTAATTATTAGTTTCTATTTTTAGTTTCAATTAGGGAATTTAAAGTCATGCCGACTTGACTAAAAAAATATTCCATTAATTATGTAGTGCGTATATACGAAGTTTTATCAAACAAAGATAACACTTGGAAATTTTCATTAAAACACGGGTTGAGCGAGATTGATTGATTTAAATTACCGCATTCTACAGATACTTTGATACGTAATCCTACTAATATTATAAATCCGAAAGTTTGTGTGTAAGTGTGTCAGTATGTTTGTTCCCTCTTCACGCTTTAACGGCGAACGGATTTGGATGAAATTTGGAATGTACATAGATTATACCTAGGATTAACACATAGGCTACTTTTTAACTTGATAATAGCGAAGCCGCGGGGCACGGCTAGTTAACGATATAATCGTTAAGAAATTAAGAAAGGCTTGTGTTTAAACACCGCCCTAAAAAGTACCTATTTTACTACCAAAAATATTCTAAACGGTTACCAAAATTGATAAATGGTCACTAAATTACGTTGGATAAATGGTCACCAAATTACGTTAGATAAATGGTCACCAAATTACGTTGGATAAATGGTCACCAAATTACGTTTCCTAAAATATTATGAAATAAATTATTTTTTTCGTATTATAAATATTTTTGTATTAATTATTTTTAAAAAATAACCTTAACCTACTGTTATCCGATTCGGTTCTGTCACAGGAAATTTTATTTTAGGAAACGTAATTTGGTGACCATTTATCCATTTTGGTAACTATTTTGAATTTTTGGTAGCCGTCTAAATAATACCCATTAAGAAACATAAAAGGTCATAGAAACATTTAAAACGACTCCACCGATTTTTACCAAGCATTAGCTATGTTTCTAATTATAATAAGAATTGTCCGTCTTATGACACGCCTGATATGATATTATAAAAATTTAATCATACCAAAGGGCCTCTTAGCGTAGGCTACGGCTCCGCTAATGCCTATCAGAGGTCCGGGGTTAGATCCGTGAGTTCAAATATATACTCGAATAATAATACTACCACTAATAATATTCATATTAAGCAAACTTTACTGTATTTCGTATTGAAGGGCAATGTTTCCAGTAAAATGACATTGTTTAAAAATATTTAACATCTAATATCTCAGGGTAACGAGCTCAGTGCTTTGCTGCGCAGGAGTTGGAATTCAAAACTGGGTGGCACTGAGCTGTAGTGGACAAGCGTGACGCTTACCATCAGGCGAGCGATTTGCTCGTCTCGTCTCTCTGTAACAAAAAGAAAGTTCAAAAACGAAAACCCGACTTAGTAGTCTGTAGTACAAAACGGCTTCTTTTAGTTTAAAAACATTTTAAAAAATCTATATAACTACGTTATACATGATTACTACATTGTGTTACATGCATATTATTATGTTTATTTTTGGAGTGGTGTTTTGGAGCACTGAATGCACCTGACTCGAAGGGCTTGCAGGAACACTGATCAAATATCACATGCTTACACACAAACTTTCGGATTTATTATATTAGTATGGTTATATAACCATATGATATACTTAGGCGACATCGTCACTTTCCATCAGGTGAGATAGTGATCAAATGCTTCCCTAAATAGCATAAAAAAGGTAACATAAAATTAACTAGTCGAAACCGAACTATTAATATATTCTAAGTTAACGGGAAACATTTATAATTAATTTTAATTATCTGTACTGATAGAAGTAAATTATAAATATTATATTTAATTAAACTTCGGATAATCCTTAATGGACTGCCATTCGGTATTTTACGGAGTTAATATAATTATAAGTATGATTGTTTATTTACTAATATTATTATATATTTGTTTGTTGAAATCCTGAATAGTGTATGATTGTTAAATTTATTTATTTACTCTATCAATTGTTTGGTTACCAAGGATGGAAAATAATTGCTTATAACATGTGGATTTAGGCGTATAATGCCCAATTCTCAAATGACAACTAAGTTTTTGCTGTACCAATTTTCACAAATGCCTAATTTGCAATGACGCAGCGTGCAGCGGGCTGTTCGATTTCTTTAAACAGTCTCTGTGATGCCAACTTTGTGATAGAAAAACGATAAAGTTGCTATTCTTGAGTTAAGAACACTGACTGTGAGTCAGGCATTATTTATAATATTCTATTATGAAGTATGTATCATTACCCGTGTAGCCCTATTAATTCAAGTAACCATTACGTTACGGATTTAAAATCAGTACAATATGTTCAATATATTGAACACATTCCTTCCATTGAAACACAATTGATCGGGTCAATAAAGAAGACAATATTTAAGTAGTGCTATTGAAATGATTGATTTGCGATCATTGATTCAGTGAAGTATTCAGTTTAATACCAGATCATCTAACCTAACTCTGATGGGATATGTTTTTACTCGACAAACAATACTTTGAAGAAATAAGGTTCATTATTGCCTAATATTACAGGGAGTACAAAATCCGTACTTTAATAAATAAATGGAAGAAATATTTTTAATTTTATAATTGCTTTAAATTAATAAATAAATAAATTATAATAAATAATACGGTGTTCCGGCAGTTATCCTTGAGAGCCTGCGTATTCCAGGTCTAGTGTGTTTACCAGCTTCGATCACATCGTCACTTACCATCAGGTGACATAGTGGCCAAACACTAGGTTGTCACAAATAAAAAAAAAAAAATACATGCGAATCTCCGATCTTAGTGTAAAAAAATAAGTTACGTTCAGCAGCTTTTAAGGTGCATTCAGTTATTATGTAGTTACCTTAAAAATGAATCTCCTTTTATAATATGCGAGATTAATCATCAGCGAGGTCATGTTGTGCGGAAGCAATCAATCGCGAGGACGATAAACAGGTACGTTATTATCTGATTAACAGTCATCTCTGCTAAAATGTTAATTCGTTCACAAAATTAATTAGGTAAGATACTAGCCCAGTCAAATACTCGAAATTTTGTATGGTGAAATTGCATTAGACCTTAACTAGCCTATTTTTTTTTATAAATTTTTAGTTTCTCATATCAATAATTTGTAAGTAAAGAAATCTTACTAAATTTTAACCGAGAAAATTGAAACAAAATGATTATATCTGTAGAAGTTATATAATGAACTAGCCGTGCCCCGCGGCTTCGCCCGCTATTATCAAGTTAAAAAGTAGCCTATGTGTTAATCCTAGGTATAATCTATGTACATTCCAAATTTCATTTAAATCCGTTCACCCGTTAAAGCGTGAAGAGGGAACAGACATACACACTTACACACTTACACACAAACTTTCGGATTTATAATATTAGTAGGATTAAACAATAAACGCAAGCAAACTTTAAAAAACCGACTTCAACGACTCAACTTACGTTTAGGCTAGGCTTTCGATTTATATGGAACCACTTCTGAAGTATAATCTACCAAACAAAAAAAAAACAACAAAATTTATTCATAATTGGCGGAGATATCGCGTAACATAAATACAACAAAAAAAACATAGTCATATTGAGAAACTCCTTTTTGAAATCGGTTGAAAAGAAAAACAGTATTATTTTAGTATTATTCTGTTTTATTTATTTTTTAGTTGATATAATATAAAAATTGATCTTAATTTATACCAGAAATATCGAGTTTGTCAAAGGATAATGTGTGTCAATATTTGAAAAAAAAAAATAGTTCGTGTGTAGGAAAACGTTGTACCAGTTCGGTTTTTTTTTTGTTTATATTTTCTTTCCTAATTGTATAAAATAAAGAGAATCCAATACAAATTTTCATAAATTTTTTAGTTACATTTATGCTGAATACATGAGAACACGGTCAAATTCTCACTACCTTTCAAAGTTAGATACGATTGGATTCATAGAAGTAATTATAAGAATCATTGTATTTTAGTCTAAGACTGTAACAATGCGGTTAGCAATTTTGCTTCGGCGTCATTTTTGACGTCATGTTTTTCTACATTACTCTGGAAAATTTTGATGGATTTCAAAACTGACCTATTTTTGTTTGTATTGAAAATTCGTAGTTTTTCTGGGCTATGCTAGCTAAAGATACGACATCTCTATTCGATCAATTTGTCAATATTAGGATAACTATGACATAGTCTGAATTTCTTTATATATTCTTTAGATATACATGTATACCTTATAGATATACCTACCCAAGAAAGACTGCAATTATTACAGCTGCCAATTATTATTTACAAAGTAGAATAGATAGTAGAAAGAAATGATAATTTTCATATGGTTGAGAGCGTTTTAGATTGGACTATAATTGCCAATTACTCATATATATTTTTTATTAAGCTTAAACTAATCATCCTAATTAAAACTTTAAAAATACCACCCATTTTATATCTATATTACGGTTGAACCAAGTTATATCGACATAGAAAACCAGCTAAGTATAAAACATTTAAAAACTATTGAATTCCATCTGTTTGATATAGACAAAGTCTTTGAACTTATAACATCCGTCTTTTGAATCGACGCCGACGATTAAATAAAAACAAATATCTTCGGTTAGGTAAATATTACTGAACAATTATTAACTGTTTATTTACAAACAATTTGTTTATTTAATGTGTAGTTTTTTTTACCGTAAAACTTCGGTACAATATCAGTTCAATAACAATAACAGGACTGCGCGCTTGGATGCCTTTAAAATAGTAAACATACATACATACATGTATATTTATATTTAATGTTCGATTGATAGGCAAGCATTTGCTATCGCTTTATCATGTCAGAGTAATGATGATATATAGAATTATTTCCTTCAACGCAGGCAGTAGTTTCGTTAATCTGGCAATTTGACACGTGAAAGATAATGAGTCTACTTCTTTTCAGAAGTGCCTATTTAGGGCTTACTTATGTTAATAAACGTTTTGATTTTGAGGTATGGCTACAGTTGATATCTAAAGTAACTGCACTCGACAGTGCAATGACCGTCTGTTGATTTGTGATGCACTGATGAATGAGATTCATTTACATAGGGGGACAAATCGGTCTCATTGACCAGCGTTGGCAGACTCGTAACTTTTTGGGAGTCTCAATTATGGGGGATCTAATTTGATGTTTGCGCATAGTAAGTGACGAAGGTTGAAGGTAAGGGAACCTTTTTACTGATTTAAATCGTACGGTAACCTAGCAAAACTCTATAAAGTGTATAAAAAGTATATTCTAGACTTAGAACATACGTCATTAAGGTAGCCATGGACGACAATAACATGCGTCATAATCCATTAATATAAAAAATAGCAGGTATGGTTGTTCTAGTAACGCACGTTTCTTGAATCAAATTAAACTGGTTTAGTTTTTTATTGATATTTGTAGCTTTATGCTTGTACCTGAATAATTAGTAACGTTTAGTAACGGTAAACATATCTGGTAGTCATAAACTAAATGTCATTGGCACTTAGAATATCGTGATGTCTTGTGACTTTGTGCCAGTAACTAGAAGGCCGACTTATTTTTAGAATTACTTTTCAAGTAAATTTGCAAAATAAAAAATAAACTACCTGACGCCGGTACCTGTTTCAATAGAAAAGGTTCCGGGAACGGTCTTGCACCCGGTAAGAAAACAGGCGCCGAGTCTGGAGTGTATAAAGTAACATCAATTCGATTAACCAGATTGTTCTAGATAATTCTGATGCGTTTATTATTTTGTTGACTGTTGTTTAATTGATTTGCATCGATGTTTATGTTTATAAGATTATTTTAGAAAGATAAAAGATTGATACAGAGATCAACAAAGATAAAAACAAGATAGTCATTGACGATTTAGTTAATTCGGAGAACCATCTGTGTGTCACAGAGTTAAACAACAGCCCGGAATAAGCATGACAAGATTACTTCAAACCATTTTTTACACAGCTGATGCAAATAACTACCATAAACAAGGTGAGTATTATTAATACCGAAGTTGAATCAGCCGGGCGACCAAGCCACGCAACACCACGTCATACAATGACGGCACATCGTACGATGTTTTTATCACTGCTAAATTTTAAACAACCTTGTGATAACTAGATACGGACCAAAATGTTTCGATAGGAATAAATCACGCCTTCGCTGTATAAGCACTATTACATACTTATCAGCGAATTAATTCTACAATTACATTAGTCATTGTTTACGTAGTCGACGCAGACTATATGTGTAAAATTGTAGGCACTAGGTATGTAGGTATACTTAAATAAGATAAATGATTACGCGTTTTATTTACTACACCATTCATGCATACTTAATTGTAATAAATATTACGGCACACGTTGTGACGTTCAATATGTACACAACAATTTGTAATGTCAATAGGCGTCTTTTTATTCATTATGCCGTGGAATGCGAAAACTAATTACAATATTTACTATCTGCAATTACAATATTTGAAAATAGTATCTAGCTAGACAGTCCGGCGTTTACCTAGTTCATTTCCGTCTTAGTGTTTATAATATTTGATTAGCTAAGCCGATGACTACACCTCCCCACCTATTCGATTCTGCTTGAATGACCTCATACGTGCACCACCGTCAAACCCAGTTACTTTCGTTATGATGAAAACGTATAGCGACCAATAGACCAACAGCTGGCTTGTAAGGCGACGTGACGTCACAACATCACGCCACCTTTTGTATTAGTGAGTGCAAGCGCGATCCGGCACTACTCGCTCATGGTCGGATTCACGTAGCGTTAACTCGGTAACGGCCAAAATAACTAGTAGAAAAGTTAAACCTGTTACCAATTCGTACCAATATTTTAATTCTTATACTTGTTTTTGACAAACTCCAAATATTATATAATCGGTTATAATAAGAAAGAATTCTACGACAATTATATTGCCAAAAGAACGAATTTTGCAAAGAAATAGCCGACTAAAACTGAAAAGCCATGCGTTAAAATAGTGGTTAAAAGAGCTCGGCGGATCGCACGCGGTTAAATTGACTAAACGAACGGTGGGACGTCACTGGGCGGTGTGTCGCGCGATCGGCATTCCTGCCCGACTCATTTCGCATCGTGGCATTGCCGCAGTCGCGCGTGCCTCCCGGAGCGACACTCGCTCTAACCTCTGTGATACAAAACCAAAACAACAAACCTGTTTACATTTTTGGATTACAAACGGAATACTACAAATTTGTTTTAACTAAAATCTACAGATGCAATAGAACAACCAGTGGAGGTGCATAAACCGATTAATGGTTCAAATTCAACTACTGTAGTTGAAGAAATTCCCGTTACCAGTGAGTATTTTTTTTTCAACCCATATCCATTTTTGTTAAATCCAACCCGTCCTTGAACATATCCTCAATTTACAAGTGATCGATTCTGTGGCGATGAAGTTAACTTTAACCGGTTCATGAAAGTGAATGTGTTGAGTTATGTACTAGTTGAAGGTAGTTCAAGTGGTGTGTTTAAAGTTTTGTTTTAAGTTAAATTCAACGCCTCAAATCAAAACAAACCTATCCATGAATGGGGTGACTCATATAATCATGATCGATAGATAAGATTAAGATTTCATCAGTGATTATTAAGCCGGGCGAGGGTATAAAGGCAACACTAACACAGACATAGCCTCATTAATTTCATTCATTTTTAACAACTCACTAAATGTTCAAACAATATTTCTGTGTGTCTTCAAATTGGGATTCGTTGACTGATTTTCAGGGCATGACAAACTCCTAGTAACAATTCTGGTGCATTATATTGAATGCGAATGATAATTCGGGAAGCTTGACCCATATGGTGAATTTCAAAAGAGAAGGGTTAGGCCTTCTCGCTCAGCTTGTACGCGCAATAGTAAAGGAAGAAACAACTCAACCGCCTGAACGGACAGAGGAAGAACCGACGACAACAGAAGAGCCCACATCCGAACCAATGAAGGTCTATTGGGAAACAGATCAAACTGCTCTCCGCAACAGAAACCAAAAATTTATTGATCTCTACTTAAAAGGCCAGTCCCTTCAGAGGATACCAGATACAACCGAGGAGCCAGTCAAAGAATCTCATTATAAATTTGCTAAGCTTAATCTGTTCCAATTGCCCGAAGTTCTGAAAAACGATTATTTAAATGGTAACGTATCTAACACTAATACATATAACTGTTTATTAAATGCATTATTGGGAAGACACACAGATTCATTTCGAACTGGGTGCATGCTACCGCTTTTAACGAATGAATTCTAACTAACGCATAGTCACGGTTAACAGGTTCATTGATTTAAGACTGTAAATAGGAACTGATCTATATTCAATGTTACAAAATTGTGCATTTGTTGATTTTAATCTATAGAATGATGTTGCGGGATGAATGTCGAGCATGGCATTCGGTTTACATGACGCGATAATTATATAACAAGTGTCATTTTACGCTTTGGTGCTCAAGATGAAAGCTTGAAAACAACGAGATTGTATGCTTTACAAACATTTGATTCATTCATTCTAGTTCAACGGCCCAAGGCCACTGAGGGGGTGCTTTGTCTGGAAATACCTTCCCTTCCTGTCCTTTTGTTTTGTTTTCAAATCGGTGTTAAACATTCACGTATCACTTAAAATATTGGAAATCACGCGACCGTGTGAAAATCTATACAGTGATGTAAATGTAGGTTAGTGTATTTCGTTAAACCGAATTCAGTTGGCACGTTCCATTGACACTAACTGTCTCTAAATAGAATATCTGGTTCGATCTGGTTAGGGCACCTACGCTTATTTTCATGCTCAAAAGTGTCCACTTATTCTTTATGTAATCACGACATAAACAACAAAACATTTTTTTATATTTACTAGCGTAAGCAAAACATTACCATCGCGCCGCGCCGTCAGTTTTTTAAGTGTATCAATGAATTGTCATCAATCCGTAATCGATTAGCTGACCTTTAACAATGAACTTGCAAACGAATATTACCTGCTAATGTTATTGTCCTCACGCCGGTGTTTGCATTCTCTGACAATGCAAAATCCATATTCCTATTGTTTCATTCAGCGAAAGTGCGATCACAAGCGGAAAAGAAAACATCGCTGGCATCACATTCAAGTTCGTTCTTCGATCTTAAACGAGATATGACATATGCTAGTATAATTAATCTTTCGACATTTCAGCTTTATCGTCTAACATTTTCACAGCATCGCAGTTGCGCTTTGTCCCATGGTGGAGGATTCCCGATACACCGTTTCTTGGATAACACATCAGTCGACTAATAAAACTAAACAACTTGACTTCTGCAATGTTATAAGTGTGATCTACAGAATAATTTGGTTAATTACATACTTAACGCATAAATGCATTAAATTTTGTATTTTTTGCGATCTTGCCTACTATTATTTTTGCTGTAGTAAAATCGCATTAACTGAGACCACTAGATCATTCTAAACTTCGCAGAAGTCAACTTCGTATTATAAAATGCGACCTGTTAATATATTGATTACATTTTGTGTTACAGATGAACCACATACAACTAAAGCTGGAACAGGTGTCCCAAGCAGCGGACGCGACGCAGGCGTAGTCGCTGGCATTGTGATAGCAGTCATCTCAGGAATTATTATATTGGCTGCATTGGTAAGCATAACATTATTAAAATTTATAAACTTATCTATTTTATTTGGTCCCACAGCCATCATGCTCTTCACAATAGTGACCATAATTCAAGAGCTATGAAGTACAAGTTATTATGCTAAATTGTATCTTCGCAGGCTTTTAATTTAGGAGACACAATGATTAAATTAGTGAGTCAGTGGTTTTTTGGTTACGAATGGTTATCGATATACATATTTGGCGTGCCGAATAACTGATTATTTTAATTGCCCTTTACTATTTGCTATTGTTGTTTTACTAGTCTTCTGAATTGAGAGATTATGCGTTTATCTTCCACGAGAGAAGGTAAGTGCGGCCCGCAACTCTGGTCACCTAACATTGTCATTCTGAAACATGCCGGTTTCTCATTGTGTTTAAAGTAATCGCAGATATCTCTCTTTATTAAAAAAGTCGATAATGATCCTGCGGGTCAGATCTAACCAACTTCCTTTAAAATTGTTGACTGCATCTGATATATCAAACCTTTTCGTATACAGCTACAATTGTTTCTCTAATTGAATAAAAATAATTATTTCCACGAAATTAACATTGTTATTCTACTAAACTGTAGCAGAATCAAATGCTCTATGAATTTTCTAGTTGAAGATAATTAGCCAATTGTACATACTTCAAAATTATCGACGTAGAGTAACAAAACGTCGATAATTGTTGCCCATAAGCACAGAATAGCTCGCTTTCACCTACGTAATGTCATGCATTTTTATTACTTACTTACGTCTTCACAAATTACTTTCAGACGGAATTATTGTTAAATGTAATTATTTTTCATGTTTTTTTTATCTATCTCACCTAATGATAATAATACTAAGGATTGAATGAAATCTGCGGAATTTTGTTACGGTTTCTATAATTAAAGTTCAATATATAAGATTGTATGAAATCCTTGGTATAAACCTTGATAATCAACTAAATATTCCAAACACGTTCTTATTTCACAAGAAAAACAAATAAAGGATGACGTCAGAGAACTGTCTAGGTTTCATCATTTTCCAATTGTTAAAATAATTCCGCCGCACGTATCTCTAATTGGTATTACATCCTAGTAACAACTCAAATACGTCAATTGTCTTAATGTAATCGATAACTAATAGTTTGTCTTATATCAATACTACAGCTTAGTTCCTTACACTGTGGCAATACTGAGAAGGAAACTATAGATATCGTAATAAGAGGATAGGTCAAATCGACATATTGTGTGCAGTAGGTACTTTAGTGCTAGCTCGCTTTGATGACAACCTCGTATTTCTTATGAAATACGAGGTTTTGCATAACTCACGATTCAGCACAATTAAGACAGGGCACTTCTGTTGCCTTATCATTAAGACTTATTATTATCATATTAACACCTAGTTTTACCATCTGATTACTTTTTTGTAATAGTGAGATTCGAGTTATCTTTGTAAGGGATCGGGATGATTTATATCAATACAAAACAATAACAATAACGTATACGAGAGATAATCAAGAGCACCATACTGGCTGACTGCGTGTTTCTTACTATGCTCGATAGGCAAGCATTTGACCATTGCATAACGTAATGAAAAGTGATGATGCGGCCGAAGACATAGCACGCTTCCCTAGATACCAATTCACTCTTGACTCTTGAGATACCGATGACAGTCCTCGAATTTTATGTTCTTAGATATTCATGGCTTTTTTATTTTCGCGATGTTACTTAATTACCTTTACGCTATTAGAGCGCATGTTACGACCATAACTTGATAAAGGCCGTAGTTATGAAGGTGGGTGAATTTAACGTCGAAAGAGCAACCACTGAGCCACACTCGAGAGGCTCGGCTACTGTACATAATATTAATAAACAATTTGGATATCGAGATTCAAAATTAAGGATAACTATATACTTGTTTCAGATCGCAGTGGTTATGTACAAGCACTACGTTCATCGCAACGTGACTTCGATGAACTTTGACAACCCTGTGTACCGCAAGACGACTGAAGACCAGTTCGCTTTGGAGAAGAATGGATACGCTCCGGGCAGCAAACTGTACCCAAGCACGGTGGGAGAGGAGGTGAGAGCGCTTACTGCTATGGAGTGCACCCTCAACATACAAAACAGCCTTAGATAAGTCCCAGGGGCTACCCACTGCCCTCCAAAAAGGAGCCAATTATAACACCAGTATTCGACTAACTGGTCTCAATTAAGAACTTAATTTTTTAATATATTTTTACTAAAACATATTTTAACACTACACTTCGATTTCTCGTGTACAATGAATTGACATTAGACCCCGACAAAGGCCAAAAATGTTGTAAATATCAAAAATAAATTTAAGATTTTAAGATACAGCTACGATAAGGTCTGCCTAAGACATTTTAAATTTGATGTATTTAGAGTTATATTTACTAGTGATTATATAAGAATCTATAGGATATATTTTCGTTTAGATTTAACTAATTAGGCAATTTGTATGTGCCAACATTTTTACCGCATCAGTATTAAAATATAGTTGCCAAATTATAGTTTTAAATGGTAGGTATGTACAATGCTGTAAATAGTCCCTTTTCATAGCGTTAATAACTGTATCTGCTCTTGGCTTGAAATAGTACTGTTATCAATTATTTACAGCCGATAAAATTTATTTTTCATGCATTTACTTACGAGGGCTATAAATCGGTAAGTTATCAGTAGCTGTAACAATAAAATAGTAGACTTAGACGTCTTAGTCGTAGTAGTATTTAGTCGGTTCTGTAGTAGGTACTTCCATTAAACTGCTCGTTGGCTTGTTTGAATTCACCTTCTAAACAAGAGATTCGGGTTAAATTCCCGACTGAACACAAGTTTTCTCCCCAAGGATAATTTGTGTTTCTGGTTTTGATTTTGATTGTGTGTGACTGTTTCCGGCACCCACGACATACTCGTAAGTCATCGAACTAAGTTGACTGCGAGTGAGAAAGTGTTTATGTTGGTTGATAAATATATAAATTAATGTTTTTTTTTTCTTCCAGGCCCAAGAACCACTCAACACACCCGGTACAAATGAGTTTGTATAGTGCCCACGCGGGCAGTAAATACAATATATTATCATTGAATGTGAAAAGAAAAAGACGGACTTGTGATACTTGAAAATAGTGCTAATCAGTGATGGGACATACGCTAACATTAGTGAACTCTAAAAAACGTTAGCATTAGTGAAGTGAAAGTGCGAATTGGAACAAAGTTCTGTTTGCTGCCTCGCGACGGAAAGGATCTCAAAAATGATTAATTTCTTATGACGTCATATCATGCTCATTTGTTATGATTGTGAGATCTAGGTGGAGCTTTTGTAATATATTCGTATCACATTTCTGTAGTTAGAAAGGGACGTCGCTATTATTTTCTTATTAGACTGTGAATTAGCATAGAGATTCTATTTGCTTTAACGAGCAAAATGCCTGGTGCATTGTAATTATTTATATAGAAATTTACAATTTTTATACTTATTCCACTTTTAGTTAGGGCTCCCAAAGATTCTGTAACTTAAAGTTCTCTATGAATATTTAAGACCAATCTCTATCTATGAAATCTATGTTCCATGATTATGAAGCTCATACTATGTAGTGAGATGTACTTATTTATTTTAAACAATGATTTGCAAATATTTTATTAATTGATACATACGGCTGCATTGTCTAATTTCGCATCGTCTATGTCTATAGATTTTAAGTAATGTATTTATTTGGAAATTCTAGAAAAATTAGGATATAAATTAACAGTTGATTTATGTGCCAATGTAGTGAAATTTTATAATAATTATTCGCCAAATCCTTAATAAAGTAGACCAATAATAATTCGGTTAACGTGTTGCATCATAGTAACTATGTATTTATTTAATTAAATTGTATTTTATTGAATGTTATATTTATTAATACAGTTTAAAGTTTATTGTATGTGTACCTATTTTATGTACAGGTCTAGAACCACAAGATTGTTTATATTGCCTAATTTGTTTGGAATGACTTTGTCAAGCAAAATCCTGCCAAAATCCTTTAACTGTAAATTAATGATATTAATTGTAATGTAATTGGATTACATTAATGATACTTGATGCACATTTCATACAGTACGCCTAGCTCAATAAGTGGTCACTTAATGTGTAAATATTGTCAGTAAAATATATGTAAAAGGTGTTATAAATTATTTGATTTTTCCATTATATATATCCTTATCCTTCTTTTGTATACGTTGTCTACAAAGACAACAATATATTTTGAAGATATATATCTACAAAATATGATTCTTTAGTCTAGAATTTCATTCGAGATAGATCGATGACTCTTCGATGAAATTCGAGTTCAATGAATCTCAAATGGCATTCAAAGATTAAGATTCATATCTAGCAAAGTCGCAATATTCGATTCTAAGTAGACGTTAATTTAAAATACTTAAATGTCCGCAAGTTTGTGTACGCGCATGTGTGCGTGTGGTGTATCTCTGTATCGGCTGGACGGATATGGATGACCTTGGATTTTATCCCGATTGGTGAAGGTTGAGCTTACAATGTACCGAGAGTATTGGTCCAATATGAATTTATATTTTTTCTTTTTATTATCTTCGTACCTACATATATTTATAAAAATTAATATTTGAGCATCTGCATACTATTTGCTGCATCTATAGAGGGTTATCTGTAGTACAACTTATCAGATGTTAATACTATAGTGCTGATAGACGGCTGTCTATCCGCCCTGCAAAAACCAACAAAAGTAGACAACGGGCTCGTTGACAAAACTTGTTGGCTTTTGGACAAAGTATTTGGACCAGGGCAGGGTAGGAGGGACATGGGGCCATTACCATCCCTTATCCTGAACAGCCGAATAGCAGGGGCAGAAGTATTTCCGATAAGAAGCAAGTTTCCAGTGGAATTACTGGGCATACAAGATCTCATCAAATGACGATGAAATTGCTGCTGCCAGATAAAAACGTTGAATTTCCGTTTCTAGACCCGTTCTTTTTTATGTGATATTTAAAGTATTTGGCCATGCAGGGGCCGGTCATGAATAATCATAACAGCATCTTTTTACAACATTTACTTAATCACGAGTCGGTTCATGTGCCGTACCCTACTTGGCGAGAGGACAAGACATTGATGAGGCAAGTATTTTTAACCTAATTCAGAACTATACGAAATCTCAATTACCGTATTATTCGGTTAGTTATCGTACAACAGAATGTATTATTAAAGAGAAAATTATCCGATTGTATTGATTCGGTAAGTTACCGAAATGTTCTGAATCAGGGGGCTGATGGAAACGAAAAGTGGCATCGTCACTTACCATTAGAAGTTCAGTCGAGGGATGAAGCATGCTTGGTTAGAACATACCTGTTTACTTTATACTTGAAGCTCCCACCTATGCAAACAGACAGTCATGCCAAAAAAAGAAGAAATCCTGAGAAAAATTGTGCTTCTGCCAGGAATCGAATCAAATATAGCGTTAGAATACCTTCTTCATTATGAGAAATACACAAATATTTGAACACTATCTCGCAGTGTTCAACACTATCTCAAGTGAAGATCCGACGATGAAGTATGCTTACCTAGAAGTAGGTATCTTCTAAGTAAGATATTTCTAGGTAAGACTTGAAGACACCCTCCCCTAATAGAGTAGTAATTCAGTTTATGAGAAAGCCGCATGTATTTGACCATTATATAAATCGCCAGATGATAATTGACGATGCAATGAAGGATGAAGCTTGCTTAACTAGAAGATACCTATTCGTTGTTGTCTTAAAGACGCCTTACACAAACTAAGCACCTAATTCCGTTTCATCGTAAATAAACATTTCAAATATGAATGTTTAGCTTGTTCAAAATAATTGTCGATAAAAATAAAATAGTTTCTTGTTTCTTAATCGTTTATTTTAACCATTAAACTTATAGTTATGCTAACAGTAAAGGCGGTTATCAAACATTTCAGCAAAAAATAACAGTAGGTACTTTATATCGTGTAGAGACTGTCATACCACTTAAGACTACACATTTATCTATAGCATTTGCCATTAGCTATATCGCATAATCATAATTATTGTAGACAATTAATTACGATAGTGAAATCCGTTTATTACTTTTACTTATGATAAGACCACGTGTAATAGAATATCTATACAAATTCCAAATCAGTTTCAGCTTTCACAGTAAATTAGTAGATACAGCACGAGCTTTTTTAAATGAAACATGCGTTAACTTGTACAAGGAACTGTACTTATTTTTTATTCCGAGATAGGCTATTAGTATATACCGCCATTGTTGGCTTCGCCGGTCTGTAAGTTATCAAAGTGTGCGTGCTGAGGCACGTGCGTACGGCCGTGCACACATACAAGCCGCGTTTGGTACCACTCTATGAAGATAACTTACTTATATATTTCTACTATGCAGTTAGGTACTACTAAACTGTCTGCGCCACAACTTACTTTTTTTAATTAAAAAAAAATTTGTTCTGCTTAGTTGTCAATTTTACTGCAGGATTGTGACTACTTACCATTGACGGTATATATACATAATGGTCAAAGGGACCACTATGTCACCTAAATATTTACTTACACATCTCGATGAATCTATAGTTTAGGTAATATCTCGGGATTTAATAGCGCTAAAACTATTTTTATTTACATCAGTCTTCACCAATGCCATTGCAACTTGGCCGAAATGTCAAAATTTTAAATTTGTTTAGCTCGGTTAAGTCCCGCGATATAATCTAAACTATGAGCACAAATTGCGAAATGTTAAAAGTTACAATTAATGAATCTAGTAACAGAAATAATCAAAAAAATACTTCTATAATATATTTTTAGTTAATAATAGAGATCACATCTTCACTTATTATCAGGGGTCATTGAGTATCTGCGGATAACGCGATCAGACAGAAAAATTAATAAATTCTCACATTATCCGTGAATACTACTTACCGCGATCCGTTTCCACTGTGATCTGATCGCGTGATCCGTGGATACTAAGAGATATTAATCAAACTGTTCTATGGCGATAAAAAATAAGTTAGGGCATTTAAATGGTTTAAAGGGTTATTTTTTACATTCAAGATAGGAAAACGTTTGACACTATCTCACCTAATAGTGAGTGAGAATGATATTTATCTTATTTAAGTTGTTAAAAGATTGAGAAAAAATATTTTACGTCAACAGTTTTTCGTCTTCATATTAAGTGTCCTGTTTATGTAGAATTACATTAAACGTTGCTATTGATTTCAAACAATATCAGTCTTACTTATAAAAATGTCGCTAAGCAATGCTTAGCCACCTCTTAGTTAAGCAGCTCTTAAGCCCATAATCAATGATTAACTTTTCTTCACTCATAAACATTAGTTAGGCGCCGCTTAGCTGAGAAACGCACAGAGAATCGAAAATAATCGAAATTTACACGATCGCCACAGATTATAACCAAAATAGTCGACTAAAAGTGAAATTATACGAATACAGCTGTCAAAAATATGGTTTTATTAATCTATTGAAATGAAAATCAAAGACAGGTGACATTCAACGGTTGTCGGAGTAAACAATTTTGCGCCTTACGTAAAAAGTTTTGACACATTTATTATTTAAAGATATAAGACCCGCCATCTTGCCTCTTAGTAAGTTTTAAACAAGGCAATGGCGGTGTTTAATTTTGACAACTATTTAAGCATTACTTAACGCTAAATCGCGTTTATGAGTGAAATTTTTGTTAAACTGTAGCTAAGCAATTGATTAAAAATTAAGAGGGGTTTATAAGTAAGACTGTATATTTTTTGAAAGAACATATCAATCATAATTAAACTCAAGCAAAGCTTAAAAAAACCGACTTCAGCGCTTATATTTTGGTTTTGTTTTTATCGATTTCGAATAAAATTATATGGGACCACCTCTGAAGTATACTCTACCAAACAAAAAAAAATCATCAAAATCGATTCATAATTGACGGAGATATCGCGTAACATACATACAAAAACAAACAATCGAATTGAGAACATCCTTTTTTGAAGTCGGTTGAAAAAGAGGAGATATGTATTGCAACGAACTATTTTCGGTATGCTTATAACCGATTCCACAAACATTTTGGTTTTTTATATATATATATATTTTATCTACAAAAATCAAAGCGCATTATCTTCGCCTTAATTAGATTGGAGGCCCCTCTTATCACTTATCATGCAGTTAATAAAAATGTACAATAAATCTGATTTATCAATATATCAATCAAATTATGATATCGATATCGGTATCGGTAATTGTAATTATTATTAAACGTAATGATTGGATCGCTTTGTCTGACTGTAAACAGCATAAATCTTTAATTAATTGAAGTAAATGCGTCACGATTGATAAAATGCGGATTAGTGGCGTGAATAATTGACGCAATACAATTTCACTTGAGATATAATCGAAAATTCACGAATCATAAACACCTTTGATGTGACCATATCTCTGGGATCGGTTTAATTTAAAAAAACAGACAAAATTCCTAAGAAATAAAGGCCATTTTAGCTTAATTCAAGCGCAATCGATTGCAAAAGATATAGGTAATATTATAGCTGATTTTTTTTAATATTTAAAAAAATGATAACTTTACGGGATTCTAAGTCGCAAGTGAATTCTTGAAGTTCTTGAAGAATTGTGCTCCATCGTCGACCGTCATCGCTACCGTCTGGTGAGATAGTGGTCAAACGTTTTCCTATCTCAAAGATTTTAACGCAAGCAAAGCTTCAATGCAATTTTTATATGAGACAAACTTAACACCACCACGCATTATTAAGGATACCTCAAAAACTATTGGTCAGATCTTGATTATATTTAAATGGGACCTAATGAAACACCAGCTTTAAAATAAACAAACGCTTTCACTCACATCCCCACACTAAGTTCGATGACTTGCGTCATGGGTGCCGGAAACATTCACATCACACACACAATCACAACCAGAACCAAATACACAATTTTTTCTTCAAAAATGAATCAATTAAATCGGTTCACCTCGAAAAAAGTTCTGAGGTAACAAACATAAAAAAACACAGTCGAATTGAGAATACTCCTACTTTTTTGAAGTCGGTTAATAAAACAGCTATTTGACCTATTGTGTATACACGTGGCACATTCCACACATTAATATAATCATTAACAATGAGACTATGAATCATTTACATACAAATTGTCAGAAAAAATGTCTTAATCATTCTACTTTGACGGTCAGAGTTTGCAACAAAAGTTAAGTAGAGTTAAATGTATACAATTTGCATAGACAACAATATTTAGCTATGTTAATGTACCATTTTCAACAGACTTGAAAAAAAGTTCTTAATGCGACTGTTTTTTTTTTTTTTGTATGTATGTAACGCGATATCTCCAACAATAATTAATCGATTTTGTTTTTTTTTTGTTTGGTGGATTATACTTCAGAGGTGGTCCCATATATATATTATCGAAACGATCCAGGCAAAACCAAAATATAAGCGGTGAAGTCGGTTTTTTTAAGCTTTGCTTGCGTTTCAATTATATGACTAAGAATTATATTCACATTATCCTTTATATGAAAAGGTAGAAACCAAATTTTTTACCGTCTATAGTAATATGCGTATTTCTATACATCATAATTAACACTGATGCTTAGCTGTTTTTTGGTTCGTCAACCAAAAAGCAGCTAAGCAACAGTGTTACAAAAAACGTTATTTAAGACGTTAAAACATTGTTATAAATAACAGTGTTAATTATAACATTGTATTAATGTCTAAATAACGTTTTTTGTACTACAACAAACAAAAAGTACTATATGTATTATGCGTTGAATCAAACAAATTAACTAAATTATTACTAAGTATACTCTACAGGCCAATTGCCTATATTTCCTAAAACTATATAGGTACATCTATACAGAAAAGACCTAAGTTACATACAAGGCATCGAGCTTAAATGTAACTCAAGAGCTCAAGCCTACCAGTGGGTAGCGTAATTGATTATCTAATACACAAACACAAATCACATACATTTTTCACTATAAGTTAGAACACAAATGTTCATCATTATCGTATTAAATAAAGCTAAACTTAGTTAAATAGGCAATTACTATTGGCGCATATTCTTTGTCAATTACTTATTGAAGTATCTATTAACAGAATTAAACGTTACTACTCTTATTAGCGTGTCGATGGCAACACTTACACCTTTTTTGCCAAATCCTCGGCGACGCAAACAGCACTCGGCGTAGCTTCGTACACTGCCGTCATAAGGAAAAAAGACGTAAGTATATTTTTGTCAAGATTGAGTTATTTAAAGAATGATCTTCAGAAGTTTCTTTGCTCTTTAGTATAGGTATTTTATGACTTGTAGATGATGCGTATCTTAATTAAAAGTAAGATTTAGTAGGTTGAATACTTGAAAATAAAGAAATAATAGTAAATGTCTTTTTTTTTGTGATTCTGATAATGTATATAATTTTTTGAAAAAATAAATGAAGTTACTGCTTTTTTCATTATGACGGCAATACAGGTCTAGTGTACAAGAACTATAGCTTGCTGAGCATGATAATAAATGATCCATAGTTTGCGATGACGCCACATTCTCACACACAGTTACTATGCGCGACAAAGAACACGACGAATATTGACTTACTTTTTAATTAAAACTAACTGTCTTTGTTAAATTTGGTATTTGGTTCCGAAAAATTATCACATTTGAACTTCGAGTCCAAGTTAACTTATCAATTTTTACTATGGACTAATGGTATAGAATTTAAGTAAGGAACGGGTTTACAAAATCGTTTTTTTCTCTTAAAAAATGAAAAAGATACTCAACACTGCTTGTCGCTGAATTTTTAAACTTTCACGAATTGCTATCGTGTTTTTATGAGCTATAAAACTGGGTCGCTTCGCGCTTTTATTTTCAAAATAACATTTTGTTAAGTATTATTCATGATCAGCGTTGCCAGACGTCGCGATTTACGCGGGACGTCCCGATTTTCAGGGGTCTGAGGACACCACCCGATTGACCCTTGATCGGGACGCCAAATTTCCCGATTTGATTGAACCTTCAATTCAAACTACGCGCCATAATTATACGCGCGAAGCCAATATTAATAAAAAAAAGTTTTATGGAGCCACCGATTAAATTGGTACTTTTGTGATTGTATTTTGCCGAACAGGGATATCGGCACAAACACAATAAACGTGTATGTACAAAAATCACTTTTTTAGTCATATCGATTTTAAAACCCAAATCCCCATTTTATTAACCTACCGCCCCGAATTTTGATAAACTGGACCTGGGAACACTATTCATGATAGGCAAACGTATTGACCACTATCTCACCTGATGGAAAGTGAAGATGCGTCTACGAGAGAGTGTCAGACGGCCGGTACAACCCTGCCCAACCGTCGAGGTTAGACAAAATAATGTTTTATTGAAAATAAAAGCGCGAGTTTTTGAAAATAAAATCCGGTTTTCTCATAAAAGCTGTTTGTAGTATTTTTTGTAAGTTCAGAATATTATAATTTTTAAACACTGATAATTAGAAGTAGTTATTGTTGTAAAGGACAAACTTAGTTGGTATTTTTACAGAGATATTTTTAGATATATAAATAGTAAGAAAATCAAACTGCAATAAATTATTTTGTATCTTAGAACAATTACATTAATAAATAAATATATTATAAAATTAATGGAAAAAAGTAAAAGTTATTTTTTGCTTACTGCAATAATATGAGGAAACTAACCAACGTTTTTGCTACTTAAGCATATTATTGGTGCTTATTCAGCAGCATTTTAAAATTATACGTTTTTGTACTCTACATAATTAGGAATATTTCAACACTTCCGATTTAATTCTATGAACTTATAATATAATTAAATATAGTATTATTAGTGGCATTAACATTCTCACTAAAGATTCATCAAAATGTTGGTAATGATCAATGTAAAAAAAAAAGATCGTTCAGAAGGGTTAAAAAAAAAAAACTTTATAAAAAGAGACTACTATAACTAAAGGTGTCCCAAACTTTACTTAAATTTAGAATATCTATTATTAAAAATCAATTGACGATAGTATGAAAGATCATCACTTGCAAACTGTTCAACTGATTTGGCCGATTCTTTTTTGTTGAGTTCACAATTGCCAGGACAGGTTACGCAGTTAGCTTCAAATTTATGGCACTCAAAATGCAAGCAAATTGGTTTTCTCGGCTCTGCTGAGGAGAATTCATGAATAATTAATTTTCCACAGACTGGCCGACGAAGCGCGTAATTATATATAAAAATGCAAAAGATTTTTAAACGATGTCAGCAAAATTCACATTTTTTCGAACATTTATTATTTGTGTGTTATTTTACTATAAATAAAAACAGTTACAATTAGTAAATGAAACTTAACGCTAGTTAAATACAAATGCAAAATAACTGCGTTAACTTTTTGCTGGAACAAAAATGAAACAATCCCAACAAAGTTTGGAAACACCCTATATAATACTTTAATTGCTATTAATTACACTACACACATCTCCGTTACTCACTCGGACCTTTTTCACTCGCTCCTTCTCTTTCCCACATTCTATTTCATTATCACTATGCTCTTTGCCATTGGTCTGCGGCTGTGACGTATAAAGATTGTATTGGTCGATGATATGTTTCTTGTAGGCGGGGAATGTATCGGCAGCTATGTGGTGGCGGGCGTGACGAAACAGCTGGTCGAAGTGATGGAGGTTATGACTGGAATTGAAATAAGTAAGTATTAGAACTAAGGTGAGTATATATATATATATATATTAGGGCACTGGATCAGCCGTAGATTATACTTCTTGTATATCAAAAGGAACTGCCCGCTGGCGTAGTTGGGTGCGCGTCCGCCTACTAAGCAGGTATAGGATTCGATTCACACACAACACTTTTGTTTTTACACAAGTTAACTTTGGGGAGAAAACTTGTGTTCACTGTTCGGCATCCGAAATGGAACTATATTTCTAATATTAAATTGTCGTAAGACAACAGTCATTAACCATGTCGGATTCCTACCTGAAAAATCCTGGCACTAGGACTGCCCACTAAATATTACGACTATATATATATTATTTTATTATATTATTATTGTGACCAAAATGCTGGCTCTTATTTAGCACAAAAAATTTGCATCGCTATTCAACGTGGAAACGTAGCCAGTATTCTAGGCACTTTTCCTTTGGCAAGCGGTTCACAAAATGTTTGAGTACTATTTGTTTTAATCCCCTTTTGTAATTTTATCTAACATATCAATACAAACCTATTACAATATTACGTAAGAAGGGTATTATTAACCCCTAACTAAATATTACGTAGGAAGGGTTTTAAACCATTTCCACCCAAGAGATGTAGGGATTATTTAATCCTCTCGAAGCCCTTATGTAATTAATGAATGGATCCTAATGAAAACCAAAAATTTACATCATACACCCAACACCAGTTTCCGTTGTCAATGTTTCCGACACCAACGACACAAGTTGTGGAGCCTAGTTTTCGCCAACAAAGAATTCGCGTTCAAGGCAAGCAGGCTGCTTCGAGAAAAATTATACAGATATATCTTATTTTTTTAATGTGGTTTAGACCATAATGAGCGCAATTAAGGCCAAGCCCCATTAACCTTGTTTAAGGTGATCTTGGTTACTGGCGGCAGATAGAAAATCATCAAAGCACGTGCCGTGATCTTAAATAAAATTAATTAGGTCACTATGAATGTCTAATTTGTATTCATTGATATGTTTAAAGTCATTAGTCTAGAGCAAATAAACTATGAATGGACTAGTGTTGATATCACACTAATATTATAATTCCGAAAGTTTGTGAGTAAATGTGTAAGTATGTTATATCAACACATTAAGCAAGTTTATATGTGTTGTATATATATTTTTGTTATGTTTCCAAGCTCAAATTGAACTTTTATAGTTTTTCCATTATCTCATATGTGATGATGTGGTCGAGGATGGTAAACACGCAAAGCCTGTCTCTTAAAAAATAGTCACCGAGAATAGTGACTTTTTTTTTATGATAATGGAGACTGAATATACAAGGTTTTTACTTATAATAAGTTATTATTTACAGTTGTTGACAGACTGAATAATTGAAACGCAAGCAAAGCTTAAAAAACCGACTTCATCGCTTATATTTCGCGGATTGACCGATTTCGATAAATTTTATATGGGACCAAAAAAGAACACCAAAATCTATTCATAATTGGCGAAGATAAATAACATACATAAAAAAATACAGTCGAATTGAAAACCTCCTTTTTTGAAGTCGGTTGAAAAGATAAAACACTTCTATAAATTTTACTTCACATTACATGTGCCCGACAGAGATCGTAATGATCTCAACTATTTTTTTATTTTTTATGCTAGACAGGCAAGCATTTGATCGCTATCTCACCTGATGGAAAGTGACGATGCGGCCGAAGATGGAACATGCATGCCTAGAAGGTACCTATTCACTATAGTCTTGAAGACACCCAGATTGTACCGTTCAGGGAACAATGACGCAGGCAACGAGTTCCACTCCTTCGCTGTATAGATGATAAACGTAGAAGCGAAACGCTTCGACGCTTTCGATTCTATTTAAGTTTAAGAACCCTTGTACAATATTGAAGCGATAAAGAATTGTGTATAGAAAAACTTGTTGATCAGAGCAGGAAGAGAGCGATATTTCTTAAAGCGCTTTATCTCCATAACATGCTTTACTTACATGCTTAATAATACAGACGCGAGCATTTCCCTTGTATTCAAAAGGTGACGTACATATGCCCTTGTGTGCTTCTTACACGTTAGACATTCACAACCTTCTAAGACCGAGCTGAAATCGTCGCTATACCTGCAATAATAAAGATCGGTGATAGAAATAAACTAATACTGATTTTACAGCATTTTTTTTAATAATCGCTTGCTCTCTCACAGCCCCACACTAAGTTCCATGACTTGTGTCGTGGGTGCTGGAAAAATTCACATTAACCAAAACCAGAAAATCAAATTCTCCTTAGAGAGAAAACTTTTGTTGCCGCCGGGAAGCGAGCCCGATACCACTACGATGCTTTTCTTTCTTCACCATTAACAATTCTAACCAGAAGAAGGTCTATAAACTAAAGCCTGACTAATAGTAGGAAAGGGCTTCTTAGTGTAATAAAAAAACTCCATTTTACTTTACTACTAAATGTGTTACTTATTTTGATCTCATATCGTCGATAATTGACTATTTAGGGTTCCGTACCCAAAGGGTAACAACGGGACCCTATTACTGAGACTTCGCTGTCCGTCCGTCCGTCACCAGGCTGTATCTCAAGAACGGTGATAGCTAGGCAGTTGAAATTTTCACAGATGATGTATTTCTATTGCCGCTATAACAACAAATACTTAAAATAAAATAAAATAAATATTTAAGGGGGGCTCCCATACAACAAACTTAATTTTTTATATAAATAGAAAGATAAAGGTACGGAACCCTTCGTGACGAGTCCCACTCGCACTTGGCCGGTTTTATTTTAATTTATTTGTCTCTCTACAGAGAACCTATTTATAAGCCATTTTTTTAAATAAATAGAACCTAAATGCAATATTTATTACAGCCGGTGCTTGTATGAGAGACCGTTTAGCGGTATTTGAATTGACTCTAACCAAACTTGAGAGCACGTTAAGCTGTCGGTTAGTCGTAAGACAAAATTAAGATACTCATATTTTTTTTTTTAAGTAGTACAGACTGTACTACTCAGTATAGTCTGTAATATATAAAAAAAAAACTATCTAAAACATACTTTACCTCGCATCATTCAAATCCAGTATGCACATTTGATCAGTACTTCGATATGGTTTAGTGATATCAAAGTTTAATGCTAACGCCTGTCCCGCATTTGTTAGCTTGACTGTGTATGAACCATCAAAAACGTCCCAGCCGTTTTCAATCGCAAACATAATAACAGCGGGGTTCCAACAACCTTCTACGAAACGTACGAGCTCTTTTGGTGTGGCCTCCTGAAACAATATTTTGTTTATTTACTGTTGTTGTTCTCCGCGGCATCGCACGTTAATTAAATATTAAACGCAAGCAAAGCTTAAAAAAACCGACTTCACCGCTTTATCTTCGGAACTTTGATCAGATTCACCGTATTAAACACGCATTATTGACAATAACTTAAAAACTAATGATCAGATCTTGATCAAATTTCAACGGGACCACATGATAAGCACCAGCTTTCAAATAAAAAAAGAATCATCAAAATCGGCTCACAACGAAAGAAGTTATGAGGTAACTTTTGAAGTCGGGTAAACGAGAACATCCTCAAAGTAGTCCACAAAATGGGCATTATTGACGGTATTTCATTTAAATGGGACCAATGAGAAAGCAACATCTAAACTAAAAACTAATTTTCGAAATCGGCTCACGTGGAGAGGTGTTATGAGGTAACACACATAAAAAAAAATATATAAAGTCGACTTGAGTACCTCCTCTTTTTTGGGAAGTCGGTAAAAAAACCATTATTAATCGGATCGAATTTTGAATCTAAACCATTCTTGAATACACCTATTCAAGTCGCGAATCAATAGGTACCTTCTCGGCAAGCTTGCTCGACCGCATCGTCGCTTGAGCTGGTGGTCAAAAGTTTGCCTATCTTGATTTATAAATATCCTGAACACACAAAAAAAAACATCAAAATCGGTCTAGCCTTTTAGGTATTCTTACCCCGACTCTTTTAAAAATATCTCCTAGCCTTTCAATATCCTCTTTGTATGATTCTTGACTGCCGTCTGCCATTCCAGACAACGCAACTCCAGTTAGGTGGTCTTTATGTGTTAATATGTGTTGTATGCAGCTGTTACATTTCTTCTCATCGCCAGCACCAACAATTACACCTGAAATTCATAGTTTAAAAACTTTAAAACATAATTACATACTACCGTTGTTACATTTGTTCCACTTTCTCACCTGGTGAAAAGTGACGAGAGACAAGTAATACTTTAAAAGTCTAAGTTAATTTTTTATGTTTAGTGTTAATCCCGATAAGGTCGTTAGGCTTCAAGCAGGATGCACCACCGGCCCGCCCGCACGCCGTTAAAGTTAGTGTTATTAATGATAATAATAAATCTTTATTGCCAAAAAATTTACAATATTTACGATAGTGTTCTTAAAGGCTAAGTTAGCAATATCGTTGTAGAGTATCTGCTGCCGAACCAGGCTTTATTGGGGTGCGAACGCTAGTATGAGTATCGTGGGAACTCCGCTGAAGCCTCTGCTCTCGCTGAACCCTGTTTGACACGCTAGAGCGAGAGTCGAGTATACCTATAATTTAATTAAACATGGTAACAGTGAAAAATGTAAGTGCCTATATTCACATTAAAAGCATTGATTGAAACTATGTAAATTCCATTTCGTTGTAATAGCATGAAGAGAACAAAGCATAACACATTTACACACAAACTTATGCATTTATTTATAATATTCGTGTGATGGTATGCTATGATAAGATTTGATGTGTAAGCATGGAATTTGTGTTTATTGAATTCAAAAGGTCATCTACAGAGGTCATCTTACCATTCTTATTCATTTAGGCCACATTTGTGTAACAAAACATCACTTACCTATTAAAGAACTATATCGCAGTTGTTCTGACCCTTTATATCGACTGACGCATCTATCCAACATGTAACACGTCCGGTCAACAGATTTGCAGAGCCTCTTGATCCCATCTCTGATATTTGTGCGGCTATCTGCAATCGCCAAAATTATGTCTGGTTTGAAAATTTCCATCACATCCATATATCTGAAATATGATTCATCGCATTTGTTAAGTATTGTGATACAAATAGAATATAAAATAGAATAATCCAATAGTTCAGATTGGTAATAATTTTTTTTCATATTTGTAGTAATTTTGATAAGAGTAGGTACAATTAAATAAATAAACGCTTCACAATCAGAGCTCAACACTAAATTCGATGACTTGTATCGTGGATGTCGGAACATTCACATCAATAGATTTTTTTATATAGCATTACCTATGCTAGGCAGAACTGTATTGATAAATTTAAAAAGGAAAAATTATCACTTGGTTTTGAACCTGCGGCTATAGGGTGTCACGCCCTACTGCTCTAACCACTGAGCTACTCAAGCCCTGTCTCATGCGATGTAATTATCCTTTCCTTATAACATTTTATGGGGACTTATAACATGTGATGTCATCTACGGGGTCTACTGCCGCACGTTCAAACCCTGCCTCAAGCGATAATTTTTCCTTTCTAAATTTATCAATATAACATTCACATCACACATACAATCACAACCAGAACCAGAAACACAAACTTTCCTTGGGGAGAAAACTTAGAAGGCGAATGCCCATCCAACTAAGCCAACGGGCAGTTCATTTTCTAAACACTATCTTATACATAGTGGTCAAATACTTGCCTATCGAATTAAAAAATATATATTACATTAGATAATCCTTCTACATATACTTAGTAAAAATATGTTTTGTCGTATTTGTTACCGTAGATTTCACATCATACAAGAACATTTAACTAAAGAAGGTTTATTGTAAATCTTATATTTTTATGAATAAGGGGATTAGACTAACTGCAGTCAAAATAAGACTATTTTAGACTCTAATAGTAACGAAAAACTGTAGAAATGTATACTTTTCAGTATCATAATAAATGTTATACATTTTAATGTTTAAAAATTCTGCACAGCACTGTAAACATTTTGAACTGCTCGTTAGCTTATTTGGGTGCATATATTTGCCTTCTTAGCAGGAGTATCAGGTTTGATTCCCAGCAGGAACAATAGTTTCCTCCCCAAGGAAAATTTGTGTTTCTGGTTCTGGTTGTGATTGTGTGTGTGATGTCAATGTTTTCAGCACCCACAACACAAGTCATCGAACTTAGTGTGGGGCTATGAATGTGAATGTCTTTAATGTTTTTGTAATTTATCTGGTAGATAGATAGCAATTAAGCTAGCTATACAGTCTCCTTAGTGTTACTCTTCTAAGACTTTTATCTGACTGTATGACACAACGAAGGGTGATTATCAGCCTATGTAAGTATGTTTCTTTTTTTGTGGCTCTCTAGAAGCCAAATGCATGGGATGATTATGATGATCCTTAAGTCAATCAATTTATCTTAATTTTGCGATTGTCACTAAAGATATGACAGTAATTAAAATTCAATGTGGCAATATCTCCATATAAAAAAAAAGGCATGTGGCACTCGGGGACTGCCGCGGTAAAACTATTGCATAGCATTTTTTATCAACTTATTCAATTATAATTATTTATTAATTTTATTTATGCAGTATTTTTTTTCCTGCCACCTAGAGGCGAGTTGTTGAACTAAAGAGACAAGCGTGATATTTAAAAAAAGTCATTAAAAGTTCTGCTATTCATCGATAGATGGCAAAACTAAAAAGTATCACCGCTGTGCCGGTCGGAGTGGGGGGGTTACGTTATTTTCGTTACGGAATTTCTGGATTCGGTCTCCACGCTCAAGGCCCGCGATAGAAGCTATGCAATAGCTTAAAAATAAATTTGACAACCTGTGTTCAGTGGAGTGTTATTGAATAGGTATTATTTCAAGAGTGAATAAGCAAGCATGCTACATCTTCAGCCGTATCTTCACTTTCCATCAGGTGAGATAGTGGTCAAATCCTTTCCTATCAAACATAAAATAAAATCAGATTTTACATCACACATCAGATACCTGCCTAATTATCTGCCTAAGAGATAGTAGATGACAAAGGAGAACTCATAAATAAAATCATACCATAATGCTTAATCAATTAATTACTATATTATTACTATTACCTATCAGCATTTATCAATTTCTTTCCCTGCTTTGTCCACAGCGGCACTCTATCTGCTTCTAAATGGCCCGCTGGTGCTGCTTCATTCAAATTATCCAATGTAACACAAGTAATGTGATCTTGTAGGCCTGCAAACTTGGCTATGCCCTCGCCTTGAGTTTTTGTACCATTTTCAAGTTGGATTGATTTAGATAGCGGTACCCACAGCAGTTGGGGGTTAGTGAAAACCTTGGATAGCACTTCTGCGGTAAGATGGACTACACTGCCACCCTGAAATGTACAAAAATTTATGTTTTTTTGTGTATTTTTAACTTTTTTGTTTGACTTTAACTTTTTTCTATTGCATACTTTAAACTGTTTAAACTAGTGGCAAGGCCTTGAGACAGCCTTCCAAGAAAAGTGCACAAATGTACTTGTAGTTAGGGTCCTAAGTGCCAGTCTTGGATAAGCTTAGAATTACTGGCTTCAACGGATTGTAGATAGACCTTCATTTTATTTGATTAAGCAACAATAGTTTTGTCACTTCAACCCACCAGGCAACAGGGCTCAGGGATGGTGAGTGATAAGTGAGACTTGCAGGACCGGCAAAACCAAGTTTGAAGTGGTAAATAAATCCTGATCATGGGCACTTTGATTGAGACATGTATCCAACTCTCCTGCTGAATATAAGAGCGATTTACTTCAAACTAAGCACTGACAGTTTCCTGCTTGACCTTCGTTATTGTATGCTAAGGTGGCCGACCAAAAACACCTCCCACGGACTAAAACGCCATAAGACAACATGTTCAATAAATGAGGTGGTATATAGGAAAATGTATTAAGATACCTACATCATATCCAAGGTCATCGCTGTGTAGAGCTGGCACGAATGTTTGCAGACTGTTTTATAAGAAAGCAAAAAATATAGGTACTAACTTGAGTGAGTAATCCAAAGGCCGGTGTTTCTATTTTCATGTTGGGCGATTTAGCAAATTCTGTAAGGAAGCCAATCCTTTCACATCCACGGCCAGTTTTTCTTATCGTGAAGCGCATTTTAAAATATATCTACAAATATATTTTTTGTTTTTTTTTTTAAAGCTATCACGAATTTTGCAGACCAAACCAACGATTACGAAAATAATAACTTATAACCTACAAAAATATGTCAATAATTGTGACACTGACATTGTAATTTTTTGACATATAAGTATTTTTATGTCGATACTGTCATTAACATTGTCAGCGGTCAGAGCTTTTTTTTTCTTAATCAAGCTACGCTAGGGACCAGCCACAAACAACGTATAAAAGCATAATTATTCTACCCCTCTGCCAAGTCTACCAAAAGACTTTAGCCGCGAAAGTGAAAAAATGGCGTTGTTGAGTTTGTAAGGTTTTCCGAAACCTGTGATTCTTCGACTGTTAATATGTAATAATGGTGGATTATTAACCGTTAATAATTAGTAAACGTGCATAGGAGTAGGCAAATCATACAAAGTTGAAAAACGTGATTTTCGCACGTTACTAGAACATGACTTGACTATGACTAGACCATGACTTTTAACTTCTTGACTAATTATATGAACAAATAAACTTGAAATATTAGGTATCTTTATACTAGCTAAATGCACAAGGCGGAGACAGCGGAGCCAATGTTAATAAAAACAGAAGTGCTACCATCCTTTGTTGACGGAGTTTTTGTCACTCCCAGGTATATGGTAAATGCGGTTTTGTGGTAGGTATGCCATTTTATGTCCTTAGCCTGTAGATTTATGGTATCTACCCACCATGTTTACAAGTTAGTTAACTGTTGGTACTTATTAGTTACATGCTTATAAAGATTTCGATAAACTTGTAGTATATAATGTAATAATGAAGATAATCATCGTTATTAACAAAAACATTGGTATACATAAGCTTTAGAGCCACCACTACCTACATATCACAATTACTACCACATACCAAAATTAAATATTTCCCAAGCAACCGGCATTAGACGAACTGGGAAGAAAAAGCCACACCTGCAGAGTGCACACCTGCAGCTGCTTTGCCCTGGGGCGTAGATAAAAATATTTTCCCCTCTGTAATTTTTTTTCTTCCTTCCACGGTATATAAGGCGGGAATCGCCATGTCCCGTTGCTACGTCAAAATTAACCCCACGTCCTACGAACGACGATAATTTATCTCTACCAAATGTCAAACAGGGCTGTTTTAACCATCGAGATAGGAAACAAACCTACGGTTTGTAAAAGGAGGGACGACTCCGCCGAAAATCTGTGTCCTAGTGAGAGGTCACAAAGAACCTCTGTGTCCCTTTTCTTTAGGGTAACCCTGATTTTAAGATTTGTGGGATAACATTTTGAGCCATTTGAATTATGTTCTACTAGAATGATATTTAACTGTGTAATCATGCTACAATATGATATGTAATAAAAATATTATTATGTCATTCATAAAGATAAACTAAAATATACTATATGAAGACCAGGCGAACGCCGCCGGCCGGTTGGGTCAGCTATTAACTATTATGAAAGACTAAGTTATTTTCGGTTTAATTGACCGAACGAGAGCAAAGCGGAAACGGAGCGATTTCATTTCAGCTTGGGCAAAATTGCTTTCGTAGTTCCGGATTTTCTGTTGTTCTCCTCTACAGGTCGCATTTCTCAACCGATTCTCGTGATATTTTGTGAGCAGGTTCGATATTTTTCAAAATGGCGGAGATATGTTCTGTAAATTGTTGTAATAAGCTTCTAGATACATTTACAACCCATGTTTAAATTTATAACCTAGAATAAAGATAATCCATAAATCGATGACAGATATTATTACTACATTGATATGTCAGAATCTTGGTAAATATTATTATTACATACTTATATCAAACTAATTTATTCATCCGAAAGTTTGTGTGTAATTGTGGCATTATTTAAGTATGTCTATTTTCTCTTCACGCGGCAACAGCTGAATAAATTTGGATAAATTTGGAATGTACGCAGTTTATGCCTAGGATTAACAAATAGGCTGCTATTTAACTTGATAAACGCAGACAAAGCTGCGGGGCGGCACGGCTTTTTCATCAATATATCCATAAAAAATCCAATGAAGGTAAACCCTAACTTTTATGACACCTAACTGACACAAATTGCTGTCGAAGAGTGTGACCCAATGCAAAATTAAAAATTACTAAATTATTAAAGCCAACGCTAACACAACATTTTAAGAATGAAACATATACCATACATTTTGGCCTATAATAGTTATATAAGAAAAATATAACAACGTTATAAAATAATCAATAGGAAATAAGCATACAATTTACATAAAGGTCAAGTATTTTTTTAAATCTTTATTTTTATAAAATTACACCCGTAATATGATTTTCTTCTTCAGTTGCTCTTTATTAGGAATTTTAATAAATAAAATGGATGGGAATTTAGGAAATACCATTTTTTTTGGAAATAGCAATACGCTCGCTATTGGATAAGCCGATCGTGACTAAGTTACACATTTTTGAGGTCACTGATTGGTCAACTTTCCTTAAATTCTATTTGTTTTTTCAAAATCACTGTGGTTAAATTTGCTCGGTTTTTTATCGGATACATTTTGGAGAGTGTGCTAAGGAACTGCACGATCTAGTTCCCCCATCCCCGTTCTATCGTCGGACAAGCAGACAAAATGCTAAGCGACACCGCTATATGGTGGACATTCCGCAAATGCGCACTAAGCGTTTTGCCTCCACATTCATTGTGCGAACCGCAAAGGAATAGAACTCCTTACCTGAGTGTTTCCTGATGAGTACAATATGGGAGTCTTCAAGTCGCGGCGAGTGAATAGGTATCTTCTAGGCAAGCTTGCTCCATCGTCGACCACATAGTCGCTTACCATAAGGTGATATAGTGGTCAAAAGTTTGCCTACTTGTATAATAAAAAACCTGATTGCATTTCCCAATGCCTATTTATTTCGATATGAAATGTATTGTTATGAAGAAAAATTTTCTTTCCGGCAATGTATTAACGGCAACAATCGAATAAAAATGTATGCATATTCCATATTCACAAACGTATTCATTAATATAATCATAATTGAGCTTCAAGAAGGAACAAACTACAAACACACTCACAAACTTTTGGCTTGAAAATATTAGTAGGAAGTATGATAGCAGGATAACTTTATTTTGTTTTTACAAAATAATTTTATAAATGGCGGATGTAGTTGTGTAGCTTGGCTTGTATACCCATATATCAAAAATAATATCATAAAATCTAATACTATTAGGAAAAAAAACGGTTTATTGAGAATAGTTTGATAGTAGGTATGGCATTTAAAAACATATTCTGTAAGGTTTCGATTAAACAAATAATTACGACAGATAAGATCTTATTATTACTACAGACTACAATTTCTACCAATGGGAAACTTTTTTAAAACTAGTCGCTCTGTGCGAAAGGGACACAGGGGTCTTTTCGTACCTTTCACCCGATTTCGTCGGGACCGCAACCACGGTTGGTTCTTTATGCAATTGATTAAACGATTTGACATTGTAAATACGCTCTTAGTAAGTTGTGATAAGATTCCATGCATGTTTGATATTCGGCACTGTAAGTTTGTCAGTTATCCATCCTATTACTTTAGCTACAACATCCTTGGTTTTAACCACTTTTCATTGCGCCCATGTTATGAAAGGAGAATTGTCTACGCCAAACGTCAAACAGGGATATCCTTTCCCTTTTCATTGCTGCCGTGCTGAGTATGTAGGAGAAGACAATTAAAAGGAGTGATTACAATATCTTTGAGAACAATCTTGTCCATTGTCAGTGGATTAAAACAGGGGATATAATTTATATTCCTACGCCATGCTAGGCCTGCAGAGTTACTCCCAGCAGGAAAAAGGTGTTTTTTGACAAATGCAACGGTTTGGTTTGTCATCCTTAAAAAATAATGATATTTTCGTTGTTCTATGTATCATACTTATGAGTTTTATGCTAGACATACTCTGTGTTTCGCTAGACTGTGAGACGAACGTATTATAAATACCTAAATTCTTTTAATTAATGTTCTCATGGAAGTTATGTTTATCTTATATGAGAATAGATATCTTTAAACCTTAAACTTATTGTACAGAATAAAAGCTCTCTAGAGGTGGGGATTTGTACCATATTAAATATGCTGCTGGAATACCCATTATTATTCAATATCATCATAATATTATTTAGCTTCCTTTGCTCGAATATATAACGATCACTATCACACTATCAAACCATATTAAGCTAGTCGAGTTCAAAATGCAGTCTCCGTATTATGCTGAGTTGCCTAGACAACCTAAGGTGCCTTTAGATATACGTACCTACTTGTCAACTTTTTCTATAAAGTAGGTAGGTAGCTATGTATTGTTTAATTTTGTTAAACAATTTACCCGCCCTAAGGATGAAGGGTGCAACCCCTTTCAACTTTATTGTTTCAACGAATATTGCCTAACTTAATGAAGATATTAATTAAGCTCACTCATTTAGGGCTGAGACTAGTGCTTTGTAGTATTAATTACGGTAAGTCCCTGTTGAATACAAAATGGGGTAATTTTTTGTAGCCGCGTTTTGCTTGCTTATAGGTCGTTAAGTGTGCCGTGGCTCGTGAGTTCAGACGTTTAATTAGTTATGCATTTATATAGTGCAAAGCATATAGCAGTCAAAAGGAATGTTTTAAAGTTTTTCCGTGAAAGTGAAAAAATGGCGTTGTAGATTTTGTATAGTTCGAGTGTAAATGTGTAATAATGGTGGATTATTGACCGTTAATACTTTGTAAACGTGTAAAGTGTAGGAAAATAAAAAGTTAAAAAACGTGACTTTCACCTTCGCTCCAAAACTCCAATAGATGTTCTAGTAAAGTTTCTACCACTTTGATTGACTTTGACTGTGACTTGTGACTAGGACTTTTAATAATTATGAAATACACTTGAAATCTATTACTACTTGACATTATGGCCTCGATTCTAATGTACACTCACTAAATTAAATTTAAACTATCCCTGTCTCTTTCAAAATAAAACACAAGACAGAGATAGCATTCATTTTAGTGCTGTCACGCTAGTTTATCAATTAAAATATGAACAGCAGAAGCAGAAAGGCGCTTGTTTTTAGTCAACACCAATACAACACATACTCGACTAATCTTGCATAGACATCTACGTTCTGACTAACTTGACAGCACAGCAGTATGCTATCTCTGTCTTGTGTTCCTATTTTGTAAAAGACAGGAATAGTTTAAATTTAATTTAGTGTGTGACTGCACGAGATTGCGAAGCCAAATTAAAAAAATAATGTTTGAGGAGGCTAGAGCAAGAGGTTATCAAGCATGAAGTTGACACACATATCTTACTCTTTTTCGTCGTGTCGGTAGTTCAGTTTTTTCTTTTCATATATCTTCTTTAATGTTTAGGGTTCCGTACCTAAAGGGTAAAACGGGACCGTATTACTAAGAATCCGCTGTCCGTCTGTCTGTCACCAGGCTGTATCTCATGAACCGTGATAGTTAGACAGTTGAAATTTTACAGATGATGTATTTCAGCACTTCACAGATGATGTATACATTCCGCACTTGGCTGGTTTTTATTTGGTCCAGTAACCAGTACTCAGCAATTGCAACTCTAAGGCGGGGAAAGCCTCAGTAAGGTCCTTAGCTGTACAGGCGTTATTAGGGCGTTGAGGGCAAGAGGTTTTCCTTTGTTTGTCCAAAGCGCTATAATAATAATTATGAGAAGCTTTTGCGTCAAAGTAGCGTCAAAGTAACTTCTTGCCATGATAGACCTGCATCGGCCTGCTTGGATCCGGAGTCGGTTGATTGACTTTCATGTGCCACTCTATTATTAAAATTATAGGTCACATTGAAGTATGTACGTATATTACTTCGTGCAGTCTTAGTCGGTAGAAGTTAAAAGTACAAAAAGGGAAGGTATAGGTATATTATATTCATAAGGTTAGCTATTTTTGGCTAATCTGTTGTGCAAATTATTTTGATTAACTATGTTAAGTTTGAAATAGGAGTAAATTTTGCCTGATCTTATTAATTTCCAGCGACTTATCTATTTATTCCTCTAATATTATATATAATAGACTACCAGACGAATAACTTTATTTGGTCATTCGACGCGGACGCAACGGTCAGATAAGCCGATATTTAATAGAATTCGATGCGTAATAACACTCACGTCAACCAATTCATTCGTCTAACCAACGTCAAATTTCAAATGACTTAAAATCATCGTATTCTCTCTAACATCCGCAAAACTTGTATAATTACATCTAATATGTGTGAAGAGGAGTAAGAGATGAGAGAAGAGGAAGGCAGCATAAGCGCTAGGAGGATGAAGTGGTAGAAAAAGAAGGAAATCAGTGGAACAGATGGACCCAGGACAGGAGAGAATGGAAGAGGCAAAGGTCTCCCCTAGGAGACCTTTGCCAATCGGCAAACAGACAAGGGAACATAATATATGTATGTAATAATTGATTACATACGTTATTTTATAAGTACACTTTTTTTTAAGGTGTAATGTTGAATGTAAAATTCTGTCTGAATAAAGGGCAAAAATAAATAAATATGTAAAGATAGAACTGAGCATTGGAAAATTGAAAACGTTGATTCAGTTCCTACTAAAATGAACAAACAAATTTATCTGTTTCTTATCAAACTGACCTGATGTCTAAAGATTGAAAAACTAGCCCTAAACAAGGTACGTAAGCTTTAATAAGGCCTGAAATATTGCGCAAAGCAGGCTGCATTAAAATAATTTTGCAAGTTAATTTCGCAACCTCGCATTTCACAAGCAGACGGGCCTAAAAATGCTTGAAAAGCGAAGGAAAAACTTGGCATAATAAGTTCCTCATACGTGCAGGCGTGGTCATGCCCCGCGCGTTGGTGCATTAATGCCTTACACAACTTAATGCGGACCTGCATGCCTCTCCCTGTAACAAGTCTGCAAAGAGTAGACGTGTAGAAGAGCAGCCAATTTACTACGTGCCTTTTGCTTGAAACTGAAGGGTTAAAGCAATCCTCAACAAAAAAGTGGTAAAATTTGTCACACCTACTTAGGTAAGACATACGTGATTTGCTCCAAACCTAACTTATAGCTTTTTACACATTCTACACATTCATTCGAAGGAATAAAATGTAGGGTGCATTTGAAATAGGCACATCTTATAAATATTATTTTAGAAAGAAAGAAAATAATTTATTTGTGACTCAGCAAAATTGATAAAATAACAATAAAAATACTATAATAAAATATACATATAAATTAAAGTCACAAATCGGCCCCAACTCAGCATAATGCTGGCAGATGACCAGCGCTGATCTTCCGTTGGAGCCGTTCGGCGAAATCACGGCATAGGCATACACAAAATACGCAAGAAAAAAAAATTAATTTTTAGAGTACTTCTTACAAAGTGCCCTATTATAATTACAATCTAGCCAAACTATAGCTAATCAGTAATTTTACTTTAACTTAAACTGCTACATTGCTAAACTAAGAATGTGTCCATTAACACTTTTCTTATTGTCTCTATTTAGGGGAAAAATATACTTTGTTCATGTGTTCTTTTGCAGCACTCTCACTATATATTACACTGATATATACTAACATTACACAAGTTCAAATGGTTTAGTTCTTTTAAGTCTTCTCACTAAGTCTGTTACGTCAAGGAGCTCGATTGCCTCGACATTAACGTGATGATGAAGTCTATATTGACGACTCAGTTGGCGCAGTGGACAGGTCTCCGCCCTCTGCGCCGTGGGTCCTGGGTTCGATTCCCGGCAGGAGCACAAATTCTTTCCCAAGGGATATTTGTGTTTCTGGTTCTGGGTGTAATGTGTGTGTGATGTGAATGTTTCCGGCACCCACTATACAAGTCTTTGAACTTAGTGTGGGGCTGTGAGTGTGAATGCGTTTGTTTGTTTGTATATTGGTGAGCTTCTGCGTATGTATTTATTACTTTTTCAACGATCTCTATCTTAAGGTCTATGAAGATCGTCATTTCTGACGTACGCAAACACGTAACAATAAGAAATTAAACAAATTTTACAAATAATACTAATATAACATAGATAGATAACGCTTAATTGTCACACCTTACATAAATCACTTACAAAACATTTTAAAACTTAAATTAAAGTGTACAATCGGCGGCAATTTTAATAATTTACATGGCAATTTTTAACTGACTGCCAAGGAAGGGTTTTGTTTTTCGCGCGTATCTTGTATATATGTATATTTGTACATTTCTTTATTACCTCGTATCTTACAAAAGGCTGGATGGACAGCCACGTTATATTTGACCCCGGCGTAGCGTCGGTTCAATAACTAATCTATGTCCGCAACTCTACCAGGCGGTGGCTGAAAGTCTGAAAGCTTTTGTGCCAGTGTTGAAATCTAAGGCCACTCGGCGAACGTATAGATATAGCTTAGCCGGGTTGTTTGCATTTTGAATGCATTATTTTGCACACAAAAAACCTTGTGATTCGAGGCTTTTCAGAGGTATCATTTTTCGCACAAAGCTGACCTACCCACATATAAAGAAAAATCTCATTTGAAGTAAGTTATTCGTTTGATGAGTGCGAGAGCAGTAATACTTGACCTATTTAAATTGTTCGAATAAATACATACATAGAATCTTAAACACAATTGAAACATAGTTATATTTTTAAATAGTTTGCTTGGTAGATGTTTGTACGCTTTGCCCATACGATTCACTGTGTTATGGGGACTAGTTTTTCCATTTGCATTCAATTATTATGTGACTGTTACAGTTAGCTCTGAAAGCATCTCATTATGTTTGAGGGCTGAGTCACCCACGTCCGTAGGAGGATACCCCAAAGTCTGACTCCCTACACGTGGTCCCCGGGTGGTGATAATCAGGTGACATTTGAGAGGTGGTAGAGCATTTTGTGAGTTGCTTGCCTGGCTTGCTACCAAAGTAGCTTACCACCATCAAATTGAAAGTCTGCCGCCAAGCCAAATACGGTGTTCCGGCAGTTATCCTTGAGAGCCTGCGTATTCCAGGTCTAGTGTGTTTACCAGCTACGATCACATCGTCACTTACCATCAGGTGAGATAGTTTCAATTCATCCAAATCCGTTTAGCCAGAACGTAAAGAGAAAATAAACAAACTGACGCATTTATAAAAAGGCGAACGAACTTAACTACACCAGGCAAATTTCCATACATAAATGGTATTGTGATCTTTTTATGATCAATTTGGTTTTGGAAAACGAACATAGGCGCATAGACATCATGTTGGATTTTTGGGGAAATCTCAGCGTATCTCTATTGATCATCCTGATATCATGTTGCAGTCAGCTAGGACTAAATAACCTAACTTCTGAGAACGGCCGAATTTGATTTGATCAGTTCATTGCTTTGGCGCGTTTCCGATGGTACCTATAACTATTTTTTTATGTAATTGTGAGACGAGACGAGCAAGTAGCTCGCTTTATGGTAAGCGTCATGATTGTCCATTGAATACCACCCAAAGTTTTGAACTATAATTGAAACGCAAGCAAAGCTTAAAAACGATTTCATCGCTTATAGGTATTTCAGTTTTGGCTTGACCGATTTCTATTAAATTTATATGGGACCAGCTCAGAAGTATACTATACCAAAAAAAAATTCAAAATCTATTCATATAAGGCGGATATATCGCGTAACATACATACAAGAAAAATATACAATCGAATTGAGAACCTCCTATTTTGAAATCGGTTGAAAATAGGTCAATATCTTGAGTAGCAAAGCAGTACGTCACTCAGAGATATAAGACGTTAAATCTCTCAAGCACTGTACCTAATTACATTGGAAACATTGCCTTGTATGATATACAGTATAATATAATTATATGTATATATGTATAGCATTATGCTATGCGTAAACGTAGTTGGGTATATCACATTTATGGGCCATAAGAATACGACATGATATCATATCTAACTGAATCCAATTTCTCAAAAAGCTTGGCTTCGAATACAAATACAATCTTGACATTATTCTTTATGTGCTCATTTCATATGCCCAGGAAGTTTGCCAAATATTCTTTCTTGTCTTGACTCATCCACTTATACGGAATATTTTATTAACACGATCTCAATACAAATGGTGTTATGAATACTGACATAGGCTTAAAGAAATGTTATATACAGGGAACTGATGCCAAGAAATGAACATTAAATACTTTAACCAAATCGTAAGTTTGTCTCCTATCTTGACGATATTAACCATAGTCACCGACGTAAGGTGGCAAGCTTATCGGTATTCTATCGATTACATTTTGGAGAGTGTGCACAGGAATTACATGACTTAATTCCCCCATGCCCTTTTTACCATCTAACAACAAGACAAACTATTAAGCGGCATCCATTTATGGTCGACATACCTCCAGTTCGCTCAAAGCGTTTTGCTTCTATATTCATCATCCGTACAGCGAAGGAGTGGAACACATTGCCTGCGTCTTTGTTTCCCGAACGGTATAACCTGGGAGTCTTCAAGTCTCGAGTGAATAGGTATCTTTTAGGCGAGCATGTCACACCTTCGGCCGCATCATCACTTTCCATCAGGTGAGATAGTGGTCAAATGCTTGCCTATCCAACATAAAAAAAATAATATGAATGTGTAATAAATTATAGTGCGTCACTATAATTGTGTTGCCAGCGCGGCGATTATCGATTCGTCGTGACAGGAACATCCTTAGTGGTGTAGCCCTACGATGACGTTAATGGAGCGAAAAAAAAAACAAGTTATTTTTGCCGCGAAAGTGAAAAATGGCTTTGTTGATTTTGTACAATTTTGTGATTCTTCGAGTGTTAATGTGTAACTATGGTGGATTATTACCCGTTAATATTTAGTAAAAGCGCGTATATAGGCAAATCATTTAAAATTAAAAGAAACGTAATTTTCACCTTCGCTCCAAAACTTCAATAGAATTTCTACCACTTTACTAGGGCATGACTTGACTATGACTGGACCTTGACTCATTTATTTGACTTTGACTGTGTCTTTTGACTAGGACTCTTATATATATATATATATATATATATATATAAACACTTGAAATATTACTTGACAATGGCTAAATGCACAAGATTGCGAAGCCAAAATAAAAAAAAAACAAATATCTACCTTCTCTTATTATTGTTAAGTAATAAACATACACGCACACACACACACACACAAACATACATAAACACACACGCACCTTAACAAATTATCCATGAAATTTCTCCCAAAATATCTAATGTAGTTGTATTTGTGTATGTCAATTAATATTTAGTAAACTGTACTTACCGAGAGATATATGATCTGTGGTACCTACTTACATTACTGTTAATCAGTTAGTAGTACACAATGCTATAAATCTCTGTATTCCGTAATATGTAGTCTGAATCCCAAGACACAGGTCCCAGCCTAGTTTGGGATTCAATGAAAACGTACTTATGCTATATAAATAAATATGTATCTGCTAACATGTGTGCCTATGAACCACGTTTTGTAAACTTTTTTGGAACAATACGACTTACGGTTTAAGAATTAATATCTCAGTGAGTAAGTTAACTTGTAAATTAATTAATTTATTTACAATTTTACTTACAGAGAAACACAATTTTAAAACTAAAGTGCCAGTACCTAAGCAAAGTACAACTAAGGTAAATTTAAAAGTAATCACTTAAGTAACATTATTTTGCATAATATGTAATTTAAATTGTTAGCAAATAACATTGAACAATACAAAAATTAAAACAATGATTTAAACAATAAATCTAACGCATTCACACTCACAGCCCCACACTAAGTTCAATGACTTGCATCGTGGATGATGGAAACATTTACATATCACACACAATCACTTCCAAAATCACAAAAGAGAGAGGCAGAATTTGACGACTCAACACTGCTTTCTGTCGTCAAATTAACAAATATTTATAGTAAATCCTCAATTTACACCAGGGAATCAGTGAAATTCTAGGCCTAGCGTATCTATCCCCCTCGTCCTCATCCCTTACCATCAGGTGAGATATTGGTCAAACATTACTCTAAGACAAGAAAAGCAGATTCAATTTTACTCCGTGACCGGTGATAACATCCACAATGGCCACAATCCTAGATCTAGAATGATCTCTTCGGGGCATCTAGGATAACATCTTGAAACCCGTTAAAAAGGTAAATGGTGTTTGGGAAAACGGGTCGGGATTGACGAATAAATCTAGACTTGGATAAAAAGGGAATACCTACGTGTATTGTGTACTTAGGACACGTTTATTTACCTGATGTATGTATTCTAAAAGATACCTTTGCATATCATATAAAACTGAAGTCAATCTCTTCTCTCTCCATAACGCACTTTTATTTCAATGTTCTCTATAAGTACCAAAATACCACTAGTCGTTCGCTCCGAACTGAGACCTCGCCCTTTAATTTTCCTAATTGAGAAAAACCTTTGAGGTTAATTGCTTGTAACTTTTTTTATAACGATTGTTGAATTTTTGTATTTGTTTAAAGTACAGGATACAACTGAAGGATATACGTATGATTCAGTTTTAGAATTACCTACCTAAATGTTGTTGCCTACTTATTGTACTTACTTACTCTACTTTCAAAGTTCTTTTTAACGAAACCCCACTTACGTGTATGGGTATCCCGTAAAAAGTATTTTATATTATTTTAATTGCCATTCTTGGCTTAGGGCAATAGTAATCTACTTTGAAAATGTTAAGCTATTAAATTCTCTTGTCCGTCCGTTCGTCTGTCAGAGGTATTTAGCGTTTAGACGAACGGACGGACAAAGTGCTGAACCACCCACGTCAACTAAAAGATCTGACTTCGCTGGATCAATAATAAAAAATTATAAAGATAAAGCTGGTGCTTAAAAAAAACCTATATTTTTATAAAAGATGTTCCTACTTCATTTATTGAAGTTAATAGTATCATATATTATGTCACTTTATTTCGACTACTTAGTAGGTATTTGACAAAATGTCACTAACATTGTTCATATCAAAACTAGTCGACAGAAAGTAAGGCGACGTTATTCCATTTTTGAGGCCACGCGATAAATATTTTACTATGTGTAACTTATCGATAGTTTCGACGTTATACAAATTTGTTATCAAAACACGTGAACCACAGAGTTAAATCCCGCATAACCGGCTTGTAATTTAAATAACCTAATCCCCGCATGGTGGACAGTAATCAGTCGTCCGCGGAACACCCGGGATTTAGTTTCAATCACGCCGGCGCTGCTCGACTCTGATTAATGCATACTAAACAGGGACACATCGTCGGTTCCAGATAATTTACTTTCTGGTTGACCTGGAGTAGTGGATGGGATTTGTCGGTAATTCGACGTCATATTAGTACGCTGTGGTCTTATAAATAAGCTCAGAGTCGCACAACGAGCTATGGAAAGGGCTATGCTCGGAGTTTCTCTATGAGATTGAATCAGAAATGAGGAGATCCGTAGACGAACGAAAGTCACCGACATAGCCCGGCGGATTAGCAATGTACATAGTACACAGAACCGATGGCCGATGGGGCCGAAAGGTTCTCGAATGGAGGCCACGGACAGGCAAGCGCAGTGTCGGAAGTCCGCCCACAAGATGCAGGGACGACATAATGAAGGTCGCAGGAAGACGCTGGATGCAGGCCGCTACCAACTGTTAGTTTTGGAGATCTTTGGGGAAGGCCTATATTCAGCAGTGGACTATTTGTGGCTGAGATGATGATGACGATTAGTACGCAACTAGGTTATGAGCGTACAGGAATAGTTACTGGTTACGATGGTCATGACTTATTTTTGCTGCTCACGAGGGAAAGCCAATTAACATTTCTTCAATTTTCATTTGTTTTACTTGATTTGCATTTGTGCCCGGTTTTCTATTGTTATTTACGATTCTCATTTGTTATCCCAGATTTTTATTATTAAGTTTTCTTCAATGTAGGTACCATGACAACACAAATGTGACGTATAATGGGGAGAATTAGATTAATCTATCTTTCCGTTCATGATAACAGATGGAAATAGTTAAACGCAAGCAAAGCTTAAAAAACCGACTTCACCGCTTTATCTTCGGAACTTTGATCAGATTAGGTGTACTAAACACACATTATTGACGATATCTCAAGAGCTACTGAGATCTTGATCAAATTTAAATGGGACCAATTGGAAAGCAATCTCATTCAAACAAAAAAAAACGGTTCACGTGGAACGTAGATATGAGGTAACACACAAAAAAAACAGTCCACTTGAGTACCTCCTCCTTTTTTGTGAAGTCGGTAAAAATTTACAATTTCAGTCACTTATTTGGCCCAGATTTACTCTCATTGGTTAATCTATTTCATCTATAATCTGACTATTCCGAGGCATCTGCCTCGAGGATATTTATCCTGTTCTTATTCAATTACCACATTCTCCCATCTATATAACTAATCCGATGAAAAACTACAACAATGAATTTTTCATGTTCTTTAGATGAAAATACAATTTTCCAGAGAGCAATAAACAATATCCGTGCAATAAGAGTAATTACGAGTATCCACCTGTAACGGTGCAGGGTAATAAATCCATTTAACACTGAAGGGGGTGCTGATTTCTCGAACAAAACCAGGGCGGTCAACCGTGGCTCCTGCCAGTACCTGAAGTCATGTAATTCATGGATTTATCAAACACTTGATTAGAAAATAATCTTACAATCTACATATTTTAAAACCCTCTTTTTGATAAAGGTAGCCTACCTTATAAAGTGGTGGTGGCTCCGTTCTTGTGAAGCTACCCCCCATCGGGCGTTCCAGATATCAAATTCTATACTTCGGGCTTGAGCTTCGTATATATCGGTACAGGGTGGCAAGCATGGCGAGCTCGAGATAATAATCTACTGATATGGAAAAGTTCTAAATAAGTAGTGAAAAAGTAACAAAAATAGTGATTCTATATATTTGTGTAGAATCATTAATTTGAACATAGTATCAGCTGCAGTTCGGTGAGTACGTTGGAATTATGCCATCCTATCGTTCTCACATCACATTCATGAAAACGCCTGAACCTACAATATCCGTTCATATAATATATGATATGTAATTTTTTTTTTCAAATTTTATGATGAAATTTTGAGTTCCTTTTATAAAATCGCAATAATAGTTATTCGAGGTCAAACGTTTTTAAAGATCGTTTGGTGAATAATCTGGAATGAGACTCATCATACTCATTACTAAATAACTCCGTAATGATTGCGAGGTAGTGATTTTATGTAATTAGGAGTCACTTTTATTGCTACATATTTACTGTGTTAAATTTACAAAAAAAAAAACGATAGGCTAGCATTGACCATCAAATCTGATAAAAAGCTATGATGCGGCCGAATGTATCATGCGTGCCTAGAAGATATATATTTACTCTTGACTTGAATACCCCCAGATTAAAAGGTGACGGTGAACAAAGAAGCGAAAATGAAAAAAAAAATTGGAGGTAGGTAGGTAAAGTTTTACTTTTTTTAGTGCTTAAGGTTTTCCGTAGCTCAAGATCGCAAGCAGTGGAGAGAGGGTAGGGAGGGCATTTACCCTGCATTGGGACACCGTAGGCTCATAATAATAATAATAACTTATAAAGTGAATTTTCTCGATCTAAATTGCAAAATTGATATTTTAACCAATCTTACGTACTCACTGTAACTTTGTAGTCCACATTGTGACCGAAGCGGCCAATTTAAACTTCGCACTTGCGCCAGGCTCTGCCCGTAACGTCATTAGTGAGAAATTAGTTTTGACTAAGTTCAGTTTTGTTTGCAGCTGATTTTAGGGCTTTATTGCAGGTGAAGCAATTAACTACTCTTAATGTGTTGCAGGTGAGCAGACAGACAAATTGAGTAATGAGAAATGTTCTTTGAGATGACAATTTAGTTTTAGTACAGCTTATAATATCTGAGATAATATATTTTTTTATTTGTGAGTCTTCTTACGTAAGGGGATTAGGCTTTTTGGGGTTATGCATTTTTATAAAAAGGAATAATGTAGTTATTTTTACAATATCTTTGATTAACAAACCTAAACGAATTTGTATATAACTAGCCGTGCCCCGCGGCTTCGATCGCGTTGATCAAGTAAATATTTAAAAAGCCTATGTGTTACTTATGTAGGTATAAGATATGCATACCTATTCCAAATCCGTTCAGCCGTTGCATTAGAAATAAATTATCAAATTTTATTGTATTTATGGTTCACTATTTTGGCGATAATGCTTACATATATATATATATGAAGTCGCGGGCTTTTTTTTAGGACTCTTTAAGATAAACATTTCCATTATACATTACATCGTGTAACTGTAACGGTTTTTGCAGCGCACGCCGATTTTTTGGACAGTTCGTTATATTTTTTAGTAGTTTTTACGTGAAAGAGTAACAAACACCCATACATACAAACTTTCGCGTTTATAATATATTATGATTTTTTTAATGTCGGTTTTTTTATTGATTAATTTATTTTTTAATAAAGGTTTTTTTATACTAACCCAAAATGAGTAGGTACTTATCATAAGTAGGTGCGTAGTTTACTTAATAGTTGGAGTATATCTAAATGTACTTGTACAATGAATATCTACTAGTTCCTACGCATATTATTAATATAAAATCTCACTTCGCTAAATCAGGGCCCACACACAGCCCAGAGGCATTTTAAATAGGTGAGTACTTCTAATATAACGCCATAAATCAGGCATCAAGCGGCACATTGCCGAACCAGTGTCCGTTTCTAACATATTAAAACTTTTTCTCCTCGCTCCACTGAAAGAGAAAACGAAGAACGCTCTTTGCCTGAAAAAGCGGTGTAATTTATTTTCCTTCAGTGCAATATTTAGTTCTGTCCATTACTACAGTTCGCGACCGAGCATTATTCACGAACATCCATCTTTTTTTTTCGACCTCACGCGCGTGCGGTTCTCCATTATTAACTTTTTCATTCATATTCCTTAGATAGTTTGGTATTATACTAGAGAAATAATGTTTTTAGAAAAAATGCCCACGTCGCCAGTGAAGGAGAAAAACGGAGGTAGTTCGAATCTAGATAACTATAGCTTTAGGGTATGTGCAACTAAGTACGTGCACTACAAAACCACATTATTTTGATTAGTAAAAAGAAAAGTTTGTATTGTAAAGAGACGTTATAATAAAACAGATAATTTACTAAAAACTTAAAAATAATCAAGTAGCATACCATCAACAAAAGGCATTGATCAGACTAAAATGAAATTGTGGAGCCTACCGTAACATATACGTAAGTATTATGACAATTGCACTGACATTTTCAACAGAAAATATCAATTTATATAATGGCCAAGCGTGACTCTCACCATCAGGCGAGAGTAATGCTCGTCTTGTCTCTCAATGACATAAAAACAAATTGCTGATCTGAACTGCCCGTTGGTTTAGTTGGGCGGGCGTTCGCCTTCTAAGCAGGAGTATCGGGTTCAATTCCCAGCAGGAACATATAGTTTCTCCTCAAGCAAAATTTGTGTTTCTGGTTCTGGTTGTGATTGTCTGCTATGTGAATGTTTCACACGACACAAGTGATCGAACTTATTGTGGGCCTGTGAGTGTGAAAGCGTTTACTTTGTTGATCGTCAGCACCAATAACGTCTTCAAAACTTCATAAAACTAAATGTTTTGAGTGATGTTTCAAATAAAACGAACCTCGAAAACGATATAAAATTCGTTTAATGCACTCTGGATAGGCCATAGGAAACTACCAGTAAATCTACAAATAAACTACGTGTTATGGCAAGTGCAGTACGTGATTGAGCTTAGTGCAGAGCGCATTAGCGATACGACGCCGGCGGATGTCCGCTTCGTCCGCGACGTCACTTCACGCGCACTTTGTTATGTAAACAGTCTGCATAAAGCTCGTTGGGCTTTCGGAATGGTAGATAATGTTTTTGAAAAAATACTGTGTAGTTTAACTAAATCTGAAACGTAATGATGTTATTATGAGAATGATTAAAAATAATTATACTAATAAAAAAAACACAATATATAAATAAAATAGAAAAATACATATTTTTGTATTGTCGTCGGTCCTCGATAAGTCTAGGAAGTTTAAATGAAATCTGACGGTTTGGAGTGGGTCAAAATCAAGTCCAAAAGACTCGGTTAGAAACAATGTGTCATTTTTTTTCGACCTAGGTATTATGTCTCGTGGTCTATCTAAAAACGGTTATACATTAAAGCTGAAACTAATGTATAATATAACTAATATCCTGCATTGAAGAAATACAATAAAATCAAACAAATATACCTAGTACGTAAAATTAAATTATTAGCAATAAATAACCTCAAAAAATATAAAACACTTAAACATAAACGCTTTCACTCTCACAGCACTACACTAAGCTCAACGACCTATGTCGTGGGTGCCGGAAATATTCACATCACACACATAATCACAACCAGAACCAGAAATACAAATGTTCCTTGGGGAGAAAATTTCCTGCCGGGAATCGAACCCGATACCCCTTGCTTACCTACCCCTGCTTGCGAACCAATGCAAACGCTCACCCAACTAAGCCAACGGGCAGTTCAAAAAAGTTCTCTATTAGGCAAAATGTAGACGTGAAATCTCAGTTCGGTTCAAACTACTAATAATAAAACATGTAAAAATCTAGTCATTGCCAGAAGAAAATTATTTATATACCCAACTGAGCTAATAGTTGTTGTTGACAAGTGACTGACTGCCGGTAAATTAGCCTCAGAGGCCGAGCGAACAAAAGCCCTTAGATTCACTTAATTAAAAAAGAAAAGCGGCCAAGAGGAACGACGTTTCTGCTGGCGTAGCACTAAAGAATAAATTGTTTACCTTGTTGTAGTGAAGTTAGTATTGTTTTAAAAGTAGAAAAAAGTAATATTTTAAACGCAAGCAAAGCTTAAAAAAACCCGACTTCACCGCTCGATAATTACAGTATGTCGTGTCATTATTTATTTAGTTGATTTTTACATCTACCCACAATTTGTCTTATTAATAGTCTCGCAATTAAGATAGTACACATTAGTTTAGTTCGAAACGAGAACATCGTCAATGTAGTCCACAGAATACGCATTATTGACGACATTTCAAGAACTACTGATCCGATCTTGATCAAATTTTAATGGGACCAATTAAACAGCAATAACTTTCAAAGTAAAAAAAAATTGAAATCGGTTGGAAAGAAGTTATGAGGTAACACACATAAAAAAACACTCGACTTGAGTACCTCCTCCTTTTTTGGGAAGTCAGCAAAAAATAGTACGAGCAAATATTATGTAGGTATTTTTAATATTTAAATAACGCCTCATTAAAACGGAAAATTAAAAAATCTATACGGATATTGTTACACGTCCTCTGTGCTATAACGCCAAAGGAGAGTTTTGGTGAAAAGACTGAATGGACGGATAGTAAAAGCAATTAGCTAAACTATATTTGTATAAAATTAATTACAATTATTATAGTATACAATGAATGAAAATGAACGAATAAAATATTTATTAGATACTATAAGCTAGATAAACATAACATAAATTAGACAACCAAAACAGCTTACAAAGAAACATAAGAAAAGTAATTAAACATAACAAAAAGGATCGTGCCGAAACGATCGTGACTTTTTTTGCCAAGTGTATTTTCAGTCACAACCCCAGAGAACCACAAATAATAATTGTTTCTATCTGAGAGTATTCGACAATACCGCGGGAAGCTGAGGCCAGTCTTTTTAATTGCCATGAAACGGTAAAAACTACCCATAATAGTCTGCAATAAGGCCAGACCCAGACGTCAGCGTTGCACAATTCAAGTTCTTCAACTAAGTTCAATGAAAGGCGCGTCTGCACCTTAATGATGGCCCGAGGCTACCATTGTGCTCGCACGCATCTCTCATGGACGCCGGAAAATTATAGAACTTGGTGCCATGCAAGTTTGAATTAGTTCGACGTCTCGAATTGCTGGGTTTATTGTGTTGAGAACTATTGCAACCGCGTACTACGGATACTCTAGCATTAAACATTATAAACGCTTTCACACTCATTGCCCCATAGTTTGTAGTAACTTTTATTTTGCGAACAGCGAAGGAATAGAACATTTTGCCTTCGTTCTTATTTCCCGATAAGTATAATTTAGGCGTCTTCAAGTCAAGAGTGAAAAGGTATTTTTCTAGGCAAGCTACCACCGTCGACCGCCTTTTTTTTAAGCTATTGCATAGCTTCTATCGCGGGCCTTGAGCGTGGAGACCTAATCCAGAAATTCCGTAACGAAAAAACCTAACGCCCTCCACTCTAGCGACTTCACAAAAAGTTTACGGTCATGTTGAGATGCGAACTCCGTACAGATGCATTTGATTCAGTATCCAATACCAATCGGCTACTGAGTCTTCTAACTATAACTTTGAAATAAGCGTATAGGTTTTGACGTTTACGTTTTTAAAGTAAACGTCAAGATCTATATGCTTATTTCGAAGTTATAGTTAGAAGACTCGGTAGCCGATTGGTACTGGATACTGAATCGTATACAATGGTACGGAGTTCGCATCTCAACGTGACCAAAAACTTTTTGTGAAGAAAAATGAAACTGAAAAATAAAAAATGCTATGCAATAGCTTTACCGCGGCAGTCCCCGAGTGCCACACGTCTTTTTTTTTTTTTTTTTATTTGTGACAGGCTAGTGTTTGACCACTATCTCACCTGATGGTAAGTGACGATGTGATCGAAGCTGGTAAACACACTAGACCTGGAATACGCAGGCTCTCAAGGATAACTGCCGGAACACCGTATTTGGCTTGGCGGCAGACTTTCAACTTGATGGTGGTAAGCTACTTTGGTAGCAAGCCAGGCGAGCAACTCACAAAATGCTCTACCACCTCTCAAATGTCACCTGATTAGCACCACCCGGGGACCACGTGTAGGGAGTCAGACTTAAGGGGTATCCTCCTACGGACGTGGGTGACTCAGCCCTCGTTTTCCATTAGGTGAGATTGCGTTCAAATGCTTGCCTATTGATCATAACAAAAAGATAAAAGATGTCTTGTGTCGTGAATGCTGCAAATAGTCACATCACACACAATTACACCCAGAAAACACAAATTTACCTTGGTGGTTTTTGTAGTTTTTGTAGTGACACTTCTTATGGGAAAGTCTTTGAAATTCTTCGCAAACTTCTTGGGTGACAAAAAGAAGTCGTGGGGGTAAACACTGTGTCAATAATTGAAATGTTGAGTTATTGCCGCGAACGTGAAAAAATGGCGTTGTTGATTTTGTATAATTTTCCAAAACCTGTGATTCTTCGAGTGTTAATGTGTAATAATGGTGGATTATTAACCGTTAATACTTAGTAAATGTTCATAAATGTAGGCAAGTAATACAAAGTTGAAAAACGTGATTTTTGCCTTCGCTCCAAAACTACAATAGAAGTTCTAGTAAAGTTTCTACCACTTTACTAGGGCATGACTTGACTATGACTGACTACTTGACTTTGACTGTGACTTGTGACTAAGACTTTTATTATGAAGAATAGGAATTGTTAATATTTGTTTAATATTTCGACTGAAGGACTACGCATCCATGGTCATGAAATAATTTAAAAAAAAAATTAATGTTTCCTTATAATAGAATAGTTTCACTTATATCGTGTGTCTCTTAACACACCCTTTTTTTCATATATATCTACTGATACAATATATTCCTTAGCCTATGTTTTGCAGTCGCCAGAGAACCTCTGCATTCTTATAATTAATTATTTATAACTATCTAATTCTACACGAAACAGCCATTTCACTATTAATAGCTCGTAGACCTTTGCATTCATTTCAATACTTTCTAGCTGTGACACACGGCTCTACATAAAATAACGGAACACTACACATAATCAAGTCGCCATCCGCCCTAGTAAGTGGGTACGATGAGAGGGTTAATTTTTAAGGGGTAAAATACACCCCGTAATTAGCGTGAGGCTCGCTCAAGGATGCCCTGAAGGAATGTATTTCTACATAAACCCAGCTGTTTCCCTTTACTGTTATATGCGAGGGTAGTGCTGAAAATATTTTTAAGCTCGATTATGAGTAATTTGTAATATAAACATTTATGGGTTACGTACAATTATGTTTTTCATTAACGTACGTAAAATGTGTAGGTACCTACTATATTTAAATTGGTAATGAAACTTGTAACTTCACTCTAATCAATTAGCAAATATGTTTAACATTTTTTTAAATACATTCTTATATCTGTTAATTAATGTCTTCCAAGATTCTCGTTCAGAAAAAAAAAACTACAACGTACTACATAATGTACGAGGTGTTTTTTGAATGTTTTTTTTAAATTTGTTTTTATTAATAAATAATAATTATTAAAACTGACTGACCTGGCTGCTTTATCGACGTGCCTGTCTGAACGGTTTAATATACTTATGGCAATAAAATATTTTGAAAATGTATTGGTCTATATCGTATAAGCTTTTTTTTTTTTTTTTTTATTCAGTATAGACAAGCGTTTGACCACTATCTCACCTGATGGTAAGCGATGATGTGGTCGACGATGGAGCAAACTTGCCTAGAAGATACCTATTCACTCGCGATTTGAAGACTCCCATATTGTACTCATCAGGAAACACCGACTCAGGCAAAGTGTTCCACTCCTTTGCGGTTCGCATAATAAATGTAGAAGCAAAACGCTTTGTTCGCAATTGTGGAATATCTACCATATACCGGTGTCGATTAGCAGATTGCCTGCTTGTTCGATGATAGAATGGGGATGGGGGAACTAGATCGTGTAATTCCTTGGCACATTCTCCGAAATGTATCCGATAAAATACCGAGAGACTAGCAACCTTGCGACGATGTCCCAAGCTTTGAAGCCTTTCATCGGCCAGTTGCTCGCTGTTAAAGAGCCTCTTGGCTCTTCGCTCAATGGTATCAAGAGCCTCAAGCTGGTACTTAGCTGAACCATCCCAAAGATGAGAACAGTATTCCATACATGAGCGGACTTGTGCTTGATACAAATTAAGCAACTGTCCTGGTGTGAAGTACCGTCTCACCTTTGCGAGGATTCCCAGCTTTTTGGCGGCTAGTTGGGCTTTTGACTCAATGTAAGTTCCGAAATTGAGCTTGGAAGTTAAAGTCATACCAAGTAACTCGAGATGGTCTGTTACTGGCAGGGACACATCTCGGAAAAATTGGAGTCAGTTCAAATGGACTCCGCTTTGCAGAGAACAAACACGCCTGTGTCTTGGTGGCATTAAACTTGACCAGGTTGGCATCGCCCCAATCGGAGACTGCCTTTAAGCACAAGTTAAGACGCTCAACCATGGCCTCCCTTTGTGACTGGATTTGTGCTCCACTAGCTCGTGTGTTGGATACATAATAGCTTTACAAGAGTCTAAAATCTTTTATAATATCTAGGTTAAATAAATGCTAAACATAAACGCTTTCACACTCACAGCCCGACACTTGTTCAATGACTTGTGTCGTGGGTGCCGTAAACATTCACATATCACACCCAGAACCAGAAACACAATTACATCTTAAGGAGAAAACTTGTTTTTCCCTCGGGAATCGAACCCTGCTTTGAAGGCGGACGTGCACTTTACTAAGCCAACAGGCAGTTCAAAATATCAGTTAAATGGTTTGTTGTTAAAAAAGACATTATGCTTATATTTGTACATCCAAAAACGACGCTAAAAATGGGAGATAAAAATAATTAAAAGCAAGCAAAGCTTAAAAAAACCGACTTCACCGCTTTATCTTCGGAACCTTGATCAGATTTAACGTATTAAACAGCATTATTGACAATTACTCAAAAACAAGATGATCAGATCTTGACCAAATTTAATAGGACCACATGGCAAGCACCAGCTTTCAAATAAAAATAATCATCGAAATCGGCGCACAAAGAAAGAACTTATGAGATAACTTTTGAAGTCGGTTAAAAACGAGAACATCATCGATGTAGTCCACAGAATACGCATTATTTAGGATAAATCAAAAACGACTAGTTAGATCTTGATCAAATTTGAATGAGACCAATTGGAAAGCAACATCTATCAAACAAAACGTGGAACGAAGTTATGAGGTAACACTTATAAAAAAAAAAGAAATACAGTCGACTTGAGTACTGCCTCCTTTTTTGTGAAGTCGGTAACAAAATTATCTGCTCGTCAAAGAAAAATAAGCCTGGCTTAAAATTATTATTTGAAATACAAACATTAGCTCATAATGTTTGTTGTTAAGTAGTTTTCATTATCTTTAGTTCCGCTTTTATTCTTCAGCGAAAGCTATGCACTCCATTAAAACTTTCAAGATAACTTTAGTGTGTAATGAATGAGCCGTATGCGGTATTCTGTAACCAAGCCCCGCAAAGAATTAAAGACCGACGATTTTAGTACCACCATTTCCCAGTTACTTTCACCCCTGCAATTAAAACGCACCCGAAGGGTTGCAGCGCTCCAAATTGCAAACACGTCCATTGTTTTAATCTACCTCTTCTCAGAATCCAGGATATAACAGTGGAATAATACTACCTAGTTTAATTTGACCTATCTGTCAAGAAGAGACACCTTGTCAAAGATTCACAGCAATGGGTCAAAGATGACTGGTTGTCGTTGGTACGGAATTCAACAACGTGTACTCGATTGAATATTAATTTTAACAGTTCCCTCAACCATGATGGCTTATGGCTGACAGAATTAAAGACGACGGTCTACAAATTGTAATTATTAGCTTAGAGCCGCTAGAGAACGCGCAAAGCTTTTTGTGCGAAACTGTTACATTACTTTATTATTTAAAAAATAATGTATACGAATACGAATAATTTAAAAACGAAGTTGTTTCTTTTTATCTGAGTATGAAATATATTGCGAATGTTACTAATTTTTATTTGTTGACTAACCAGCTAGGACTTGCGGCAGTTTTTTCGGATTTTCCGACTAGTTTTGGGCATGTTGGCGTATTCCAGGTCTAGTGTGTTTACCAGCTTCGATCACATCGTCACTTACCATCAGGTGAGATAGTGTTCAAACACTTGCCTGTCATAAAAAAAAAAAAAAAAATGTCAGATGCCCATCATCTTGGAGGTGGCCGATCACAACGTTCACTTTGCCTCGTAGAGGTGCGCGCGGAGAGGCGACGTTAAACCAGCCGGTTAGTAGACAAATCAAAAACATATTAATTCTGTTATATATTTATTTTTAAATTAATAATATTTGTCTTAAAAAAAAATCGTCATCTAACTAGGAGGAAGCAAAATAATTGTACACCCTGAAGGAGAGTTCATCTATCACATTTATGTTAAAGTCGTGTCTATACCGCAGCGCATGCCATATGTGTGTGTGTGTATGTTTCCTGCAAATTAACATGAGTGGCTCTGTGAGCCGAAGACCTCGCGTATTTTTGAAATGACTGAAATATATTTTTTTACGTTTTCAAACCCCATATCTCTACCACTTTGAAAAAAATCCGAAAGAAAAAAAAAATATTATTCGACAAAAAATTCTATGTAATAAATCAAACCTGCTTACAAAATTTCACGAGAATCGCATGAGAAATGCCTGTAGAGGAGAACAACCGGATATCCGGACATACGCTAGCAATTTTTGCCCAAGCTGAAACAGAGAGGTCTTCTATGTTTCAGTAGAGTAAAAGTTGCATCGACTATGAAAGTCACCGTCAAAAATGATATGCGCAAATTTTATTCAAACAAAGATTGTTTTTCCTATGTTTTCTACTATGTTTTTCACGTAATATTTTTTTTATTGATGTTACCAATTTTTCTATTAGTTCTGTAAGGCATTTTATTACATGATGAAACTAGTTATTACTAATTTCATTAGTCTATGTTACTAATTTGGATATAATTTCTCAATACTAAATAATATGACATTTATACTTCTAGCATATATAAAGGAACATAAAAAAGTGTTAGGTAATATAATTAGCCTCTAATGACTTGTACTCAAGGTGTCATTACCTATATGATTAACGTCGACATCATTACGTAAAATCGGCAACCAATAATGAGTTAAAAACGTAATAACATGTCTTCGCTACAAAAAATCTAAAATATTCTATGAAAATTAACACTTAGAACGTTATAGGGTTATAAAAGCGGGTAAAAGCAACCGTTTAATGATTTTACGAAAGGCAAAGATAGAAAAATGTCGTCTGTACGGCAGTCTGACATTTTTAAAAATAATTTCTTATTTTGGAAAGCTTTTGGTCTCTGGCCTGGAAGAAAGCCTAACAAATACTATAAGTACTATTCTGGCGTATATCTGTCGATAACTCTTTTGATTTACAACATCCTTTTGACTTTAAATCTTGCGTTCACTCCTCCCACAATCGAAAATTTAATTCGGGAAGTGATCTTTTACTTTACCGAAATTGCTGTAACGAGTAAAGTTTTTATGGTCATCATTATGCGGGACAAGATCCTTCAGGCGTTCAGTATAATAGATGGAAATGATCTAGATGGAGACGATGAGATCAGCAAGAAGATTGTCGAGAAGGATAACGCTGCTTTTAGAAAATTCTGGAAGCTGTTTGCTACCATGTCTCACGTGGCATATTCGACTCAGGTTTTCATTCCGATTGTAGTGCATTTCATATTAAAAACACAGCTGGACTTGCCAATTTGTAAATATTATTTTTTAACTGATAAGCTTCGTGACGACTTCTTCATTTACTGGTTTATTTACCAATCTTGGGGAATGTATGGCCACATGTCTTACAATGTTACTGTTGATTCGTTTATTGCTGGGCTGCTGATTACAGCTATAACGCAGCTTAAGGTGTTGAATGCTAAATTAGTTAACTTGAAGTTGAGCCATCAGGAAAAGATGTTACCCCTGGATCTCCAAGACAAAATTCAAACGTTCAGATTACGGAAGTGCCTGATGCGTTATGATCGTGTACTAGAGTAAGTTATAGTAGATTTTGTTCAGCATGCTATAAGAAGCTTATTAATTAGTTGAAATGTTAACTTATCTTTCTAAAATAAGTTTACATAGTAAAGTAAAATTGAAGTAGAGTCGTAGAGTGGTTCTAACTATTCTAAACGTGCACGCCCCTCAACCAAATTTCATACATTTGACACTGGATCGATTGACAAATTTGGTGGAGAGGCGTGCACATTTAAAATGGTTCTGCACATTTAATATCTATCTTTTATTTTAGGTTTTGTAATATTATTCAAGACATAATGGATGTTACCATGTTTATAGTATTTGGTATATCTTCATTAATTATTTGCGTAGTCATGTGTGGTCTTGTTTTGGTAAGTACTCGTCTAAGTTTGTAATCAAAATGATACAAAGTATCCGTTAGATACAAAATCTTTTTAAACACTACTTATATTGCTCCTTTACTTTGCAGCCATCTTCAACCCAAACTTTCGTCTTCATGGTCATGTACTTATTTGCTATGACACTACAAATATTCATACCAGGATATTTAGGAACTCAACTGAATTATGAAGTAAGTTTATTTTATATCCTACCACATGTGAATTCAAAATAAATTCGTCTCTAAAGTGACATACAGTTAAGATCTCTTTTGCATTGCAGAGCAGGGAGTTGGTTGTTGCAGCTTATTGCTTCGAATGGGTGCCGAGATCAGAATCTTTCAAAAGGAGTATTAGGGTTTTTGTAGGTCGAGCCAATAAGCCCATCCAAATGACCGGTCTAAAGATGATGCCTTTGTCCCTTACTACTTTTACATCGGTGAGATTTAACCTTATGTTCATATGTAGTCATTTAATAGCTTGTCCTGCTGTTATTATAGATATATGTCGTTTTCAAACATACTGACATACACGCACACGACACAAATCTAGATAAAGAAGGGAGGCCCATCGTGAGGCTATTTACCTTACATATTATGAAGTCTTATACAGTAAGTAATACTGGATCACCCTATCTCGTTACTAAAGGTATAATTATGTAACATGGAAAAAAGATAGAGTCAAGTGAAGAAAAACTGTCGATAATACCAATTTCCAAAAAAGGCTGTAACAAGTAAAAATATTTAAAAATGAAAACAAGTTACGAAACTATGAACCGATTTCGTAAACAGCCAAAGAGAAAACGCCACAAGAAGAAGAAAAAATGAAATTCGTACTGCGAGTATTATAATTACAGACCATCTAGGCATCAGTACTTGGCTAACCGGTCAATTTTTTCTCATCTTCATGAAGACAGCTGTAGCTATTTTTTTCGAATACTTATTATATTATTTTACCTAAAAGTGTCGAAATCTACTGCCCAAATTACTTGTACGCTAATTATAATAGTTAACGTAGCTCGTTTAATACCTATTTACTATCTCTTGTTCTCTTTTAGACCGTGCTTAACACTCTCGATCACATTATTACTTTTCAACAGGTAAGATAGTAGTCTTATTACAGACAGTATGAACTATCAGAGATTAAAATTTACTGGGTATAAAACTTCTTCGTATATTAATTAAATATTTTATTTCAGATCGTGAAGACAGCGTACTCCTTCTTCACTTTAATTAGAAGTTTTCAAGGGACATCGTCTTAAATTTTCGGTACACTGCTTATACCAAAGTAGATGTAGTCTAATAAAAAGTTTTTTGTTTTTAATCGACTTAAAAAAAGGAGGAGGTTCTACGTTCGACTGCGTGTATTTTTTAAGTATGTTCACCGAATTTTCCCCCATTTGTGGACCGATTCTCAAAATTATTTTTTTGTTTGGTAGATTTAGAGGTGGAGATATTGATTTCGATAAAATTAACCAAACCAAAATATAAGCGGTGAAGGCGGTTTTTTTAAGCTTTGCTTACGTTTAAATTACTTATGTTTATTTTTTAGGACTGGAGATATAAATTTGTATTCTTAATAAATAAATTATCTATTGATATCAAAGTAGGGAATACAATTTAAATTCTGAAGCCTCTGGTTCCCGGTGTTTTTTACCTGTGTTTTGAGAACCAGCGTCTTCTCCCATTCATGAAACTATTAAGCTATGCCAAGGGTTAGTTTACAGCTATGTACTCGTAGATACATATAACATATTACAACTGTCGAGTGTGAATATTATATATGTGTAACAAAAAAAAAAAAACAAAGAGTGTGTGTGTATGTACTCGTAATACTTGACTCATACTTATATTAAAAGTTTGATTTAATTTAATTTATTATTTCTTGCAGTATTATATATTTTTTTATGTGTGTAGTTTAATTTATTATCTAGGACACATGTTGATTTGTATGATTCCTTTTTTATTGATTGATACTTTAATAGTGTATTGTTTATTATAATAGGTACCGAAGCCAATAAAATGAATAAATGTAAATTTAACAAAAAAAAAATTTATTGACAATCCTATTTATTTTGGTATACCATTGGATTTACGATCTAGCCTTAAGACGAATAAGTAATTTAATTTTAACCTAAGCTGCGAAGTAGAGTAGTTAACTAAGAATGTGTCCAATAACATTTTTTTTTCTGTGTATATTAAAGGGAAGACACTTTGTTCTTGTGTTCTTTGTTAATAGCACTCACTATAATATACTGTCACAACACTACACTAACTCAAAAGGCTTAAAGGTTGCGTAGAAAAAAATCTCTGTACCGGACAACATATTGATTGATATTAGAATAAAACTTAATAATGTGACTGCAAGCTGAACCATGCCAGAAACACTAACACAACATCAAGAAACTATAGGGAGTTTGAGTTTTCTCACCCTCCCAGACTCAACGCGCAATTTCCGTGTTTCAGTAACGTAAAAGGTAGTAAATTTGACTTTTGTACATTATTCCCTTATTAAGAAAACAATAAAATATTCAATAAGCTTTCTAGTTTTGAATCCTTCTAAAATTAGATGTTTTAACACAAGATCATTTAGACTATAATTGGTTATAACTTATTAGATTTTTGAAAGTTTGTTAATACAGGGCTTAACTCAAGACATAGAATTTAAATTAGACTGAGAATAATATTTGGGTTAAATTAGCCGGGTAACGTGAGTTAAATATTGTTAAACTTTATGCTTTTAAACTCTAAGCACTGCAACAAGTAGGTAACAGGTGCATGAGATATTCAAATCACTTAAACATTATTTGTGTACATACTTGAGCTACTGCCACGAATTAAATCCGGTACCTGCAGGGTAGTGCTAAGTATCCATGCTGAAACTACCTACGATTCGAAAACCCTAACAACCTATTCTAGAAGGTAATCATACGTGAACCTAATGAATGTTTAATACCGCCGTGAACGCTAATCGTTACCCTTAATTACGTTAAGCTATAATATCCGGCAAGTACCTACCCACCAAACGATTAGGAATAAGATCTCACGTCTGCTGCTAATAGGTGGCGCCACCTGTCGCTCATTTGTTCGAGAACTTTCGATTGGAACCACTAATGACTCGTATATGAGCCAACCACGTATATTGCCTTAATTAGTGTGATTTAATGAGGATTGATATTTTTATGAAGGGCTTAAATCACGGATATGTTAGGCGTGGTCGACTGCATAACTTGTTCCACGTTGATTGTAGTCGTACTGTGGCAAGATCGATGTCACCACTTATTCGCGCCCGACACCATCTCACTGCACTCCTCGCCGCAAACCCTGATTGTGATATCATGTTTGACAATTGGAGAATTCTTTTAATAGCTTTTTTGACATATTGTGAAAATTTAATAGATCAATGGGATAGGTGCAAAAAGCATGAAAGTTCTATTGACATTAATTTTGATTATATTATATTGTGACATTTGTTATTTAATTTAGGTTATGATTTTGACCGTGTATAATTTATTATGATTAAATTATTATTATTTCTGAGTTTCTTTAATCTAATTATGATCTATGTGAAATAATTGTAAGTGTAGTAATTCGTCTCTTTTGTCTCAATAAACAAATTTAATTTAATTGTTTTAATCGTTTACTTCACAGTCTGACCATGCACATAGAAAGGTGGGGTTTTACTAATTTAATGCGGCTTATTTACCATTTTGAAGTAAACAAGAGGATCCGTATATTAATTAAATTTTGTCAATCTCACATGCAGCGTTACTACGTAATTAACTAGGTAATATGCTTACTCAAGCTGTTAGCAGCATTATGCTGTTCTCAAACAATGTAATTATATAATCTAAGTTTCACTAACAAACGCTTAATTAATTCGGTCCGTCCCGCTAAATAAACGTCTAGGGTCTTATCCCATCTGCACGTACATCTAACGGTACTACAAAACACGTTTCTGTAAACTCCGAAGCAACTAAACTATTTCAATTAACGGGAAGTTCGCTAACTTCGCTCACATTTTTCTCCAAACTATCTTAAGTAATAAAAATTTAAACAACCAATATGGACGAACTGAAATCACTTGGAACTTTGGGACAGTTTTCTACTGAGTTATCGAGTCAGTTCAGAGTTTACACCTCGGGTAAATTCAATAGTTTTGTTATTTTTTTTATTTAGTTTAATTTTTTGTCCGATTGCCTTATAATTCATATCATAGGATTTCCCCGGTTATTATTTGTTGTTCTAAATTTAATGTTATCTTTGAAAACATCGTGTAATTGGCATTGTTTAACTATGACTGGATTATTAGTCATTTAAGTCCTTGAATTTGACTGTGACTGGTCACTAGGACTAAATCTAAAAAAAAATAACAACATTTTGGCCGAAAAATCGCAACCCTACTGTTATTGGTTGGTTTGACAGCTGCTTCTTACCTGCATGTCTTTTTTTTTTCATGTTTTCTTTGTCTCTTTACTTAGAAACGCCTAAAAAAAGCGAAACGTAATAACCACATATTGATCAATCAGAAGATAGTTCTTGAAATATCGTCAATAATGCGTGTTTAGTACATCTAATCAGATCAAAGTTCCGAAGATAAAGCGGTGAAGTCGGTATTTTTTAAGCTATGCTTATGCTTAATTATTGTTCTCCCCTTTATCTTTCGTCAAAAATGTAGGCCATCGAAATAATGTAGGTACTTACGGTTTCTACCTTAAGTATGTGTTTTCCAGTTTACCCTTACCGTTATTAGTGGTAATGAGCATGGTCATTTCTTTACACTTATGTGCCCAGGAAATGAGTAAAGGCATCCACAGTCTTTTACACCTGCTGCGTTTCTTTGAAACCTTTAGTACGGCTATGAGCTTGTTTTGTGAGGTAAATTAAATTAATGGAGTCCTATGTTTGAGAAAAATAAAATTAGGTTGAATGTTAGGCTGGTAAACTTTGGAGAAAACTATTGAAAATGTTAGCTCAAATGTTGGTGAATTTTGGTGGCTCTCAAATATTGGTGGCGCGAGTAAAATCGCTGGCGTGTAAATAGCCCACCATTTACGTATTAATATTTTTAATGATAGCGGTAAATTATTTTGGATTAAAACATTGGCAAAAATCAGTAGGGATACACGAATCAATTTACAGTGTTTATTTAAGCCCACGTACCTAGACTGCGTCGAAACCGCCTCCGGAGCTCCCCAAGAAAGGAACTACAGCAAACTGTATGTATGCCTAAGCGCACACACACAACTCCACGTCGCGCCGGCCGGCGAGTTTGAATCCGAAAACATCCGAAAATATACGAGGCACTGATCACTAATCCATATCACAGATGAAGCGGTCGATCACAATAGACACGATGAAGTTTTTATTTTAAGTCCTGGTTAATTAGATGATAATTATTTAATTAGTTTTCTACGTCACAAAATTCAATAGCGGAGCGTTTTTGTCAACCACACAGAGAAGACACACACGAAGAAGTCGCGAGCGCAAAAATGTCACTCGATACAACTGCAAAAATAGCGCCATCTCTAGGATTTCCTTTGAACGATCTCTAACAGTGGTCAGCAGAGAGCCTAATACACTGCAAATGTACACAAATATCCAAAGATTCTTGCCAATATGAATATTAGGTATATAAAGTGAAGTATTTATTCACAGATGTATAATTTACATTTATTTTTTATATTATAAAAGGCAAAGACGCTTCACCAATATGATACCTACATAATATATTAATGTGTGTGTTAGATAGACATATTTTTTGTCTTTAAAACGCACATTAATATATATATGTATTATGAATGAGAGGGAAAGTATTTAGTCTAAAAATGAAGGAGCTGATTGTGTTCGTTTGCTTCATGTTTTGTTGTGACTTTTCAGTAACAGCAGCAAGATGTTATAGTTATGAATAATATGAGTATAAGTTATGAATTTTATAATTTATGATTCAAGACTAACGAATATTTTATTAATTAATAAGTTCTTTATTGCATAATAATCTAAGCATAGTTTAGTAAGTAGGTAATTGGTTTGGCAACATCTTTGAAATACAGTACGACTTCCATTTTTTATTGATACCTAGGACGACTACTCATACACGTTTCTAGATACAATACTAAAATATGAAAATGTTTTTACGTCAGTCCGATCTACAAATGCTTCGATCCCTAATTTTACGCACTTACTTAAATATCGCAAACCTACCATGAATAAAGTAACGAGTCAATTTACTTTATTTGACACAAGCTCGTGTACTTTGGTACCTATACATATTTCTTTAACACAGAGGACCTATAAATTTGATTATGCGTTGTACAGCCAGATGAATGTAACAAACTATACCAATTAGATACCTATGTAACAGTCCCAACTTTCCCTAATTGCCACTGCGTCGAACACTAATAAGTGAAACATTTTGTGTCCCTTTTAACCTTATATGGGCGTTACCCTTCGTCCTTCGTGTCAAATGCATGTAGGTATGGCCGGGAGTTAATTGGTCATATTCTCCTCACATTCCACAGCTTAGATGCAAGGAGTTATAATATAACGAAACATTTTATACTAAAGGATCGATGGGCCGTGCTTTCGCAGTCCCTATGCGTACTGAACATCTGGATCAAACTAGCTTTTGCCCTTTTGCTCCACGCGAGATTTCAGTCCTCGCTGAGCTGCGTTATTGTTTGACAGATATACCGCCCCAGTCAAACTCCCTGCCAAGCTATGAGGGTACAGATGAACATACTTACATATATATATATATATATATATATATATATAGATATAAAATACATACAAAAGGCTTATGTTGTTGACCTGCACAAACATAACCTTCCCTTTTGCTTCGCCGTAGTCAGATAAAAAGACGCCAAACTTTGTATTAAAAGCATAATGCTCGCGGATTAATCACCGTCTACGAACTGTTTAAAAATTCAAATTATCTGCTGTACGCGGGCACTTTCCCAATTCCGCTCGAAAACAGTAATAAATATTTAAAATGGCGTCTGTGTAGAGTACTTTTCGGGGGTATGCGTTTGAGAAACAATAGGTAAAGAGGTTTGGAAGCGAGGGATGATCCACGCTCGGTAACGAACCCCTGCAGGCATGGTTTATCCGCCTGAATAAAAATAACACGCTGTTCACAATCAGAGGCGCACCTGTAAATACGAATGTGTCTGTGTTTACTTTCGGAGTCACATTTACGGAAAATATTGGGGAAGCTCAATAGTGGAGTTCGGTGGCAAAATCAAATTTGTGTTTATTTTGGTAACCTAATCTACACCTTTATTAGGTAGGTACCTCCTTAGTTTAATTATCTTCATGGTATTATGTTTTGAAACAGATAATACATATTTTGAATAAAATAAGTATATGTATTATGAATGAATGAATGTAATTTGTTGACTTCAATACATTAATAATACAAAAATTCTAAATTCCATTGGGCCCCTAACTAGGCATTGCCTGTATCTTGGGTGCCTTATATTATACGTTATCAAAGATATATTTACGCCAATCTGTTTGTGAGTCAAAATGTTTTTATATAATTATTACGGATCAAATAATGGATTACGTAGGTGCTAGCTTTAAGTTGTCATTCAAAGTGTTAAAAAAATGTATCTATTTGTGGTTAAATTATTCAAATGATGACTAAAACATTTTGTTAAAAAAATTATGATGCTAGTGCGCTGTGAATTCCGAGATAAAAAATGTCCTATGTGTTAATCCAGGGTTTCTGCTACCTCCACATCTAATTTCATCTCACTTGGTCCAGCCGTTTGACCCTGACGAAGTAACAAACACACCCACAAACTTTCGTCTATATAATATTCGTGTGATTATAACAGAAAACTTAGTATATTTGCGCGTAAAGTGGAACACCGTGTGTGTAAATTCCTAAGTACCGTGTGTGTAAATGGAGGTGTTTAGTATGTGTTTGTGTATCTGTGGGTGTGTCTGTATGTGTGTGCCTGTGTATGCGTGTGGGTGAAAATGTTATTGAGAAACAATAGAATATATTTAAATTGATTGAAATTTTGAATTAATTAAAATATTTATTTAATAGGTTGATTGCAATTAAACTGATAATTAGGTAAGTAAATAAATTAGTATTTTATGTTTATTAAACACATACTGCAACATTGAAATCGGTTCACTTATGCTTTAAGTAGATGTATGGTAACATAACAAAAAAAAAACTAGTTATATAAGACATTGTTTTCCAAATATCCTTTTTGAACTAACTTTAGAAGTCAAAGGTTACCTGTTGAGCTGAACTTTGGCATGTAAGAGAAAACAGTTTATCAAGGCTCTGCCAGGACAAAAGTTCGGCAGCTGGGTAATATTTCACGAAACTGTCTAAGTATTGAACATTTGAAAAGTAACTCGATGGCTTAATTTTATCTATTGGCACAAGGAGTCACTATATTTTATATTAGTATCTATACTTAGAGGTCACTGATATATTCTTGACACATTTAATAATGCCGTTTAGAAGAACATATATTGGCTCAAATACTTAGGAATTAAAAAAAAAACAACGGGTGGCACTGCCGGCAGAAGTGAAAACTTCACCATTTTCGCCGCGCGGTAGAAAGAGAGTGGGATATTCCTTACTCTCCTTTGTCTTACAAATTTTCCGTGTTACGAATTTTCGATCAGGTCACGTGTCCTGACGCGAGTTTTAAATTGTTTACCCATCCCAAAAAAGTGCACAACGCCGCTAAAGAAGTTTTCACTTCAAAAATACAATGGGGTTACAACCTAGTCGCCCAAGGTGATCTCACCTAAGGACAAACCATACTCTCTTATATCAGTAATACTTTGACATTTTACAGTACTAATATGTTATTGTAATATTGAAGTTTTATTACATTGTAAACTGCCACTCACAAAATGCTCCGACCAGGTTTCGGATATAAAATATACGATGACCTTTTTCTGAGATATACGTTTACGGCTAGTAGCACGCGCGTCTAGCTTCAAAACGATAAGGCATCGTATCATGTCCGAAATCTGATCGGAGCATTTTCTTCTGATAATATAATACGTGAGCGAATGCTGGTTTATATTATAACAGTGAATACCTAACTCTCACTCTTACTTTTAATGCTAGAGTCGCATGACTTCAAGATGTGGTGGTAGAAACATGCAAGGCATGCGGCCGGACAAAAACGTATGTTAAATCTTGTTTATAATATTATTATGGGTGTACAAATAGTATTTTATTTATTCATTATTCCATTGTAATTAATAATATTATTATGTTTTGTTTATATTAATTATATATAATGGTAGAGAGTGGGATGGGTTGTTTAACTTGATTAACTAACTAACTGTATTGTTTATGCAGTTTACCAAATGTTTAACTAGATTTTGTTTGAAATGTATTTTTTAAGTGTACAATAAATGTATAATAACAATGTCAGATAAGATTACAAAAGGAGAATAAAAGAAATAGTACTCAAAAATTTTGTGAACCGCTTGCCGAAGGAAAAGTGCCTGGCATACTGGCTTCGTTTCCACGTTGAATAGCGACGCAAATTTTTTGTACTAAATAAGAGCCAGCATTGTGGTAACTTGTCGCTTCGACCAAACGTCATTAGTTTTCAGCCGATTCATAAACAATATAAAAAGCGTCTTACATATTGTTAAGCTTGAATAACTAAAAGAAAAAAAACATAGGTTTCTTTTTTGCATGTCTCTTTTTAGCCATGTTCGGCTATTTTTAGTATTACATAAACTTAAATTTTGGGTTGTAATAAAGTTGCAAAATGTCTTTACAATAAACACTATTATTATAAGCCCGAAAGTGTGTGCGTAAATTGTGTAGGTATGTTTGTTTTCTCTTCACGCTGCTGTAAAAGCTGAACGGTTTTGGATTACATTTAGAATTTACTAAGCCTAGGAACACAGGCTACTTTTTAAGTTGCGAAGAAAGCCGAGGGGCATGGCTACTAGTACCTTAATATTACACGAAGTACTTGTCTGCTAAGCGATTCAGGTTACCCTCGTAGGGTAGGATCGATCGCCTCAGGCATACCTCAAACTCCTATGTAAATGTTTATTTATAAAATTGAAACACGGATTCTAAGCAAATAGGTCTAGATTTATTATTCCGTTTTTAATTGAGACTTTAGGGACCTTGATATACAAAGCGCCCGAGGCGCGTGACCGAGCGGAGGGCGCGCGCTACTCCCCCCTCCCCCCCGCGCTGCCGTTTTGTATACTGCCGTCATAAGGAAAAAAGACGTATCTGACAAAATTCAATTATATTCATCATTTGAATCAGGAAAAATAGACGCATCTACTATTATTTTTGCATATATTAAAATATTCAAACGCAACCTGCTAAATCTTACTTATAATTTAGTCATATCTGCTACAAGTCACAACATATCGTTTGCATTTTGGAGAGTGTGCGCAGGAATTACATGAGTTAATTCCACCATGCCCATTTTACCATCTAAGAACCAGACAAACTGTCAAACGTCATCTATTTATGGTTGACAGTAAAGGAGTGGAATTCATTGCCTGCGTCATTGTTCCCCGAGGGGTATTCTGGGTGTCTTCAAGTCAAGATTGAATAGTTATCTTCTAGGCAAGCATGCTACATCATCACTTTCCATCGCGTGAGATAGTGGTCAAATGGCAAGCATTTGATTTTATCGAGAGAAAAATTATTGTTAAGTAATCGTAGAGTTCTCCTCTATCCTATTTCTGTGTCTGTTTGTCTGTTTGGTATAATTTCACGACTAAACCGACATCTTGTTAGAGTTTGATAAACAAATTCTGTAGAGGAGTCCATAATAAACGACGACCTGCCTAGACATACCTATGTCTAGGCAGGTCGTTTCAGGGTGCGCGCCCTCCGGCTTTTTGTATGTCAAGTTTCTTACTGTTGATATTTTCAACACAGTTACAAAATACGACCTTACATTAGATGAAACCCGTTGAGATAAAATGACTTTTGGCAAAAAGCAAGGTCTCGCAGCATACAAAAGAAAATTACTTAAAATGAGTATTATATAACTAAATAAACATAAAGAATAAAATAAAAAAGATTAAACATGCAGTATGTACTTAGGAGTGCGAATCAGACTTGCAATGAATAGCCATGGTGCTAGTCAGAACCGTCGTGCATCGTGCATGCTAGATCGTATGGGCACTTTGCTGTACAGCAAATTCCTAGACAGAGTACTACTGTGTCTACGACCCAGTTGGCGGAGTGGACATGTTTCCGCCCTCTGCGCCGTGGGACCTGGGTTCGATTCCCGGCAGAAGCACAAACTCCTTCCCAAGGGATATTTGCGCTTCTGGTTCTGGGTGTATTTGTGTGTGATATGTAAATGGTTCCGGCACCCACGATACAAGTCTTTGAACTTAATGTGGGGCTGTGAGTGTGAATGTGTTTGTTTGTTTTTTTGTTGTCTACGAGAGGCTTACTGTGTCTACGAACAATTTCTAAAATCTACTAATTTGGAGTAAGTAACTAGTTATCTACATTTTACTTACTAAAAATATAAAATTTGTATGTTCATACGTCCTTGAATTTTAATAGTTTGAGAGGTAAGTCGTTTGAGAGGTCATTGACAAAGTCGCAAAAGCTTGCACTGCTTTACAATTAAGTAAATTAAAATGTTCAGACAGATCTTAATACCGTTTTTTTTAGTTTAACTAGAGAAGCCAGCCTCTGTTAATTAGACCGGATTTCTACTCCGTTTTGCGGTTGGACGAACGTCACCTTCACTAATTGCATCTCATTTAAAAACGCACGGTTCCTGCAATTAACCTAAATCCACTTTCAAACGTCCATCTATACTTAAACAGCTCTGAACTATGAATAGATATTTTTGAAGACCTTATTTATTTTTTTGTGACAGGCTAGTGTTTGACCACTATCTCACCTGATGGTAAGTGACGATGTGATCGAAGCTGGTAAACACACTAGACCTGGAATACGCAGGCTCTCAAGGATAACTGCCGGAACACCGTATTTGGCTTGGCGTCAGACTTTGAACTTGATGGTGGTAAGCTACTTTGGTAGCAAGCCAGGCGAGCAACTCACGAAATGCTCTACCACCTCTCAAATGTCACCTGATTAGCACCACCCGGGGACCACGTGTAGGGAGTCAGACTTAAGGGGTATCCTCCTAGGGACGTGGGTGACTCAGCCCCTGTTTTTGGGTCTAACGATATAACATGGCTCTATAGGTGAAAAGGCAGGTGATGTGGTTTTTAACGCATATATTAATTAACTTGTTATTTAACACATATATAATAAGCATAGCACGTTTATTTAAGAAACCTACGTTTGAAATATCTAGGTTCGTTTCCTGGTGGGAACACAGTTTTCTCCCCAAGAACAAAATATTTTTTACGTTTGTCAGTCTATGTTATCACTAAAGCATGCTTTTGCTTAGACAATCTCCAGTCATTACTCGGCGAAGTCGGAATTTGTGAAGATTTGTTTTTGCTACATTTTATTAGTCTAGCGGATCCCCGCGGCTTCACCCGCTATTATCAAGTCAAGAAGTAGCCTATGTGTTTATCCTTGGTATAAGCTATGTACGTTCCAAATTTCATCCAAATCCGTTCAGCCATTAAAGCGTGAAGAGGGAAGAAATATACTTACACACTTACATACAAACTTTCAGATTTATAATATTAGTAGGAAGTAGGATTCTTCTATAAGTGTAGGTATTTTTATATTTTGAGAGCTATGAGTCCAATCAACAGTAAGGAGTTATTCAAATTCGAACTATATTTATATGCAACTAAAAAAATATTGAAATTCCTCAAAAAATCGTGAAAAACATATAATAAATGGGTTGCACTCCGGGAGTGCCGGCAGAAGTGAAAACTTGAACATTAACGTTGTATAAAGCAGGAGCAGGCATACATTTTCGCCGCGCTGTAGAAAGAGAGAGGAATATAACTTCTCCTTCGCCTTACGAATTTTCGATCAGGTCACGTGTCCTGACGCGAGTTTAAAAATTTTTTCCCATCCCAAAAAAGTGCACAAAGCCGCTAAAGAAGTTTTCACTTCAAAAAATGTGGTAGTATTGCCTTATCTGCGATTAAATACATTTGAAAGTATACAAAGAATAGATACAAGTTAACAATTTCCAGAATTATATTATTATAGACTAGAAGCTATGAAGGAAAGGGCTCTTTTGCATTTGAAATGAGCTAGTTTACATAATGACAGGGTAGAATATCTTTTGTGACTTTTAAGTATTTTACTGTAGCCATCGTCATTATTTGCAGAGTCTTGCAGGAGAATATTTTTGCCAAAATGAGTCCAAAACAAATTTACTGCTTTAAAATAAATAAAGCCTTTTGGAAATTTCTAGGAATTTTGCTATTGGATAATTTTTAAAATTATTTCAAATACTATTCAACTATGTTCATTGGATTCTTTGACGTAACCTACATCATTAAGTTTTAATTCAGAGTATAAGCCACCTGCATTCCAATTTCATTGAAATCGGCTTAGTAGATACGGAGATACGTGGTAACAAACATTCACACACACACACAAACTTTCGGATTTATAATATTAGTAGGATACTTTTTTCTCAGTTATTCTTAAGAATTTGTTCTAATAAATTTTGACAAAGTAGGTGTGGAAAATAAATCAAAAGATTATATTTGTTACTTCGTCTTATTGATTACATATGTCCATCAAAGAAATAATTAACTTCCACAGATCTTCACACAATCTTGCAAATTAAGGCTAGTATAAACGATGATATAACTTTTTGTATATGACAGGCTTCTAAAGAGACATTTCAATTATTTTTAGTTACATTGTGTTGCTCTAAAAAACCTGAATCAATACCTATAACCTAATTTAAAGTTAACTTATATACCTATTTCATTTAATTTTTCCTGTTATTTTATCTAACAAAGTTACAATGTTTTTATACTTTGGAGATGTTTGACACCCCAAAAGACCCTGCGATATAATTTTTCATTTCCAAGCATATAGGATGCCATTCATTTATATCTAATATATAAAATTCTCGTGTCGCGGTGTTTGTTACTAAACTCCTCCGAAACGGCTCGACCTATTTTTATGAAATTTTGTGTGCATATCGGGTAGGTCTGAGAATCGGTCAACATCTATTTTTCATAACCCTAAATGTTAAGAATGGTCCAAACCAAATTTTTTTAAAATTTTTCGGTTTCTTTTTATTTTATTTTTTTATGGTTTAGCATGAAATAATATATATGGCAATACAGAGTTTGCTGGGTCAGCTAGTTAAATATTATATGTCATGTCTCGTATTCTGTCACGCAGGCATATTGAGTGTGATCAAGAATTTTGTAGCTTTACATACAAACCGTTGTTGGTTTATTTCCTATCTCGATGAGTGTGATTAATTAATGCATTTTTTTGCATAATCAAGTTTCGTGTACGCGAGTAACGCCGGTCTGGTCACCATGCACATGAAAATAAAACTTGAAAGTCGTCATGGAACTATATTAGTATTAATAATTTCAAATTATAAAAACGCCTTCAAAATACACAATGAATAGAGACAGGTAGATAATTAGTAGAATAAAAGACTTGGACCAACCATGAAACAGAATTTTTTAATGAGGAAATTGCATTTTTAATGGATCAGTCTTAGTAACAATAGATGGCAATTAACTATTATGGTTTTTTCATTTAAATATCAGAGGTAGTTCTTACATGTCTTGTTTCGGAAAAACTAACGGAATTTGTGATATAATTTTGAGGAAAAGAAACAATATTTCACTATAATGGCCCTGAAACAAATCGACTGTTTTAAAATTAACTCGGTATATTGGAATTTTTTAGGGTTTTGGCCAACTTATAAATATGAACGTTATTATAAATACTACTCGGCGATGTTTATAGGATTCTTCGACATAACTTACATTATTCTAATGTTCACAAATATGTTTTTCTTGCCAAGACAGTTGGACATTTTGATTGAAGAATTGATATTCATCTTTACAGAAGTTTCTATTTTATCGAAAGTGTTGACTTTTGTGTTCATGCGTGAAAAGATCGAACTTATTTTCGAAATATTGGATAATGATACGTTTCAGCCGGATGAAGATCATACTTTAAAGATTGTACAGAAAGCGAAATGGGTTACAGTAATGTATTGGAAAATAATTGCTGTAATATCGTACTCAGCTAATTTGATACATGTTCTAACTCCTCTTTTCTCTCATTTGATTCTGTCTGTTCAGTTGGAATTACCTGTTTGCAGTTATTCGTTTTTGCCAGAAAGTATCAAAGAAAGGTTTATTTACCTCTTATATTTGTATCAGGCTTTTGGAATGCATTTTCACATGCTGAACTGCATCAATATTGATGGTTTATTTGTGGGACTTATCATTTTAGTAACTGCTCAGTGTGAGGTTTTGAGTTATAAATTAAGAAATGTAACAGACTATGGCAAAAATTTAGAGGAGATAAAAAATAGGTTTGACAAGAAAACATTCTTGAAACTTAAGCTTGACAAATGCATCAAACATTTTGATGAGATAGCCAGGTAAATATCCAACTGTATGATATCTTACTATATCTTCTAGTATATAGGTACTAAAAAATGTAGCAAGATATCATCCTTTATACTTATCAAACCTTACTTTATATAATTTTATTCAGGTATATTATTATTTTATCTGTCTTGTTTAAGTTTAATTTACACTAATATTATTAATCCGAAAATAACTAAGGACGCCTGTCTTTTTTTTTCACCTTAGCAATATACATAATAATATTTTTAAAGAAAGAGGCTTCTGTGTCATTAGCTCTAAGCCTTCATCATTTGAACAACATAGTTGGGCCACGGGCAGCAAACCGATGTCTTTAATAAATTTACTTCTCACTAAAGTTATTATATACTTATTTATTTTTATGTATCTTATCATAGTATTGAGACAAACCCAGTGGTTTTTCGATACAATTTGATTGTAAAATATTATTAAATTGTGAGAAATAAATAAAAAAAATGTATCCGTAATTATAGGTTGGCATGATAATTTCTTCAAAAATATATAAACGAATGTATAAAGGACCTAGGACCCAAGGCAATCCAGTTGATTGCATTATTTACTTTTATACCTTACTGATTTGTACCATATTCATTATTATTGAGATCCCGAATTGTCGATGAAGTTCTAACTTACCGCGATCTTGCAAGACACAATTCCGTAATTATTTTTTTTTATGATTTACCCAAGTATCCTTAGTCCAAGTTATAAAGCTTAAAGTAAACAAACTTATTACAAACAATTTTAGTTTAGGTAAAGTACATATTGGCTGTAACAATGCGTCATAGAGATGAACCTCTGAAATCTGAAACTAGGTTTAGCCTGTATAATCAGATTCAGGGATTCTTCGAAACTAACAACTAACAAGACTCACAGCATTTATGGGATACAGCACTTAATTGATATCTTGTTGAGCTTTATATTATTACAATCTGAGATAGCTGTGCAAGCGGATATGTGTAGGAATTGTAGGTTCTTCAAGTGTATTTGTGAGTGTAGGTGTATGTGTGAATGTGTATGAGTGAAAGTATGTGAGTTTATGTGTATATATGAAAGTGACTTTGAAAATGGTAGAGAATTGAAATTATTAATTAATTTATTTATATTATGTATTATTTTATTAGTGTGGAAAAAAGTAATGGCTTAAAAATACGACTAATGTACCTACGTCTTTTGTAACTGTTTTAGGTTTTGCAGTCTAGTTGAAGACGTTTTTAGTGCGACCATGTTTGTACTTACCAGTATGTCTTCTTGTATTATATGCGTTTGCTTATTCAGATTTACGCTGGTAAGTTACTTTGTTTTCTATCTTATAAAGCATAAGACCAAAGATCAAGAGCTAAAACCCGACTACTAGTATGAAATGGCTTTTTATGGTTTAAAACTAAAACCATTTTCTACGTTATTCTTTTTTTTAACTGACTAGCGATCCGCCCAAGCTTCATGCGGGTGCAATGTACAGTTTCCATCCAACCAAATAAGTCGAGCCATTTTGGAGATTTTGCGAGACTAACAATTGATTTTTATATACGTATATAGATTAAACATACATTTGACTACAATCACACCTGAAGTGACAATTAAGGTGTCTAAGGTGTCTATATGTGGCAGCGAACAGACCTATAGTTTTGAGAGTGTTTTTGGAGCTCTATCATTTGATGCCCATGATGACGATATTTGACTATTTTATATGTATTTTTGTCTTGAAGCACCACAGTCGTATTCTTTTTAATGTGCTAGCGATTGATACCTGTTGGTGAGTGATGAGTTTTACGCCAAGCAGAATGTTACAGGATCATGCATGTTATGTTCTAGCCACTAGGTATAATTGATATTATGGACACCTCTACAGAATTTGTCTATCAAACTCTGTCGAGATGTCGGTTTAGCTGTGAAATTATACCAAACAGACAGAGAGACAGAAATAGGATAGAGAATAGAAATACAGACAAATTTTACGATTGGTTAATTTTTTTTAATGCTCGATAGGCATTTTTTTCTCACCTGATGGAAAATGATGATGCGGCCAAAGATGTAGCATGTTTGCCTAGAAAATACCTACTAACTCTTGACTTGAAGACTCCCAGATTATACCATTAGAGGAACAAAGGCGCAGGCAATTGAATTCCACTTCTTCGCAGTACGGATGACAAACGTAAAAGCGCAACGCTTCGAGCGAACTGGAGGTATGTCAACCGTAAATTAATGACGTTTGCCAGTTAGTCTTGTAATTATAAGTCTAATGTAATTTATCAAAATTAACATGTGTTATTTTTTTTTCAGCCGGCAACCTCTGCTTATTTTATTTTTTTATCTTTGTATATGACAGTAATGACAGTATTGATTATAGTGCCGTGCTGGGTTGGCACTCGTTTGAGTGAAGCGGTATGCTTATTTTTTTTATACCTACTTAAGTAGTTGTAACGTAGTAACTTGATGTAGAGAGATAATTTAAACGTTAATTTTACACTCATAGAACTGTAGGAGTAATATTTATTTTATTCTATTTAATTTATTTCTTTAAATGCATTACACTTACAGTAAGATATAAGCCTAAAACACCTGCACCCTGTTATGTAGGGTATTAGTAAGTAGTATTAGCAAGTATGTTACCAAATAATTGTATAAAGGAGGTGAGATCTTTTAGAGTTTTGGTATCTCCTAATTCTAAAGTAGGTATATACTTACAAGTAATTTCTTTTAGGTTTTATTTATCTATGAGATTGCAACGTTATATCTTCAGATTATTAATTAACATTGTAGTAAACTCATAAGTTATTCACGCAGCCTTTATTGGAAAGTTTTATTATGAAGTTCGGTTCTTATTAGACTTGCTTGTGTGCTATTTTGGCAAATGCCGGTACGATCACGTTAAAGTAGGTCTAAATAGGGTTAATTCAGCTTTTTTATCCAAAAACCTAAATAATTCAGGTCGAATGTATCAATAGAAACTCTATCCCAAATCCAACAGCCTTCAAATCTGGTACTTCAAAAGGTTTTAAATTACTTAGCGACCTCGATCGTATACTAGGACTAGGGGACAGACAGCATTAGGTCACGATTTTTCAGGACGTCTGAAAGCATGAGATATGGTTTAACGACTGTTGTCTACGCCACGCAGATATATAAAAAGTTATAGCTAGCCAGGTATAGTCTTAATAGCATTACGTCTAGGTCTCAAGGGGTAAAATCAAAATTTTAATAAAACCCCCGACGACGCTCTATCTGAAAAACGCCCTTTCATTGGATATCCATATTGAAGGAGTTGTGAAAAAAAAACTCTAATTTGCCATTTTGTGATGGTGGCCAACTAGGATTTGCAATTTGTCATAGAGTATAGTATTCTACTAGTCAAGCCCTTTCATTTGATACCCATATTGCAGTAGCGACAAAATATGTAATCCGCCTTTTTTGGCGGCGGCCATCTTTGACCGTTTTTCATCAAACATAGCTAAGAATACTCCCAACTAAAAATTCACTTTTGAAACAAAAAAGAATGGGTTCATCCGTTCGGGAGCTACGATGTCAAAGACATACGCCGTCGTTCTTACGGTAGAGGTTAAAAATAAAATTTACCAAAATCCTTTTGTTTTTCAGAGTTCATCTCTATCAATAGCAATATACAACTGCGATTGGACAACACGACCGCGCCAGTTCAAGAGTAGCATGCAACTTTTCGTCGAAAGAATGAACAGGCCTTTGTCTATAATAGCAATGAAGATGTTCCCTCTGTCACTTGTTACTTTTACTAAAGTACGTTAAATATTTTTTTATTAAGAAACTAGATGACCCGTTGAACTTCGTATCACGCCATCTATTGAAAGTAATCCTAACTAGCAATTACCATGCAAAATTACCGATTTAGATTTTTTCCTTAATTTTTTTTCCTAAACCAACCCTAACAACCTAGTTGGCGGGGTGGGCAATGCCCTTTGCGCCTTGGGTCCTGGGTTCGATTCCCGCCAGGACCACAATTTTACTTCCTAAGGGAGATTTGTACTTCGGTTTCTAGGTGTGATTGTGCAAATATTTTAGCATAGTGTGTGGCTGTGAGTGTGAATGCGTTAGTTGTTGAATTTAAGCGAACTAAATAAAATAAACAAATCAAATCGGTCAAACCATTTCGAGTTTTCGAGATATATATAGACTAGCTGACCTGCCCGGCGTCGCCCGGGTGAAAAAAACTATATAGCCTATGACACTCAAATAACGTGGTTTTCTATTGAGAAAAAGATTTTTTTTGGTAAATATTCCTGTTTCTTTACAGAATTCCCTGAGGGATTCGCGTGGACCCATATTATAGATTGCACAATAGTTCATGTTGTTCTAAATATTTTCTTTATTTTCAGATAATGAACACGGCCTACTCATTCTTCACTCTACTTCGACACATGCAAACTCGAGAAGCTTAAATTCATCAGCAACGTGCTATTTAATTTTCCTCTCTTCAAATTTAACATATTTATTAACAAATAATTATGCTTGCTCTGTCTATTTGTTTCTAATTTAGTTTTTGAAATAAAACACAAGAATCATAAATTACCTTATGATGTATAAATCTTTGATGATAATTAACTGTATCCTGCGAAATAAGGCGAATACAGTTCGTTAGCTAATTTACTTATAAGCGTCGGCAAATTTAGAACACGGTTATGAAGAGAAGGAGCGATTAATTACGAGGACACATTTAATAAGTTGAAACAAATTCTGCTTTTGGTACTCTTGTACCTTGATGATTTTGTATTTTGATGTACGAGTTAGTTTTATAAACATAACATAAATGCTTTCACACTCACATCCCTACACTAAATTCGATGACTTGAGTCGTGGATGCTGTAAACATTATGCTATAAACATCACACACACAGTCACGACCAAAAACTAAAATTTTCCTTGGGGAGTAGACTTGTGTTTCTAACTGGAATCGAACCCGATAGAAGGCGAACGCTCACCCAAGTAAGCCAACGCAGTTAACGGGCAGTTAAAAGGTAGGCAGTATTAATAGGGAGATGCAAAATAAATACTATTTCTAATTTAACCTGCGTATGTATATCTACATGTACCTATGTAATTATAATGTACTTTTGCACTCAGATGATACAATGTAGTATAAAATATAATTAAATAGCCGTGCCCCGCGGCTTCGCCCGCTATTATCAAGTCAAAAAGTAGCTTATGCGTTAATCTTAGGTATAGCTATGTATATTCCAAATTTCAATTAAATCCGTTCAGCCGTTAAAGCGTGAAGAGGAAACAAAATACTTACACACTAACACACAAACTTTCGGATTTATAATATTAGTAGGATTACAATGAAATTTGAAAACTAATAATATTTATGTTTTGTGCATTTCTAATGCAATCTAAAGATATATTTTTTTAAACTAAATATCGACTTTAATTTTAGGAAGCAAAAGCGTCGTCTGTTTTCACAAAAAAAAACAGCCAACAAATTTTAATGATGATGTAATTGGTGTAAGTTTATACATTCAAAGAATAATTACACAATTTTTATTTTATTTAATATTAATAGTAATAGACTAGTATATAAAACCTCCTCTTTCATGAAGTCGGTTAAAATGAGCACACTAGTTTTCTTATCGTATTCTACTATTTCACGTATTTCCTATTCTACGAAAAGATAGGATTATTTTGACATATAGGTCACAAAACCGTGCCAAAAATAATCTACAAATAAAGAACGCATGAATAAACAGTCGTTTCTAGGACGCACAATTTTTTCTCCCGCCTGGAGCAAATGTCACATACAGAGGTCGAGGACAATGGCTCCCGTTCACCAGTTCATCTGTTAGCCCGTGGCCGTAATAAGGCATGTTTTTGCCCAAACACACAGCGAAAAAGGAAACAATGATTTTGCCTGTGACTAGATAAATAAGATGTCCGGACGTGACGAGGGTACCATTACAGTTTTTATGGAATCTTTCAGCGGGCGCAGCAGCCCACAATCCACCTGGCTCTCTTTGTTTAGGTCTCTGAATACATTGTTAATGCTAGCGCTCGGCCAAAGTAATGGCGGATACGAAAGTCGCACTGATTTGCGATCTTTTTTTCTACTGAAAGATTAATGGTATCGCCAATAAAAGAAACAGCGGATAGGAACTATGAATGTAAGTAATTATTATGGATGCCATTCGATTTATTCATTTGTTTCCTATGGTAAAAGGACTGAAATTGCTCCGCATGCGTCCTTCCGTCGGTTGCAAACGATGATTTAGTAGCAAGGCCTGAATTTATAGAGCACCCTCCCAGAGACTTCAATGAATAATATATTGAAGATCTTTTTCGATATTATTGATACTTCGGGTTTCTCCCGGTGATGTATGTTCGGGTGAGAATTGAAACCCTTTTATTAAAACATATATTACAGGACACGTCCCGCTGGTGACACTGAATAATATGCTCCTTGTTGCGACTATTCTTCGCGGGATTCTCTCTTATTTCGGCTTTTATTACTCTAGGATTATTTATAGTAATGTCTGTGTATTTGCAGACAGTAGTCTAGTCATAAATCTTTGACTTTATTATGTTTCTTATTACCATATATATAAAACACATTTCTAACCGAGACACATTACATGTTTGATTAATTTGCCGGCTCCCTATTTATAGTCGTATTAATCCTACTAATGATACTTATATGTATAAAAATATAAAAAATTGTGTGTAGTAGTATTTTTAGTAAGTATTTTTGTTTAATCGTCACGCTGTAACGGCTAAACGTACGCTGAACTGAATACCTAGGATTAACACATGAGCTACTTTTTAACTTGATAAACACAGGCAAAGCCGCTAGACACGGCTAGTATTTTATACAATAAATACTTCATCATCATCATCATCATCAGCCTATTTTTGTCCACTGCTGGACATAGGCCTCTCCTAATGAACGCCACTGATCCCGATCTTCGGCTCTTCTCATCCAGTTTCTGCCGGCCTCCTTTCGCAGGTCGTCGCTCCACCTGGCCGACGGGCGTTCTGTGCTACGTTTGCCGACTCGGCAATAAATGCTTAAACACGAGCAAATAAACCTATAATTACATTGTAAACTATAATTGAATTGCCCGTTGCCTTAGTTGGTTGAGCGTTCGCCTTCTAAGCTGGGCTATATCGGGTTCGATTCCCGGCGGGAACACAAGTTCCAACCCCCACCCCCCCCCCTAAGGAAATTTTGTATCTATGTTTCTGGTTGTGATTACGTGTGTGATGTAATTTTTTCGGCATCCACAACACAAGTCATCGAACTTAGTGTGGGGCTGTGACTGTGTAAGCGTTAAGTTTTATTTGAGTTACAGACATTCAAAGGTGGCTCTCAATTATCTAGAGTTCTGAATAAACTTGTGCTAGCCTAACGTATTCATTCTTGAAATTCGAGGATGACTTCTACATATCTGTTTGAATTCGTCGAGTTCACTGTAAAGTCTTAGACTTTACTAGTTTCTCTTACGACTAGACGAAGGCGCGGGCGTTCAAGGCATTGCAAACAGATGGCGGTGGGGTTAAAACTCATTCCACGTGTATAATAAGTTAAATAACTCTGTGGGAATCTTCACTGTATGAAAACACGTCTTTGCTTTAAGCTCGGGTAAATTAAGCCGGCTAACTTGCGCATTACGCTCGTTTAGCAAATTAATCTGAGCGCTGTGGATAATTAAGAAAAAACATTGTTTGTGAACTCGTATTTGCATTGTGCTCGCTGCGGCGACTTGGCTCCAACTGAGTGTAGATTAGAACGGATTTGCGAAATTAGAACTGATGAAATTAAATGTGCTGGATTCTGGCATATTTTAAACACGTTTTCTAGAAAGCTCACAGAAATACAGCGGCAATGAAAGAATTCAAATAACGAAGAAGTATAGAAAAGAATAGAAAATTATTTATTGTTCACCAAATAAAGTTAAGTTACAGGGGTTATATATATTAAAAAACTAAAGTACACTGGGTGGATCGCTAAGAGAATTCGCTTCTAGTCAACTTTTGGATGGAGAGAGCAAACATTTTACGAGTTCGGTAGTGTAAAATACAATTATACACATAATATATATATTTTGTAGATTTTATGTCAAAAAAAAAATGCCATGGGTAATATTAAATTGTGTTTCAATAACTATAGGAGCTAAATTATATTGAAGTGTCGTGATTTAAATTCTACGTTTCATACCAATATTATAGCATAAGCCCAGGCAAATTAGAGATGCATTGTATGGGGAAATTGCATTGATTCATAACCAGCAAATTCTTTCTAAATTTATAGTTTCTCATGCCTATAATAATAATATGTTAGTAAAGGAATCCAACTAAATTTTGACCAGGATTTTTTTTTTTAAATTTATTTAATCATTTTGCACAAATCAGATGACAAGGAATGGCCTAGTGCCAAATATTATTCTCTACCAGCCATCCAGGCCGTGAAAGAAAAGCGGTGGGTGTGCGGCAGAAACAAAATAACCGAATGTATTATAAATATTTTAGGATATATATATATAAATAATATACATGTCTATTCTACATATTATATAGATATTTAGATATATATATTTACAATATATACAATATATTACATTACATTTTTATATCAGAAAAAGTTCAATAATTAAATATGCAAAAACTAAAATATTTTTTCTCTTGAAAATTCGTAGTTTTACTGGGCTGCATAGATACATTAATTCATATTACGTCTTATATTAATATTACATATTGAATTTATTTATGCAATTAACAGAAGATTTAAGATAGTGTTGATTTAATCGGTGCAAAAAAAAAAATGGCAATCACTCTACTATATATGTAAAAATCAATATACTCACATGTTTGATGAAGTCTCTATACTAATATACCGACAGACTTGGATAAAATCTGGAGTGTAAATTGTCTAGAACCTGGTTTAGCACAGAGTTCTTCCTGATTGACGCGGAGATGATAAAATGATTACTATACCACCGTTTGGTGATAGGCCGGTGCTTGGATGGGTGACTGTTTAGTGAGATTTTTAGCTGAGGGTTACCATGCTCCAGAAGATAAGTTAAGCCGTCGATTCTGGTTGTAAGTCATAAGACAACAGTCGCTAAGCCATGTGAGATGCCTTCAGAAAGCCTGAAAAATTCTGATACCAGGACTGCCCAAAAGTCCATACGAAAAGCTAGCAATCTAGTTGGTGATTGGTGCTTTGTCAGCTAAAGACACAGTTTCAAAGCATCAATAAGATAGCAGTAGTCTTTGTCCATGCGTCCACACTCAATGTCAGCTAGCTCTGATTAGCGTAAGCGGTCTACGGGTCTCTCTTCAGATACATATATAAGCTAACTACGTACAAAGAACACTGTGCAAATGGAAGTACTTCATAATAGTGATATGTGGCATCGTTAGTCTTTGTACGTGCTATTAAGTTACTAATACCTAGAACGCACGCGTTACGTAGTTCCAGTTTGTTTATTGCTATTGTATAGGTTTCTTGTAGCTAGTACTACGTAGGCGTAGCAGGGGCTACGTAAATTTGTAGAGGTATTTTACTTGTGTTCACCGAGTAGTATGCCAGAGGGGAAAACTCATTGTTGAAAACCTTAATTTTCTTTGCTTATTATATTTGTTTTTGATTCTTAAAAACGTTTTTATCGTCATTACATAACAAATATGTTTAGTTAAAAGTAAAAAAGAGAGTAAAAAAAATAAGTATAGCACAGTTTTATTTGGTAATCAATATTATAGTTACTGTTCGTTATATTTTGTTCGGTTCAAAAATAGCTGCAGCTGTAATGTGGTAAAAGTGTATTATTATGATATCTGTTGTTATAGGATACAACAATTATTATTACCTACTTTACGAAGTATATATATTCATATTATTATATTTTGCTTCTTTACCCAAAAATTCAAACAAGTCGCAAAGTATGAGTATCACGTCCTAATACGTTTCTTTACTATTTACTCGTAAGAAGAAGATAAATTAACATTTTATTGGATTACCTAAGCGTCGTAGTTTTCCGACTTTATTAACCTACTTAAAAGGGTGAAGTACCCTCTTCCAGTTGCTCTAAATTCAAGGCCGCATTTATCGGTTTCAGTGATCGCGGCACCGACCCCGGAACTAAAGAACTTACACGCAGCGACTGCGGTAAATTTAAGTTATTTAGATTTAAAGTTATTAAGAGCCATTTAAAAGAATAAATATATTAGCAAAAGTTAAAGCAATATCAATAGTGAATGGCCATAGTTATACCACTTGAATGTCCCGATAGATAAATATTGTATTTAACAAAAATATATATAAATATATATACGATGTCACGACAACCGCGACCTCTTACGTCTGCAAGCAAAATTTTGCGTGACAGATTTAACTTAAAAGACGCGCGGGTGCAACTTACAAGTACACGTTAAGTAATTAAACGCAACAAAGCTTAAAAAAACCGTCTTCCGCTTATATTTTGGTTTTGGCTTGATCGATTTCGATCAAATTTATATGGTAGGTACACCACTGAAGTATAATCTACCAAATAAAAAATAATCATCATAATCGATTTTTAATTGGCGGAGATATCGCGTAACATACATACAAAAAAAAAAACATTTAGTCGAATTGAGAATCTCTTTTTTTAGGACGGTTGAAAATAATCTAAAACACTTTTACTTCAAACAAATTATACAATTTTGGACAATCTTTTGATGTCGACAGCATCTGGGAGATATTGTAGACAAATCTAGTATATTCATTGGCGCCGCCGTAAAACTAAACCGTTAGTCAGTTTTATAAATTTTATGGAGGAAAACTAGCGTTTTTTTTCGTTATTTAGAATCCAATGCACTGGTGCACGAACGGACAAATAGTGATATAAGTACTTTGATGTTAGATTCTATTTGTTATGTATATATGTATGTTTACGATTTTTTATTATTATATAAATGTTTGTAATTAAGTTTATATGCCCATAAACATCACCCGCGGGTTTGTCATAAAATAAGCGTCAGTTTTGTGCTTGAATTTTGTGATGAGGCAAACCCATTTCGGCATGTTCAATTATACGTTAATTATTATTAAAATATAATTATGTTCACTTTGCTACTTCGGACGTTTAGAAATATATTATTTAAGAATAATGAGAACTGAAAAAAGAAAAACTCATTTATTATTACTTAATGATCTTTAATAATGAGCTAAACCGTACTTGTATAAAATTATGTAAATTGGCAAGAATATAATCGATGACAAATTCTAGAAAGTTGCTACATGTATTCAAATAAAGTTGATACACGTAAGGGTTTTACAGGAAATGAGTTTTCTATTTATTTTAAGAGTGAACAGAGTTGAGAACGATTGAACTATTCGACCGTTTTGTGCCGTCACTGGCCTTGTATTTGTTTGAGTTCTGTTTTAATCAACATGCTGTAGGATTATGTGTTTTTTTTGTGGGAATCACGTACCTATATTGGGACAATTTTATTCGGCTCCTTCTTGTAAACTATGTTATACATACGTTATAAGTACTTTTGTTACAATCACACTAATGTTATAAAGGCAAAAGTTTGTGAGTGTGTTTGTTATGTTTGGTAATTCTTCGCACTCAAACGGCTGTTCCAGTTTTGATAAAATTTGGTATAGAGGTAGCTGGCATTCTGGATGAAAACATAGACTGCTTTTTATTCTGTAATTCCCGCGGGAATTCCAGAGTAAAAATGTCTTTCATAAGAACCTTGTTCTGGCGATAATTAACACAACAAAATAAGATTTAGCGATATCGATAAATAGAGATTCATATATATATATATATATATATATATATATATATATATATATATATATATATATATATATATATATATATATATAGCATGAATCTATATATATATATATATATATATAAAATATCTCACCTTCTGAAAACGTAATTCTATTGTAACATGTTATGGTATTTATATATTTTTTTCGTTTTCCGACATGGCATAAGAAATCTTTATAGACATGTAAGATTGTTCGAATGTTGTATCTTTCGATGTTAATTATTAAATCCAATGTGGTCATTCTTTGGAGGATAAGTGTAACGCATTATTCAATATACCACCCAGAATTTTTAATAATAAACTTCAGCTAGTTCCTACCCCTCTTATACAATTGTTTTTTTTACAATTTTGTTAAGTTGCTTGCTTGTCGTATAAACTAGGGAGATGTCCTTGTGACTAACAACTGGGAACGACAGCTTAGCGTGCGATCCGAAGCATGGTGACACTAAGTTAAAAATCCCACTAAACGGTCACATCCAAGTAATGGTCTGATTGAAAATTGCTTAGCCTTGTCAATCAGTCGAGTTCGGATGGCTGAGTTCTGGGCTTCAGCTATTTAAAGCTTTGCTATCGACACGCTAAGAAGAAGAAGTTACGATTGATCAAGCGGACCGTGCTACGAGTGTCACTATATCAGTATATGTCAAGTAATTTCAAAAACAAATTTGTTCTAACACCACCAAACTACTCTGAAAGCGGAACCCTGTACGTCGCACCGCAAAATGTTTGAACTGTTGTTGAAAACTTTTAGCCGAATGGGATCAACTCCAAGCCTTTCTTGTGCTCTACATTTCTAAGAGGCTATGTGTCTTTAAAACGTTGAATAATGGACTTGTTCGGTAGTGCGATGGAATCCGTTAAACTTTTATTGGCCTCATTTTGATAGAGCTTTGAAGTTATACTCTGCAGTAGTACTATGCCGTTGTATTAGAAGCTATTCTTGGTTTCTCAAAAAAATAAGAGGTTGAAATGAAATCTGAAAATGGTTGCCTGGTAGAGATCACTATTAGAGATAAGGCCTATAAGTTTAAGGAACTTTACGTATAAGCTAGATATAACATTTTTATCCCATGAAGCGGAACAATAAAGAATTTAGGTAAAAAAATTTTTTTTGATAATTATTACAATTATCCCCTGATACTATATCTACGGGCCAATTGCTTACATTTCCTAAAACTATATACAGCAAAGACCTAAGTTACATACAAGACAGAGCTTATAGGTTAAAATTATTTGATTAATATGTGCAATGTCCAAAATTCATTATTATAATCAGGTACTTCAATTGTACTTTTCTATTATACATTTTGATTATTTGTGACTACGAAATTAAACGTGAAAATTGCTTCAGAGTTTGTGTACATTGAAACGAAACCTCTATGGCGTATACTTAAAGAATGTGAAAAAAAAACGTTTTATACAGTATGACGCTGTTTCAAACCAATTAACGTTCTTACAGTGCTCGCAATAATAAGTTTAAATTAGCTAATAAGCTCAATAAGCTTACTGTTGGTACAAAATAATTATTGTAACATCCACTATGTACACAGTTATATACAATAAAAATGATTCTTATTCTTATTCTATTCTTATTCACTATATGATCCGTTTTGGTATTCAAATGTAACCTATTTGTTAGTACAGATTACCAAATCCAAACACTCATGTATATAATTTATTCTATGCGTTAATATTATTGGTTCTATTAGTATGAAGAGTTCTTAAAACTTGTTATAATTATCACTAATTAACAACTGAAATGAAATATTCATATGAAAAACCGTTCAAATACGACCCAGCATACTTTATATGCCACTTTATAATTAATTGCTGGAAAATGTTGGAGGTTTAAAAATTAATGAGCGGCCAGCTTTACTCGGAAGTCATCGCGCCTTTCATTAATGATTAACCTTTATTATGTCATTTATATGCAAATGTTATTGATATTATTATATGACGCTGTTATTATGGAGACGCCGAACTAGGCGCGTGGAATTTCTCCCTGACCCTTAGGCGATTACACCGATGGTTGTAATAAACAAAACTGCGTCTTTACATTAAGCCACGATAATTAAGTTTAATTATTCCATAAATTTAAACAATCACCCCTCACATTATTAGCATTCAGAACGTAACTACAGTACCGAATAAAAGGGTCCAAATATTTAAGGTCAAATTGAATTTTCAGGAAAATTGCAAATTTAACTACAGTCTGATAAGAGTCCATTTTGCTTGTACTGCTCCCGGGCTTTGTAGTCACAATTAATTTAGTATGAGGAAATCTTCATTCCGTGACAATGTTACAGCATTTACTTTACTTGCAGCCGTGACTTTCATTTATAATTCAAAGGAACGACTAAATGCTGGAGGAAATTCGTTACCGAGTTCAATAAAATACATTTTATTTATTAACTTTGCTGTTTCGCGACGTTTTCGGCGACATTCGGCGCCATTGTTCTAAAACCTTTTGATTAAGTTTTATTAAGCAAATAAGCTATTGTTACTCTTGCTGTTCTTTATATTGAATTTGAAAGTTCAATTATATTTAATAACTTATCAGCTGAATCTTACGTTCTCATTCTGTTTTATTTCTTTTTTATCTGTGTCGTTTTCGTAACTAATGATAAGTTCCTGTCGTAAAAAAACAGAAATCGCTCTTTTCCCGAGTCCCCTCGATAAAGAAACATCAGCGTCTAATAAAAAGTTGCCTGTATTGATGAAGTAGCTTTTTCTGTTGATAAATAAGAGAGGCATCACCCGCGGGAGCTATTCATCACAAGATCGGACTTTAAGAAGTAGCTTCCGTTTAAGTTCAAGTTGTTCAAAACTGTGATCTGGACCATATCATCAAAGATATAGAGTAGAAAGTTGGGTAAGATATTTTCAGAGGTGATATACTTTACGGAGTATTCAGCTAGTCCGAGAGTAATGTGCTTGTGAGGAGCAATGATTTTATTCCTTCGCTGGGAGATATATGAGCCGATTAGGCAATTGGTCTGCGAATACCCCTGGTTTAAAGAACGTGATGTCGAGATGATATATTACTGACATTCGCAGAGTTTTAAGAATATTCCTTGTAGCGTAAGTATTAAGAGTTGTTATGTTTGGATCTTTTCTTCATGACGAAAGTCGAGTAGTAGTTAATCCAAAAATTTTTTATGTTAAGTTTACCTCGTAATAGCGGTACAAAAACAAATTGGGATATAAAATGATTTTAACTACAAATCAGTGGTAGTCGTAGAGTAACTTCTCTAGATTATATGTGTTTTAAAGATATTTAAAATAATACGACATGATATACATAATATATAAATGCATACATGATTCATGAAATAGTATTTAAGACTCGTACATTATTTACCTACATTCAAATCCCGTTGCAGGAGGATTATTTTTATTGACACTTTTTGTCTCTCACACACATACAACATTACATTTAAATATAAGTGTAAGTACAGGTACTTACACTTATATGATGACCGGTTTTTTTTGGTAAATGACGTTTTCTAAAAATGAAACCTCAGCTAGGTTAGGTTTATCGCCCCCGAAACCCCTTGCATACAAAATTTCATGAAAATCGTTGGAGCCGTTTCCGAGATTCAGATTATATATATACATATATACAAGAATTGCTCGTTTAAATGTATTAGATTTGATAAAGCCCAGGTGTTTAATTTATATATAAGTCAAGAATAAATAAAACTATCGTACACTTAATGACGAAAAATAAGTTACTTGCGTGTTAAGTAGTTAATAAATAGATGATACATGTTTATAGTATGTATTTCCAGATATACACAGATTGCCATTATCAATACAGACATGTTTTGTTGAACCGATGATGGATTATATGCTATAATTCAATTAAATTGTTTTGATTTAATTATTAACATTACTAAATCATCATGATTTATAAACTAGACCACGCAAACATTAAATAATACAATTCGCACAAATCATTGTTCGCCCGCAGCTAAATTAACAGGTCTACCCTTGTTTGCAGTTTATTCAACAAATAACAGATCAATCAATCTTTTGTACTTAACATTGGTTATATTTCTATTTAAATCTGCCAAATATACACTATATGTATCAAGCATGTATAACGCTGTCACACACCTACAGTCCCACACTAGGTTCGATGACTTGTGTCGTGGGTGCCGGAAAAATTACATCACACTCACAACCACAACTAGAACCAGAAACACAAATTTGCCTTGGAAGAAAACTTGTGTTCCTGCCGGGAATCGGACCCAATACCCCTGCTTAGGAAGCGAACGTCACCCAACCAAGCAAATGGGCTGTTCAATCAATCTTTTGTACTCAACATTGGCTCTATTTCAATTTAAATCAGCACAGCAAAATGTACACTATATCAAGCATGTATCAACATAATATATCATATATCATGGCTACTGTCCAAACGGTTCTTGTATAACGAGTGTTATGTTATAATATGTATAATTTCTTTAAACTGTCCGTTGGCTTAGTTGGGTAGGCGTTCGCCTTTTAAGCATCGGGTTCGATTCCCGGCGGGAACACATGTTTTCTCCCTCAGTACATTTTGTGTCTCTGTTTCTGGTTGTGTGTGTGTGATGTGAATGTTTCCGGCACCACGACATAACTCATCGAATTTAGTGTAGGGCTGTGAGTGTGTGAAAGCATTTTTTTCATGAGAAAACTGGATCATTTCACGCTTATATCATCAAAATAACATTATTTCAACTAAGCTCGACATTACCAAAACTTTGAAGTTGAAAGCGCGAAAGAACCCGGTTTTTCATGAAAACAATATATACCGTCATTGGTAAGTACCGTCAAAAAAGTTTCTAAACCACACACTGCATGATTGTACACCACTTACCAATGATAGTATATACAATTAAGAAATATATAATTATCATCGTATACACCTGAATTTACTTAAAAATACACATTATCTACAATGCTTCAATGTTTGGTGGTTTACCAATCTACAAACTCCCAGCCGCTCGAGTTATCAACCGACTGAAGCAAACTACAGGAAAACGAGAACACGTAATGAAACGCGATTGTTTCCTCGCCGCACCTGCCTTGTCGCTGCTACCTGTACGAGCAACAAAAGGAAACGTTGAGATGAAAACATTTCCTTTGCTGGTTGCTCTGTTGCAGTACGAACTTTTATTGGGAGAAATGAGGTGTGTTCGAAAAAGCTTCAGGCTTTTCTGGAGAGACGTCAATGTTTGCAATAAAGTACACCTAAGTTTAGCATCGACCTACAAGCAAATGAACTTCAGGTCCAACACAAACTTGAAAAATAAATGTACTTACTGATTAAAACATATACAAAAGTGAATACGGTTAATGGTTAAAACACTCAAACAATGTAATTTTTGTCTAATCTTCGTATTATTATATTACACAGTTTACTTTTGTTTGCAACAATTTATCAGCGTACTGCTAAAGTCGTTACTCGCTCTATTTTCAAACGACTTTACAAAAGGAGGTTCTCTATTCGACTGTTTTTTTTTTTATGTATGTTACGCGATATCTCCGCCGTTTTTGATATTTTTTTTTTTGTTTAGTAGATTATACTTCAGAGTCGGTCCCATATACATTTTATCAAAATCAATCAAGCCAAAACCAAAATATAAGCGGTAAAGTTGTTTTTTTAACCTTCGCTTGCGTTTAATTATTGCCTTAAGAAGTTTTTAGTGAGGCAGGATGTCTTTATTATATTTCATGAACACTTTTGAGCGCGGACCTGAAATCTATGTATTGGGAGATTGATGTAGTTCAATAAAAGTAAGTAGTAGTGTCACTTACTCTTACAGACCATCAAGCGGTAATACGTATTTTGAGTTAACAATGTTATGTTTTTGTTAAAATTATAGTGCACAAAGAGATTTAACATCATTAGTGTTATGCATTATTGATCCGTCGAATCCCTGACAGCCCCAAATTTTTATACTTAGGTTATTTATACGCCGTAGTTTGAAATAAAATTGTGTGTCAGTTATTCAGTCATTGTAGGTTTATTAAAATATAATGAGGAACAATAGCAAAATAAAATAAAAACTGACCAAGTGCGGACTCGCGCACGAAGGGTTCCATACCATTATCTACAAAAACGGCAAAAAAATCATGTCTTGTATGGGAGCCCTACTTAAATATTTGTTTTATTTTAATTTAATTATTTATTTTTAAAGTGAATATATAAATAAATATTCTGTGAATATTTCAAGGGTCTACCTGTTGCCGTTATCAATATTAATCAAATACGAGAAAAAAATCACGTTTGTTGCATGGAAGCCCCCTTAAATATTTCTTTGTTTCTGTTTTTGGGTATTTCTTGTTATAGCGGCAACAAGGATACACCATCTGTAAAAAATTCAACTGTCTGACTATCACGGTTTATGAGATACAGCCTGGTGACCGACGGACATACAGACGGACATACAGACGGACATACAGACGGACATACAGACGGACAGACAGCGGAGTCTTAGTAATAGGATCCCGTTTTACCCTTTGTGTACGGAACTCTAAAAATTACACCACATTTAACTCTAAACTCATACAAGCGCATATATTTCCCTACTGGTGTAAATCTCATTTTCGTGAGTTATCGTAAAACATAACACTAAATCTAAATTTGGACATGAGTGTGGGAGATAAATCTATGAGATGTTTTGCGTGATTCGTGTGCGCGGCCTTTATTTGCAATTTATTATCGGGGAAAAGGAACAGTGGCTAAGCGAATAATAATACAATGTTTATTTTCTCTTTCAATTTAATGTTGGTCAGTTTTGTGAATATGGATGATGTCTGGTTAAAAAAAACAATTTAATTAGTCTGTCAGATAGATTATAAAAAATATATGATATGTATTGTATTTACCAAACAAATCAATAGAAATTGACAAAGTTCTACCGTTTACATTTTGGAAAGTGTGCGCAGAAATTACACAAGTTAATTCCCCCACGCCCGTTTTACCATCTAATATGTATAACAATTATGTAATTAGAAACCTGAAATGTAAACAGAATAAAAAGCAGAAAAACAAGCCTTAATGCATTATTTTAAAGTATTTTTTATAGGGACAATTTTTTTATGGATTCTTTGTGTTTAATCTTTTGTATCGAACAATAATATCCAAAAACTTCAAAGTTAGAAAGATTTTAATATAAACTCTAGAGTTTACACTTTTTAATGTCTATGATAGGCAAACATTTGACTACTATCTCACCTGATGTTAAGTGAGGATAGAGCACGCTTGCCGAAAATACCTATTCGCTCTCGACTTGAAGACTCCAAAATGGTACTTATCTGGCAACACAGACTCTGGTTAGGAGTTCCACTCCCTTGCAGTGCGCATAATGAACGTGGAAGCAAAAAGCTCCGTGCGCATATAAAAATATATATGATGTATATGATAAAAGTGTATTTGATCGTATATGCGTACGAAGTGTATATTATACTCTATGTAATCATCCAAAATTTAAAGTAAAACAACACAATAAGAATCGGCTAAATTTATCTTCGAATCGCGCATTGTGCGGTAACACATAAATTACTCAATTTTTTTATGTCATTGGGAGACAAGACGAGCAAGTCATTCGCTTTTTTGTAAGCGTCACACTTGCCTTGATTTTTATTTATTTATTTGTGTTATAAAATCCACAGATCTTTAAAATGGTAAGGTATTTCATGACTTCTATACATATATCACATTACGGACTAATTTCATATATTATAACTAAGAGAGCCAACAATATGTAACATATAAAAACGTATACTACTTATTGGTAAATAAAAGACGTGCGTGTCTGCGATCCGCCATTTAATGCAAGACTGCCGAGTAACTTAGATACTACCCTATACTACAAACATAACACCTCCACTCTTATTTATATATACTCTAATCTATAATGTAAATAATGCTTAACTAACTTATTTATTATTACTTAAACTATTTACCTACGATTATAAAGTTCCTTAATCTATTTCTTCGAACCCATACCTTACAGTTGGTTTACGCTCTCTTACAAGACGATCACGCATCTCCACCGCCATACCACTACCATTATTATTATTATTATGACATATGTTATCCGCCAACACATTGGGTATAGATACAACCGATGGGGTACCCGGCTCCGGCGCAACCCCTTCTTGCAACACGGCCAGCTGTGGCGCCGGGTTTTTGGGTGATGATGAACTATCATCTACCCTACCCCTCCCCGAACTGCCTACTGATCCTTCTAGGTTCACGCCACTGGTCGTGGAAAAAGCTCTTATCTCTAAATTTTGTGCCACATAGTCGTGCTTAGCTTTTTGGTTCGATGTACCGCTATCAATTTTATCTGTAACCCTCCGTTTTAGCTGATCAATATGTCTATGAATTTCGGTTCCAAAACTAGATTTTATCCAGTAATCGTTAGTGCCTAGTGGATTTAAAATAGCGCCAGCTACCCATTTATCCGAGCCCCTATATTCCCGATACCAGACTGGAGCTCCAGGCTCGAACTGTTGTCGGTGCGCCCCACCCGCGTACTGTTCGCTGCGCTCCTGGTGCGCGATTACTCGCGATTCCCTTTCCGGTTTAAGATTATCCAACCTCATACGAAGATTGCGACCTTGTAATAGATTGGCTGGACTATCGCCCGTAGTCGCATGTTGTGTATTCCTGTATGCAAGCAAAAACCTACACAATGCCGTATCCACGTCTATATTTTGTTTCAACGCCTTTTTTATAACACGTTTACAGATTTTTACGGCATTTTCGGCGGCTCCGTTCGAAGCGGGGTGATAGGGGGCTGAAAAAATATGTTCTATGCCATTATGGCTCAGGAAATTTTGAAATTCAGAACTAGAGTATGGCGGCCCGTTGTCACTGACGGTCTGCTTATCCCTAAGCATCCCTTTGTGGTCGAAGTTTGGAGTCCCCTCCAAACTTCGACCACAAATCACGTAGTACCGATATAACCGCTTGCGCTGTAGTTCTCTGCATTTTAATCGCCTCTATCCATTTAGAACAAGAATCTATTACCACTAAATAGGTTAGCCCACCTATAGGCCCTAAAAAATCTAAATGTAGTCTAGACCAGGGACGCGATGGCCAAGGCCACGAGCGAGGGGCCTGCGCGGGTGGCGCGGCGGCGACGGAAGCGCACACCTCGCACGCCCGACATGCCGTCTCCACCGCTTCGTCGATCCCGGGCCACCAGACGTAACTACGCGCCAGTGCTTTTGTTTTTACCATTCCCATGTGTGGATCGTGGAGCTCGGAAACTACTTTTTCCCTGCAAGAAGATGGTATTACTACGCGATGACCCCACATGATACATCCCAATTCACTATATAATTCATTTTTTCTATTATAATACGGTTTCAATTCTTTAATCTCCACGTCCGATGGCCAACCGTCTGCTATATAACTTAACACGCGGCTTAATATTGGATCTCGGCCGGTTTCCTTTTTAAGTACTTTGTGATCGAGTAAAAGGGCCTCGGTGGAAAAATGCAGATAAGTTTGTTCGGGCAAGTCTTCTTCTTCGGATGCTACCTCATTCTTTTGTGACTCGATTAAACGCGAAAGAGCATCGGCCGTATTTCTATCGGTCCTCACGTACTCGATCTCAAAATCATACGCCGATAATTTAATCGCCCAGCGCTGTAGACGACTAGCCGCCGCGCTAGGAATACCAATATTGGGCCCGAATATGCTCACCAGCGGTTTGTGGTCGGTACGAAGTATGAACCTTCTACCATAAAGGTATTGATGAAATTTTTCAACTGCGAAAACAATTGCCAAGGCCTCTTTGTGAATCTGGCTATAGTGTAACTCGTGAGTGGTAAGTGAGCGCGAGGCGTACGCGACGACACTTTCCTCGGGCGCTCCGGCCCCGGCCCCCGCCTCGACCGGCGCCCGCTGCGACAACACCGCGCCGAGCCCGCGCGCGCTTGCATCCACCGTCAGGATCGACTCGCACTGCATGTCAAAATGCACAAGCGCTTTTGTACTACACAAAAATTTTTTTACTTGAATAAAGGCCGAATTTTGTTCTTCGCCCCACGCCCAATGTCTACCCTTTTTTAACAGATCATATAAAGGGAATAAACATGCGCTCAAATTTTTTACGAATTTCCCATAAAAATTAACCATTCCAATAAAAGATTTTAACTCGGTGACGTTACTCGGATGAGGCATAGTTGCGATAGCTTTTACTTTATCGGGGTCTACTCGAACACCGTTTCTGTCGATTATGAACCCTAAATATCTCACTGTCTTCGCTAAGAACTCACACTTGCTTTTTTTAATTTTTAAGCCGTTTTTTTCCAAAATCGTAAGTACTTCTTCGATTGTTTTTAAATGGCTTTCCAAGTCTTTGCTTTTAATCAAGATATCGTCGTAGAAAACTAGAACATCGGCAACGTTTCTGAACATATCTACCATTATCTTTTGAAAAATTGCAGGGCTCGAAGATAGCCCATAAACGAGACGCGAATATTTAAACAATCCCCTATTCGTATTGATAACCGTATAGTCTCTCGAACGCTCCGATAAAACGACTTGATTATAGGCTTGAGATAAATCTAATTTCGTAAAAAATACGTTTCCGCTAAGATTACTGAATAAATCCTCCATTTTTGGAACCGGAAATCTGTCGATCGCTAACACTCGGTTAAGGGTTACCTTATAATCTGCACATATTCTCAGGCCGCCGTCGGCCTTGCGTACCACGACCAATGGCGTAGCCCAGTCGGAGTGGTCCACCGGCTCGATGACTCCGGCGCGCAGCATCGCGTCGAGCTCGGCATCGACCCGCTCGCGCAGCGCATACGGCACCGGCCGCGCGCGACAGTATATGGGCACCGCGCCCTCGCGCACGCTGAGCTCCGCCGTACCTCCCGTGTATCTACCCAAAGTGCCGTCGAAAAGGGGTTCATGCCTAGAAACAATTTTGTGTATGATTGTACTATGGTCCGACTCATTACTGGCTAAGTAGTTGTTTTGCATATTACATTTTGATATTTGAATAGGAATATTCAACTCGGCTAACCATTGTCGGCCCATCAAATTAGTTGTTCCCTTATCTATAACGTACAAATCTAAAGTTTTAACGACATCTTTGTAATTAACTTCGATTTCTATGAATCCTAAAGGTTGAATCGTTGAGCCGTCGTAAAACTTTAAATTCAAACAACATGGTTTTAAGTTCTGACTGTAAAACATATGATCATAAACATTCTTACTAATACACGATAAAGCAGATCCCGTATCGACTTCCATACTGAGCAAACAATTTTGAACCTTAACTGATATACGCACCGGTCTATAATTGCTTAACGACATCTGGTACATAGGCTCGTCTTCACCCTCTTCATACTCAAATTTATGCCCGTCATTGTTTACATTTACGCCAATACCGCCTTGCTCCAATTCCTGGTCCATCAAGTGCACAGGAACTCGCTCCTGGCCCCCGTACCTCGCACCATGCTGCCTGCGCCCCGCTCTCGTTGCCGGGCCGCCGCGGTTGACCCCGCGACCTCCACGTGATGACGTCTGTCCCTGATACATTTTATTACCGGCAAAACCCGCCGTTCCTGACCGCCTGGTCTGGTCCAGACCCCTGGCATCCTTCTTAAAGCACATTCTTCTTAAATGGCCAACTTCGTGACACGCACTGCACACGTAGTCATTGTACGGGCAATTTATAGCTTGGTGTCTCCTGTCACCGCATTTTGGACATTCCAAGATATTTATTTTCATCACTCCCTCTGTCAGCTCCTTACTACCACTCTCCACTGAAAGGGCATCCTTTTCCGCGGCTTCCAAAGACAACGCCAAAGTAACTGCACGATTATATTGCAATTTCTCTTCGGCAAATAATCTTTGTCGTATGATTTCGCTTTTTACGCCACAAACTAGCTGATCACGAAGATTTTCGTCCAACGATGATCCAAAGTCGCAGTGTCTTGATAGTTTTTTTAACTCCGTCACGTACTCAGCTATCGACTCGTTGTGTTGTCGGCGTTGACGGAATTTGTATCTTTCCGCCAACACTGAAGGTTTTGGTTGTAAATGTGCCGCCATCAGCTCCACGGCCCTGTCATATGTTAACTCCGAAGGTTTTAATGGACTAGCCAAAGTAGACAGTAGTTCGTAAGCTTCTTCGCCCATTACCGATATAAGTGTAGGTAACTTTAGTTCAACGGTCACTTTATTCACTAGAAAATACATTTCAATCCTCTCGACGTAGGCGGACCAATTTCCGCTTTTTAGCACAAAGTCTCTTATTTTGCCGACCGACATTGTGATTATCTTTACCACAAACACAGTTTCTCCGTCTAGAATACTTCAAAACACTAATTTTACAATTTCTTTCCCCGTTCGCCACTGGTAAATAAAAGACGTGCGTGTCTGCGATCCGCCATTTAATGCAAGACTGCCGAGTAACTTAGATACTACCCTATACTACAAACATAACACTTATAAACATATACTACATGTTAACTTTTTTTTTATTTATGCATTTTACATGAAACTTGATTTTTTGACTACATTTACAAAAATAAAATACTCATCTGATTTTAATTCTAGATGCCAACTTCTTATGAAGATTTTATTTATTAAGTTTTTTGAGTTACCTATAGGCTCGATGTCTTGTAGGTAACTTGGTTCTTTGTTGTATATAATTTTAGTTTAGTTTAAGGAAATATAGGCAATTGGCCCGTAGGTAAAAGTTTTAAGTGAACAGTAACATCAAATTTAAAATAATAATATTATGTGTCAGAGGGGTGTGTGTATGTGTGGAGTGAGTGTGTATAGTGTCGATGTGTATGTGAAATTTGTAGCCAAGTCAACTAATACATTTGAGATTTGTACATACAATATGTATATAATTAAATTAAATAAAATATAATTTTATTTATTATTATAGATTTTCTCCAATTTAAATTAATATTCAGACCATTTAGTCATCAAAGCACGTCAACTAAGCTACTAAATCTTGTGTCATCTTCTTACTAAATCTTCTGTCATCTTCCCATGGCAATTAAGCTAAACGATCAAACTTAAACCTAACCTCACCTCGTTTAGCATTTTGGCATACTTGAGCTAAAGTAACCACGTTTTGGCGTGTCACAGCATGCGACTGACATTATCTGCGGAAGTGGCGACTGAGCCAAGTCGTTAGTGAATCCTGTCGCGACACTTGGATCATAGCTGCGGCTTTCTTGATCAAGATATATTACGGGCTGTGAAAGTACTTATATAGAGTTTAGTTTAATATTGGTGTCAGCAATATTTGAGCCATTTGGTAGTAAATAAAATTGTATCTGTCTGGTACCTAGGTAAATATCCTTATATTATATATCTTTTATTATTTATTATATCCTTTTATTATATTATTATGTACCTGCGTTTACCTATTATTAGTTTGTTACATGTACTTTTTCTGGTTCTGTTATAAAATTAGTAGTGTTTATGATCGATTGTATCAAAATTGTGACCAAACCAAAATTAAAAAACAAAAAAAACCATCCTGTATTACTCATTTAAGAGTGATTTAAAAATATAAAAAAATGAGTCGCCGATTTTTTTCTATGTTATATAGGTATTCGAAAAGAATCTTGCCAGGTTCTTTTTGAGATGGCTGTAATTTTGCGAATCTGGCAGTAGTCATTAACTTTTATGAGTGCCTCTTTGGGGCCCATATAAATAAACGATTTTGATTTTAAATTTTTTATTGATACTAAATGCTATTAAAGATCTAAATAAAGTCAATAAAGTTTAGACGTTATTTAATTATTATTGTTGGAAAGCTTTTTTTGAACTGCTCATTAGCTTAGTTTGGTATGCTTTCGTCTTCTAAGCAACGGGTATCAGGTTCGATTCCCGGTGGAAACACATGGAAGTTTTCTCCTCAAAGGAAATTTTTGTTTCTGGTTCTGATATATGTGTGACTGATGTAAATGTTTCCGGCACCCACTATACAGGTCATCGAACTAAGTGCGAGACTGAATGTTTCAGCAAAATAAAACTACAACAGCAGTTATTTTAAGCTTTTATGAAATTCTGGTCATAAGACCATTTAAGAACCACTTAAAGATAGCTACTGGAGCACCGTTTAAGTTTCTACTCGAGGGTGGTTAATTACAACTGTATTTCGTTATTGTAGCTAGCCAGGCAATCCTACTAATATTATAAATCCAAAAGTTTGTGTGTAAGTATGTTTGTTCCCTCTTCACGCTTTAACGGCTGAACGGGTATGGATAAAACTTGGAATGCACATAGATTATACGTAGGATTAACACATAGGCTACTTTTTAACTTGATAATAGCGGGCTAAGCCGCGGAGCATGGATAGTAATAATATAAAAACCACATAAGTATTCACACTCTAATATCATATGTATTTCACTCTAACACGCTCACGATGCTATTTTCATCGTGAGCTTGAACGATTACAATATTATTTTTAACCGACATTAAAAAGAAGAAGGTTCTCAATTCGACTGTATGTTTATTTTTTTATATTCATTTTACTTCATAATTGATTTCTGGGTAAACCGATTTTGATGATTTCTGTAGTTTAAAAGCTGGTACTTCCCATGAGATCTCATTTGAATTTGATCAACGTCGGACTAGTAGTTCATGAGTTTTCTTTAATAATGCGTATTTAATTCAATTAATATTGTCAAGGGTTCCGAAAATAAAGCGGTCAAGTCGGTTTATGTAAGCTTTGCTTGCGTTTAATTATTTAGTGTTTATAATATTATTTAACAAATATTTTCAAACTCATAGCGCCAAAACAAAGCTTGAAAACCACCAATATCCAGCCATCCAGCCACAAAGCACGTATACAAACACAGCCTATTCATCCCCCGTTGCCAATGTAATTACACTATGTGCGTTTCAAATAAAGCACTGACTAATCTGGAATTGTTTGGGAAATAAATTACAACGTTACAATGCAAATTGGTTAATCTACAAACACTGAATGTCTGATAAACTGAGTTATGTTTAATAGCAAGAACCTTACAGTAGCTTGGGTACTTATACTAACAATTAAATGAAAGCTCATTTGAATCTAGCTAGTAAGTTATGTAATAGGATATTATTACCCAAGAGTAACATATGCTCTTATAGAATTAATTAGTTCTCTATCTTAGAAGCTGAACCATGTTCTTCTTAGCTTCCAGCAAATTCGATTGATCAGTGGGTAGGCATAACAAAACTCCTAAAAACGTACATAATCAAAATATTCATACATAATAGAACATAATTAAAAAAGTAGGCTTCTTTAAAACTGTTTATGGCCAGACTTACCAAGAATGAGAAGCAATGTTCGGTACAACCAACAATTTACGGTATAGATAAGTCTAACGGCAATTTATCGAAAAATCGAAACTAAACTCAAAAAGATATAATTTTCACGAAAAACTTTGTTTTAGTGAAAGTAATTTAATTGCGAAACTAGCTCAATGGAAGAAGGAAGAAAATCTAAAAATATATAATATTCTAGCGATCCGCCCCGGCTTCGCCCGGGTGTGATAAATGAAGAACCGCTCGACCGATTTTGTGCAAACTTCACATAAACCATCTACTAAATAGTCCGAACAAAGCCTAAACATTTGATTTGGATAAGTGAGCCCGTTCTTGAGTTATAAAATAACAACGAAAGGTGGCATTGATTTTTTTTATATATATAGATTAAAATTACATTAATTTGATAAGTGAAGGTTTCAAACTTAGAATCATTTATTCACAAGGGCCTCAAAAAGGCATTCGTGGAAGTTAATAACTCTGCTGCCAGATTCGCGACTACAGCCATCTCGATATATTTATTTTTAGAGGTACGATTAGTGATTCAGGATATAATTGCAAAATATCATCATTTTAAATTCACTATCTCATCTCTTCGGAGATAGTGGATAAATCAGAAATAAAAATAATTAAATATTAAATATAATATTGCCATCTATTACAAATACTAAATCAGCCGAAAATTTAATTATTTATATATATATATATAGCCATTTATAGTTTAGTAATTAGATCATGCTTTTTAATAGTTAACTAACAACGATCGTTCAATAATACAACGAACATACAACAATCATTCAACGATCATAAACGCTTTTCGCGTCTGTCTGCTTATCCACTAACTCTACCACGCAATAGATTTTAATGCGGTTTTCACCATCAGTTGGATATTCTTTCACAAAAGGTAAATTTTTCGTAATATCACTATTAAAGTTTATATGTACGAGTATATAAGATAAAACAATATTTTGTAACCGAGGAGAAGAAAATTCAGCGATTGCATATCTCTATCTTTTACGGTTGACTCACAATAACAATTTTATTAATAATTTATTCACAAATAAATCATTACTTGCGCTATTTACTGTTTTATATCAGGAAATTCTATAAAATTCAAGTAAATTCACATTTTTCACCTCATTTTGTTTCATAATTACACCCGTTCGTAGGCGGGTGCTAATAATTACTATTATTTATTTTTTGCCCAGGCTTAAGCGGTTCGTTATGGTTATATTGGTACAACGACACTTCACCTGCCCAAAAACGGCAAACGCAGTTTCATATTGCCGCACAATATCATGTAATTATACGAGTAAAGTTTTCAGACGGGCTATAACAGCTTATATGTATATTTCGGTCCAATATTCAAGGTTGTTCCCAGGGGGAGAGCTCCGAAAGTTTGTGTAGCCTATAACATATGTAATGAATATAACTGCCTGTTGGTTTAGCTCGGTTTGTCCGTCTTTAAAGGGCATGTATCGGGTTCGCTTCTTTTTGGGAACACAAGTTTTCCCCAAGAAAAGTTTGTGTTGATTGTTGCTTTTTTTTATACTGGATGGGCAACATTTGACCGCTATCTCACCTGATGGAAAGTGACGATGCGGCCAAAAGACTTGAAGACACCCAGATTATACTGTTCAGGGAACAAAGACGCAGGCAATGAGTTCCACTCCTTCGCTGCACGGATAATGAACGTAGAAGCAAAGCGCTTCGAGCGAACTGGAGGTATGTCAACCATAAATGGATGACGTTTGACAGTTTGTCTTGTTGTTTGATGGTAAAACGGGCATGGAGGAATTATATAATGTAATTCCTGAGCACACTCTCCAAAATTTAAGCGATAGAATACCGATAGGCTTGCTACCTTACGTCGGTGACCAAGACTTTGCAGTGTTCTGGGTGTGATTGTGTGTGTAATGTGAATTTTACCGGTAAACACGACAAAGTCTTCAAACTTGGTGTGGGACTATGAATGTGAAAATGTTTATCTTTGTGTTTATTGAATTCATTATAGTATTTTAAATGCTACATAATATTGTCATTATCAAACATGATATTGGCGCACTTTAAAATGGTACTACGTCTTCAGCCGCATCGCTGGCCATCAAGTGAGATGAAGGTCAAATACCTGCTTATCAAGCAAAAAAAACTATTAACATAATTGTGGTCCCAAACTGACCGTTTTGCTTTTAGAACTATAAATACGTGTCCCTATTTCAGCACTCAAAACTATTCGGAGATGCGCTATTTGGAAACTATGAGGTAGATTGCATACACATTTGTTACTTTAACATATCTATAGTTGTTTACTTCTGAGAGAAACCACAATAGGTCTTATTCTTCGTTGTGTCACTAGATCAATGTCTTTTTTAGCTTTTTCAAACTGTTTTTTCCCAGTACTCTGCAACTGCGACTTTATAGCCTTGTCAGGTCATTAGCTGTACAGTCTTTATGTCAGTCGGTGGTTCATAATCATAATCAAAATATTTCCTAAAATTTAACTACCTACTGTTTATTTTTTCAATAAAAATTTGGCCATGCAACCCCTCTTGTCCCTCACCTGAGTAAGCCCCATGTGTTTATTCTTTGCCTACGGCACTCCGCCACTGCGCCGAGTCGTCTACTCCGCATATGAGTTTCATGTTATTTTTGGCGATTTTTTTAAATCGTAACAAGTGGCAGAACAATTTAATTAAACATTTATAAATCTTTGATTTGTCACCGACGCCTTATTATTGATAATATATATATATTTAAAATATATATACTATACTCTATCCACACAGTGTCTCGGTTAAAGGCGTCATGTTATAACCGATACCTTTTTTGATGTATAACAGAACGAAGCGTCATCCACTCCTATATTGTTTTTAATCAAATACCACATTCATTGCCCTTCATAAAATCCTTTTATTGAATTTATATTATTTTATAAATTCAAATGGATGGACACTAAATCCCCTAACAAAAGAAGAATCATCCAAATTGGTTAACGTATAACGGAGATAAAATATGAGATAACATATGAAAAAATTGAAGAAGAAATATTCAGTCGAATTGAGAATCTTTCTTGATTTTGATAAATTGGTTATAACTAAACGAAACCATAAAATTTTTAATACATTTAACAATCAATCGTTTGTAAAATTTGCACGCTCCTAAAATTTTTTCTTAAATTTTATACGCTAATTTGTAAAGATGATCTTTAACGTATTTTAAGAGTAGTGCTGGTTCTAGAGAACTATTTCCATTAAGCTAAACTAAAATAATAGGTATACATCTATAGAAGACCCAAGTTACCTACAAGGCATCGAGCTTATTTCCATTACATGCTGTTAAGGAGGTATATACGGAATATTATTATTAATTCTAAGACAGTTCTGAAACCACTGCTGTGGTATCCAATATTTCCCTCGGGTCTTACCACGCGGCTATTCGAAAAATTTAATTCGTTGCCCCCAATTTGTATGCATACCGCGACTGCAGTATATTAGAAATGCACCGCCGACCCTACCCGCCTTAAGTGAAATGGTCAGCCTCATTTCAGACATTATACCAACGTAAATTCAGTCGTAAAGTTTCTATCTGCTTCGGGCATAAAATATGATGAAAAGATGGACTTCTTTGAACGAGTTTTAAGTGGTAAATCTTGAGAACTATTGTTTTATCTACGATAGGCTAACGTCACCTGAGGGTAAGTGATGATATTTGCTTGCCATGGCTAGTAGGCAGTCCTAGTATCAGGATTTTCTAGGCCGCCTGAAAATATCCGCCATCGCTTGATGCCGTGATCATGTGGTGTTTATCAACGCTAGGCATACGTTAGCTGAACTGAACCCTCAAGGAAAGCTGCCAGAAAGTCATAATTATAATTATTTAACGATTGTTCTACTTTAATGTAACTAGGACTGTATTTCGGTATAGGCTAGAAAGCCAGGCGATTATACAAAAATGCGTTACAATAGATTTCCGCACGTTACTTTCGTTACCTTCGCCGTTCCTTCACCCAAACTCTTCATAGGATATGAGACCTCGACTGCCTGATAAGGGCAGCTCTCTAAACGATTGCGTCATCGTGGCTTTAAAAAAATTTATGCAAAAGAACTGTCTATTTTTTTATCTGTGTCATGTTCTAATTTCAAATTCTCATCAGTATCATTTTTGCACGTCTCACGTGTCACGTAAACGTTTGTGAATGATGGTTTGAGATCAATGGCAGCAAATACGTTAGGTCTAGAATTAGTTTGATCATTGGCTTGGTGTTAATTAATACGTAAATTAAAACTGTATTAGTAGTAGAGTAGTAGTTAAAAAACGCGCTACTGTACCAAAAAAATCAAATGAAGTTTGTGGCGAAGAGGGATTATTTCCACTTTTTTACCGACTTCCCATAAATGGAAGAGGTACTCAAGTCAACTGTTCGAAAATTATTTTTTTAGTTTGTAAGATGTAGCTTTCTTATTGGCCCCATTTAAATATGATCAAGATCTGATCAGTAGTTTTTAAAATATCGTCAATAATGCCTATTTTGTACGCCTACTTTGACGATGTTCTCGTTTAACCGACTTCAAAGGTTACCTCATAACTTCTTTCGTTGTGAACCGATTTTGATGATTCTTTTTTAATTTGAAAGCTGATGCTTTTCTTGTGGTCCCATTGAAATCTGATCTCTTGTTTTTGAGTTATAGTCAATAATGCGTGTTTAATACATTAAATCTGATCAAGGTTCCAAAGATAAAACGTTGCCTCTGCTATCCTAACGGCACCCTAGGTATGAAATAGTGTGAACATATGAAAACGCCAGATCTTCAAATAGTATATACGTAAAGAGCAAGCGTTATAGTGTACTAACAATAATGAATAGGTTTATGAACCTAAAAGTATTTTTTAAAGAACTTACACTAAGTTCTTTAAAACCAACAGAATATGTAATACTTAATAAAGTCGATGACCCAGTTGGCGTAGTGGACATGTGTCCACCCTTTGCGCCGTGGCTCTTGGGTTCGATTCCCGGCAGGAGCACAAATTCCTTCCCAAGAGATATTTGCGCTTCTGGCTCTGGGTGTAATGTGTGTGTGATGCAAATGTTTCCAGAACCCACGATATAAGCATTTGAACTTAGTGTGGGGCTGTAAGTGTGATTGCGTTTGTTTTGTTTAAAGAAAATAATATAACATCAACTCAGCGTGTTGAGCAATAGGACACACTTTTTGGACGGTTTCACACTCTGCGTCAAACGATATATTTCCTTTCTAAAATGTACAACTTAGTGTCAGTCTCTATCTGTGTGTAAATAAGTACAGTAAATGAACATAGGTGCATTTTAACAATTACGTTTCTTTAATAATTACAATGTATCTGAAGCTAAAGGAAAGTAGCAGTCTGAATCTCTGAATAACACTTAGTAATTCCAACGACCCGACACCACTGAAGTTGTTCCGACCGATCTCTTACAAAGTAAACGTCTGGAATTCCATGAAATATGCATTAAATATTTACACAGCCTCAAGGCGAGCTTCCCTTGAAGTCGACTGAACCGTACAGATTTGCAATTCACCGAACATCCTTTAGGAAAAAAGCCGTTGAACAAAGCCGGAGACTCGTGGAATCGAAATGAACCGCTAAATACTCAATAGGGTTGATGGCTATTCGCTTATATAGCTGTTTCTATGAATTTGAATTAACCTTTTATTTTTTTTAAACGTCTATATAAAGTCAATGTAACCAAAAATATAAAAACTCGACCGCGAAAAATGTGAATCTACTTTATATGTATTCCCCTATATGTATCCCTTTTAATTTCCTTCAATTTTTTGTCTAAGAGACTGATTGATTCGGCACATGACCAAAATGCTGGTTTGTATTTGGGGCAGAGGATAAGCCTTGCTATACAGCTTGGTAATGCAGCAAGCATTTTGGGAACTTTGCCGAACATTAAAGATCGTCTAAACCATCCTTAACCTTTTTTTTTATGACTTGAATATTTATAATTGTAAAACTAGGTTTTGGAATAAATAAATAATTTCCTTCATATTATTAAAAAAACATTTTATGTGACGAAAAGTGATGGGAGTAAAAACTGTGAAAAATCATTTAAATGTTCCCTGTAATACAAAAGTTTCACATACTTTTGTTAACTAATACTAAAATAGAGATATAGAAATATCCAATCTCAAATCGAATGAAAAAAAACCAGTGACAATCAGCTGGTATATATATGCAAACAGTTATTTGTAGGTCGGGAACAAGCGGTAAACATGCTTCTTAGAAATTACACCTTTCTATCTAGGACATATTGTTTGCGTAATAATATAAGTAATAAATAAAGACAATTTTGATATCATGTAATAATCATTCCTTTTGCGTACTTTTTATCAACCCTACAGATAGAGCAACATTAAATTGAACATTTCCCTTATTTTCGGGACAGATGATTTATTAAATCTATCAGTTTTTTTAAGTTTTCTCCTGATTATCTACTAGGGTTCATCACGTTTGTAGAGATTAGTGTATTTATTACAATACAATACAATACCCGTTATTAAAAATCAATACATATCTTAGGAATTAACTACATAAATAAATCTTTAAAAGGTTACATAATAGGCGGTCTTATCGCATAAAGCAGATCTCTTCTAAACAACCTTAGCATGTATTAACTTAAATAATATCATAAATTTTTAATGTCCCTTGATATACCTCTATAATTTCACATTATTTTTTCCATTTATGGTTGACATACCTCCAGTTCGCTCGAAGCTTCTACGTTCATCATCCGTACAGCAAAGGAGTGGAATTCATTGCCTGCGTCATTGTTCCCCGAGGGGTATAATCTGGGAGTCTTCAAGTCAAGAGTGAATAGGTATCTTCTAGGCAAGCATGTTACATCTTCGGCCGCATCGTCACTTTCCATCAGGTGAGATAGTGGTCAAATGCTTGCCTATAATGCATTAAAAAAATAATAATAACTTTTCTATCCAATTTTGTCAACATTTTTGTTTCGGATCTTATTCAATCAAAACAAAACTTAATAATGGTTCGCTCAGGCAAAGTCAGGGCGGGGGCTCCCCCATAAGCGCAGAGAACCTCCACGTGGTGCCCCTGGAAACTGTCTGAACCCGGTAACGCAGGTGTTCAGACAGGCTAATACTCTGCCTCACAGTTGTTACGTGCGGTAACTGTGGACTGTGACGGGATGCCAAAATTGCGGGATGCGTCGGGGAGGTATGTAAAAGGCCCTTTTCGGGGCCCCTCCTCCGACCCTTCTACGGACCTCCTAGAGGCTCCCGTAGGGGAAAAAGGCCCTTCTCAGGGCCGCTCCTACCCTTCTGCGGACCTCTTGGAGAGTTCAATGGAGGGTGTGGGAGTGTCGTCGGACTTGTCCGAAGTAGACGGGGAGAAAGGTAGCCGCCGAAAGCGGCCGTCTTCTTCGTTCTTTGTGCCCGGGCATTTAGACTCGGACACGGAGATCGAAGGGACGGCGGCTGCTAAGGTGCATACCGCTAAACGAGGGGGGAAGAGGAACGCCAAAGCGGGTTCTAATAGAAAAGACTTCGTCAGGAGTTCTCCGACGTTGTCAGATGGAGAGCTGGATGAGCTCCTGCGAACTAGACGCTTCAAGAGGGGGTCGGCCGCTGTCGTCGCCGGCATTGCAAGTGGCACCGAAAGCGAGTCCGAGGCCGGTGCAATCGTCGGTGACGTCAGCGCGCTGAACGCTCAAGAGCTGAGGGTGCATGCGGGTGAAAGCCTCGCCTGCATTTTAGAGGTTGCCAAGAAGTCTGGTAACCTCAAAGGCGAGTTTGTGGGTCGCCTGAAGCGGTCAACATCGACCTTAAGAGAGGTGGTCGACGCTTTGGCTAGCAGGAGCGAGGCTGAAGAGACGCGGCGTCTTAGAGCGGAAAACTCCCGCCTGCGCCTTGAGGTCGAGTCGCGCAAGGCGGAAGTAAAGGCGCTGCGTCGAGGTTTTACCGAAGCTAAGTCGGAGGCTGCAGCGGCCACCACTGCCGCAGCCGTTGCAGAAAGGCAGGCACCCACCTCTCAGCTGGGTGCTGAAATAGTAGAGGAGTTAAGGCGATCCTTGACCGTTACGTTCGGGCAAATGCTCAATGCCCGACTCGCGGTGGTCGAGGACCGGCTTCTACCCGCCCCGACGGTCCGACCACCTCTAAAGGCGGACGTTAAAAAAGCCAATAAGGCAGCGGCAGCAGCAGCCACCGCGCCACCCAAGGAGACTTCTAAGCCGGCTCGCAATCCCGCCCAAAAGGTGAGCAAGCGATCCGGTCAGGCAACACAGCCTGTCGCCGCTCCTTTGGAGGTATCGGCTCCCGCTATCTCTGGGGAGGCTTCCTCCACGGTGCCTCAGGCGGAGACCTGGGCAACAGTAGTGAGGAAGGGCAAGGGGAAAGGCAAGGGGAAGTCCTCCCTTCCTCATACCGCTCCTGCGTTTGCCCCCACGGTGCGTGCCCCATCCGGGAAGGCTAAGACGGCAGCCTCTACTACCACGAAAGCCAAAGCGGTGTTAAGACCTCCAAAGTCCGCGGCTGTGGTTATGTCCCTCCTGCCCGAGGCCGCGGAGAAGGGGGTCACCTACAGCGCCGTGTTGGACATGGCACAGGAGAAGATCGATCTCCAGGAGCTGGGGATCGATCAACTCCGCTTCCGCCAGACGGCCACGGGAGCCAGGATGTTGGAGATTCCTGGCTCCCAGAATACTGAGAAGGCTGACAGGCTCGCAAATAAACTCCGCGAAGTCCTGTCCGAGGTGGCCCAAATCGCTAGGCCCGTTAAAACCGCTGACCTGAGGTTAACGGGCTTGGATGATGCGGCCACCAAAGAGAAAGTGGCGGCAGCGGTAGCCAAGGCGGGAGGCTGTGACGTCCGGCTCGTGAAGGCTGGAGAGATCCGTCCCGGCATAAGTGGTGTCGGCTCCGCCCTCGTATCCTGTCCGACTTCAGCGGCCAAAGTGCTGTTGGAAAAGGGCAGGCTACTAGTGGGGTGGAGCTCAGTGCGTTTAGTGGCATTGACGGCGCGTCCCATGCGCTGCTTCAAGTGTATGGGGCTGGGACACACGCGCACCCAGTGTCCTGCGTCCGCTGATAGGGGAGACCTGTGCTTCCGGTGTGGAGGCCAAGGCCATCGGGCGGCCAGCTGCGGGAAGGCCGAACCTCGCTGTGCGATATGCGCTGAGTCGGGGCGGCCTTCAGGGCATGTGATGGGGGCACGCAACTGTACCCCCCCGAAGACGAAGGGGAAGGCAGCTAGGACCCAGGCTCTCCCCGCGGTAAGTAGCCAGGCTGTCCCTGAGGCTGAGGTTGCATGCCGGACAGCTTGCGAGGAGGTTGTGATGTCTGATTGATGGATCAGGTCCGAAATCACAACTTCCTCCAGACGAATTTAAATCACTGCGCCAGAGCCCAGGACCTGCTTATGCAGAGCCTGGTGCAGTGGCAAATTGATGTGGCAGTCGCTGCGGAGCCGTACTATGTTCCTCCCCATTCTTGTTGGGCTGGGGACCTGGACGGCTCCGTTGCCATTGTAAGACGAGCGGACGGCGTTTTCCCCCTCTCAGTCGAAGAGAGGGGTTCGGGATACGTAGTCGGCAAGTGGGGAGAATACGCTGTTGTCGGCGTGTACTTCTCCCCCAACAAAACCGTAGCGGAGCTGGAGGCCTTCCTAGACCTCCTGGCCGCGGCGGTAGGCAGGCAGGTAGCGCAACAGGTCCTCCTCTTGGGGGATCTTAACGCCAAGGCCCGGGATTGGGGCAACCCCTCCACTGACTCGCGAGGAACGATTGTTAGGGAGTGGGCGGTTGCCACAGGATTGACCCTACTTAATAGAGGGTCGGTCCACACGTGCGTGCGGTGGAACGGGGGGTCCGTGGTGGATATTACGTTCGCCTCCCCGTCTGCTGCAGCTCGTGTCCGGGACTGGAGGGTTATGTCTGAGGTGGAGACTCTCTCGGATCACAAGTATATTAGGTTTGAGATCTCCACCTCTTACAGCCAAGGAGGATTGCAGCGCTCGGTGCAGGCGGATTTCCCGCGCTGGACCACTAGTCGCTTCAACGCCGAACTGGCGAAGGAGGCGGCGATTGTCCAGTCGTGGCTTGCCGCCCCTCCGCACCGTGATGTGGACGTCGCGGCGGTCCGTTTCCGCGATGCGGTGACGGCCGTCTGCGACACGGCCATGCCAAGGTCCCGGCAGCGTCCCGACCACCGAGAGGTATACTGGTGGAGCTTGGAGATTGCTGATCTCCGAGCCGTCTGCTCGGGGGCGCGGCGGCCTTACACCCGCTGTAGAAAGCGACGTCGGGGCCGCACTGACGAGCAGATGTCGCCTGAGGAGCTGGCTGCTGAGCTCCGGCTGTACGGCTTATATCGTGAAGCCAAGCGGGAGCTGCAGCTAGCCATAGGCAGAGCCAAGTCCCGAGCCTGGGCCGAGGCTCTAGCGGGACTAGACAGGGACCCTTGGGGGCGTCCGTACAGGGCTGCCCGAAAAAAGTTCCAAGGCCGGACGACCCCTATTGCGGAGTCTCTGGAGCCAGACCTTCTGAGCGGGGTGCTGGGTGGGCTCTTCCCCGGAAGCAGCCTTCACCACGTGCCCCCGATGATGATGGCGCCTTCCCCCCCGGAGGAGTTGGATCCCGCCTCTATCCCGCCCGTGTCAGGGACGGAGATGGAGATTGCGATGAGCCGCTTGCGGGGGAAAAGGACGGCGCCAGGCCCAGATGGAATTCCAGGAAGGGTCCTTGGGATCGCCCTGGGAGAGATGAGCGACTGGCTTCGGGAGCTGTTTGACGCATGCCTCACGTCTGGACGGTTCCCGAAGCTATGGAAAAATGGCCGATTGTGCCTGCTTCGGAAGGAGGGTCGACCTGTTGACTCGCCTTCCGGATACAGGCCCATAGTGTTGCTGGATGACACGGGTAAGCTGCTGGAGAGAGTCGTAGCATCCCGTGTCATCCAGCACTTGGAGGGTGCTGGGCCTGGGTTGTCCGAAGCCCAGTACGGGTTCAGAGCGGGGCGGTCTACAATAGACGCCCTGCTCTGGCTCAAGGGATGGACACAGGATGCGGTCAGCAATGGTGAAAAGGCGTTGGCTGTCTCGCTCGATATAGCCAACGCCTTCAACAGCCTCCCGCACGGAGCAATACAGGAGGCGCTCCAGTATCACGGAGTGCCCCTGTATCTGCGGAGGCTGTTGACCAACTACCTTCAAGACCGCGAGGTCCTGGTGGTAGGACGCGACGGTTTGAGGCGACGTCGCGTCTCCTGCGGGGTTCCACAGGGGTCGGTGCTGGGTCCGCTCCTGTGGAACATAGGCTACGACTGGGTGCTGCGTGGCACGCTTCCCGCAAACATGCGGGTCGCGTGCTACGCGGATGACACTCTTGTCGTGGCCAAGGGGAGGGACCTCAGGGAGACGGTGCGGTTGGCTACGGTAGGTACAAATATCGTGGTTGACCGCATACGTGCCCTGGGGCTTGAGGTCGCCCTCTCCAAGACCGAGGCCCTATTATTCCATGGGCCTCGGGGGGGACCCCCTCCAGGAACGCGGATCGATCTGGAGGGGGTCTCGGTTCGGGTGGGGACCCAAATGAAATATTTGGGTCTCATCCTGGACGGGCGGTGGGCTTTCGGGGCTCACTTTTCCCAGCTTGCCCCGAGAGTTGTGGGGGCTGCGGCCGCCTTGGGAAGGCTGCTGCCCAACGTGGGCGGCCCAAACGTAACCTGCCGTCGACTTTACTCCGGAGTGATCCGGAGTATGACTCTGTACGGGGCGCCGGTCTGGGTGGACGCCCTCAATCGCGGAAACAAGACCCTGCTGCGACGTCCGCAGCGGGTCATTGCGACGAGGGCGATACGCGGCTACCGGACGGTGTCCTGGACGGCAGCGTGCGTGCTTGCGGGTGATCCTCCCTGGGAGCTCCAAGCGGAGATCCTCGCCGAAGTTTACCACTTCGTGGCGGCGAGGAGAGCTCGCGGAGACCCCCCAGCGTGGGAAGAGGTCACTCGCATGCGGTGGCGGGCGCGGGCTGTCCTGTTGCGGCGGTGGATGGAGGACCTGGCTCCACCGGTCCCCGGGCTGTGGACGGTGGAGGCCATCCGCCCGGTCCTTCGGAGGTGGGTGCGGCGGCGTTTTGGGTCGCTTACCTTCCGATTGGTGCAGGTGCTTTCCGGACATGGATGTTTCGGAAAGTACCTGCACCAAATCGCGAGACGGGAGCCGACCCCGGCCTGCCACGAATGTGGGGCGCTGGAGGACACGGCGCTCCACACGCTGGAGGTGTGTGCCGCATGGGGCCCTCAGCGGCACACGCTTTCAGCGATCATAGGCGGAGACCTCTCCCGCTCGGCAGCGAGAGGTCGTGGCAGGCGGTGGTCTCCTTCTGCGAAGCGGTGATGAAGCAGAAGGAGGCCGCGGAGCGGGCCAGAGAGGTAGATCCTCGATCTGACCCGCTCCGGCGCAGACGGACGGGGGGGAGGAGGAGGCAGTTCGCCCGCCTCCTCTCTCCTCCTCTGTAGTGGGGTCACTGGTGGAGAGTCAGGGCACCTCTCCATCGGCTTGCACGGCCCCACACGTCTGGGGGGTGGCCTTGGTGAGCAAGGTCACCCCTCCATGGGCGCAGAGGCCCGGAGGAGTTTGCATCCTACCGCCGGGGCAAGATAGTGACTGCTAGCGCGACCCTATCTTGCCCCACTTCGGCGAGGGACTGCTCACGGGGGGGTTTTTAGTGGGTTCAAGCCCCACATACCCCTTTCCTTCACCCCTGGGAAGGAAAGGAAATGCCAGGCATTTTCCCCCCCACAAAAAAAAAAAAAAAAAAAAAAAGGCAAAGTCAGGGCGTGTAAGCTAGTATAAAAATTTCTAAATTATATATCACTTGAGAGAAAAGCTACGAAAATTAAGCAATTATAAAATAGTTGTTTCTAAGTTAAGTAACACTGTAATTTGGTTTTTATTACCCGTCGTAACTAGCCATAAATCTTTCTTAATCTACCAAATTAACAAGCTCAAATTCTCTAGGCATAAAAATTAGTAAGCTGTGATTTAAAGCTACATAATAGTATACCTACATGGCAACTTAACCTAATAATGTAAACAGTAAGGACCTTCCTGATGTAGAATAACCAACGCAGTGTTTTCATAATATCTTATTATATTTATTTTTATTCTATAATGTTAAAATGTGATTGAACTTGCTGGTGTTTATGAGTAGACATTTGATTATTTATTTTTCCACACAATATAATCTTATTATAAAAACTATCGGAAAGTGATTAAATATTATATTGTAAAAATAAACCGTCACTCACATAATTTCCTTTCGACAATAATACGTGAGTGAGTGCCGGTTTACATTAAAAATGCACTTCTAGAATGATCTCTCGCTTACTTATTATATTTTATATTTTATATACATTTGTATATTTCTAATTGCCCGATACGATTGAATAAAGAAAATATGTTGAGGTTTTATAAAACTTTTATAAATAAACTAAAACTTCATACTAATTGCATACATTAATTATTATTAGCCTTTTCA